>JASDDO010000024.1:745173593-746373593 GCA_030015575.1 Agapanthus africanus
GACCAAATCCAGATTAGGTGGGGATTTTATCACCCTTCCTAAGCCCCACAAATCACAAACCGAGTATCTGCATCAACCCTATATTAATTTAAAAAATATCTAGACAAGACTCTAAGGACTGTTGTTCATACCGTAATTTTGAATTCTTTTAGACCCCATTCTTATTCATTTTACAAATAAATAGGTGCTTTTGACCCATGTCTGCTACATAGTTACAGGTTACAGGTTCTCGGAACAAAAACAGTGAAAAAGACAAAAGACGATGCAAAAGTGAGATTACGACCGATAAATGGTGGAATCTTGATCTAATCTATAGTTGGAGAATAAACGAAGATCAATTCACAAAGAACAAGACAGCGCAAGGTTAAAAACTTTGGCACAAAGCGAACGGTTAAAATCCACTAAATTACTCACTGTGGAGATCTGGGAGAGAACGAGAAGACATCCTAAAAAACCAACTGAAGAAACAGGAAGCAAAAGTTAACCAGAAGCAGAAGACCAAAAATCAACCAACAACCCCTTCATTTGGCCGCGGAACCACGGCCAAACCTGGCCTATAGCCGCGGTTCCGCGGCCGGGTATTGCCCATAGCGGTGCTAAAAAATTATGGTAAAAGGCGGCGCGCTAACTAGTCTTTCTAGGGGTATTTTTGTAAAAGCATACATGCGGCGATTGTAAACCTAGGGTTTTCTATATCCTATAAATAGAGACCCAAATACTTGTATTAGGTCATGCCTCCTTTCATTAATAAAATTCAGATTTCTTTTCAAGTTTTGGAGAGCATCAATTTGTAAGTAGTTTTAATTTTTTGCCCTAGTTCTTAATTTATTTTCTGCCCTAGGTTAAATTTATTCTCTGTCCTAGTTTAATTTAGATCTTACTTTTTATTAATCTGCAGTAGTTAGATCATTAATCTTTTAAATCAAAAACTCATAAAAATAATGTTTTTCTTAGATCCCCTAATGAGCGAGTAGTTCTTCGCTTGTTAGGGTTAGGAATAGGAAAGGGTTTGAGAGATGCAAATTTCTCACCCCTTTCTTGCCCATCACATGTTAATAATTAGGACTCCATGCATGCATCCATATTCCGCTCCCTACGGCACCCTACCCACGAGGTAACGGTAATACCGTAGTATAAAAGACCGGATATGTATGTTTTCCATGGAGGTTAGGGTAAGGATTAAGAAAGGACGGACAAGGACCTAGAGGAAGAAATATCGTTTCTTCCCGATCGTCCTAATCACCTTTATTAATAATTACCATAACTCCTAATAAGATCTAATTTAGGGCATTGAAAGAGGTGGGAAATTTTATTTTACCAAACTTAACATAAACCTAACCCTAGCAAGATTCCTAATCCTAGTATAAATCAAATTAGTTTTTAGTGATAAAGATCCAAACACCATTTGGAATTAACTCGTTAAAACAATTAGGAAATATACATCAACCCTGTGGACCAACCCGTACTCACCGGCTAGCTACCAAGCGACGCCGTTCTTGATTGCGGTTAAATAATTCTTTGATCTAAAAATCCAAACGAATTAAATGGCGCTGTTGCCGGGGATCGAACCCGGGTCACCCGCGTGACAGGCGGGAATACTCTATAAATCAAATGGCGCCGTTGCCGGGGATGGCGTAATATTTCCTTTTTGCAATTTCGGGTTAATATAAAATATAAAAATAATAAAAACTGGAAAAAAAATTATATAAAATATAAAAATTCTATCATCTTTTATTGTTTGAAGGGTTTCTTGTATGAATCTTTGCAGGATCGACGTACAAGTTCGGATCTGGAAAAATCCAGAGAGCGAAACAGAAAGCTGAAGATCTGAACAACAGAGGATTTCCACAACAGAACCACAGAAGAAATCGGGAGAACTGAACTGCCGCTGCCGCCACCCTTCCGCCGCCACATCCCCTTTCTGACCGCGGAACCGCCGCGGGTTGGTCGCTTCGGCACGTGGATCCTCTCTGTAAGTCTTCTGATCTCCTCCTCTGCAAATCCCACTATATCTTATGTCAAATTTTCTACAGGATTTTTTGCGCTTAAAAAAATCTCTCCTCCTTCCAATAATTGATCTTGTGCAGGATTCTTTGCTCCGCGCTTAAAATAAAAAAATTTGATTGCAAGTGGTTGTTACTTTTTTGCATATTTAATCTGACTTTAAGGGGCTTGAGACCAATTCAGATTGGGTGGGGATTTCATCACCCTTCCTAGGACCCCAGAAATCACATAAGGCATATGCATTGACCATTGTTAATTAAAAAATACTAGACTCGGTCCTAAGGACGTCGCGCTCAATAGGACAGAGGACTAGTTGTAGACATCAGCCGTTGATCCTAAGCTGACTTTGCGGTGTCTAGGCAAGTGTGTCTAAGGCGAGTGGTTACTTAATTAGGGCCACTACTTGTAGTGGAGAGCCACTCACTCACCTGGCACTTACCTGGCCGCAATTGGCGGTGAAGAGGCGGTTTGAGGTCCTATTTCTAACCCTTTGGAACAGTTAGGAGCTGTCTAGCTCACCTAGGTGACCCTAGATTTAGGCCTGATTGTGCATTTATGGTTGATTGCAATTGTGTCAAAGCCTTTTATCGGAAAATATTTTTGCAAAAAGCTCCACATAAAAATAAAAGGATAAAAAAGGAAAAATTTCTATAAAAACTTGCAACTTGTCGCTAAAGAAATCCTTGCACCTCACTTACACCATTTTCTTCTCATCAACGTTTTCTTACCCCCACATTCTGTTTTCACCTTTTTGACTACACTACCTCTTTAGTGTATGTCCAGTTGGACTAGGGACACTAGCGCCCGATTAGTCTGTATTTCGTTGGTACCGACCGACGAACCTTTCTATTCCGAAGTCGAAATTCTTTCCACTTCCTCACCTTCACCTTCAAATTCTTCTTCCGAAGGTATGTCGGGATATAATCCTAACAACACCTTACCCACGGGACTGATTCCACCTCCGTTAGGTGCGAATAACCCGAATCACCCGCCTGTTGAAGCGCCCCAACGAATCGCGCTCCAGGATTTTTTCTACCCAATCTGTACCGCCTTACCTACTTGTCTTTCACTCCCACCGGCAAATAGGGACAATTTTGAGATCAAACCCCACTTCATCAATATGCTGCCAAAATTCCACGGATCGAAATCCGAAGATGCCTATATCTTTATTAACAAATTCCAAAATGTTTGCGCAATGATGAAAACAACTCAATTATCAGACGATACTATAAGGCTAAGGGTCATTCCTTTCACCTTATGTGACTTAGCCGAGAAGTGGTTATACAGCACAGCGTCACATTCAATTAAGAATTGGAAAGAGTTTGTGAAAGCTTTTCTTAAGAAGTTTTATCCTCATCACAAGACTGCGAGAATTCGCAATGAGATTATACAATTTTCTCAGCTTCCTTCCGAACCATTTTGGAAGTGTTTTGAAAGATTCAAAGACCTACTTATTCAATGCCCTCACCATGGGATCGAAAATTGGCAACTTTGCTAAACATTTACGAGGGATTGAACCCGGCAACGAAGCAGTTGCTAGAAACCATTTGTCAAGGTCACTTTCTAACCAAATCTAGTGAGGAAGCGTGGCAGTTTCTCGAGGATCTTGCTGAATAAACACTTCAGTGGGAGAGCACCAAGACCACCTCATCTTCTTCTATTGGTCAGTCTAGGGCAGGCATACATCAATTAGATATGTCGATTGCTATGAAGGCCGAGATGGCCGCACTTACGAAAAAGCTAAAAGCGATTGAGACCAAAATCTCATCGCCTTCTCCTGCCCCTGTTGTACCCCCACGAACTGTTTGTGCTTGTTGTTCGGATCCATCACATCTCACGGAAGAGTGTCCTTACAATCCATCTGCTCAAGGACATGATCAAGTCAATGCTGCCTTTCAGCAATGACAAAGAAATGATCCATACTCTTCGACATACAATCCGGGTTGGAGGAGTCACCCAAATTTCGCTTGGAATCAAAATCAACAATTCCAAGGAAACAATAACTTTCAAAGGCCTCCTCCTCCACAACAACAAGCACCTCCACAAACTCAATTCCAGCAACCTTTCCAACCGCAACCTTACCCTAATCAAATGAACAATTTTGTGCCCAACAATTCTTACCCTCAAAACAACTTTGTTCAACCTCATAATGATAAGGTTAACTCTCTAGAAAGAAGTCTAGATGTGTTCCTAAAGCAATCTACACAATCTGCAGCAAAGTTGGAGACTTCTATTCAATCTTTGGTGCAAAACAGTGCCTCACACGATCAAAGCATCAAATCTATTGAGGCACAAATTGCACAACTCAATACTGCGTTGAGCGAGCGAGAAAAAGGAAAGGTTCCATCTCAACCACTGCCAAATCCCGGTCATGCACATGTTGCATATGAACAGCAAAATCATAACGTAAATGTTGTGACCACGTTGAGATCAGGAAAAGTGTTGCACAATAATGTGGGTATTAACAATGACACCCCTGCCGGTGGTCCTTCTTCATCTTCTTCACCTTCTTCTTCTTCTTCGTTAGAGCCTATTCTTCATTCTTCATAAGGCTCTACTTCTTCTAGCTCGAACAGACCCACTTCTCACAACACGAACACATCTACACGAGGATCCGTTCCAACTCCACAATCTGATCCATAAAAATTAGACTCAACAAATTTTCAAAATGTTCCTTTTCCAAACCGGTTGAGATCCAATAAAACAACTCCACAAATGGAGAAGATTGTAGAGTTGTTCAAACAGGTTAGCATAAATATCCCTCTCTTGGATGCAATCCAACAAGTTCCTTCATACGCAAAAATCTTAAAGGACTTATGCACCAAGAAGAGGAAGTCACAAGTACCAAAGAAAATTTTCGTGGCTAGTGCTGTTAGCGATGCTCTTGTCCAATCTTTACCCCAAAAGCACAAGGACCCCGGCTGTCCTACTATTTCGATAACAATTAGGGACAAGAACATCAATAGAGCACTATTAGATCTTGGTGCTAGTGTCAATTTGCTACCTTATTCAGTGTACGAGCAATTAGGCGTTGGAGAGCTTAAGCCCACTCATTATACTCTCCAAATGGTCGACCGATCTATCACCCATCCTAGGGGAGAGTTGGAGGATGTGTTAATTAGAGTAGGGGATTTCATTTTCCTCGTTGACTTTCTTGTTATGGATACACAACCTGTAGCTAACCCCCGGAGTTAAATTCCGGTGATACTTGGTCGACCATTCCTTGCGACTTCTAATGCGGTGATCAATTGTCGTAATGGTTCAATGAATCTATCTTTTGGCAATATGACAATTGAACTCAACATTTTTAAATTGGGAAATCAGCCCTCCGAGCCTAATTCTAGCATACTTGATGTTTGCTCGATCAATGAGATCGCGGAAGAGGACTGTGAGTTCGAAAATTTTATGTTCGATCACAGTAATGTTGACGCCTCTAGTGCGTTCCTCCTAGAATCTGACATAGCTTTCACGCAGGACAACGATTATGAGTGTTTCACCTTTGTAGACGATTTTGAAGACTCACCACCCGAGTTTGAGTCTTTTGCTTTTTCGGATGAGTTAGTTGAACCATCCGACTCGGTTGCGTACACTCGATTTGAACCGTTGATGGAATCCTTCGAGTTTGAAACAGTTACACCATTGTTACCATCAATTGTTTCACCTCCTAAACTCGAACTAAAGCTTTTGCCGTCGCACCTTAAATATGCTTATCTAGGTGAGAATGAGACCCTTCCCGTTATCATATCGGCCTCTCTAGCTCTCGAGCAAGAGAAGGCCCTTTTAATGGTCTTACAAAATAATCGACAAGCTTTTGGCTGGTCTATGGCGGACATCAAGGGGATTAGTCCCCTCATAGTTGAACATCATATACACTTGATGGATGATGCCAAGCCGGTAAGGGATCCACAAAGACGCCTCAACCCTATAATGAAAGAGGCTGTCAAGAAGGAGATTGTTAAATTTCTTGATAGTGGTATCATTTACCCTATCTCGGATAGCCAGTGGGTTAGCCCCATTCATGCTGTGCCAAAGAAATCGGGCATTACGGTCATAACCAATGAGGAAAATGAGTTAATACCTACTCGCACCCAAACTGGGTGGCGAGTTTGCATCGACTATAGAAAACTCAATGCCGCGACAAGAAAAGACCACTTTCCTTTACCTTTCATTGACCAAATGCTAGAACGATTGGCTGGACACGAGTTTTACTGCTTTTTGGATGGCTATTCCAGTTATAACCAAGTCCCCATCGCCAAAGACACTAGTAAAATAAGGGGTTGCCCCTACGGATAACAACATCCGTAGGGGCAGATAAAGTTTGGCCCTACGGATTAATCCGTAGGGCCAAACGGTTGCCCCTACGGTCCTTCCATATTTATTTAAAAATTATTAAATCTTAAAGTGTTGTTTACCCCTACGGATCAGCAAACCAAGCACCTACGGGTATATCCGTAGGGGCATATAAATAGGGATTTAAGTGATCCATCCTTACGCTGATTATTTTTTATTCCCTTAGTTGTGATTATTTCTTATTCCCTTCGTTGCGCGCGAACCCAAATCCTCCCCAAACCCTCGACGTTCCCGCCGATCGCCGTTCTCGTCGTCGCCAGCGCCGGCCGAATCGTCGTCGCCACCGCCTGCAGTGATCTCATCGTCGCCACTGCCCTCCGTTCTCGTTGTCGCCACCGCCCTCGTCGTCGCCGATTGCGTCTCCGTCGTCTCCTCCACCGCCTAGCCTACAGGTTAGTTAAACATTATTTTAATGATGTTAGGGTAGCGATGAGGGTTAGGGTTAGGTATCGGTTGGGGTTAGGGTTAGGGTTAGGGTACGGGTTCGATCGGTTGGGGTTCGGCTGGTGTTGGGGTTAGGGTTAGGGTTAGGGTTCGGTTGGGGTTTGGTGTTGGTGTTGGGGTTGGGGTTCGGCTGGGGCTGGGTTGGGGTTAGGGTTAGGCCGGGTTAGGGTTTGGTGTTGGGTTGGGGTTCGGCTGGGGCTGGGTTGGGGTTAGGGTTAGGCCGGGTTAGGGTTTGGTGTTGGGTTGGGGTTCGGCTGGGCTGGGTTGGGGTTAGGGTTAGGCCGGGTTAGGGTTTGGTGTTGGGTTGGGGTTCGGCTGGGGCTGGGTTAGGGTTAAAAAGGTGAAATTTTAGGGGATTGATCTGGAAAATAGTGAAAGTCGATACTGTTTATTTGTGATCAATAACACAGTCCATGGTTTTTATATGAGAAAAAGGTCCATGAAAGTCTATGGGATTTATCTAAAAAACGCTGAAAGTTCATGTATTTATTTGTAAACAACAAAGTTCATGGTATTTATCTGGAAAACGTTGGAAGTCAATGGTATGTATTTGTAAACAACAAAGTCTATGGAAATTATGTGAAAACGTTAAAACTTCATGGTATTTATTTGTAACAAATAAAGTCTATGGTATTTGTTTGAAAAATATTGAAAGACCATGACATTTATATGTAATGGGTCAAAGTCATTTGGGTTATGTCAATCTTATTGGCGATACTTTCTTTTTGTGCATATCCAAAAACTTTGAAAGTTCTTGTTACCTATTAGAAAATATAAAGGGTTTTGTAGTGAAAGGAAAGAATTGGATTTAGAAAAACCGTGTGTAACTTTTAGAAATTCTATACACCCAAGTATATAGAAAAGGGTTAATTGCGGATACAGCCTATGTACTATGGGGGTCAAGCACTTATAACCTCTGAAGTATAATAATAAGCACTTTTGTTTGTTTTTCATTAGTGATTAATTTTTAGTTTGCTAATTATTCTTTTTCAGTATGGATACTTGATAGAATTACAATTGCTTTACTATTGTTTGCCTTTTTCCTTTTGTGTAGAAAATATATCCATTGTGTCATATGCACACTATTAATTTCACATCGATTCAAGGGAAAAATTGAGGAAGATTGTGTTTGTTATATAAAAAACCTTTTTGTTGAACCCAACAGGTGAAACTTTAGAGTTGTTATAGATAGCTCTTACATGTTTAATGCATGTACCATTGTTAAGAGAGTGCAAGGTGGAGAACAATAATTTGTTTCAACGGCATTTTTTTCAAGTTATAACCAATATATGATATTCGATGATAATATGAAACCTTCATATTCTCATCGATACTCATATATGAAACTAAAAGCGCCACTTAGTCCCCGTCTATCGGTTAACATACGTGCGATGCTCGTCGTGACCTAGAACTATACAAAGGTTGTTAAATATCGGACGGCATAGCTCGATACTAACAACCGTCGTATAGTCTACGCGACGAGAAAATTCAATCGTATGGTAACCCATAGATTTGTCCAGTGTGGACAAGTTAAGAATGTATAAAGCAAACGCCTTCATTCACTTGTGTTTTTATCCGTTTCGAGATATTTCGTCGGTACCTTTCCGCTGGTTCTCCGTGTACAAAGATAGATTAGATGTTCATTTTAACGATGTTTCATGGCTTTGAAATGATTATCTATTCTATTACAGTGTACTCGGAGAACAGCGGGGAGGTGCTGTCGAAATTTACTCGAAACGGTTGAAAACACAAGTGATGGGCGTTCGCTCTATACATTCTTAATGGGATAGAAGCCTACCCCCGACAGCCGGAACACACACATACAACAAGAATACACAACAAACGCATAATTAGAGAGCGATTCGAGATGTTCGGGTTAAAACAAATATATGATATTCGATGATAATATGTAATCTTCATATTCTCATCGATACTCATATATGAAACTAAAAGTGCCACTTAGTCCCCGTCTATCGGTTAACATACGTGCGATGCTCGTCGTGACCTAGAACTATACGAAGCTTGTTAAATATCGGACAGTAAAGCTCGATACTAACAACCATCGTATAGTCTACGCGACGAGAAAATTCAATCGTATGGTAACCCATAGATTTGTCCCGTGTGGACAAGTTAAGAATGTATAAAGCAAATACCTTCATTCACTTGTGTTTTCATCCGTTTCGAGATATTTCGTCGGTACCTTTCCGCTGGTTCTCCGTGTACAAAGATAGATTAGATGTTCATTTCAACGTTGTTTCACGGCTTTGAAATGATTATCTATTCTATTACAGTGTACTCGGAGAACAGCGGGGAGGTGCTGCCGAAATTTACTCGAAACGGTTGAAAGCACAAGTGATGGGCGTTCGCTCTATACATTCTTAATGTGATAGAAGCCTACCCCCGACAGCCGGAACACACACATACAACAAGAATACACAACAAACGCATAATTAGAGAGCGATTCGAGATGTTCGGGTTAAAACCAATATATGATAATATGAAACCTTCATATTCCCATCGATACTCATATATGAAACTTAAAGCGCTATTTAGTCCACGTCTATCGGTTAACATACGTGCGATAATTTATTCTTTTCAACGACAAACGCACACACAAAGCATATACACAGATTTTATCCTTTGTCAGTAACTATCCCGTTCTTATATTTCTCAATATAGTCAGCATAACCTACAATTTATATGTTATACAGTCTAACATGGCTCATGAGTACGTCAGAGTTAAGGACTGGATATATGTGGATTAGAAACAACGTATGCAACCTAAGTTTGTCGCGGGAGTTGCTGCTTTCCTTGAATTTGCATGCGCATATAATAAGATCATAATAGAGAAGATTCTCTGTCCGTGCGACAGATGTGGCAATAAGTACTGGCAGAAGGTAGAATTGGCAGAGCTTCATATTGTAAAATATGGGTTTACTAGACTTTATACAACTTGGAAATATCACGGGGAAGGAGAAGAATGCAGTACTGCGGCAGAAGAAGAAGGAGAACACGATAATGCGGCAGGAGAAGAAGAAGAATTCGGTAATGCGGCAGGAGACGGAAATTTATTTCCATCAGAAGAAATGGAGGATATGGTAGAGGCTGCCCTAGGTGAATCTATTCGTACCGAAGATGACATTCCTTCCGGTCAAGGACCGCGTGCGGGTAAATATGAAAATTTCATGAATGATGCTAGGAAACCAATTTATGAGAATGCGAAGTATTCCACCCTCTCATGGTTCGTCCAACTTTTCCAGATTAAGTGCCTAAATGGATGGAGTAACAAGTCATTCACAATTCTTCTTTCTTTCTTGAAAGATTCTATGCCTCCGGGAAATAATGTGCCTGAAAGCTGGTACGGAGCCCAGAAGATGATGTCTGATTTGGGTCTAAAGTGCGAGAAGATTCAAGCATGTCCTAAAAATTGCGTGTTGTACCGGAAAGAGAATTCAGATTTGAAAGAGTGTCCAACATGCGGAGAGGCCAGGTATAAGCCGAAAGATTCTGATAAGAAGCCTGATATACCTGTGAAGATAACACGATACTTTCCCATAACACAGAGGCTACAGAGGCTATTCAGGTGCAAGAAAACAGCCGAGGCAATGATTTGGCATCACCGTGCTCCTCCAAGCGAAAATAGAAAAATGAGCCATCCAAGAGATTCACCCGCATGGAAGGATTTCGATAGGAGGCACGCAATATTCAGTAGCGATCCTAGCAATTTCCGGCTTGGACTGGCTACTGATGGCTTCTGCCCATTCAACTATATGGCTGGAAGTCACAGCACATGGCCCATTGTAATGATAATTTATAATCTGTCGCCTTGGTTGACTATGGACCAATCATACTTTATGATGCCTCTTCTTATCGACGGACCAAACTCACCGGGGAACAATATCGACGTCTATCTCCGACCTCTGATCGAGGAGTTGAAATCTTTGTTCATTGATGGTGTAGAGACATATGATTCAAACACAAATACAACCTTCATACTGCGTGCGGCTTTAATGTGGACAACTAATGACTTTCCTACGTATGGAATGCTATCAGGTTGGTCCGTACATGGTCACAAAGCATATCCTCATTGCCATAAACACACAACATCAAAATTCTTGAATTTTAGCAGGAAGGTTTGTTATTGCGGCCATCGACGTTTTCTGCCTCCAGACCACCCCTATAGGTTAGATACGGTTCACTTTGATGGTCATCAGGAGTTTCTTGGACCTCCATCCCCATTGTCCGGAGAGGACGTGACTGCTAAATGGGATGGTTACAATAACGTGACCTTCGGGATGGATCCGACGAAACAGGTCAAACCACAATATTGGAACAAGTTAAGAATTTTCTTCGAGCTTCCGTACTGGTCTACAAATTCAGTGTGTCATTGTCTGGACGTCATGCATATAGAGAAGGGAGTATCAGAGCACATACTTAACTTGCTTCTTTGTAAAGACGGAAAATCGGAAGACAACATGAATGCTCGGATGGATCTACAAGAGTGGGGAATAAGAAGTGAATTTCACCCTAGACCGGTAGCGGGTAAACCGGGCAAGTTTGTACTTCCCAATGCCGCTTATCATATGTCACAACCGGAGAAGAAAAGATTCCTGCAGGTGTTGCATGATTTGAAAGTCCCCACAGGTTTCTCAGGATCATTCAGCAAGAAAATAAAAATTGTGAAGGGCAAGATCGATGGGCTGAAATGTTATGATCACCATGTTATCGTGGAGCACCTTCTTCCATTAGCCCTCAGGACTTCTCTCCCCGACTCGGTTGGTCTAGTAATCAACGACCTATGTTGTTTTTTCAGGGAGTTGTGTGCTAAAACACTGGAGGTTGCGACGCTGGATAAACTAGAAAATTCTGTTACGTTGATACTTTGCAAGTTTGAGCGTATTTTCCCACCGTCATTCTTCGATATCATAATACACTTGACGGTTCATCTTGCAACTGAGGCGAAATTAGCCGGGCCGGTACAATATCGATGGATGTATCCCATCGAGAGGTACGTGTAATTTTTCGTTTCGCGCAATTTATAAATTTATTGCTGTCCTGTATGCCCGTATTTATTTATTCAACATATTCTCATTAGGTACCTCTACACTTTTAAGAAGTATATACGCAATAAAAATCGACCAAAGGGTTCTATCATGTAAGGTTATCTTCTTGATGAAGCAACCACATTTTGTTCCCGCTATCTAGACGAGAATATTGAGACAAGGCTTAACCGACCACGAAGAATTCAAGACGGGCCATATGGTAAAGCCGAGTACAAGAAGGTAGACACTATGTTTATCAACAAGATATACCGGTTTATCTTGCTTAATTGCGCATGTCTTGAACAAATTAGAGAGTAAGTTCTTTTGGATTAATTGTTATATCTGTGTTTGTATGTGTATGAAATGATATAATATTAATGTCACAATTATTTGTCTAAAACAGAATTCATTTTAACGAGATACGTGAGGGGCATCCTGATTGGAACGAAGAACGTTTGGAAAAATACCATCAGGATAATTTTGTGATTGGGTCACAGATCATGTAAGTTATTCGAATAACATTTTATTGCTATCAGTTTTAATCTAAACTTGTATCGTTATGTATTTGTCGTAAAATTTATTTTGTTAGATCCACGATCCGAACTTGTCTGCATCATTTGAGAGTGATTCAAGATGTTTAGCTCAATTTCCTAGTATGGAGGTTGCATATTACAAAGGATTTGGTGTCCTTGGATACAAATTCGAAGTTAAGGACATAGAAACATCTAGAACCACTCAGAATAGTGGGATTGCGACGGTAGGATCGGACGGTGTGATTTACTATGGGTACTTAAATTGTATACTCGGCATCCACTATCCCGGACGATCAGAACCCTTTTATATATTCCAGTGTACTTGGTACGATCCGCGAACCGATACGGACAGGTGGAGAAGCAGTCTTGGGACTTGGAAAGATGAATATGGATTGATCAGTGTGAACACACTTCGATTTTACGGTCAGAACGATCCGTTTATCTTTCCGAACCAAGCGTTCCAAGTATACTACTCACAGTGTTTGAAGCATCCGGGGTGAAGTGTTGTATGCCGATGGAAACCCAGAGATGTGTACGATGTCCCAGAATACGAGGACAGCGATGAGGACGAAGAAGAGAGAAGGCTTAAAGTGCTCCGACCGTCTGTTACGAAGGACGGGTTGTCTTCGACCGATCATGAAGTTACGTGGGTTAGAAATGACATCGACGATGAAATCCAAGTAGATATGTATAATGCGCGGACGAAACGAAAAAGGTTATCAGTAATGTTATATTATTACTTCACATTTTACGCTCTATACATATATAGTCAATACTTTTAATGATTGTCTAATGCATCCACGAACCGTTTATCTAGATTTGATGACGATGTCGGGAGCAGCGAGGGGCGGCAGGAGCTCCAGCCGCGGCAGAGGCAGAGGCAGAGGCAGAGCGGTTCTGCCGCCCGGAGAGCTCCGTAGGGAGCTTCAGAGGGCCGGTCTTGCACCCAGATCGGAGACACCTTCGGATGCCTCCTTCCGTGTGGATTTTGCCACATCTCCAGGTATATTGCACGCATATCCATTTTGAATGTAAAATTACAGATATTCATGCCTATTTATTTCAAAATTACCTATATTGTCAATGTTTGATTGTCTAGTTGTTGGTGATGCGTCCACATCTGGGACAGAGGCCACCCCCGCTCCTCCAGGTATGTTTATATATCATATAGTGTATGTATATTGATTTAGAATGCTATATCATAAATACACACATTCCTTTTGCTCTTACTTAGCAATTTTTATTATTGTCTAGCTGTAGGTGGTGACACCACCGCACCTGCGGGTATGTTTATATATCCTATAGTGCATGCATATTGATTTAGAACGTTATATTATTGATCTACACATTCTTTTTGCAATTACTTATATAATCTATTTTTAATTGTCTAATTATAGGTGGTGCGTCCACATCTTCCGCAGGGGCCACTCCTGCCGCTTCCATACCCTCCGCATCGTCTGCAGGTTAGTATGAATAAATTTAAAATATTTATTCATTTTACATATGCTCTATAGAATAAATATGAAGTTCATGGAAATTTAGCGTCGATGTTTATTTTCTAGTTGGAGGGGATGCGTCCGCATCCGGGACCCCGGCTGTTCCCGGAGGAACTATCGTCCCGCTCGTGCTGCTGCCCGGGCCCAGGCTCGTGCGATAGTCACCGGAGGTATATATCACACTTGAATTTTCATTTAACCTTTATTTCTTAATACAACTATGTCTTATTATTGATTGTCTTGATATTTCGTGCAGACGCAGGGCCTCCCCATCCCCAGAGGGGGACTCGAGGCCCGAATCAGTCCCATAGGCTGAGGCCTGACAGAGCTAGGGGGAGGCAGCATTCCCCCTTTTTTTTACCCTTGACTATCGCTATACCGGTCCTCATGCCTAGAGGTTCGGCCGGTATTTGGGGGACGAGAGCCGGCTCGTGAAGAACTATCCATTTCACGTTGAGTGGGGCAAGCAGCACCAGCGCTCATTCGCTCTCTTCTTTGATCAGGCTCGGGTATGTATTAATATATATTTTCATTTGATCTATCCAATATATTTATTATTAACACTTGCAATCTAATAATAATGTTTTTTTTGTATTTTCAGTTGGATTACGATTTTCAGCCTGTAGCCGACCCTGATCACCCGGGGAGGGTGCTCGACCTTCATTCTCTGTACAATGGCCTGATGAAGAACATGCAGGCCAAGGTCCGATACAACAGGAATGAGCTGAAGGCCGACTGCTACTCCCTGTGGATGGCGACCCCCGAGGCAGAGAGAGCGGCCCTCCTATCTACTCCGGCGTTTGCGAGAGTCGACGTAGAGACATGGCCTCTATTGTGCGCTTATTTCGACTCCCAACGCAAACAGGTATGTATTTTAAATGTAATTCATTATTTATGATATAATTTATTTCTTTGTTTTTCTTAATTAGAAAACTAAATGTTAATGCGTTGTGCAGAAACAGGCCGCTCAGAATACAGAGAACAGGAAGTCGGCGAAGAGGGGTCGCCCCACTTACACAGGTGGCTCGAGGAACATTACTCGAGCCATGGAGTTATCGGTAAATTACAATAGACCGACCTTTGTGATATTCTGCAATATTAAGAGTTATTTTCTAATATTTCTAATATTAAGAGTTACTTTCTAATATTGCAGACATCTCGGACCGTGGCGTCAGGTGGTACACCGAGCGTGCTGTCCGCATATCTTGCCGTCCACGGCACCTCGACAGATCCCGCCACGGGCGAGCTTCGATATCCCGACGTCGCTACCCAGGAGTACTGCGTAAGTGTTAATATTTTTTCTACCCAAATTTGAAATTTTAGTTTTGGAAGGTTCAAGTTTAAATTTTATACTTATACTTTACTGCTTAATGTGGGTGTAGGAGCGGGTGGTTGAGCAGGCCCAGGCCTCGGGGATCGATTTTACCGGACAGAGCGATCCGAGGCTACTGACCCCAGTTCTGGACGCCGCACACGGAGGGCACCACGGAGGTTGGGAGAGAGGCCGGGGACTCGGCCCTAGCAGGGCCCATATGAGGTTGGACTCCACCCCGGCGGTTACTTCCTCCGTCTCCAGTGACCGACGTGTCCATCAGGAACTGGAGAGCTTGAGGGCCACCGTTCAGGAGTTGAAGGAGATGCTGGTATGTATACTGCTTTATAGTAAAATATCATGTCATTTTATATAGATATCAATATATCCATAATTAGTACGTAGCTTGAGCTTATTTGGTTTTAGACTTAAGTTTGATTAATCATACATACAGAAGTAATTAAAATAAACAACAAACTAGATATCCAAACGGGGTTTCGAAATAACTTAATAATGATACGAATTCGAATAATACACAGTTCTTACACGCTTATTACATACGTTAGGTCCAGACGCGACAGGGTACATCGGCCGAGCCTCCACATGCATCTCCTTCGGCTGTGGCTCCGCAAGCCACTATATCGGCTGCGGTTCCGCAGACAGCTCCTGTAGCTCCACCGCCCACTCAGACTCCCGCATCCGTGGCTCCGCAAGCGACTACCTCGACGGCGGCTGCGCAGAGCACATCGCTAGCTCCACATGCCGCTCAGACTCCCGCTCGCGCCGAATTGCAGAGCTTATTGACCGAGGAGCAGGCGCGCGTTATTCTATCGTTATTCAGAGGTGGAGCTGGACCGAACCAGGGTAGCTTTTTGGTTATTATTTTTTGAAACATGTATTTATTTATATCATACACATTGTACTACATTTTGAAACGATATTGATATTGGTTTATATTTATATCATATTCAGTTTTTGGGTTTCTTTTGTATATTATATATATGCGTGAGATGTGATTATGAATACTGCGATATATGTTGCGTGATGATTAATTTTATATTTGATTGATGTATATATTATTGTGCACAGGGCGGGAAAAAATCAAGCAGCCCATTTTTTAAAAAAAATACAGATAATATGTACCTACGGATTAATCCATAGGTACACATGTTGCCCCTACGGATATATCCGTAGGGGCACAATATCAGCAGTAACTGATATTTTCCCCCTGATCTCAGTACCAGGGGGTTGGGAGTGCCCCTACGGACATATCCGTAGGGGCCACGGCCTCTCCCCTACAGCGTTATCCGTAGGGGCAACATATCAGGATTCCTGATATTTTGCCCCTACGGATAGGTACCTACGTAGATATCCGTAGGGGGTAGTATATGGACCTACGGTTATGTCCGTAGGTACATGTAATATATTTAAAAAAACCGTAAATAATATAAAAAAATTTACCCTACGGACTACTCCGTAGGGGCAACAGGACCTACACAGAAATCCGTAGGGGCAAGAATTTGCCCGTAGGGGCAAGTTCAGGGCTTCAACTTGCACCTGCGGCCTTTGCACCTACGGGGTATTTTTTCGCTCCTACGCATATATCCGTAGGGGCAACCCTTATTTGTAGTAGTGAGAGGATCAAGACAAGACCACATTTACTTTTCCTTGTGGTACTTTTGCTTATCGTCGCATGCCTTTTGGGTTATGCAATGCACCCGCTACATTTCAGCGGTGTATGATGGGGATCTTTTCAGACATGGTTGAAAAGTTTTTGGAGATCTTCATGGATAATTTCTCCATTTTTGGTGACTCCTTCGACGAGTGTTTACTACACCTTGACGCAGTTCTAACCCGCTGTAAGGATAAAAACCTAACTTTAAATTGGGAGAAGTTCCACTTTATGGTATGAGAAAGCATTGTTTTAGGACATGTCATCTCGCACAACGGCATAGAGGTTGATAAAGCCAAAATTGAAGTCATTTCAAATCTTCCTCCTCCTAAATGCGTCAAAGACATCCGAGGTTTCCTTGGCCATGCCGGTTTTTATAGATGGTTCAATAACGATTTTAGCAAGATTACTAGACCCTTGACTCTATTATTGGCCAAGGACACAACATTTGATTTTGACTCAACTTGCATGGAAGCGTTCGAGTCATTGAAACACTCTCTCATTTCTGAGCCCATTCTTTCATCTCTAGACTGGACGCATCCCTTCGAAATTATGTGCGACGCATCAGATTTTGCCGTTGGTGTTGTTCTTGGACAACACATTAATAAGATGCCACACGTAATTTATTACGCTAGCCGTACATTAAATGAGGCCCAACTAAACTACACAACAACAGAAAAGGAGTTTTTAGCAGTTGTGTTTGCACTTGAAAAATTCCGGCCTTATTTAATAGGCTCTCCAGTTATTGTGTATACGGACCATTCAACTCTTCACCACCTTTTTGCGAAGAAGGATGCTAAATCGAGACTAATACGTTGAATCATCTTGCTACAAGAGTTTGACCTTGTCATAAGGGACAAAAGAGGATGTGAAAACGTAGTGGCCGATCACCTTTCACGACTTTCTTCTTCGCCTACACTTGAAATCCCAATCAAAGATGTTTTTCCCGATGAGCAACTCTTAACCGTGTCTTGCGAACCATGGTTCGCTCATATAGTAAACTACTTGGCCACCGGCTTGATACCTAAAGATTGGTCGAAACAGGATAAACTCCAATTCTTGTCCCAAGTAAAGCATTTTTACTGGGATGAACCTTATCTTTTTAAATACTATTCCGACCAAATCATTCGTCGGTGTGTACCTGAAAATGAGTTTAAGAGTGTGTTGTCTTTTTGCCACGATCAAGCGTGTGGCGGGCACTTTGGCCCAAAGAAGACAGCCGAGAAAATCTTGCAGTGTGGTTTCTATTGGCCACGACTCTTTAAGGATGCATATGAATACTACAAGACATGCTCCTGGTGCCAACACTGGGGCCGGATATTGCGGAGAAACGAAATGCCGCTCCAACCAATTTTGGTTGTGGATATTTTTGATGTTTGGGGAATTGACTTCATGGGACCATTTCCAAATTCCTTTGGAAATGTGTATATTCTTTTGGCTGTTGACTATGTGTCAAAGTGGGTCGAGGCCGTGCCTAGCCGAACGAATGATTATAAGGTTGTCGTTCGATTTCTTAAAGAACATATCTTTTCTCAATTTGGGCACCCTCGAGCGATTATAAGTGATAATGGATCTCACTTCTGCAATAGGACTTTTGAGTCCTTAATGCGCAAATATTCCATTACTCACAAGCTGTCAACACCATACCATCCCCAAACATGTGGGCAAGCCGAGGTTTCGAATCGGCAAACTAAGAAAATCTTGGAGAAAACGGTTTCTAAAATCCGTAAAGATTGGTCACACAAACTGATCGATGCACTATGGGCTTTCCGTACTGCATACAAGACCGATCTTGGTATGTCTCTATACTGGCTTGTTTATGGGAAGGCTTGCCACCTCCCAGTTGAGATTGAGCATAAGGCATTTTGGGCGATCAAGGAGTTGAATTTATCAATGAGAAATGCGGGCAGCAATCGAAAGCTGCAATTAAACGAACTAGAAGAGCTGCGGGATGAGGCTTATGATAATGCTGTCATTGTTAAAAACAGAACTAAGGTGTTCCATGACAAACACCTTATGCGCAAAACGTTTAAACCTGGTCAATAGGTTTTACTCTATGACACTCGGTTATATTTTCACTCCGGTAAGCTTAGATCTAGATGGAAAGGGCCATTTTTAGTACGCACCGTATATCCGTACGGTGCGGTAGATCTTGAAAATCCGGAGGAAGGTACTTTATTTAAAGTAAACGGACATCGACTGAAACCGTTCCTCACTGCGGACCCGTCGGAGGAGCTCCTGTTTTTGCAGGAGCCGATTTACACCAATTGATTTTCCTCCATTTTACCCCCATATTTTTGATCATTTTTTTCAAAAACTTTATTTCAAATGAGTTTGGGGGTGTGTATCATTTGTAAATATGATTACAATATAAAAATAAAAAAAATAAAATAAGCAGGAAATTGCAGACATTTTCGACCCACTTGGTGCAGCCTGACAGTGAGGACACTGTCCAGTTTAAGTTTGGGGGTATGCTCGGTAAATTTTCTTCCTTCGCATTCATATGTATATTTTTGCATTTGCATCCTTATATAAATATCATAAAAATTGAAAATTTTGAAAAAAAAATATAGAAAAAGAAAAACCCATAAAAATTGAAAATTTCAAAAATTATAAAAATTAAAGTATTCAATTTTGGCATTATTTGACTTGAGTTTGACAAATAGATTAACTAGCTAGGAACAACTAGATTTTAGACTTAGTAAATTAAAAACCCTAAAAATAAGCTTTCTTAAAATTTAACGGTAGAAAGTATATGCCTTTGTAGTTTATTTAGAAATAAGTAAATTTCGAGTTGACTTCTTGGGCTAAATTAAAACAAAGAAAAAGTATTGATATTTTTATTAGAGTATAAGTTTGAAAAATAATTTCTAGTTTAAGTCTAAATTCTGAAATATATACCCTACAAATTGCACAAACACGAACCTTGAAACTTGGAATAGTAGGAGAGACCTTGAAATGCTCTTGTCTTAAGTCCTTAGTATGAAAAAAAATATACAAGTGTGAATAAAAAAAATGAACACTGGTTTTTGTAATTACTTGAGGCTGCAAAAATAGAAAAATATTTAGCGAGGGTGCTTCATCAGCCAGTGCCTTAGACCAACTGGTTTGGGAGTCACTGCTAAAGCCTTAGGTGTTACAAGACTAGAAATTACGCTTTAATGTGCAAACACATCTTGTAATCGGTTGTTGGTATCTCAAGAAGTATTAACGGTTGCATGAAGGATGTGTGAGCAAAATTCATCAAAAAAATTCACCAATTAAGAAGTGCTTTGGACAACGGACAAAAGTATGATTGCTTGATTTGAATTTCCAAGTGTAGGGGTGATATATACACACACGTAGGGGTATGTGATTGGGGTTTAGATAAGAGATAGGAATGAAGAATAGGACTTATATCTTTAATAGAGATGGTAAAAATTCCTAAGTTGAGATAGAACCCTAGAAGGAAAACTTAAAAGATGCCGAAAGCTAAGTAAATCTGCAGAACATATATAATCTTAAGTTAAATGGTAAGGAAGCGTGAAGAATATGGGTGGATAATTTATGAGACGAAGATAATAGAATTCCTTGTTAGAAGACCTAATTGGAGAATAAAAGTCAATAGGCCGAATTGAGCGGATTTTGTGGGTAGTATCCGCTGAAAACCCTCAGAAGACAACACTCCTCCTACTAGGGACACCTAGAGGTTTAACAGCTTGTTGCACGAGCTCAGTGCAATCGCGTTTCCCTGCGAAAGTGAGGTTAGGTTTTTGTTGAGAATAAAACTAGGTTTGCTCGAGGACGAGCAAAAGATAAGTTTGGGGGTATTTGTTCATACCGTAATTTTGCATTCTTTTAGACCCCATTCTTATTCATTTTACAAATAAACAGATGCTTTTGACCCATGTCTGCTACATAGTTACAGGTTACAGGTTCTCGGAACAAAAACAGTGAAAAAGACAAAAGACGATGCAAAAGTGAGACTACGACCGATAAATGGTGGAATCTTGATCATACCTATAGTTGGAGAATAAACAAAGATCAGTGCACAAAGAACAAGACAGCGCAAGGTTAAAAACTGACACAAAGCGAATGGTTAAAGTCCACTAAATTACTCACTGTGGAGATCTGGGAGAGAACGAGAAGACATCCTAAAGAACCAACTGAAGAAACAGGAAGCAAAAGTCAACCAGAAGCAGAAGACCAAAAATCAACCAACAAGCCCTTCATTTGGCCGCAGAACCGCGGCCAAACCTAGCCTATGGCCGCGGTTCCGCGGCCAGGTATTGCCCGTAGCGGTGCTAAAAAATTATGGTAAAAGGCGGCGCGCTGACTAGTCTTCCTAGGGGTATTTTTGTAAAAGCATACATGCGGCGATTGTAAACCTAGGGTTTTCTATGTCCTATAAATAGAGACTCAAATACTTGTATTAGGTCATGCCTCGTTTCATTAATAAAATTCAGATTTCTTTTCAAGTTTTGAAGAGCATCAATTTGTAAGTAGTTTTAATTTTTTGCCCTAGTTCTTAATTTATTTTCTTCCCTAGGTTAAATTTATTCTCTGCCCTAGTTTAATTTAGATCTTACTTTTTATTAATCTGCAGTAGTTAGATCATTAATCTTTTAAATCAAAAACACATAAAAATAATGTTTTTCTTAGATGCCCTAATGAGCGAGTAGTTCTTCGCTTGTTAGGGTTAGGAATAGGGAAGGGTTTGAGAGATGCAAATATCTCACCCCTTTCTTGCCCATCACATGTTAATAATTAGGACTCCATGCATGCATCCATATTCCGCTCCCTACGGCACCCTACCCACGAGGTAACGGTGATACCGTAGTATAAAAGACCGGATATGTATGTTTTCCATGGAGGTTAGGGTAAGGATTAAAAAAGGACGGACAAAGACCTAAAGGAAGAAACATCGTTTCTTCCCGATCGTCCTAATCCCCTTTATTAATAATTACCATAACTCCTAATAAAATCTAATTTAGGGTATTGAAAGAGGTGGGAAATTTTATTTTACCAAACTTAACCTAAACCTAACCCTAGCAAGATTCCTAATCCTAGTATAAATCAAATTAGTTTTTAGTGATAAAGATCCAAACACCATTGGGAATTAACTCGTTAGAACAATTAGGAAATATACATCATCCCTGTGGACCGACCCGTACTCACCGGCTATCTACCAAGCGACGCCATTCTTGATTGCGGTTAAATAATTCTTTGATCTAAAAATCCAAACGAATCAACTGTCGTGCTCAATAAGGACAGAGGAAGGTCGTGGGTAATCTATCGCTTATCCGCATTACTTTTTGTGGTGTCTAGGCAAGTGTGTCTAAGGCAAGTGGTTACTTAATTAGGCCCACTACTTACATAGTGGAGAACCTCCCACTTACCTGGCACTTACCTGGCTACAAGAGTAGTAAAGAGGTGGTAGAGGATTGATCCCGCGGCTTGTCCTTTGGAAGTCTAGGAGCGGTCTAGAGACTGGACCTAGGTAACCTTAGTTCTAGGGTTGTTTGTGCATTTTTGTGTGATTTGTCTTAAGTCCCACTTTTTTCAAAACAGCCCAATTTTAAATCACACACACGCTGCCACTTGCGCTAAACCCGCTTAGTGCATGCTTGAATGGACACGGGATCCTAGTGCCCGTCTTGTCCGCGTTCCTGTTATCGACTCTGAAGTCGGTGCTTCTTCATCTTCTTTTCCCCCACCACACACCACAACGACCGAGATGGACGGTACTCCATCAGATTATAACACCAAGCTGCCACAGCCCGTAGGTGCGCAGAATCCACCGTGCATCTCCCTCCAAGAGAGATGCTATCCTATCCGTGTTCCACTTCCCACTTGTCTATCTATTCCACCAGCTAACGGGGATAATTTTGAAATTAAACCCCACTGCATCAATCTTTTGCCCAAATTTCACGGGCTTGAGTCTGAAGACGCGTACGTTTTCATCACTAAATTCGAAAATGTATGCACAATGATGGGTACTTCACAACTGACTGTGGATGCTATGCGCTTGCGTCTTCTCCCATTCACTTTGTGCGACTTGGCAGAAAAATGGCTTTATAATACTGCCGCACACTCTATCACTAATTGGGATGAATTCGTAATAGCATTTCTTAAGAAGTTTTACCCAAACCATAAGACCGCCCGTGTTAGGAGCGAGATCAACCAGTTCACCCAGCTTCCTAATGAACCATTTTGGAAGTGCTTTGAACGTTTCAAGGATCTGCTTGTCCAATGTCCTCATCATGGAATACAAAGATGGGATTTGTGCCGAATTATATATGAGGGCATTAATCCAGCGACAAAGCAGATGCTTGAAACAATGTGTCAATGCAATTTCATGTCCAAAGACGATGGCGAAGCTTGGAAATATCTGGAAGATCTCGCTGAAAACACTTTGCAGTGGGAAAGCGTAAGACCGCCTTCATCTAGGGGAGGTATTCATCAGCTTGACGTTTCCATCGCAGTAAAAACCGAAATGGCAGCGATCCAGAAGAAACTCGACGCTATTGAGAACAAATTTTCATCAGTCTCCCTAAATCAGGTAACGATTCCCAAGACCGTGTGTAGTTGCTATTCAGATCCTTCACACTTGACGGAAGAATGTCTTATGAATGCATCGTTTCAAGGTCACGAGCAAACTAATGCTGCTTTTCAGCAGCAACCTAGAAACGATCTTTATTCTTCCACGTACAATCAAGGATGGAGGAATCATCCTAACTTTGCTTGGAACCAAAACCAACCCCAAAATCAAAACCAGTTCCAAAGCAATTATCAAAGACCTCCTCCACAGCAACCACAACCACAAAGTCAGCACCCCTATCAGTCACAAAATTTTCAAAATCCGGCAAACACATCTGTAGCACAATTGGCCAGTACTGATAACTCTTCACTCGCACAAACTTTGGATTTGTTTATGAAACATTCCATTCAAATGTCGGCTGATATGAAGTCTTCTATTGATACCATAAAGAAAGACTATGCCTCCCACGGTGAGAGTATTAAATCAATAGAAAACCAAATTGCACAGTTGAACGCCGCAATGAGTGTAAGAGAGAAAGGAAAACTCCCATCTCAACCCCTACCGAATCCTGGCCACTCACAAAATCATAACGTGAGTGCTGTTACTACGTTGAGATCGGGAAAAGTGCAAAATAACCGGGTGGGTAAGCAATTTGATGATGTTAGTGATACCAATGATACCCCGGCTTCTACTTCTTCCCCTAATTCGTCTAGTCTCCCACCTTCTTCCGAGCCTATTCTACGCTTCCCACAAGGCTCGAACCCTCAGCCCACTTCCACAAATCTATCTAAAATGATCCCCACTCCAATTCTGGGATCCATTCCATCCCCACAATCCTCTCCAATGTTGGACCCAACCCTTATTGATAAAGCACCTTATCCAAACAGGTTAAGGGGCAACAGACCAAGTCCACAAATGGAGAAGATTGTGGAAATTTTTAAGAAAGTTAACATAAACATTTCTCTCCTAGATGCTATTCAACAAGTTCCGTCTTATGCAAAAATCCTAAAGGACTTGTGCACTAGGAAGAGAAAAGTTTAAGTACCTAAAAAAGTTTTCCTTACGAGTAATGTGAGAACTGCTTTTACACAACAACTACCCAAGAAACGAAAGGACCCCGTAAGTCCTACAATTTCTATTTCTATTGGGGGTAAAAATATCAATCGTGCTCCACTCGATTTAGGTGCTAGTGTTAACTTGCTTCTGTATTCTGTTTATGAGCAATTAGGGATCGGAGAGTTAAAACCGGCGCATTGCACTCTTCAGATGGCCGATCGATCTATCACCCAACCTAGGGGTGAGCTAGAGGATGTGTTATGTAAGTCGATGTACAACACCCCAGTACTTGTGGGGAGGCGGAATTTTCAAAAACGAACTTGTTTAGTGAACAAACATCGACTAACCGCTTGAATCAAAGCTAAACTATAAATAACCAAACACAAAGTGTTTCTAAACTACTGTGTTTAGGGATTATACCTAATGAACCAACTCCTTCGTCTTTACGATCTCCTTATCCTCCTCGGCCTTCTCAATGTAGTAGATGATCCACCCGAGAGCAAAACTCCAAGCTTAGCCTCTAAACTTGAGGCAACTAACCTTCTTGGATTGCTAATGAAAGAAGATAGATGAGATAGAGTGAGGGTTATGGATTGTTTAGTCTAACTAATCCTTGTTCTCAACACATGAGAGGTGAGGATTAGGGTTTGAAGAGAGTGAACTTGAGGAGAGAGAATGTGAATGATATTATGAGTGAGAATAGTAAGTTATCATAATATATATGAAGCATTATCTTTTAAAAGAGAAAAGAAAATAAGTGATGAATAATCATGCTTCATAAATATCAAGTGGTGATTCATTATCATGAGTCATTAAGCATTTATGATGCATTAATGACTATGATGAATCACTCTCATGACTCACTAATCTCATTCAATGCATATGACACCTAAACCTCCTTAGTCACCATCTTCTAGAAGCTTCTCGAGTAATTACGAGAACGCCCCTCCGATCCGTAAAAATATGGAAAAACTTTAGACTGTATAAATCCAATAACCGGATACCAGTAACTGGCTTAAACCAAAGCCGACTGGTAAAAACTGTCCAAACGACGTAAGTGTGTAAACACACATACGCGTCCGAACCCTTTGTCGTAAAACCATACGACCTCTATATCGTTTCGCCTGGAGTAGGAAACTCTCTGTGTGGGACTCTAGAGACTCGACTACTACGCTGGCAGTGGGTTTAACCACAGACCGCAAGCAGCACTAGCTGTACGTAACGGTCCCCAGGTAGTTGTCGATAAGAAGGCCGATGAGGAAACCCATCCGAACTCCTACTGAGCCTGCTGTGACAATCTCCATACAGTCCGGTCCGTTCGTCCAAGACTATCGCATATCGGGCCTAGGGGGGCGGCAAGCGTCAGTCCCCTAATAGCGGTATAAGTCGTGTCGGAGCGAAGCCCATTACACCCTGAGAAACTACTGGAACCTACCAGCAAATCTCGCTTGCCCTGGCCAGGGACTTTGCGTAATGGCTCTCTGACACAGCGCGATATCTACTCCCAATACCGGGAGGGACGAATCCTGTCTAACCGCCACTGCCTCCAAGTGCTCGGGACTGCACCCAACTACTACCTGTTTGCACGACTCCTTTGAGCAGTGGTAGGGTAGCAATCTAAGAACAGTAGGACACACTCGAGGCGAAGTAGCAGTGTCAAGTCTGCGGACTATGCTGTACTCATGTCACCTGGGAACTGTTCACTGACGACTGGTATAAAACCAACCAACAGTTCCCTGTGAGTCCTGTCCGGTGTACCCGTAACCTAACGAGCACCTGCATACTATCTCCAGTACGACGTACTGACGGCTGTGGGACAGACCATCTCCCCAACTGGGATGAGAAGCGTACACACTAGTCTACTCCAGAGTATCGATGCTCTGTCTCGATAATCCAACAACCAGGGACCTGAATAAGGATGTGCTTGTAGACTACCCAGCCCCCACTAGTGTGACTGCCATCACAACGCTGGTAGACAAGCAAGATCCTAAGAGCTCTATCAATACGTACACTCACATATTAAGATAGAAAAACCAAGTAGCATACTACCATGTTTAGCAAGACTGTTATATACATGTGAATATCCCAAGCTTCCATTAAGTAATATACAAACTAGTATGATACAGTAATGGCCTTCTAGGGCATAAACACTAACAATCTCCCACTTGCACTAGGGCCATGTACTGGCATATCGTAGACCGATGATCTCGAGTAGCCTCTCGAACTGAATCTGAGGTAGGGCCTTCGTGAATGGATCAGCAATGTTCTCTTCAGAAGCAACTCTCCGAACCTCGATCTCCTGACGATCAATGATCTCCCTGATCAGGTGATACCGCCTCAAGATGTGTCTGGACTTCTGATGGGACCTTGGTTCCTTTGCTAAAGCTATAGCTCCGTTGTTGTCGCAATACAGAGGTATTGGATCAACTATGGTAGGAACCACCTGAAGTTCTGTTAGGAACTTCTTCATCCAGACTGCTTCTTTTGCGGCATAGCAAGTAGCTATATACTCTGCTTCCATCGTCGAGTCAGCAACGGTGTCCTGCTTGGAGCTCTTCCAGCACACCGCCCCTCCATTGAGGGTAAAGACATAACCCGACATGGACTTGGAATCGTCCTTATCACTCTGGAAGCCGGAATCAGCAAAGGCCTCCAACCTGAGGTCTTTTCCGCCGTAAACCAAGAACATCTCCTTAGTCCTTCTCAGGTACTTGAGAATGTTCTTTACTGCTATCCAGTGCTTCTCCCCTGGGTCTGACTGATACCGGCTTACCACGCTCAGTGCGTAAGCTACATCTGGTCTGGTACACAACATCGCATACATTATAGAGCCTACCGCAGAAGCGTAGGGTATAATAGACATGCGTTCCCTTTCCAAATCAGTCTTGGGAGACATCTCTTTGGAGAGGGTGATTCCGTGACAAGCCGGTAGATTACCGCACTTAGAATCTTCCATACTGAATCTTTTCAGTACAGTGTCGATATACCTGGACTGCGAAAGTCCCAACATCCTCTTGGATCTATCACGATAGATCCGGATCCCCAGAATGTAAGAGGCATCACCCAGGTCTTTCATGGAGAACCTGTGTGACAAGAATCCTTTGACAGATTGTAGCATAGGAATGTCATTTCCTATCAATAGAATGTCATCCACGTACAAGACGAGGAATACGACACTTCTGGCTACAATTTTACTATATATGCACGGTTCATCTGGATTTTTGATAAAGTTATATTCTTTGACTGTCTCATCAAAACAGATGTTCCAACTCCGCGATGCCTGCTTTAGTCCATAAATGGACTTAAGCAGCTTGCATACTTTCCCGCTGCTCCCACTCTGATTGAAACCCTCTGGCTGATCCATATAGACGCTTTCTTCTAAATTTCCATTCAGAAAAGCCGTCTTTACGTCCATCTGCCAGATTTCATAATCATGGAAGGCAGCAATAGCAAGAAGGACCCGAATGGATTTGAGCATAGCCACTGGAGAAAAAGTTTCGTCATAGTCCAAACCAGGTCTTTGACGAAAACCCTTTGCAACAAGTCTAGCCTTATAGGTTTCCACCTGTCCATCTACACCAATCTTTTTCTTGAAGATCCATTTGCATCCAATGGGTTTTACCCCATCTGGAGCAAAGTCCAAAGTCCATACTTTGTTGGTGTACATGGACTCCATTTCGGTCCGCATTGCATCTAGCCATCGTACCGAGTCGCCGCTCTGGATGGCCTGCTGGAAGTCAGTAGGTTCATCATCATCTATGATGCAATCCTCTCTATCTCCATCTATGAGAAAACTGTAGTATCTCTCAGGCGGATGAGACGGCCTACTACTCCTGCGGAGGGGTGCGGGAATGTCCTGTTCTTCTTGAACTACCGGTTCTACCAAACTTTCAGTATTAGTTTGTGGTTCTGGAATTTCTTCCAGTTCTATTTCGCTCCCACTTGATTCCTTTTCTAAAAACTGATGTTCTAGAAAATGGGCATTACGAGAAACAAATACCTTTTGTTCCTCTGCGTAATAGAATAGATATCCCCTGGAGTTCTTTGGATATCCCACAAAACTACATTTTACTGATCGTGCCTCGAGCTTGTCCACATGCTGCTTTTTAACAAAAGCTGGACATCCCCAAATCTTTATATACTGTAGATGGGGTTTCTTCCCGCTCCACATCTGATATGGAGTGGTAGGCACAGTCTTGGTAGGAACCATGTTCAAAAGATATGCCGCTGATTCTAGCGCATAACCCCAGAAAGATCGCGGTAACTCAGCATTACTCATCATGGATCGTACCATATCCAATAGGGTTCGATTCTGTCTTTCCGATACACCGTTATGCTGTGGAGTGTATGGAGGAGTAAGCTGAGAGAGAATTCCTTTCTCTTTTAGGTAACCAAAGAACTCGGCACTCAAGTATTCACCACCTCGATCAGATCTAAGTGTCTTGATACTTTTGCCGGTTTGGTTTTCTACCTCATTCTTATACTCTCGGAATTTCTCAAAAGCCTCGGATTTATGTTTCATCAGATAAATGAATCCGTATCTTGAGTAATCATCCGTGAAAGTAATGAAATAGGAAAAACCACCTCTTGCATGTGTAGACATCGGACCGCATACATCGCTGTGTATGAGTCCTAAGAGCTCGCTCGCTCTAACTCCTTGTCCAGTAAATGGAGTCTTTGTCATCTTTCCTTTGAGACAAGATTGACAAGTGTCATAAGTTTGATATTTGAACGAGTCCAAATATCCTTCTCTATGCAACTTAGTCAACCTTCTCTCATTGATGTGACCCAGTTTACAATGCCATAAGAAAGCTTTATTTAAATCTGGAGACTTTCTTTTTAGTGTGTTCTGGACATTGAAAATTTGGAGTTGGTTTAAAACATATATACCGTTATTTAAAGTACAGGACCCAATCAAACCATGATTAAGGTGGATGTTGACAACATCTCTTACAAACGTGAAATCATAACCTTTATTTGATAACAAGGAAACTGATATGATATTACACGTTAAGCTTGGTACAAAATAACAGTTATGTAAAACCAAAATGTGTCCACTCGTCAATCCTAGGTGATAATCCCCGACGGACGCAGCTCCCACGCTAGCTCCGTTAGCAACCTTTAGGGTCATATCACCTTCCTTCAGCACTCTACGATTTCTCAGTGCCTGCAATGAATTGCAAATATGAGATCCTGATCCGGTATCCAATACCCAGGAAGTAGAGTTGATCGACAGACAATTCTCAATTACAAACACACCTGAAGTCGAAGCCACAGCTTGCTTCGGTTCCTGGTTCTTGGTGTTCCACGCCTTGCAATCCTTCTTCCAGTGCCCTTTCCTGTGACAATGGAAGCACTCATCCTGACCCACTACCGGTACCGCAAACTTTTTCTTTCCCTTCCCTCCCACCTTACTAACACCTCCTCTAGGTCTGGGTGCGGCCTTCTTCTTCCTTCCTTTGGCCCTAGCCTTGGACCCGGAAGAAGATGCACCGCCAACAAACATAGCGGGTGTTTCCCTTGCTTTCTGCAAGGTGCCCTCTGCACTCCTTAACATGTTCAGGAGTTCCGCAAGTTCAACTTCTTTTCCTTGAAGGTTGAAGTTGAGGATAAACTGGGCGTAGGTGGGAGGAAGGGACTGGAGAATAAGGTCTGTATAGAGCTCATTATCCAAAGTCGTCCCAAGGTCTGCGAGCTCTTCAATATAGCCGATCATCTTTAGGACATGTTCTCCCACTGATGACCCGACAGCCAACCTCGCTCGAAACAAGTTCTTAGAGGTCTCGTATCTTGCTATACGAGATTGCACTCCATAAAGATCCTTTGTATGGAGAAATATGCCATCTAGGGTCATATCCTCGTGCCTCCTCTGATATTCATTGTTCATTGAGGCAAGCACGATGCACTTGGCTTTCGCGCAATCTAAATCCCAGGTTTTGCGGATTTCCTTATCCGCATTGCTGGATTTGGGACCAGGGACAACAGGTGCCGTAGCGGTGAGGATGTACCCCAATCTGTCATAGGTCAAAGCCATTTTGACATTCCGCAGCCAATCTTTATAGTTTGGCCCTGTCAGTATATTTTTCTCTAAAAGTAACTTAAGTCCAGTCATTTTCAGGGTCGCTGCAATTAGGAGAGAGAGAAGAAAACTCTTTAGCATGATGCTCTTGCAAGTTTAGAGTGGTTTTTAGTTTATCTAAACTGGATGCCTCCCACTGTTTCTCGAATCCTTCCTCAAACCATAAAAGAAGAATTAGCCAGGACTATTCTCACCGTACAATAATTGCTTAACCGTTCAGCCAGGCCAGTGTCGATACTTCGAGGGAGGTTTTCCAACGCTTTCGCGAAGTTCCTTAATTAAATAACCTCTTTTCTCTTGGGCGTAACCCCGCTGACACTTTTCTGGACACCTACTTGGTTTATAGCATTGATCGTTAAGTGACGAATATCCTGATAAGTAGCATATACTCACAGTAGGATCGGGATCCAAATATCATCGTATGATAATGTTGAAGGAATCCTACCAATATTCATCAAACTCCAAATGGTATGCATCTCTTTGCAAATTTCAGTTTCTTTAGAAATTCCCGATATATATTTCTGCCCCATGCTCTTATGACCTTGGCGTTAGGTCAAAATGTCATAAGTCACATGTCAAGTTCTACCCATCATTATCTTGTCAATTTGAACCCATCCGTATATATCCTTGACGTTCGGCCAAAATGATAATACGACTGTCCCAAACTAACTCATCTACCTATGCAACAAATGAATACCCAGTAGCTACCAAACACTATGCCTTGGCGTTAGGTCAAAATACATAGGTTGAATACTACTGAATACCCAGATGAAATGAAGGAGGGCTACGAATGGTTTTGGCGAAACCGTGAACGTAGTGAACTTGATATAACCGAAGGAACCTGATAGCTTTTAAAAGGAGTGGTTAAAGCTCCGCATTTAAAAATATCTGTTTTTAAAATTAACCGAGTGGTTTCTTTTAAATTGTTCCAACGATTAAACTTTGGTTTGTTTTTCTTTGCATTATAGATAATGCGTCCCATCATTAACCTATCATTGCAGAAAACAACGAAAATACAACGTCCTCTTATGCCATCCGCATTCGTCACGGGGTCCCGTCATCACCCGTTAGGTTACTTAACTAACGACAGAGCGGGGGCTGGGCTAGCGCGGGTGTAAAACATAAGTGACGTCTAAATAGCTATCATATATAGATATTTTACATTCGTCTGACGCAATGATATACATTCCAGAACACAGATGAACTTAATTGGATTTGCAAGCAATCCGTATTTCTTTTGAGCCTGCAAGAAAAGACGGATAACACAGTTGTGATGAATAGCCATTACCCTACCCTCGACCCCTACGGGTACGGCAAACTACCCGCCCGGCAGTTTGTGTACCCCACCTTGGGTCAGTCCTAGGAGCAAAAACAGTAAAATGAAATAATACAACGGTGGCTACAACCGCAACCTGGATGTGCCCCGCAAAAATAATATTACAACAAATTACATTTACAACAAATGAATTAAATAATAACCCATTGCTAAACCCCGGCTATACATCACAACAGTCCAATACAGTTCATATGCACAAACAGATAAAACCATTACAGAAATGTGCAACCCCCTGCCAACCGACATACTAGCAGTTAGGGGAGGTTTACGAACACATTAAACAATCACAGATATAATCCAATATGCAAATACTGTACAATTTCGATCGATCAAACGCTTTTAATCTTGCTCCAATACTGCTCTGTAAACTTGAAACCTGAGCAAAATTAAAAAATACCAGAGAATCCCAAATATCACAGAGAACCACCACAAGAAAAATGGCTCCCTGAATCGTCAACTCGGCGGCGGAAGCGCGGTGCTACATGTGCTAGCCGCCGCGGATCCGCGGCGCCGTAGGCGATTCAGGGGACCAAATTTTTTGTGTGTTCTACTTCTGTCATTTTAAGCTTTCTGAACATCCCTGAAAAATTTTTGGACTTTATTTAAAATTCGACAGAAACTAGACAGTTCGGGGTTTTCCGGTTTCGTTTTTTTCGTTCGAAATTCGTACAAATTTGCAATAAAGTTATTTATTGTTTAGCGACGCTCTGATACCACTGTAAGTCGATGTACAACACCCCAGTACTTGTGGGGAGGCGGAATTTTCAAAAACGAACTTGTTTAGTGAACAAACATCAACTAACCGCTTGAATCGAAGCTAAACTATAAATAACCAAACACAAAGTGTTTCTAAACTACTGTGTTTAGGGATTATACCTAATGAACCAACTCCTTCGTCTTTACGATCTCCTTGTCCTCCTCGGCCTTCTCGATGTAGTAGATGATCCACCCGAGAGAAAAACTCCAAGCTTAGCCTCTAAACTTGAGGCAACTAACCTTCTTGGATTGCTAATCAAAGAAGATAGATGAGATAGAGTGAGGGTTATGGATTGTTTAGTCTAGCTAATCCTTGTTCTCAACACATGAGAGGTGAGGATTAGGGTTTGAAGAGAGTGAACTTGAGGAGAGAGAATGTGAATGATATTATGAGTGAGAATAGTAAGTTATCATAATATATATGAAGCATTATCTTTTAAAAGAGAAAAGAAAATAAGTGATGAATAATCATGCTTCATAAATATCAAGTGGTGATTCATTATCATGAGTCATTAAGCATTTATGATGCATTAATGACTATGATGAATCACTCTCATGACTCACTAATCTCATTCAATGCATATGACACCTAAACCTCCTTAGTCACCATCTTCTAGAAGCTTCTCGAGTAATTACGAGAACGCCCCTCCGATCCGTAAAAATACGGAAAAACTTTAGACTGTATAAATCCAATAACCGGATACCAGTAACTGGCTTAAACCAAAGCCGACTAGTAAAAACTGTCCAAACGACATAAGTGTGTAAACACACATACGCGTCCGAACCCTTTGTCGTAAAACCATACGACCTCTATATCGTTTCGCCTGGAGTAGGAAACTCTCTGTGTGGGACTCTAGAGACTCGACTACTACGCTGGCAGTGGGTTTAACCACAGACCGCAAGCGGCACTAGCTGTACGTAACGGTCCCCAGGTAGTTATCGATAAGAAGACCGATGAGGAAACCCATCCGAACTCCTACTGAGCCTGCTGTGACAATCTCCATACAGTCCGGTCCGTTCGTCCAAGTCTATCGCATATCGGGCCTAGGGGGCGGCAAGCGTCAGTCCCCTAATAGCGGTATAAGTCGTGTCGGAGCGAAGCCCATTACACCCTGAGAAACTACTGGAACCTACCAGCAAATCTCGCTTGCCCTGGCCAGGGACTTTGCGTAATGGCTCTCTGACACAGCGCGATATCTACTCCCAATACCGGGAGGGACGAATCCTGTCTAACCGCCACTGCCTCCAAGTGCTCGGGACTGCACCCAACTACTACCTGTTTGCACGACTCCTTTGAGCAGTGGTAGGGTAGCAATCTAAGAACAGTGGGACACACTCGAGGCGAAGTAGCAGTGTCAAGTCTGCGGACTATGCTGTACTCATGTCACCTGGGAACTGTTCACTGACGACTGGTATAAAACCAACCAACAGTTCCCTGTGAGTCCTGTCCGGTGTACCCGTAACCTAACGAGCACCTGCATACTATCTCCAGTACGACGTACTGACGGCTGTGGGACAGACCATCTCCCCAACTGGGATGAGAAGCGTACACACTAGTCTACTCCGGAGTATCGATGCTCTGTCTCGATAATCCAACGACCAGGGACCTGAATAAGGATGTGCTTGTAGACTACCCAGCCCCCACTAGTGTGACTGCCATCACAACGCTGGTAGACAAGCAAGATCCTAAGAGCTCTATCAATACGTACACTCACATATTAAGATAGAAAAACCAAGTAGCATACTACCATGTTTAGCAAGACTGTTATATACATGTGAATATCCCAAGCTTCCATTAAGTAATATACAAACTAGTATGATACAGTAATGGCCTTCTAGGGCATAAACACTAACATGTTAATCAAAGTCGGGGAATTTATATTCCCTATGGACTTTATCGTTATAGATACACAACCTGTAGCAAACCCACGAAACCAAATTCCGGTGATTTTAGGTCGACATTTTCTTGCTACTTCCAACGCAGTAATCAATTGTAGAAACGGATCTATGACCCTATCCTTTTAGAAGAAGTCAATTGAGCTTAACATTTACAAGTTGGAAAGTGAACCCTCCGAACCCTATGCTCATGTGTGTTCTGTCGAATTAATGGATGTCGACAGCAGCGAATTTGATCAACCTCATGATACTGACTCTTTTCATATGTTGTTGCTTGACCCAACCATGTATTATACATACACGGACTCTTCCACCAAGTTGTCCGGGTCAACATCTAACGCTGATGAGGAACTTTTTATAGAGTCTGACGATCACCCCATTTTTTTTGATGACATTATTCTTCGGGGTATCGATGAATGTTTTGAGGAAATTTTCGCCGATGAACTCGCATTTTTAAAGGACACGGGTGTTGAGATGAATCAACTCCAAGATAAAGAAATTGAACCTCCACCCCTTCTTCTGGACAATCATGATAATGCGAGTAATCCATCATCACTATCACTGTGTCGTCTCTCCAAATTGAGACGCAATCCTTTTCCATTACACCTCTTATCACCTCCCCACTTCTTCACGTCGAAAGGTGACATGTTCTTCCACCAACCTTAGTACTTCATCGATAAAATTTTTGAATGGTTGGTGTTGACTTTTGGTCTTTGTAAGGTTTTACTTTGACCAATAACTTTAACCCTCCCAATAATTTAAAAAAAAAGCTTAATATTGTTTAACTCAAGTTTAGGGGGGTATATTTTTTGCTCTTGAAAATAAAATTTGTCCTCAAAATTGTGAGCCAAAAATAAGTTTGGGGGAGGATTTTCATTTTCATTATTTCTTGTCCCCTTTTCCTCCCAAGTCTACAGGTTTTTGAGCTTAACGGATGAAATCAGTGAGGACACTGCTGTAAACAGGTTTGGGGGAGGTTTGTGCTTATTTACGCATTACTTTGCATTACACTTTGCATAAGCACAATTTTTTTTTTTGATAATAAAAGATTAGATAGTGAAAAATTACATCCAAAAGATTGGAAAAATTTAAGAAAACCTAGAAAGTTAGATATTTTCTTAAACGAAACTAGTAATAAGTAGTTATGAGCCATTGTCCTAAGGGTTAGTAAGATAAAAGAAGTCACTAATCTGAGAATAAAAATAACTCTGAAAAATAGTTTCTATTCTGGAAGCCAAACATTTGAATGTTGATACCCTACTATACGCACTTACACACGTCTTGAAACTCGGGATAGTAGAGGATACCTTGAAATGCTCTTGTCTAAAAACCAAAGTATGAAGGAAATAATGAATGGAAAATAAAAGATAAAATGGTGAAAAGAAAAATGAACACTGGTTTTGTTATCACCGAGGCAGCAATAAAAAAATATAGCGATGGTGCTTTATCACCTAGTGCCTTAGACCAACTGGTCTGGGAGTCACTGCTAAGCCTTAGGTGGTGCAAGACGAGGAAAATACTAATCAGTAAGTACATGAGTAATCGGTCGGTTAGTACCTCAAGAAGTATTAACGGTCGTATGAAAAATGTGTGAGCAAATCCAACCAAATATTCATCAAATTAAAAAGTACCGAGTTAGATGGACAAGAGTATGATAACTTGAATTGAATTCTCCGAGTGTAGTGATGTTCTATTCACACACGTAGGGGTATATGATCGATGTTTGGATGAAAGATAGGAATGAAGAATAAAGACTATATTTTATTGAGAGATGAAGTGATTTCTAATATCTTTTCATGACTATTAAGATAGGGCTCATGACAACTGAAAAGCTAGTGTAGTTGGAAACTCTAAATTTTCAAAGTATTTCTTTTATGGTTCTTATCTTTATATGTAAATTTCACCATCTCTCTTTTATTATAGGATTTTGTGGGTGTAACCCGCTGAAAACCCTCAGGAGACAACACTCCTCCTACTAGGGACACCTAGGGGTTTAACAACTTGTTGCACATGCTCAGTGCAATCGTGTTGCCTACGAAACTGTGCTTAGTTTTCTCCTTTCTTTTTCTCCTTCTCTTGAATAAACTAGTTTGCTCGGGACGATCAAAGATAAGTTTGGGGGTATTTGTTCAGTTGATAAAACTGCACATTTAATATAATATTTTTCCTACTATTTCTATATTAGAAAAGGTGTTTATTATAATATATAATATATATGAGGGTTTATCTGTAAAAATACTATTTTCATGTGTTTATATATTATAATTAACATTTGGTAGGAAAATGTATGCAAAAATACCATTGACCAAATCTTAATGTTGAAATTAATATCTTAATAAAATAAACTCTACTAATATTATTTGTGGAGTTGTTGTGCAGAATTTTCAGGGCTAAAATCAAGGGAATTAAAGTTGTTAGAGCAAACCTGCCTAATTAAGAAAGCAAACTAAGAAATCAAGTATGGCAGTAACTACGAGAAGATTTTCAGTTTCCTGAGATTCAAAAGATCACCACATGTCACACAGATGAAGCCACAGAAAAACTAATAAGAGATCTCACTGTTTGGCCGTGGATCCGCGGCCAAACCCACCTGTTGGCCGCGGATCCACCGCGTGCCAGAAGACTTGGGAGTTAGGATTTCTTCTGTTGGATCTTAACTTCTAGTTTCCAATTTATGAAGCTAGGGTTCTGGCTTTGGGACTATAAATAAAGACCTAGAGCCTCTTGGAAAAATCATCAAGCTGAAGAGATCACGAAGTCCAAAGACGGCTCACGCATCCAGGCTGATCATCAACGGTTCATCCACCTCCTTAGAAGAGATCGAGAAGCAAACTAGTATTTGTAATCATTTTCTAAGGGAACAAAGTGTAAATGAGTTTTGTTGATTAATAAAAGTAGTTCTTTTTCTTATTCTATTTCTTTGTAGTTAAATTATGAATTCTCTCTCCATCTCTTCTTCTCCCAACATGCGCGAGTAATTCTCCGCTTGTTAAGCTTCGTAGGATTAGGGTAGGTTAATGGATGATGAAGATCCTTAAACTCTTTTTACGTCCTATAAAGTTTATAAACTTTATCAAGACAATCGTTAACATCCTAATCGGGCGCACTACCAATTTATTGTTAATCTCGACCGCGATTAGAGATTAGATTAATGATTGTTTTGGTAAAGGCTAGATATGAACGGAGTTCCATGTCGAGATAAGGGTTAAGAGTGGGAACCTTTTTCCCTCCAGAAATCCTAATCTATATGCATCACTGTCGTTCTAGTTTTAAATCAATTAAAGGATAAAAAAAGGTAATCTTTAATTAATCATCCATAACTACTAAATCCTAATGAACCCTACAAGCCCCCTTTTTATATAAACTTACCTCCGTAGTTAATCTAGATCTATATTTTGCATTAGTATTTAAACGTAGATCTATATCCCACAACCATTATTCAATATTCTTTATTCTTCCTCCTCTCTTTCTCAACACATCTAAAGTAAGATTAAAATATTCAACGTTTCCCTGAGGACGACCCGTACTTACCTCGGTCTAGCTACGCGCGACACCGTTCTGATTGCGGTTATTCTACAAACACTTTATCAAATCAATCAGGGTCTCTCCAGTGGGAGTCTTTTTTGACGTGCGCAGGGCCCATAAGACCCGGGGCAGCTCTTCGACCCAACTGCCTTGTCTCCCTTCTAGGCAGGTCCGGAGACCCCGGAGGATGTCTCGGTTAGCGACCTCGGCCTGCTCGTTACATTGGGGATGCATGACCGCGGCGAACTTCATGAGGATATGGTACTCTTTGCAGAAGTCCTTCACTTTCTCATTCTCGAAGTCCGTCCCGTGGTCGGTGATGATGCACCTCGGGATGCCAAACCGGAGCATCAGGTTGTTTTGCAGGAACTTGATGGTTGTGGCGGCGTCTGGTTTCCTGATGGGGACGGCCTCGATCCACTTGGTGAAGTAGTCCACCGCAACGAGGACGTAGTTGTGCCCGCCTATTCCGGTAGGGAACTGGCCGATCATATCCAGTCCCCACTGGGCGAACGGCCATGGGGACGTCAGGGCGGTTAGCTCGGTAGCCGGGAGGCGGGGAATGCTGTCGTGGAGCTGGCAGCTCTTGCACCTCCTGACCAACTTTAGGGCGTCCTCATGCATGGTGGGCCAGTAGTACCCTTGGAGTAACGCCTTTTGGATCAAGGTTCGAGCCCCCTGGTGCGCGTCGCCCACCCCTTCATGGATTTCCCAAAGGACGTAGTCGGCCTCTTGGAGGTCAACGCATCAGAGCAGGGGCTGAGTGAAGGCCTTCTTGTAGAGGTTCCCATTGCTCCAGACGAAGTGGCGGGCTTTGGCCCGGAGACGGCGGGCGGCCACCCGGTCCTCCGGGAGCGCGCCGTCCTTCAGGAACTCCATAAGGGGCTTCCTCCAATCCTGGTCGTTCTCCTGCGCCGCGTACACGTGGAGTGTCGTCGCTTCGTCTCCCACACTGGGTCGAGGCAAGGTTTCGAAGAGGATTGACCGCCTATTCTTGGTCGAGTACGACGAAACTAGCTTGCTCAGGGCATCTGCTTGGGCATTCAGCTGTCTGGGTATTTTTTCTACCTGGACCTCGTCGAAGTTTTTCCCGAGTTTCCTTACCTCGTCTAGGTACTTCATCATTAGAGGCTCTCGAGTTTCGAAGCGGCCGGTCACTTGGCCGACAACAAAGGCCGAGTCGCTGCAGATTCGAATTATCTTAAGCCCCAGCCCGACGGCCATGCGCAGTCCGGCCAGGAGGGCCTCGTATTCTGCTGCGTTTTTCGACGCTTTGAAACCGAGCCTCAAGGAGTACTCCATCTCAGCTTCGTTTGGGCCCCGGATGATGAGGCCGGCACCGCAGCCTTCCTCGGTAGAAGACCCGTCGACGTAGATGACCCATTCCGAAACTGAGCTAGGGCCTACTGGGACGGGACACCGGGTTGCGAGGGGCGGCGTGGACTCCGGCTTCCTGCTAGGGATGGTGCATTCGATGATGAAATCGGCCAGGGCCTGCGCCTTGATGGCTTGCCTCGGGCGATACCTTATGTCGAATTGAGATAGCTCCCATCTCCATTTTTTCCAGGCGGCCTGAAGATTCCGGTGATGCCAGGATAGCTCCCAACGGGCGCTCGGTGAGGACGATGATGGTGTGTGCTTGGAAGAGCGCCACAGCATCCGTGAGGTTACCACGAGGGCCAAGACAATCTTCTCTATGGAGGGGTACCTCGTCACTGCATCCTTAAACACATGGCTCACATAGTACACCGGCTTCTGCGCCCCTTCGGCCTCTCGGACAAGCACCGAGCCTGTTGCTTGGTCGGATACTGCCAGATACAGCGACAGCTCGTCCCCTTCCACTGGCCGGGTGAGAAGCGACGGTGTTGCGAAGTGCTTCTTCAATTGGTCGAAGGCGGCTTGGCATTCCTCCGACCACTCGAACCTTGGAATTTTCCTCGGCGCCTTAAAGAACGGAAGGCACTTCTCCTCCGACCTGGACATGAAACGGCTCAGAGCGGCGACCCGCCCCGTGAGCCGCATGATCTCGACGTTGGTCCTGGGTGCGACCATGCTCAGGATAGCGTCAATCTTCTCTGGGTTAGCTTCGATTCCGCGGTGAGTGACCATGAACCCGAGGAACTTTCCTCCGGTGACTCCGAATGCGCACTTGGCGGGGTTTAATTTCATGTTGAATTTGTGGAGCACTCTGAATGCCTCACCCAGGTCCTTGGCATGGTCGGCCGACGAGGTGGACTTGACGAGCATGTCGTCAACGTAGACTTCCATGTTCCTGCCGATCTGTGGCTTGAACATGCGATTGACCAGCCTTTGGTACGTGGCCCCGGCGTTCTTGAGGCCGAAGGGCATCACTCTGTAGCAGTACATCCCCCGATCCGTTGTGAATGAGGTCAGGTCTTCGTCTTCCGGGTTCATACGGATTTGGTTGTAGCCGGAGAAAGCATCTATGAAGCTCAGTAGCTCGTGACCGGCCGAGCTGTCGACGAGCTGGTCTATGCGGGGGAGCGGGAAGTTGTCCTTGGGGCAGACCTTATTAAGGTCAGTGAAGTCGACGCACATATGCCATTTCCTACTCGACTTCTTGACCAGGACTACATTTGCCAGCCACTCTGAGCAGTGCACATTCCCGATGAAGTTGGCGGCGAGGAGCCGATCAACCTCCTCTTCGATCGCCTCCTGCTTGACCGGGGCGAAGCTTTTTTTCTTTTGTCTGACGGGTCGGGCCGTAGGATCAACTCCGAGCTTGTGGGAGGTGATTTTGGGGTCGATTCCAGGCATGTCAGCAGGCGCCCAAGCGAAAACGTCGGAGTTGCTTCTGAGGAACTTGATCAGGTCATCCCGCTGGGTCCCCGTCAGGAGCGACCCGACCTGGACGGTCTTTCCTTGGTCTCCTTCTACTAGGGGCACCTCGGTGAGAGGTTCGACCGGCGCCCCACAGACCTCCTTCCGCTCGTCCCGGGTGTCCAGGGATCTTTTGATGTCGCTGCACGCATCGGCGTCGTCAGCGTGCTGCTCGGGCGAAGACGTCTCTGTAAGACCTATCCTCGCGACTCGCTGGCTCCCGTATGCCCGACCTATCCCGTCCCGATCGAGGGGGAATTTTATCGCCAGGTAGTATGTTAAGATCTGGACTTGGAGGGAGTTCAGCGTCGGACGGCCGAGGAGGACGTTGTAGGCCGACGGAATCTTCGCTACGATGAAATCGACAGGCAGCGTGCGAGTGCAGCCGGGCTCCCCGATCATGAACTGCAGGATGACCACCCCTTGTGCCGGGATAGAGTGGTTGGTGAACCCCTAGAGGACATGGAAGATCGGTCTCAGGTCTGCTGGGGCGAGCCCCATACGCAGGAAGCAGTCGTGGAAGAGGAAGTCCGCCGAGCTGCCCGAATCGATGAGTATCCGGTGGACCTCGTACCGGTGAATTTGAGCTATGATCACTAGCGGGTCACTATGGGGCATAGATATGCCGTAGAGATCCTCGTCGCCAAAGGTGATGGGCTCTCGACCCCAATACCTTTTGCTCGGGCGGTCGCCGGGGCCTATAAGACGGCAGCCAGCGGGGAGGCCGACGACATTGGGTGAGGGTCCATCTGCGTCTCCGTTGTGAGGGAGGCGACAGCGGGTGTTTGGATCTTCACGGGGATCGATTGCCATGTGGGCGGAGATCGGAAGGCCAACTTTTGTTCTTGTGGAGTTTTTGATTTCCCACAGACGGCGCCAACTGATGGAGGTCCTTTTCGGGTCTCCGTCAGATGTTGTCTTCCATCAATTTCCCGGTGGACTTAGATGGTTATCTTCTGTTACGTGTAGGTCTCAATGGGTTTTGGTGGAAGAGGTGGTATGAGGAGTTTGGTGCCGAGTACCTGCAAAGAAGTCCTGGGATGGTTTGGTACCACCAAGGACCCTCCAACGATCAAGTTAGTGACGAGATCCGAGCAGAGCAACGGCTTAGAAGAGTAAAGAATGACTTACTTAACCCCTCTGTGATGGGGGTTTATATAAAAGTGGTGGCACGCAGCAGCAGGCGCGAGAATCTCGCCGGCAGTTACGCTCTCGACGTCACGCCCGCGTAGAGAGCGGATCGTCCATTAATAGGGATCGTGATGACGTGGAACGTGGGATGTTGCTGGCGTAGAATCTGCGCATGGCAAGATTCGCGGAGCGGCGGTTACGCCTGTGAATGATGGAGTTGGTCGGAGGGCCGAGGAAGACGGCCTCGGCCGGGAGCTCGGAGACGAGCGAGGAGGCCGAGTCGTCTTGGTCCTGTGGCAGCTCGGGGCGAGCTGAGTGGCCGAGAAGGCTAATTTGCAGGGGCCCCGAGGAGGACCAGCTTGTGCTTACAGTTCGGGCACAGGGTGGCCTGGCCGGCCCCTGTGGGCCCTTTCTTCTGAGTCTTGCGGCACGTCATCTGCCACGTGTCCTGATCTTGGAGATCCCTAATATTGAGCATCATCACATAGTGAACTCCATCCGGCTCTCCCATCCGGCTCTCGCCTGGATCAATCCTTTGATGTTGCATACAGCATCTTGGGTCGGATACGAGACACTGAAGGAGACCTGTTTCCATTAACTATTTATAATTAAGGAACGATGATGATGATACGATAGGACACAATTTACCGTGGCTTTGCTTGGTTGATAATTAATATATAAATAGAATGATAAGCTACTAAGAGGGTCTAGACATCACGGATCCAGGCTAGGTTCGAATAGACATGTTCCACAAAGTCCAATCTTAACGAAAACAAAATTGGACGCATTTTTTTTATAATAAAAAGAATATGAGGAATGTAACAAGAATTTTCACACGTTCCATCCCATTTCCCCCAACAAGTCTGCATGTTTCATTCAGAAAAAATAAATGCCAATACTTAAGACCACCGGTCAAGCTTGTGTCATTACGTTGTTGATATTTCGACTTTCATATAACTGCAAGGCAACTTTTTGTGTATGCTTCGTTGTTATCCATTGAATTCTAGCATGGCTAGTTCTTCTCCAAACCCGGTAACTGTTCATATATTTGATCACAACGACCACGGGTTTTTTTCCTTTGACATTTTCGTCTTTTATTTTTCTTTCACAAATTGACTATTTCTTTGGGGATTTTTTTTTAGAAATTGCAATTAGATAAATTCCTATCGAGTCGAATAGTGCGATATGAATGATAAGTGAGTGTCACCTTACCTTCAAACATAACTTCTTGATCTATTTGAAATGTCATGAATATGGCAAAAGCATGAAAATATCAAAATGAGGATGCAAACTTTTTTGACTATGTAGAACTCACCATGCAATGAAGTAAAAGACACCCGGGATGCAATTAACTACTATTGTTCCGCATGATAAGGTTGTGATGGGTATAAGCATATGGTCTAAACATATATTAAAAAGATAAGCCTAGAAGTTCATATTATACAGATACAGACGTCAAAGCTGAAGAAAAAGACACCCGGGATGCAATTAACTACTATTGTTCCGCAAAAAAATTCAATGAAGCCTGAACCAATCGATGGCAGCGTAATAGAAAACTCAATAAACCAAGACATGAGACCAAATGAAAGGAAATAAGGGATTATCAGAATTAATACATCAAAACGAGCCAGTCAACCAATTTTCATAATAACAAATAAGACCCGATAGATGCAGTAACCCATCCTTCGCATTTCAAGTCTTCCATACCCTATAGGCAAACACTCAACTAATTAGTTGTCCAATTTTGTCAGGCTTGTCATAATCTGAATGTCTGCATGCTGATAGAAATCCATCTGTAATGTCAAATGAATATTTGACCCGCTAAACTCTACACATGGTTATGCTAAGACTGGAATCTAATAAGAAATTGGTAGCCTGCAGAACACCGATGAATGAGCGAAAACTCAACTCCAGACCCAAACATCATATATGTATTGCATATATAGTATATGCATGTGAAAGAGACACTCGCCAAAAAAAGAAGAAGAAAAAAACAATCTCATGCATGTAGCATACCGTCTGCACACCTATACATCCCTTTACAAATCAAATGATCCATCAAAAGAGTGCTTGAATTAAAACGCAAAATGTTCTTTTTAGTGCAATCGATAATCGTTTTTCGATTAATGAATAGCTCAAAAAAAGTCGGAATTCTTCCGATGCATAAACAAAGAAATGATGTTAAGAAACACTCATACGGTAGGCGATGCATTTGCAGTATTCTATTGAAACAACTATAAATATACAGTCCTACATTCGCAAACATGCAAAAGTTTGCAATAAAAATGGAACCGATATGGCAATATCACTCGTTACCAAGGAACAAGGAAGATTGCTACGCAAAAATTAAGTAATATGGGAACAAAAGAACAGTCACGAGAGAGAAATTCTCCAAGTAAATTAGTCAATCTTAGACAGCCCAAATTTTCCAAGCGTGCAATTTGGTTTATTTAGGTTTTTCATGAAAAATCATTTTTACATGTATCTAGGGCCTAACTGATCCCAAATCAACAAAGACATATTCAGAACATTAATCCAATAGACGGGATATGGCTAAAGGTTTTGATATATATGCGGAAGTAATAAAAAAGATCGAAGATAATGATTTTGACGGTGAGATCTTCCTCTCCAAAGGACTTTTATAAACACTTTCCCGCAACTAGATTGGAGTACTAAAAGTTGCACACTTCAAAACCTATAAACCTTAATTTACAATGAGACTATTAACCCTCTATTATAGCCTCTGTATACTCCTGATCCTTATAGGACTAGGCTACAAAAATAAAGAAATTAACTACTTCCTAAATCCCATATTACCTAATTAAGAAACAATTTAATTATGTTCCTTATAAGAGTAGTAGTTTCAACTAAACTCCTAACTAAAATAGAAGTATAAGCCATGAATTACCAAATCATGGTACGAAAACACTCCTAATCAAACTACAAGTGTGTGTGAAGATCCACCGGACCAAGGTTCCCCTACTTTGGACGAGGGCAGCCCCTACAAGCTCAAAACTGTAACAGTAGGAAGGACTCCTCCCTTGAACCTCGTCGCTCAACTAGATAGTTGTCTTTACTGTCGACTTGGTAGGATGCGGTCTCTTGTCTTGCTAGTGGCACCTCTCAAAAGCCTTCTCGAACGGATCCTCCTCGATGAATAAATCGTCAATAGGGGTTGACAATGTTTTGTCTCATTCTTTTATAGAGCACCAATGCATTGCTGAGTTTGGACATGGCGCTTCTGAAATTAATTGAACTCCTTGCACGCTCGGACTTGGTGGCTTGCGAAAGATGTTTGAATTTGTTGGTTTCTACTTTAATTTCCGATTTCTATCCATCTGGAGACAGCAAATTGCGCACCAATGGAGCGTCTTTCTCCTCTTTCATTTTTAAGAAACGTGAACTTTGCGCACACATTCACGGAACGTTTGGCTTATGATGTCGCCTATTTGCTCGGACTAGTGTAGTCTTGGACCGATTGCTCGTACTTTTGCTTAAGTGATGGCATCAGATCCATCGATCCTCATATCCGCGTGGATAAAATTATTTACATGTGAATTTGATAAGATTTTCAAAGTAATATTTGAGATATCATGAGATTTTATGTATGAATTACACAAATGCAAGACATAGCTTGCCAACTTCAGTCTGGCAAAGCATACCTTTTGATAGGCTGTTATATAATCATATATGGTAAAATGTCTCGATTTAATTTATGCAACTATCGAATTTTTCAGCAACCACCACACTGTTGTACATCGACAAATCATTTTTTGCCTCTACCTTAAAAGGTTGCACCAAACCTTTGAACATCGACTTACTTATAAGTTCTCTGTCTTCTTCCTCTGAATTCACCCTAGATGCTCGGATTTTCTCCTCCATCGCCTTTTGGATTTGGATGACGTTGTGATGTCCAATTTGGATGATGAAGATGCAAGTTGTCGAAGAATCTTATGTGATGTTGCCGCCATGGATCCGACCGTCGCTTCAAGATTTGCTAAGCAATTAGTTGAATCGTTGTTGTTGACCATCATCAAAATGGATCTCGACCATCCCTTCGAGTTTTGCCAAATGAATAGTCAAGTCGTCGCTATCGGTTGCCTCATATGATACTTTTTGATGAACTGCAAATCTTGGTGCTGGTGCAATTTTGGATTGTTGGTAGTCATTACAGGTTTCAACTATGCAATGTATAACGCTTTTCCGCAATTGAGTTCGAGACTGCTCTAATACCAAATTTGATCCCGAGTGTATGAAGACGGTTTGAGAACTTTGATCTAAAAAACGAAATGTAGGTTGTGAAGGTTTTGATATCCAAGTAAAAGAGAAAAAGGATAGAAGAAATATTGGCACAGTGATGGAGGGGCCTTTCCGGTCTCCTTCAGATATTGTCTCCTGTTGATCTGCCGATGGATGCGATTGACGGCTAGGATTTGATCTGGAGCGTGATCTCCTGATATGTGTAGATCTCAATGGATTGGAGGAGATTTGCGCCGATGACCCTCTGACGATTAACAAGATCCGAACAGAGTAACGGTTTAGTGGAGTAAAAATGGCTTACTTGATCCCTTTGGGAGAAGGGTTTATATAGCAGCGGCGGCGGCATGCAGGGGCGTGCGCGAGAATCACGCCGGCCGTCACGCTCCCGACGTCACGCTCGCATAATAAGCGAATCTTCCCATTAATGGCGAGACAGGCTCGTTAATGGGGATCGTAATGGCGTGAAACGTGGGATGTGGCCGGCGGAGATCTCGCGCATGGCGAGATTCGCGGAGCGGCGGTTACGCCTGCGAGTGGTACCGTTGGTCGGTCGATGAGACCGAGGAAAATGGTCTCGGCGGGAGAGCTCGGGGGTGAGCTTGAGAGCCGAGGCATCTTGGTCCTGTGATTGCTCGGAAGCGAGCTGGGAGGCCGAGAAAGCCAATTTGTGCATGGGGCTCTGAGGAGAGTCAGCTTGTGCTTACGGGTTGGACACAGGGGTGGCCTGGTCGGCCCCTGTAGGCCCTTTCTTCTGAGCTCTGGGACACGTCATCTGCCACACGTCACGATCTGGGAGATTGCCAATATCGAGCATCATCATTAGCCCCCCACTCTCGTCCCGACCAGCTGACGGGTCAAGTCGAGAGTGGAATGCCGGGCCACCCGGGGTGAGCTCCCTTCGAAGATATCGTCGAGACGTGCCCCCGGGCAATCTGTTATCTTTTCCGCCAGCGAATCATGAGCGAGATCTCTGCATTTAAGGAAGGTGCGTCGGTTCGTGCGTTCCGTCACTAAAGTGACGGTCCACGTGTCGAGCATCGGTTGGGCGACGTGACGTGTTGCAGACCTGCGGCGTCTGATGGGATGCGGCCCAATGCTGGAGCGACAGGTAGAGCAATCGGGGTCGTCGGACGCAAGGAGTCGTTTTGGCGGGGGATGAAGGGCGCCGTTGGATGAGGGCGACGGCAGAAAAAAAATAAGGATGGGGTCCACTCCAGGGCCCCTATCTCTTCATATTTTCCTCTCTTTAAGTCCAGATAGCTCGATGCTCTTATTCTTTCTTCTGCTTTTGCTTCCCGAGAATCCCTCTTCTCCAGATTAGATGTCTTCCTTTGTAGAGTCTGTAGATATGGTGGGAGTAGGCTCTAGGGACCCTTCAGTCGAGCCTGAGTCTTCCCAGGGAGCAGGGATCAGATCCTCTTCCCGGGATCGTGCGACTGGGGCAGTCCCCAGTGAGGAGGCGGCGGACGCCGCTCCTGGCGCGCCGTCTTTGGTGAGGCATGAGGATGAGCTCACCAACGGTCGGGCTCGCTTCCATATCCCTTTTGGCTATACGCTTCGCTTGGCCAAGGAAGGAGAGAGGGCGGACCAAGTATGGGGTAGGGAAATCGCCCTGTACATGGAAGCCTTTTGGGGCGGAATGCGCCTGCCCTTCCCTCCGGAGGTCATTGAAGCGTTGAACTTCTTCAGGTTAGCTCCTGGCCAGTTAGTGCCGAACTCATGACGGATCCTCCTCGGATTCCTAGTCCGCCTAAAGCTACAGGCGTTCCCCTTCAGTCTCTCCATCCTTGATTCCTCTCTCCTTTTCAAAAATCATCCTGGAGGTCGAGCGGGCGACCCGAGGTGGGTCTACCTTTCCTTTAGGAAGAGACAGAGGGGTGCCGCCGGGTCAGGAGTTGTAGTCATGCCTTCTTCTTGTAGGGTTCCTAGGCACTCTTGTATAGGTTCATAAGGCATCAAACATGCCCGGATAAAAATTTAGACGTGCCGAACAACCCAAAGCCGGGATCTTTGCTAGATTATTAGGGTTTAACATGCAAGATGATAACTTTTATCTAAGTGTGAGGGATTACAACCTTTGTAGTCCGCTCCTTCGCTTCATAAGCTCCGAGTAAAAGTCCCTTTGCCGTGATCCACGATCTCCCGGACTCATGAGAGGCTCCACGACTCGAACGATCCATGCTAGCTCGATGTATTCCAAATCTCCGATGATCTACCTCGAAATTGCAAAGACTCAAGCTATCTCACTCTAAAGAGATGAACACACTAATCTCATGGGCTAGATGAGATGAGGATGAGAGAGTAGTATTTTTGCTTTCTTTTTAAATCATTTTCTCATATTATTTCATCACATAAAGAAAATCTAGTAAGCTTTCTTCAAGAGAGAAGAAGATGATCATGGAAAAGATAATCAATTATTTTCTTTTGTGATGAATAGAAAGAAAGAGTATATGATTGATTATAAACCATGGTCAAGGATGAGTGGCTAGGATTTAGTAGAGAATAAACTAGAGTTAGGGTTTGGTTGGGTTAAGAATGTGTCATCCAAAATATCTTAAGAATGACAAAAGAAAAAGCTTCTAGAAGGTGCATGAAGCATCTAACCCTAATCAAACCCTAACCTCAATTAATCATCCTTAAATATGTTTAACAATTAATCATATCATGTCACAATAATATATATCACATATATATTATATATTTGCAACAAAAGAAAATAATACAATTAACATATATCGCATATATATCAATGTATCATCCAGTGAGAAAATGAAATAATAAAGCGAGCCAATATTAGATAATGTAATAATATATCATATATATTATTATACATTAAATCATCGAATCAACACTTGATCCGACGATCCGGCTATATCGAATATTACCGACTAATATATCATGTACCGATTCATCGAATCAACACTTGATCCGATGACCCGGTTCATATCTAAATATCGCGAGAATATAATACGGTATCCCATATCGCATTATTCTCGGTCCTGCACATATCACATATGTGCCTCTACTCCGTTTCGCCTGAGCCAAGAAAGCTCTGTGTAGGACTCTAAAGAATCGTCAATACGCCGGTAGCAGGTGATGATCATATCAAACACCCACAAGCTGCAAGCGGTCAGCTAAACGTAACAGCCACCCAGGTATTGAGAGATCAGAAGATCAACAAGCTAGCTTGTGCGTTTTCCTGTGAATCCAATCAGTAACACTCCCGTACAGTCCGGTCTGTTCGTCTGATATGTCGCATATCAAGTCTAGGGGTGGTATACGTCAGACCCCAGTAACCGATAAGTCGTGTCGATGTGTGGCTCATAACGGGTCGAGAAACTACTAGTAACACTTACCAGTAAATCTCTATATCAGCCCTGGCCAGGGACTTCCAGTTATAGCCAATCGAACACAGCACAACATCAACTCCCTATACCGGGAGAGACGAATCCCCTCCTATCGCTCATTGCCTCCATGTGATTCGGGACTGTACCCAAAAGCCACCGTTTTGCACGCCCTCCTGGACGTGGTAAGGTGGAAATCAAAACACAGTGGGAATCACACAAGACTCTATGACGATCTCGGGTCTACAGACTACCCTGTACCAGTGTCACCGGAGAACTGCCATCTGACGTGTGGTATATCACCATCTGGGAGTTCTCGGCGAGTCCGTCCAGTGTACCCAGTCTCCACTGAGCACCCGTACACCATCTCTGATGTCAAACACCGATGGATATGGGATCATCCATCACCCATCATATGGGTCAAGATGCGTATACGCTAGTCTACTCTGGTGTATCGATGCCCTGTCTCGATATACCCTCGACTAGGAACAGTTATAGGATGTACTCATCGACTACCGTGGCCCCACTAGTATGATCTTATCATAGTCCCAGTAGTCGAGTACAGATCCTAAGGGCTTTATCAACATGTGAGAGTAAAACAGTAAACCAATATAAGTCAACATGTTAAGATAAAGTGAAACCAAATAGCATACTATCATGACGAGCAAGAAAGTCATCTCTATATATATCCAAGCATCCATTATAATATACATCATATGTACAACAATGGCCTCTAGGGCATATACATAACTAACAATCTCCCACTTGCACTAAGGCCAGCTGCTGTAGTATCTCATACCTAGCATCCCGAATAATCTCTTAAACTGTATCTAGGGAATAGCCTTCGTGAATGGATCCGCAGTGTTGTCCTTCGTATCTACTCTCCTGACCTCGATCTCCCGGTGATCAACTATCTCCCTGATCAGGTGATACCGCCTCAGAATATGTCTGGACTTTTGATGGGATCTGGGTTCCTTGGCCAAAGCCACAGCTCCATTGTTATCGCAATACAGAGGTATTGGATGCTCAATGGATGGAACCACACCAAGTTCACTAATGAACTTCTTGATCCAGACAGCCTCTTTGGCAGCATCGTTAGCAGCGATGTATTCAGCCTCCATCGTCGAGTCTGCAACGGTATCCTGTTTGGAACTCTTCCAACATACCGCCCCTCCATTGAGGGTAAAGACAAAAACCGAATTCGACTTAGAGTCGTCCTTATCACTTTGGAAGCTGGAATCGGTAAAGGACTCCACCTGGAGTTCTCCGTTACCATACACCAAGAACATCTCCTTAGTCCTTCGCAAGTACTTGAGAATGTTCTTCACAGCTGTCCAGTGACTCTCTCCAGGATCTGCTTGATACCGACTCACTACACTTAGTGAGTATGCTACATCGGGTCTGGTACATAGCATCGCATACATGATAGAGCCTACTGCCGAAGCATAGGGTATCCCTTGCATTCGAGCTCTCTCCAAATCAGTCTTGGGAGACATCTCTTTGGAGAGAGTGAGTCCAGAGATCGTGGGTTGGTTCCCATGCTTGGATTCTTCCATACTAAACCTCTTTAGTATGGTGTCAATGTATCTGGATTGGGACAATCCCAGTATCCGTTTAGATCTATCTCTATAGATCATGATTCCCAATATGCAGGAGGCATCACCTAGATCTTTCATTGAGAATCTCTGTGATAAGAAGAGCTTGACTGATTGCAGCATAGGAATATCATTTCCTATCAAGAGTATGTCATCCACGTACAATACGAGGAAGACAACCTTACCCTCTGCTACCTTCTTATAGATACAAGGTTCATCTATATTTTTGATGAAGTCAAACTCTTTGACTACAACATCAAAACAGATGTTCCAACTCCGTGATGCTTGCTTTAACCCATAGATGGATTTAAGCAGCTTGCACACCTTTCCGCTGCTCCCACTGTCTACGAAGCCTTCTGGTTGAGTCATGTACACGCTCTCTTCTAAATCACCGTTTAGAAAAGCGGTCTTAACATCCATTTGCCAGATTTCGTAGTCATGGTATGTAGCAATGGCAAGTAAGATCCGGATGGACTTAAGCATAGCCACTGGAGAAAAGGTTTCGTCATAATCCACACCTGCTCGTTGACGAAAACCCTTTGCTACAAGTCTAGCTTTGAAAGTCTCAACTTTTCCATCTACACCAAATTTCTTTTTAAAAATCCACTTGCTCCCAATGGGTTTTACCCCTTCAGGAGCATTTTCCAAAATCCATACTTTATTGGTGTACATGGATTCCATCTCAGATCGCATTGCATCCAGCCATTTCACAGAGTCACCACTCGTGATGGCCTGCTCGAAACTAGTGGGGTCATCATCATCCATGATGCAATCCTCGCTTCCACCATCAATGAGAAAACTGTAGTATCTTTCAGGTGGACGAGAAACCCTACTAGATCGGCGGAGAGGCTGGGGTTCGTTGGGTACTATTGAATCCTCCGGTTCTACCAAATCTTCAGTTTCAGTTTGAGTTTGTGTAGCTGGAATTTCTTCCAGTTCTACCTCTTCGCCACTAATTTCTTTTGTAAGAAATTCCTTTTCTAAAAAGGTGGCATGTAGAGAAACAAACACCTTTTGTTCCTCGCGATGGTAGAAAAGATATCCATGTGAATGTTTGGGATATCCCACAAACTTACATAGAACTGACCGTGCCTCGAGTTTTTCTGGATTTTGCCTTTTGACATAGGCCAGACAACCCCATATCTTAACTCGTTTAAGACATGGTCTCTTCCCACTCCATATCTCATATGGTGTGGTAGGTACAGATTTAGTTGGAACTTGATTCAACAGGTATGCTGCTGTCTCCAGTGCATGCCCCCAGAAGGCAATAGGTAACTCAGCTGTACTCATCATCGAGCGCACCATATCTAATAGGGTGTGATTCCTCCGCTCAGATATACCGTTGTGCTGTGGTGTATAAGGAGGAGTAAGCTGAGAGAGAATCCCATTCTCTTTTAGATAATCTAGGAACTCACTGCTTAAGTATTCACCTCCTCGATCAGATCGAAGAATCTTAATACTTTTGCCCGTTTGATTCTCTACTTCGTGCTTATATTCTCTGAATTTCTCAAAAGCTTCAGACTTGTGTTTCATCAGGAACACATATCCGAATCTTGAGAGATCGTCAGTGAATGTAATGAAGTAGGAAGAACCGTTCCTGGCATGCGTAGAGATGGGACCGCATACATCACTATGTATCAGTCCTAAGAGTTCGGTAACTCTTTCTCCGTGTCCACTAAACGGAGCTTTGGTCATTTTTCCTTTGAGACATGAATGGCAAGTATCATAAGATGATAATTCGAACGAATTTAAATAACCATCTTTATGTAACTTAGCCAGTCGTGTCGCATTGATATGACCAAGTCTACAATGCCACAAGTAGGATTCGTTCATATCCGAACTTTTCCTCTTGTGTGTGTTTTGTATATTCAGGACTGTATTCTGATTTAGAATGAATATGCCATTATGTAACGAGCCTGATGCAATCAACTTTTGATCTAGGAATATGTTCATAACATTATCCTTTACTACAAAATTATATCCTTCTTTACTTAATAAGGAGACTGATATAATGTTGCACATCATGTTCAGTATATAATAGCACTCATTTAGAATCAGTGTATTACGACTTGGTAATACAAGGTGATATTCGCCAACTGCTTTGGCTACAATACTTGCACCGTTCCCTACTTGAACGGAATGATCACCTTTTCCTAGTTCTCTACCTTTTCGCAGCCCATGTAACAATTTACATATGTGGGATCCTGATCCGGTATCTAATACCCAGGACGTAGGGTGAACTGAGAAACAGTTCTCAATAACTAACACACCCGAAGAAGATGCATCAACATGCATGTTCTTTTGGGCGGCTTGAGAATCCAGATATTCTCCTGTTTCCTGTTCAGTCTTATAACTCTTATAAGAAAGAACGGGTCCAACATTCCCTAGCTTAGTACAATAATTGGGTTCAGTCAATACATCCATTTTGTTATCTTGATTATGGCATGACATGGTCGCTACCTGGAGAGAGAGAGAAGAAAACACTTTAGCGTATGCTCTTGCAAGATTAGATTGGTTATTATCTTATCTAATCAGGATGTCTCCCACTGTTTTTATCAAATCTACCTTAAAATCCTAAAAGGTAAGATTAGCCGGGATTAATTACACCCTACAATTTCGTCAATCTTTCAGCCAGATCAGTGTCGGTACTTTGAGGGAGGTTCCCCGTGCTTTCGCACGGACCTAATTAAAGTAAACCTCGTTTTCCCAGAGGCGTAACCCCGTTAACACTTTTCTAGACACCTACTTGATCGGCTAATTGTCTTGTGTAAAACTCTCCCAGGAGTAATACTTACTCGCAGTGGGTATCGGGATTCAACTATCTCATAGGAGGTATGCAATCTCATTGCAAATTTCAACACTTGAAATTCCCGATAATACTTTTTCCCCTAACCCCTATGACCTTGACAAAGGCCAACAAACCATAGGAAGCTAGTCAAGTTCAACCCGTCATTTCTTGATTGAAATTAAACCCACCCGCACGACCCTTGACAAAGGCCAACAAGGTCGTACGAATACCCTAATCCAATCACATCATATGTTTAAACAGATAAGTACCAGTTAGCTACCGCACACTACGCCTTGACAAAGGCCAACAAACGCAGCACGAATACTAAATAGTCTTTATCTGAAATGACGGAGGGCTACACAGGTTTTTCAGAAAACCCTGAGCGTAATGAACTTGATATCGTCGTAGAATCGAGTGTTTTTGAAAATGAGTGTTTTTGAGGCTTTTTCTTTGTTTTGCTAAAGGGGTCACTCCCGGTGAAGGGATCGTCGGTCCTTTCCTCATCGAATAAGGTGCAGGATATATCATATATACCGCTGTGCAAAGCAAAACACTAAAAGCAATCAAAAGACAAACCGCGTTTTGTAGCATCTGCCAGTTTCGCTAAAGGGGTCACTCCCGGTGAAGGGATCGTCGGCCCTTTCCCCATCGAATAAGGTGCAGGATATATCATATATATCACTGTGCAAAGCAAAACTGTAGCTACCCTTTTTATAAAGTTTTGATTCTACAATATCTTTAGGTTTCTTTTCTTTTATTAATCTCATTAATAAAAATCCCATCAGCTTATGCTTCCTAAGCATCACAGAAGAAACGAAAGCAGTAATATTTATATATCAGCATATATATATAGTATAAGCATTCATCTCAGGCAGTAATATGATCTCATCACAGAACATTGCAGCAGAAGAACATATATGAAATATTGGATATACTAGGACGTCCGTGTTTTCAATACGAGCCTGTATAAAACACAGATTCCACGGTCGCGACGAATAGCCAAACCCACATCCCAAGACCCCTACGAGAGCGGCAAGTAACACTGCCAATTCTAGGGTTAGAAGACCCGGTCTCGACTCCTCGAGATGGCCTCCCACTGGACCCTAGAACCCGGTTACTTATGCTCCCCTCCTTGGGTCTACCTAATACGGAAAAGTAAATAATATACACTGGTGACAGCAACCGCAACCTGGAAGTGCCCCAAATAAAAGAATATTACATTACAAATGAATTTTACATGAATGAAAATAAAAACCCTCATCTCACATAAAACCCCCGGCTATTCTGAACGCGACGATCCAATATAACATATCACAGCAACACATAATATCACATATCATCAACGTAAGTAAATATGCGCATCCCAATTGTCGTTGACATATAGCAACGAAACCGGCGATATCACATATTACACTTACGGTCACAGAAAAGAAAGTGTAAAACTACAACATTTGGAATCCACAATCACTTTAGACATCGTAAATCCGAAATATCACATACTCCGCATTTCATGCCAACTCTATGAATTCCACATATTGTATCACATTCCAGATAAATAGACAGTATTAAACTTTTCGAACAGATAACCAAATACCCAAAATTTCCTAAAGTGCTCAACACTTGAGCGGAGTTCAAATAATCCCAGAATATGTCAAAGTACCAGTGATCCAGCCGTAGAAGGGTCAAGCCAACGCCTCACATGTGGCACGCCGTACTGCCCCAAACCCGAAGGTTCAAAAGGCAGTTCAAGACGGTCACATAATCGAGTTAAGGTTTGTTGTCTTCTAGAGGGTCCACCGCTTAACTTGTACAATTTTTCCGAAAGATTTAAACCCGATAAAAATTCAACACTTGAAAGTTTTACGTGCCGGGAAAAAGTGGGTTAATGATATCCGTTTAACTACTTTAACAGTTTCTAAATATCCGGAAAGAAATACGAATTTAAAATTTCCGATCGAGTCTACTATTACAAAACAAACCCCAGAAAATTCAACACCTGAAACAGATTAAAAATACCCAGAAGCATCAACAAGCACCTACGGATATTACCATGAAGCCACGTGTCACAATCCCACAAATCCGCCGCGGAACAGCCGCGCAAGCTTGCTTGCGCCGCGGTTCCGCCGCCGTTTTGAGGAATTGTGGGCCCGTGTTTCATGGTAATTCTTAGAATTCCCTGCTGATTTTTTTTACATATTTTTAATTCAGAAAAATCCTAAAATTTAAAAAATTTCCAGAGAGGGGTCTGATTTTTTCGTTTCGGGTTCGATCGGAGTTTTAACTTCGTAAACACATCGCCTAATGCTCTAGCTAGGCTCTGATACCACTGTAGGGTTCCTAGGCACTCTTGTATAGGTTCATAAGGCATCAAACATGCCCGGATAAAAATTTAGACGTGCCGAACAACCCAAAGCCGGGATCTTTGCTAGATTATTAGGGTTTAACATGCAAGATGATAACTTTTATCTAAGTGTGAGGGATTACAACCTTTGTAGTCCGCTCCTTCGCTTCATAAGCTCCGAGTAGAAGTCCCTTTGCCGTGATCCACGATCTCCCGGACTCATGAGAGGCTCCACGACTCGAACGATCCATGCTAGCTCGAAGTATTCCAAGTCTCCGATGATCTACCTCGAAGTTGCAAAGACTCAAGCTATCTCACTCTAAAGAGATGAACACACTAATCTCATGGGCTAGATGAGATGAGGATGAGAGAGTAGTATTTTTGCTTTCTTTTTAAATCATTTTCTCATATTATTTCATCACATAAAGAAAATCTAGTAAGCTTTCTTCAAGAGAGAAGAAGATGATCATGGAAAAGATAATCAATTATTTTCTTTTATGATGAATAGAAAGAAAGAGTATATGATTGATTATAAACCATGGTCAAGGATGAGTGGCTAGGATTTAGTAGAGAATAAACTAGAGTTAGGGTTTGGTTGGGTTAAGAATGTGTCATCCAAAATATCTTAAGAATGACAAAAGAAAAAGCTTCTAGAAGGTGCATGAAGCATCTAACCCTAATCAAACCCTAACCTCAATTAATCATCCTTAAATATGTTTAACAATTAATCATATCATGTCACAATAATATATATCACATATATATTATATATTTGCAACAAAAGAAAATAATACAATTAACATATATCGCATATATATCAATGTATCATCCAGTGAGAAAATGAAATAATAAAGCGAGCCAATATTAGATAATGTAATAATATATCATATATATTATTATACATTAAATCATCGAATCAACACTTGATCCGACGATCCGGCTATATCGAATATTACCGACTAATATATCATGTACCGATTCATCGAATCAACACTTGATCCGATGACCCGGTTCATATCTAAATATCGCGAGAATATAATACGGTATCCCATATCGCATTATTCTCGGTCCTGCACATATCACATATGTGCCTCTACTCCGTTTCGCCTGAGCCAAGAAAGCTCTGTGTAGGACTCTAAAGAATCGTCAATACGCCGGTAGCAGGTGATGATCATATCAAACACCCACAAGCTGCAAGCGGTCAGCTAAACGTAACAGCCACCCAGGTATTGAGAGATCAGAAGATCAACAAGCTAGCTTGTGCGTTTTCCTGTGAATCCAATCAGTAACACTCCCGTACAGTCCGGTCTGTTCGTCTGATATGTCGCATATCAAGTCTAGGGGTGGTATACGTCAGACCCCAGTAACCGATAAGTCGTGTCGATGTGTGGCTCATAACGGGTCGAGAAACTACTAGTAACACTTACCAGTAAATCTCTATATCAGCCCTGGCCAGGGACTTCCAGTTATAGCCAATCGAACACAGCACAACATCAACTCCCTATACCGGGAGAGACGAATCCCCTCCTATCGCTCATTGCCTCCATGTGATTCGGGACTGTACCCAAAAGCCACCGTTTTGCACGCCCTCTTGGACGTGGTAAGGTAGAAATCAAAGCACAGTGGGAATCACACAAGACTCTATGACGATCTCGGGTCTACAGACTACCCTGTACCAGTGTCACCGGAGAACTGCCATCTGACGTGTGGTATATCACCATCTGGGAGCTCTCGGCGAGTCCGTCCAGTGTACCCAGTCTCCACTGAGCACCCGTACACCATCTCTGATGTCAAACACCGATGGATATGGGATCATCCATCACCCATCATATGGGTCAAGATGCGTATACGCTAGTCTACTCTGGTGTATCGATGCCCTGTCTCGATATACCCTCGACTAGGAACAGTTATAGGATGTACTCATCGACTACCGTGGCCCCACTAGTATGATCTTATCATAGTCCCAGTAGTCGAGTACGGATCCTAAGGGCTTTATCAACATGTGAGAGTAAAACAGTAAACCAATACAAGTCAACATGTTAAGATAAAGTGAAACCAAATAGCATACTATCATGACGAGCAAGAAAGTCATCTCTATATATATCCAAGCATCCATTATAATATACATCATATGTACAACAATGGCCTCTAGGGCATATACATAACTAACACTTCTATCTATGACTGGAAGAAGAAGTTCTTCTTTGTTGCGTCGTCTGAGGGTGAGGACTGGACGGTGCCGACCCAATGGTCAAGGGATAAGTGCTTCCCGGGGAATCAATCCAATGACCCCGTCGCAGTGTGAGTGACGTCGTGGGAGCCCATTTCCTGACCTGACTTGCTGCTGTAGGGTTCCTAGGCACACCCATGAGGTCTCACAAGGCATCAACCATGCCAAATTCAAAATTTTCCGTTGCCGAGAAAGCCTAATGCGATCGTTAACTAGATATTAGGCGAAACAACAAGCTACTAAACTGCTTTACTGCTAAGTGAATGGAAATACAAGCTTTGTAGATCCGGTCCTCCACTTCCTTAGCTCCGTGACGATGTCCCTTCGCTGCGATCATCGGATCCCGGACTCTAGCGTCGGTTTCATCGGAGAAATGGGTGGGCTAGGTCGTCGACTTCGATGCCGAAGATGGTCTACGTCGAGGCAACTCAAGATCAAGCTCCATCTTCAATTGGTCATAGAACTTGTGAAGATAACACACTCTACTACATGGCAAGTGGTAGAGGATGAAGAAATAGGAAGTGGGTTCATTTTGGATTTGGATTTCTCACTTGATTTCATCACTTGACAATTTTCAAGAAAGCTTTTCTTTTTCTTCATGAAGAAGATGAAGAAGAAGAAAGGAAAAAGAATTATTTCAAAAAGAAAATCCAAGTGATTCTTATCATTTAGCAACCATGGGTGAGTTAACAAGTGTAGAGAATAAACTAGGGTTAAAGTAAATGGTTAGGGTTAAGGCAAAAGAAACAAAAATGGTTGAACTTTTCAAAGCTTCATGAAGCTTCAAAGTAAATCCAAAAGAAGCAACCATTTCTTTTCTTGCTAAAAGAATAAATAAATAAATGAATAAGTAAATCAAAACCCTAACCATTAACCTAATCATGGTTTAATCATACACACCCAAGTTTGCTTGTATCATCAAACATGATACAAACTAGTGCACAAAACTATATCATATATACAATGTGCACATCAATTGAGAAAATCCATCTTAAGTAAACAAATACTAATTAATGTAAAGTAATATATCAAATATATAATTATACATTAAATCATTAAATCAACACTTGATTTAACGATCCGGTCATATCGCATATGACCGACTAATATCCAATGTATCGACTTATCGAATCAATCCTCGATTCGATAACTAGATTATATCGCATACAACCAATCGATACATTCATCACGAGAATAGAATACGGTATCACATACACGCATTATTCTCGGTCCCGCACATATCTCATATGCGCTCCTATTTCGTTTCGCTTAAGCCAGGAAACCGCTGTGTAGGACTCTAAAGACTCGTCAATACGCCGGCAGCAGGTGATGATCATATCAAACACCCACAAGCTGCAAGCAGTCTGCTAAACGTAACGGCCACCCGGGTATTGAGCGATCAGAAGATCAACGAGCAAGCCCGCTCACACTCCTGTGAATCCAACCAGTAACACTTACCGTACAGTCCGGTCTGTTCGTCTGATATGTCGCATATCTCGCCTAGGGGTGGTAAACGTCAGACCCCAATAGCTCGATAAGTCGTGTCGATATGAGGTCTATAACAGTTCAAGAAACTACTGGTAACACTTACCAGTAAATCTCAGCAACCCTGGCCAGGGATTTCCGGTTATAGCCAATCGAACACAGCGCAACATCAACTCCCTATACCGGGAGAGACGAATCCCCTCCTATCGCTCATTGCCTCCATGTAAATCGGGACTGTACCCAAAAACCACCGTTTTGCATGCCCTCTTGGACGTGGTAAAGTGGAAATCAAAGCACAGTGGGAATCACATAAGACTCTATGACGATCTCGGGTCAACAGACTACTCTGTACCAGTGTCACCAGAGAACTGCCATCTGACGTAAGGTATAATACCATCTGGGAGTTCTCGGCGAGTCCGTACAGTGTACCAAGTCTCCACTGAGCACCCGTATATCATCTCTGATGTCAAACACCAATGGATATGGGATCATCCATTGCCCATCTGTATGGGTCGAGAAGGTATACGCTTGTCTACTCTGGTATATCGATGCCCCGTCTCAATACACCCACGACTAGGGACCTTGAAGGATGTACTTATGGACTACCATGTCCCCACTAGTATGATCCGCATCATAGTCCAGGTAGTCAAGTACACATCCTAAGGGCTTTACCAATATGTAACAGAGAGACAATCAGTATACACGTTAAGATAAAGAGCAACCAGATAGCATACTATCAAGTCGAGCAAGAAAGTCCTCCCTATATATGTCCCAGCATCCACTACAATATATATCCTATGTACAGTAATGGCCTCTAGGGCATACATGTGACTAACAATCTCCCACTTGCACTAGAGCCATCTGTAGCAGTGGTTGCAGTATCTAATACTCAACCATCCTATAATGGTCTCTCTCTGGGAAAAGGCCTTTGTGAGTGGATCCGCCGTGATGTCCTCTGAGTCTGCTCTCCTAACCTCGATCCCCTGGAGATCAACCATCTCCACGATCAGGTGACACTGCCTTAGAATATGTCTGGATCACTGATGGGACGGGCGTTCCTTGGCATAAGCCACAACTCCATTGTCACACAATGGGAGGAACTGAGTTCATTTCATGAACTAATATACACCCAGACAACCTCTTTGGTAGCATCTTAAGTAGCGATGTATCCAGCCTTAATCGTCTAGTATGCCACGGTATCTAGCTTGGAACTCTTCCAATATACTGTCCCTTTACTGAGGGTAAAGACGATGCCTGTGACTGACATTCAGTCGTCTTTATCACCCTGGAACCCTTCCAGTGATTCTCCCCAGGATCGATTGATACCATCTCACTACATCTAGTGAATATCTTAACATCCAATTACATCTATCTCATAGATGAAAACACAGGATTTAGGAGGTATCACTTTGATCCTATATGGAGAATCTTGTGATAAGCGGAGATTGACTGAGCGTAGCATAGGAAACTCCTTCCCTATCAAGAGTATGTCATCCACGTACTCTACGAGGATCACCACCATACTCCCTACTACCTTTTTGTATATACTAGGTTCATCTACCATTTTGATGATGTCAAACTCTTTGACTAACTCATCAAAACAGATGTTCCAACTCTGCGATGCCTGTTTTATCACATAAAACATCTTGCACACGTTTCCGCTGCTCCCACTGTCTACGAGGCCCTCTGGCTGTGTACTTATAGACGCTCTCTTCCAAAACATCATTGAGAAAAGCAGTCATGACACCCAACCACCAGATATCATAGTCATGGTATGTAGCCGTGGCAAGTAGGATTTAGATGGACTTAAGCATAAATCCTTAGAAAAGGTTTCAACATAATCCATACCTGGTCAATGATGCAAACCTTTAACAAGTCGAGCTTTGAAAGTCTCTGGTGACACTGGTACAGAGTAGTCTGTTGACCCGATATCGTCATAGAGTCTTGTGTGGTTCCCACTGTGCTTTGATTTCCACCTTACCACGTCCAAGAGGGCGTGCAAAACGGTGGTTTTTGGGTACAGTCCTGAATCACATGGAGGCAATGAGCGATAGGAGGGGATTCGTCTCTCCCGGTATAGGGAGTTGATGTTGCGCTGTGTTCGATTGGCTATAACCGGAAATCCCTGGCCAGGGTTGCTGAGATTTACTGGTAAGTGTTACCAGTAGTTTTTCGAATTGTTATAGACCTCTTATCGACACGACTTATCGAGCTATTGGGGTCTGACGTTTACCACCCCTAGGCGAGATATGCGACATATCAGACGATCAGACCGGACTGTACGGTAAGTGTTACTGGTTGGATTCACAGGAGTGTGAGCGGGCTTGCTCGTCGATTTTCTGATCGCTCAATACCCGGGTGGCCGTTACGTTTAGCAGACCGCTTGCGGCTTGTGGGTGTTTGATATGATCATCATCTGCTACCGGCGTATTGACGAGTCTTTAGAGTCCTACACAGAGGTTTCCTGGCTCATGCGAAACGAAATAGGAGCGCATATGAGATAAGTGCGGGACCGAGAATAATGCGTGTATGTGATACCGTATTCCATTCTCGCGATGAATGTGTCGAAAGGTTGTATGCGATATAACCTAGTTATCGAATCGAGGATTGATTCGATAAATCGATACATTGTATATTAGTCGGTTATATGCGATATGACCGGATCGTTAAATCAAGTGTTGATTTAATGATTTAATGCATAATTATATATTTGATATATTACTTTGCATTAACTAGTATTGGTTCACTTTAAATGGTTTTTCTCACTTGTTTGTGCACATTGTATATGTGATATACTTTTGTACACAAGTTTGTATCATGTTTGATGATACATGCTCACTAGGGTTTGTGTAAAGTTTAAACCATGGTTGTGTAATGTTTAGGGTTTTCATTTTCTTATTCATTTATTTATTTATTTCATTTATTTTATTTTGGAAAAGAAAAAGGGAAAATGGTGGCTTTGTTTGTTTGTATATTGAAGCTTCATGAAGCTTTGACCAAGTGACCATTTTGTCTTGATGCTTAACCCTAACCCTTCAATCTAACCATGGTTTATTCTCTACACCAAACTATGGTTGGTATATGATAAGTATTCATATTATATTCTTTTTGAAAATACTTATCATAACACTTATCATCTTCTTCCTCTTCTTCTTCTTCATGAAGAAACCTTTCTCCATCAATGGCAACTTGAGCAAATGAGTAAGAAATCCAATTCTAAAGTGAACCCACTTCCTATTTCTTCATCCTCTACCTCTTGCCAAGTAGTATAGGGTGTTTTCTTCACAAGTTTCATGACTTGGTGAAGTGGGAGCTCGATCTTGTGATGCCTCGACATAGATCATCTTCGGCACGAAGCCAACGACCTAGCCCGTCCATTTCTCCGATGAAGCCGACGCTAGAGCCCGGGATTCGATTTGGACAGCGAGGAGACTTCATTGCGGAGCTATGGAGGTGGAGGACCGGATCTACAAAGGTTGTATTTCCGTTCTTATAGTTAAGTTGTTAACTAGTTTCATTTGTCGCCTAAAATCTAGTTAACGATCCGTATTAGGGTTTCTCGGCACCCGTAAAATTTGAAATTGGCATGGTTGATACCTTGTGAGACCTCATTTGTGTGCCTAGGAACCCTACAGTGGTATCAGAGCCTAGCTAGAGCCTTAAACGATGTGTAGACGGAGTTATAAGTCCGATCGAACCGAAACCCTAACACAAATTTGCTCTCTGGACTTTTTCTAAAAATTGGGTTTTTTCAAGATTAAAAATATGCAGAAAATTCAGCAGGAAATTCTAAGAATTCCGGTGCAAAAATTACCTAATGATCTGTCTAAAGTGCGGCGGAACCGCGGCATTAGCGTGCTAATGCGGCTGTTCCGCGGCCATTTTGTCTCTTCTCCCATTGAATTTTGCACAGTAATTCCTATTTTGCAGTGCTGGTTTTCCTGGGATATTTTTTTTCTGAACTCAAGAGTTGAGTTTTCTGGGTTGTATTGGGGGACTCGGTGTTTCGATCGGATTGTCTAATTTTGTCTATGTGGCTTTCCGGATATTTTATAATATGTTAAAAAGTTCGACCGGATATAAATACCCAACTTTTCCCCTGTCGGGAAACTTCCAAGTGTTGGATCTTTCGATGGTTTAATAACGTTCTAAGTAGTGCAAGTAACGCGATGGTCCCTCTAGAAGACAACAAACCTTAACTCGATTATGTGACCGTCTTGAACTGCCCTTTGAACCTTAGGGTTTGGGGCAGTACGGCGTGCCACATGTGAGGCGTTGGCTTGACCCTTCTACGGCTGGATCGTTGGTACTGAGGCATGAACTGGATGTTTTTAAACTTGTTTCATGTGTTGATCTGTTTCGGGAAAACTTGGGTGTTTGACTGTTCGATCGAAAAGTTTAACATTTTCTATTTATCCGGAATGTGATACAATACTTGGAATCCACAAATAGTTATGAGATAACTGAATGAATGTTATAAACATAGCAGTTGAGTCTCACTTGATCGGTTGCCACGGAATTTTAATGTGATCAAAAGTCCGTCGCAATCACGTAGCGTACGCGGATACTCGCCGGGTAAACTTAATAGACAGCCTCGCTCCATAGCCCCGACCAAGTGACTATAGGAGAACCCCGTCGCCAAAAGCATCCGTTCGGGTGCTCGCGGCAGCGGTGTTCCGCCTTGGTGCACTTCGTCGATGGCGTCGGGGGTGCGGACGTCTACTAAAGTTTGCGATGAGCATTCGATCAGGATGTCGGGAATCTTATTGAATTGCCCGACTTGATATTGAAAAGAGTTTTCGATAATGAGACTAAAATGCGGGGTTTATAATTGGTAGGCATGTGATGTCTAAGTATTTCATTTGATTAGGCATGCGATGTCTAAAGAGGTTGCGGATTCCAACTGTTGTAGTTTTACACTTTCTTTTCTGTGACCGTAAGTGTAATATGTGATATCGCCGGTTTCGTTGCTATATGTCAACGACAATTGGGATGCGCATATTTACTTACGTTGATGACATGTGATGTTATGTGTTGCTGGATATGTTATATTGGATCGTCGTGTACGAATAGCTGGGGGTTTTTATGTGAGATGAGTGTTTTTCATTTTCATTCATGTAAAAACTTTGTATATAATATTCTTTTATTGGGGCACTTCCAGGTTGCGGAAGTTGTCACCCTTTGTATATTATTTACTTTTCCGCACTAGGATAGACCCAAGGAGGGGAGCATAAGTAACCGGGTTCTGGAGTCCAGTGGGAGACCAACCCGAGGAGTCGAGTCCGGGTCTCCTAACTCCAGAATTGGTAGGGTTGCTTGCCGCTCTCGTAGGGGTCTAGGGGTGTGGGTTTGGCTATTCATCGCGATCGTGGAATCCGTGTTTTATACTGGCTCGTATTGAAAACACGGACGTCCTACTATATCCAATGTTTCATATGTTTCTTCTGCTGCGATATCTGTGATGTAATCATGTGATGTTCTGTGATGGATACTTTATATAGTATATATATAATATATTATATAGACGTTACTTATGTTTTGCACCCGCACTAGCCCTGCCCTGCTCTATCTAGTTACCTAACCTAACGGTGCACGAGGGGACATCGAGGCGAATGCGGATGGCATAAGTGTACGTCGTATTTATCTGTGATGTTTAGGTACTTAAATGATGGGACTTCATTAATGTGATTAATGAAATAAAAGAAACCTAAGATGTTGTAGAATCGAATTTCAAAATAAAAAGGGTAGCTACAGTTCTTGCTTTGCACAGCGGTATATATGATATATCCTGCACCTTATTCGATGAGGAAAGGACCGAGATCCCTTTACCAGGAGTGACTCCTTTAGCAATAAATGGCAGATGCTACACACTCGGTTTGTCTTCTGATTGCTTTTAAGAGTTTTGCTTTGCACAGTGATATATATGATATATCCTGCATCTTATTCGATGAGGAAAGGACCGACGATCCCTTCACCGGGAGTGACTCCTTTAGAAAAACTAGAAAAGCCTCAAAAACACTCCATTTCAAAATTCATTTGATTCTACAAACGATATCAAGTTCATTACGCAATAGGTTTTCAGAAAAACCTGTCGTAGCCCTCCGTCATTTCAGATAAGTCCTATTTAGTATTCGTGCTGCATTTGTTGACCTTGTCAAGGCGCAGTGTGCGGTAGCTAACCAGTATTTATCTGCTTATGCATATGATGCAGATTGGGTTAGGGTAGTCGTGCGGCCTTGTTGACCTTGTCAAGGGTCATGCGGGTGGGTTTGATTCAATCAAGAAATGACGGGTTGAACTTGACTTGCGGTCTATGGTTTGTTGACCTTGTCAAGGTCATAGATCGTTTGGGGCAAAATATTATCGGGAATTTCAAGTGTTGAAATTTACGATGAGATTGCATACCTTCTATGAGATAGTTGGATCCCGATACCCGCTGCGAGTAAGAGTTACTCCTGGGAGAGTTTTATACATTACAATTAGCCGATCAAGTAGGTGTCTAGAAAGGTGTTAACGAGGTTACGCCTCTGGGAAAACGAGGTTTACATTAATTAGGTTCGTGCGAAAGCACGGGGGACCTCCTTCAAAGTACCGACACTGGCCTGGCTGAAAGATTGGCGAACTTGTAGTGTGTAATTAATCCCGGCTAGTCTTTCCTTTTAGGGTTTGAAGGAAGATTTGATAAAAACAGTGGGAGCCAGCCTGATTAGATAAAATAATAACCAATCTATTCTTGCAAGAGCGCACGCTGAGTGTTTTCTTCTCTCTCTCTCCAGGTAGCGACCATATCACACCTTAATCAAGATAATAATACGGAATATTGACCGAACCCGCTTGTTATACAGAGCTGGGGAACGTTGGTCCCGCTCCAACTTATAATTGTTATAAGACAGAGCAGGAAATTGGGGAAGACCAGATTTCCCGTGCCGCCCAAACGAAGAGAGTGCATGCTGATGCATCATCTTCGGGTGTGTTCGTTACAAAGAACTGTTTCTCTGTATCCTCTACGTCCTGGGTATGTGATACCAGATCAGGATCCCAGATATGTAATCTATTACATAGGGCTACAGCTAGGTAGAGAACTGAGAACGGGTGATAAGTTTCATGAGGCAGAAAACGGGGCAAGTGTTGCAGCCAAGTCTGTTGGTCACTGTCACCCTGTATTCCAAATACATTGATTCTGAACGAATGTTATTAGATACCGAACCTGATATACAAAATCATATCAATCTCTTTATTAGTAAAGAAATGATAAAATTTTGTATAGTTGGATAATGTTTTGAACATTTCCTATATCAAAAGTTGATCGGTTCAGGCACGTTATCTAAAAGCATTGATGTTCTAAATCAAACTACAGTTCTAAGTATATGGAACACACACAAGAGGAAGAGTTCAGAAATGAACAAATCCTTCTTGAGGCATTGTAGACTAGGTCATATCAATGCGACCCGACTAGCTGAAGTTACTTGTAGATGCATATTTAAATCAGTTTGAATCTACATCTTGTGAAACTTGCCAGTCATGTCACAAAGATATAATGACACCAGCTCTGTTTATTGGAAACAGAGAAAGAGTTAGTGAACTCTTGGGATGATACATGTTGATGTATGTAGGTCCCCTGTCTACACTTGCCAAGACCGGTTCTTTATACTTCATTACATTCTCTGATGATCTTTCGAGATTCAGACCTATGTTCCTGTTGAAACACAAGTCCGAACCTTTTGAGATATTCACAGAATATAAGTTAGAAGTAGAGAACCAAAATACGGGTATAAGTATCATGTCCTATGATGAGATCAGGGAGGAGAATACTTGTGCATGGAATTCCTAGACTATTCTAAAGGAGAATGAGATTCTCTCTCAGCATTACTCCTCCATATACACCATAGCACGATGGTATATCGGGGCGGAGCAGTTGCACCCTATTCGATATGGTGCGCTCTATGATGAGTACTACTGAGTTACCTATTTCCTTTTTGGGAGTTATACACTTGAGAAGCTGCATACCTATTGAATAAGGTTCCAATCATATCAGTTGCCTACCACTTCATATTTGATATGATAAGGGAAGAGCCCATCTCTTAAGTTAGTTAAAATTTGGGGTTGTCCGGCCTATGTCTAAAAGCAAAATCCGGACAAGCTCGAGGCATGGTCTGTTATGTAGAACTGGAAATGTTCCAGCTATACAAATTGCAGCTGATGATTTGATAGAACCAAAGGATTCAGTAGATTCCAACGAACCTCAGCCTCTCCGCCGATCTAGTAGGGTTCCTCACCCACCTGAGAGATACTTCTGTTTCTCTATGACAGTGGGAGCGAGGATTGCATCATGAGATGATGACCCAACTAGTTTCGAGCTGGCCATCAGGAGTGGGACTCTGTAAGAATGGCTGGATGCTTAGCGATCTGAGATGGAATCCATGTACACCAGCAAAGTATGGACTTTGGTTGCTATATCTGAAGGGTTAAATCCCCATCAGGAGCAAGTATATCTTGAGAAGATTACTTGGTGTAGATGGAAAAGTTGAGACATTCAAAGCTAGACTTGTTAAAGGTTTTTGTCATCAACCAGGCGTGGATAATGATGAAACCTTTTCCAGTGGCTATGCTTAAGTCCATCCAGATCCTACTTGCCACGGCTACATACCATGACTACGATATCTGGTGGTTGGGTGTCATGACTGTTTTTCTAAATGATGTTTTAGAAGAGAACGTCTGTAAGTACACAGCCAGAGGGCCTCGTAGACAGTGGGAGCAGCGGAAACGTGTACAAGATGCTTTATAGGATAAAGCAGGCATCGCGGAGTTGGAACATCTGTTTTGATGTGGTAGTCAAAGAGTTTGACATCATCAAAATGGTAGATGAACCTTGTATAAACAAAAAGGTAGTAGGTAGTATGGTGACGATCCTCGTAGAGTACGTGGATGACATACTCTTGATAGGGAAGGAGTTTCTTATGCTACGCTCGATCAATCTCCGCTTATCACAATGATTCTCCACATAGGATCAAGATGATACCTCCTAAATCCTAAGCTTTGGATCAATGAGATAGATCTAATTGGATGTTAGGATACTCACTAGTTGTAGCGAAATGGTATCAATCGATCCTGGGGAGAATCACTGGAAGGGTTCCAGGGTGATAAAGACGACTGAATGTCAGTCACAGGCATTGTCTTTACCCTCAGTAAAGGGACGGTATGTTGGAAGAGTTTCAAGCTAAATACCGTGGCATACTAGACGATAAAGGCAGAATACATCGCTACTTAAGATGCTACCAAAGAGGCTGTTTGGGTGTATAATGGTTCATGAGATGAACTACGTTCCAACCATTGTGAGACAATGGAGTTGTGGCTTATGCCAAGGAACGCCGGTCCCATCAGTGATCCAGACATATTCTAAGTCAGTATCACCTGATCATGGAGATGGCTAATCTCCAGGGTGATCGAGGTTAGGAGAGTAGACTCAGAGGACAACACGGCGGATCCACTCACAGAGGCCTTTTCCCAGAGAGAGACTTTTATGGGATGGTTGAGTATGAGATACTGTAACCACTGCTATCAGATGGCCCTAGTGCAAGTGGGAGATTGTTAGTTATATGTATGCCCTAGAGGCCATTACTATACATAGGATGTATATTGTAGCGGATGCTGGGACATATATAGGGAGGACTTTCTTGCTCGACATGATAGTATGCTATCTGGTTGCTCTTTACCTTAACGTGTATACTGATTGTCTCTCTGATACATGTTGGTAAAGCCCTTAGGATGTATACTTGACTACCTGGACTATGATGCGGATCATACTAGTGGGGACATGGTAGTCCATAAGTACATCCTTCAAAGTCCCTAGTCGTGGGTGTATCGAGACGGGGCATCGATATACCAGAGTAGACTAGCGTATACCTTCTTGACCCATACAGATGGGCGATGGATGATCCCATATCCATTGGTGTTTGACATCGGAGATGATATACGGGTGCTCAGTGGAGACTGGGTACACTGGACGGACTCGCCGAGAACTCCCAGATGGTATTATACCTTACGTCAGATGGCAGTTCTCTGGTGACACTGGTACAGAGTAGTCTGTTGACCCGAGATCGTCATAGAGTCTTGTGTGGTTCCCACTTTGCTTTGATTTCCACCTTACCACGTCCAAGAGGGCGTGCAAAACGGTGGTTTTTGGGTACAGTCCCGAATCACATGGAGGCAATGAGCGATAGGAGGGGATTCGTCTCTCCCGGTATAGGGAGTTGATGTTGCGCTGTGTTCGATTGGCTATAACAGGAAATCCCTGGCCAGGGTTGCTGAGATTTACTGGTAAGTGTTACCAGTAGTTTCTCGAATTGTTATAGACCTCATATCAACACGACTTATCGAGCTATTAGGGTCTGATGTTTACCACCCCTAGGCGAGATATGCGACATATCAGACGATCAGACCGGACTGTACGGTAAGTGTTACTGGTTGGATTCACAGGAGTGTGAGCGGGCTTGCTCGTCGATCTTCTGATCGCTCAATACCCGGGTGGCCGTTACGTTTAGCAGTCCGCTTGCGGCTTGTGGGTGTTTGATATGATCATCATCTGCTAATGGCGTATTGACGAGTCTTTAGAGTCCTACACAGAGGTTTCCTGGCTCAAGCGAAACGAAATAGGAGCGCATATGAGATATGTGCGGGACCGAGAATAATGCGTGTATGTGATACCGTATTCCATTCTCGCGATGAATGTGTCGAAAGGTTGTATGCGATATAACCTAGTTATCGAATCGAGGATTGATTCGATAAATCGATACATTGTATATTAGTCGGTTATATGCGATATGACCGGATCGTTAAATCAAGTGTTGATTTAATGATTTAATGCATAATTATATATTTGATATATTACTTTGCATTAACTAGTATTGGTTCACTTTAAATGGTTTTTCTCACTTGTTTGTGCACATTGTATATGTGATATACTTTTGTACACAAGTTTGTATCATGTTTGATGATACATGCTCACTAGGGTTTGTGTAAAGTTTAAACCATGGTTGTGTAATGGTTAGGGTTTTCATTTTCTTATTCATTTATTTATTTATTTCATTTATTTTATTTTGGAAAAGAAAAAGGGAAAATGGTGGCTTTGTTTGTTTGTATATTGAAGCTTCATGAAGCTTTGACCAAGTGACCATTTTGTCTTGATGCTTAACCCTAACCCTTCAATCTAACCATGGTTTATTCTCTACACCAAACTATGGTTGGTATATGATAAGTATTCATATTATATTCTTTTTGAAAATACTTATCATAACACTTATCATCTTCTTTCTCTTCTTCTTCTTCATGAAGAAGCCTTGCTCCATCAATGGCAACTTGAGCAAATGAGTGAGAAATCCAATTCTAAAGTGAACCCACTTCCTATTTCTTCATCCTCTACCTCTTGCCAAGTAGTATAGGGTGTTTTCTTCACAAGTTTCATGACTTGGTGAAGTGGGAGCTTGATCTTGTGATGCCTCGACGTAGATCATCTTCGGCACGAAGCCGACGACCTAGCCCGCCCATTTCTCCGATGAAGCCGACGCTAGAGCCCGGGATTCGATTTGGACAGCGAGAAGACTTCATTGCGGAGCTATGGAGGTGGAGGACTGGATCTACAAAGGTTGTATTTCCGTTCTTATAGTTAAGTTGTTAACTAGTTTCATTTGTCGCCTAAAATCTAGTTAACGATCCGTATTAGGGTTTCTCGGCACCCGTAAAATTTGAAATTGGCATGGTTAATGCCTTGTGAGACCTCATTTGTGTGCCTAGGAACCCTACAGGGATTAGTTCCCTGGCGTCGTGGGTAGGGAGCTACCAGCCGGGGTGGATCCCTGGAGTCGTAGGTAGGGAGCTACCAGCCGGGGATGACCGAGCAGGGTAGCCGCTCGGTGCCCTCTTAGCGAGGGCTTTGATCCCTGGCGTCGTGGGTAGGGAGCTACCAGCCGGGGATGACCGAGCAGGGTAGCCGCTCGGTACCTCTTGGCGAGGGCTTTGATCCCTGGTGTCGTGGGTAGGGAGCTACCAGCCGGGGATGACCGAGCAGGGTAGCTGCTCGGTACCTCTTGGCGAGGGCTTTGATCCCTGGTGTCGTAAGTAGGGAGCTACCAGCCAGGGATAGCCGAGCATGGGTTGTGGTTGGATGCCTTTTGGCGAGGGCTTTGATCCCTGGTGATTGAATGATTCTCTCGATGTGTCATGTTTTAGAAATGAAGTTTCACAATCAAAGAAATTTTTGACCGCAATCAATATCGTTGTCGATTGTAGCGTGTTAGCGAGTGCGGATTGTCCACAGGGAAAATGAGATCTGTTCGAATTTGAATTAGATGAATTGAAAATTAAAGAAAAGAAAAAGAAGACAATTCAATTCAAGATTTATAAAATTGAAGTTCAAGAATTATCTAGATTTAAATCTAAAATCAAGAAAACATTTAAAATCAAGAATTAAGAATTGATGATATCCAATCAAATTAAGTTTCAAGAATCGAAGTGAGGCTCGTAGGAATCGATTGAATCTATAGACGTGATGAAAACTATTGATTACGTTTTCTTATCCATTAATGATTTGATTCTAGATCGATGACGATTAATCGAGGTTTATGGATCTTTCGAAGAAACTAGGGTTTCTTCATCTCATTCTTTGTCCTTTCGATGAATCTCATTCAAATTCTATCCTCTAGTAAATTCAAGAATCGATCGTTGATCACTAATTAAGAGCGAACACAATCAAGAAAGCATCGCTCGAAACTAGGTTGCCGATTCTTCAATTTACAAGAGTTTACAAAACTTATAGGAATTAAGAATCGTTTCAAGATTTGTAATATCATCATCTATTGATTCTCTTGACTCCTTCACGAGCGGAGTTTTACTCAAACATCATATCAAAGAACACAATCAAGAATCGAGATCTAATCATGATGCAAGAATGTAAAGAAAGCAAGATAAAGAATTTCACCTCTTATTTATCAACAATTTTGTTACAATTCTCTCAAGATCTACAATGAGGAAAGAACTTGATCGTCGATTTGGCGTCGCTCGTCTTCTTGAGTCGCGGATCGTCTTGGACAACTTGCTCGGATGAAGATCGGCTTCGCTCCTAAAAGGTTGAAGGCTTCATGCTTGAATTGTACTCGGTGATCATGAATTTGGCTTTGGTGATTGGATTAGGGTTAGGGTTTGGAGGTACAAGTTGTGTCACTCAACTTGTGGGAAGATATGAAGAAATCAACAACCTTAGAAGTGAAGCCTTAGGGTCCCTTTTATAGCCTTGATTAGGATTAGCTTCCTTTAGAAGCTAGGTTTAGTTTAGCTTCCCTTGTAAGCTTGGTAGTTAGGGAGAGGCTTCTAGAATTAGTTAGTTAGGGGTAGCTTCCTTCATAAGCTTGGAGATTAGGGAGAAGCTTCTAGGCTTAGATAGTTAAGTAGCTTGCCTTGGAAACTTGAGGGTGTTTAGCTTAAAATGCAAGCCTTGCTATTCTGTCAGACGATTCTGGAGTTCTCTGGAATTTGCAGCGGCTTGAGGGAGTCTTCACATTGAATGGAAAAACCTGACGCAAATAACTGCTGACGTCATCCCTACTTGGCCGCGGATCCGCCGCGCCAAGCCCACTCGGGCCGCGGATCCGCGGCCCATTGGTTGCTTCTCTGTGTGGAAATTCTGGTAGATGTTGGTTCTGAACCATGGACCTTTATTCTATATCTGGAATATTTTTACACTTCCTTAGTCACTGCCAGATCACAAGACTTGGACTTGGTGTAATTTTGATCAGCACTTTTGACAATTTTGGCTCTGTTCCTGGAATTTCCTGCACAGATTCTCGAGACAAGTGGTGCGCTCCACAAAGATAATGCGATGCCATGATAAACACTCAATTCCCTCAAAATGTCGGTTTTAAGGTATAACACATGTAATTTGGTATTTTACAGCTGTTTTGCTAATATGTGCTATATTAATACCGAACACCTCTAGATGAATGCAAATGGTAAAGAAATTGATGTGCTAAAAAATGCAATATTTTTGACCGATCACTTGGCGTCGTGGGTAGGGAGTTACCAGCTGGGGATGACCGAGCAGGGTAGTTGCTCGATGCCTCTTGGCGAGGGCTTTGATCCCTGGCGTCGTAGGTAGGGTGTTAGTTATATGTATGCCCTAGAGGCCATTACTGTACATTGGATGTACATTGTAGTGGATGCTGGGATATATATAGGGAGGACTTTCTTGCTCGACATGATAGTATGCTATCTGGTTGCTCTTTACCTTAACGTGTACACTGATTGTCTCTCTGTTACATGTTGGTAAAGCCCTTAGGATGTGTACTTGACTACCTGGACTATGATGCGGATCATACTAGTGGGGACAGGGTAGTCCATAAGTACATCCTTCAAGGTCCCTAGTCGTGGGTGTATCGAGACAGGGCATCGATATACTAGAGTAGACTAGCGTATACCTTCTCGACCCATACAGATGGGCGATGGATGATCCCATATCCATTGGTGTTTGACATCAGAGATGATATACGGGTGCTCAGTGGAGACTGGGTACACTGGACGGACTCGCCGAGAACTCCCAGATGGTATTATACCTTACGTCAGATGGCAGTTCTCTGGTGACACTGGTACAGAGTAGTCTGTTGACCCGAGATCGTCATAGAGTCTTGTGTGGTTCCCACTGTGCTTTGATTTCCACCTTACCACGTCCAAGAGGGCGTGCAAAACGGTGGTTTTTGGGTACAGTCCCGAGTCACATGGAGGCAATGAGCGATAGGAGGGGATTCGTCTCTCCCGGTATAGGGAATTGATGTTGCGCTGTGTTCGATTGGCTATAACAGGAAATCCCTGGCCAGGGTTGCTGAGATTTACTGGTAAGTGTTACCAGTAGTTTCTCGAATTGTTATAGACCTCATATCGACACGACTTATCGAGCTATTGGGGTCTGACGTTTGCCACCCCTAGGCGAGATATGCGACATATCAGACGAACAGACCGGACTGTACTGTAAGTGTTACTGGTTGGATTCACAGGAGTGTGAGCGGGCTTGCTCGTCGATCTTCTGATCGCTCAATACCCGGGTGGCCGTTACGTTTAGCAGACCGCTTGCGGCTTGTGGGTGTTTGATATGATCATCACCTGCTGCCGGCGTATTGACGAGTCTTTAGAGTCCTACACAGAGGTTTCCTGGCTCAAGCGAAATGAAATAGGAGCGCATATGAGATATGTGCGGGACCGAGAATAATGCGTGTATGTGATACCGTATTCCATTCTCGCGATGAATGTATCAAATGGTTGTATGTGATATAACCTAGTTATCGAATCAACGATTGATTCGATAAGTCGATACATTGGATATTAGTCGGTTATATGCGATATGACCGGATCGTTAAATCAAGCGTTGATTTAATGATTTAATACACAATTATATATTTGATATATTACTTTGCATTAACTAATATTAGTTCACTTTAAAAGGATTTTCTCACTTGTATTGTGTAAGTTGTATATGTGATATACTTTTGTGCACAAGTTTGTATCATGTTTGATGTTACATGTTTCCTTGGGTTTGTGTAAAGATTAAACCATGGTTATATGAATGGTTAGGGTTTTCTTTTCTTATTCATTTATTTATTTGTTTATTCATTTTGGAAAAGCATAAAGAGAAAATGGTTTCTTCTTTGTTTCTTTCTTGAAGCTTCTTGAAGACTTTGACCAAGTGACCATTTTGTCTCATACTTAACCCTAACCATTCCACTTAACCATGATTCATTCTCTACACTTGACCATGGTTTGATTATGATAAGTATTCATTTTTCTTTTCAATTTAAATCAACTTATCATATTCATTCTTGCTTCTTCTTCTTCTTCATCACATGAAGAAAGCTTGCTACAACAATGGCAACTTGAGAAAACAAGTGAGAAATCCAATTCTAAAGTGAACCCACTTCCTATTTCTTCATCCTCTACCTCTTGCCAAGTAGTATAGGGTGTTTTCTTCACAAGTTTTCATGACTTGGTGAAGTGGGAGCTTGATCTAGCGATGCCTCGACGTAGATCATCTTGGGCACGAAGCCGACGACCTTGCCCGCCCATTTCTCCGATGAAGCCGACGCTGGGGCCCGGGATTTCATTTGGACAGCGGAGAGGACTTCATCACGGAGCAGTGGAGGTGGAGAACCGGATCTACAAAGGTTGTATTTCCATACTCTTAGTTAAAGTAGTTAACTGGTTGCTTTGTCGCCTAAACTTCTAGCCAACGATCCGTATTAGGGTTTCTCGGCACCCGTAAAATTTGAAATTGGCATGGTTGATGCCATGTGAGACCTCATTAGCGTGCCTAGGAACCCTACAGTGGTATCAGAGCCTATCTAGAGCTTTAGGCGAAGTGTATACGAAGTTAGAAGTCCGATCGAAGCCGGAATCCCCCGATTATACCCTTCTCTGTACATTTTTACAAACTGTGGATTTTTCCAAATTAAAAATTCTCAGAAAATTATGCAGGAAAAACTAAGAATTACGGTGAAGTTTAGACGTCTAATTCAACAATTTGACCGCGGAACCGCGGCGAAACCAGGGGTTTTGCGGCGGTTCCGCGGCCAAAATTGTGACTTAGTTCCTCAAATTTCATATATTTATTCTTAGGTCCTTTCTTGGCAATTTTTTATGTGAATTTTTTAATTCCACTCAAGTGTTGAGTTTTCTAGGGTTTTATTGGGGATTCGTTAATTTGATCGGATAATTTAACTTCGTTTATGTTTTTCCGGATATTTTAGAAACTGTTAAAAAGTTCGACTGGATATAAATACCCACTTTTTTCCCTGTCGGGAAATTTCCAAGTGTTGGATTTTTCTGTGGTTTAAGGACGTTCTAAGTAGTGCAAGTAACGCGATGGTCCCTCTAGAAGACAACAAACCTTAACTCGATTATGTGATCGTCTTGAACCGCCCTTTGAACCTTCGGGTTTGGGGCAGTACGGCGTGCCACATGTGAGGCGTTGGCTTGACCCTTCTACGGCTGGACCGTTGGTACTGAGGCACGAAGTGAATTTCTTTGAACTTATTTCATGAGTTGAGCTGTTTCGGGAATACTTGGGTGTTCGATTGTTCGATCGGAAAGTTTAACATTTTCTATCTTATTCGGAATGTGATACAATAATTGGAATTCACAATAAGTTATGAGATAACTAAATGAATGTTATAAACATAGCAGTTTAGTCTCACTTGATCGGTTGCCATAGAATTTTGATGTGATCAAAAGTCCGTCGCAATCACGTAGCGTACGCGGATACTCGCCGGGTAAACTTAATAGACAGCCTCGCCCCATAGCCCCGACCAAGTGACTGTAGGAGAACCCCGTCGCCGAAAGCATCCGTTCGGGTGCTCGTGGCAGCGGTGTTCCGCCTTGGTGCACTTCGTCGACGGCGTCGGGGGTGCGGCCGCCTAATAAAGTTTGCGACGAGCATTCGATCAGGATGTCGGGAATCTTGTTGAATTGCCCGACTTGATATTGAAAAGTGTTTTCGATTTTGAGACTAAAATGCGGGGTTTATAATTGTTAGGCATGCGATGCCTAAGTAATTCATTTAATTAGGCATGCGATGTCTAAGGAGGTTGCGGATTCCAACTGTTATAGTTTTACACTTTCTTTTCTGTGACCGTAAGTGTAATATGTGATATCGCCGGTTTCGTTGCTATATGTCAACGACAATTGGGATACGCATGTTTACTTACGTTGATGATATGTGATGTTATGTGTTGTTGGATGTGTTATATTGGATCGTCGTGTTTGAATAGCCGGGGGTTTTTATGTGAGATGAGTGTTTTTCATTTTCATTCATGTAAAAACTTGTATGTAATATTCTTTTATTGGGGCACTTCCAGGTTGCGGAAGATGTCACCGTTTGTATATTATTTACTTTTCCGCACTAGGATAGACCCAAGGAGGGGAGCACAAGTAACCGGGTTCTGGAGTCCAGTGGGAGACCAACTCGAGGAGTCGAGTACGGGTCTCCTAACTCTAGAATTGGTAGGGTTGCTTGCCGCTCTCGTAGGGGTTTAGGGGTGTGGGATTGGCTATTCAACACGACCGTGGAATCCGTGTTTTATACTGGCTTGTATTGAAAACACGGACGTCCTAGTATATCCAATATTTCATATGTTTCTTCTGCTGCGATATCTGTGATGTGATTATGTGATGTTCTGTGATAGATACTGTATATAGTATATATAATATATTATATAGATGTTACTTATGTTTTACACCCGCGCTAGCCCTGCCCCGCTCTGCCGTTAGGTACCTAACCTAACGGTGCACGAGGGGACATCGAGGCGAATGCGGATGGCATAAGTGTACATCGTATTTATCTGTGATGTTTAGGTACTTAAATGATGGGACTTCATTAATGAGATTAATGATATAAAAGAAACCTAAGATGTTGTAGAATTGAATTTCAAAATAAAACAGGTAGCTACAGTTCTTGCTTTGCACAGCGGTATATATGATATATCCTGCACCTTATTCGATAAGGAAAGGACCGAGATCCCTTCACCGGGAGTGACTCCTTTAGCAATAACTGGCCGATGCTACACACTCGGTTTGTCTTTTGATTGCTTTTTAGAGTTTTTGCTTTGCACAGTGATATATATGATATATTCCGTGTAAGTGCACGGCGGCGCCCCGGCCGTCAATCCGACGGCCAAATGCGGAAGCGGTGATAAACTTTAAATTTTCTTGAACTGGCAAACCGCCGCGCACTAATACCCGGATCGAACCATTAACTAGTCCTAGCTAACTACAAGATAGGGAATAGAGATATACCGACTGATCCGAGTCCTCCGGTCTTCTCGTCGTCGTTCCGATCTCCTGCGGAAACTCCTGTCTCCACCTCGTCGCCGGAAGTGCACCACATCGCCTACTTCTTTTACGGGCTCCCACCTCAATGCCGAGGCAACTCGGGCACGAAGCTGACTAGTCGACGTGCCCAAGAATTGCTGTAGAATGTATAGTAGAGCTCAAGTCTCATTTGGGGTTCATGGAGGTGCCCTTTTGGTGGAGGGATGATACAAGAACAATGTGGAGGGACTTGGGGATTTTTGGAGCATGAAATGAACAACCAATCCCCATCCAAAAATTTTGGACAGCCCACTTCATGAAGTGGCCGGCCATGACATGGTGGAGGGGTGAGAAAAGAATGAATCATGAGAGAGCCACTACTCAAATGAGTGTTAGCCAATAATCAAGGAGAGAGAAAAAGGGGTATCATGAGAGATAATGATCACACCATAATTCCAACACTCAACTAACAACCATCTCTCATCATCAACAATCATGTCCACAAAAGTCATGCCATCATGACACAAAGAAAGTCAAGCATGGTCAAAGGATGGTGCACCATCATGATAAAACAATAAGCAAAGACCCCCTCCACAAATACTTATTTGCAACAATGCAAATAAGCCCTCCTCCACCAATCTTCGGCCAATGAACGATACAAAGGAAATTGGCCGAAACGAAAAGCAAACTGGCAACTCCAGAAAACTGGTCCCGTAATAAATTACAGGAAAACCCCGATACTGTGCATACACACCCGCATTTGTATTCCGACTGAAATACAAATGCAATGAGACAAAATCTACACTGTACTATACTAGGATCAGCTTAAACCAAAGCCGGCTAGTAATATCCGTTCGATCCTGATCCGTGCAATACCGCACGTATCTGATCGAACCCTGCCATATAACCATACGGCCTGTAGTACAAACTGTCCGATCCTGATCCGTGCAATACCGCACGTATCTGATCGGACCTTTCCATGTCTCCATACGGCCTCTACAACTTTTCGCCCGAAAGCTGAGTAACTGAATGTGGGGGACTCTAAAGACTCGTCAACACCTTGGTTGTGGATTTAACCACTAGCACGTCAGAGGTATAAGCCAATACGTAACGGGCTACCAGGTATTGACTAAAAGGGACGTCTGTGAGCGAACTCAGCCTGACAACCCTACTGAGCCTGTCAGTGACAATATCCGTACAGTCCGGTCCGTTCGTCTATGAGTATCGCATGACGGGCCTAGGGGGTTGGTAAAAATCAGACCCCCAAAAGCGGTACAAGTCGTGTTGGAGTGTAGCCCAGAACACCCTGAGATACTACTGGAATACCTACCAGTAAATCTCCTTGCCTCGGCCGAGGGCTTCGTGTAATGGCTCTCCTAGACACAGCACGATCTCACCCCCAATACCGGGAGAGACGAACCCCTGAAGATACGCTCACTGCCTCCATATGGCTCGGGACTGTACCCAACTAAAACCTGTTTGCACGACTCCTTTGAGCCGTGGTAGGGTAGTAATCAAAGTACAGTGGGAACTCACACAAGACAAATGACGATCCCCAGGTCGATGAACTAACCTGTACACATGTCACCAGGGAACTGCCATCTGACGTCTGGTATATGACCAACTAGCATGTTCCCGGCGAGTCCTGTCCGGTGTACTCATAACCCAATGAGCACCTGTATACATCTTAGGTGATCCAACTGACACCAGTGGCTTGTGAGACCGGCCACCACCCCTCGTCGGAGTCTCGACTGTATACACTAGTCTACTTTAGAGTATCGATGCCCTGTCTCGAAACTCTCACGACTAGGGACCATTTAAGGATATGCTTATAGACCCCAGCTCCCACTTATATGATCGCCCTCATACTGCTGGTGGTCAAGCAAGAATCCTAGGGGCTCTATCAACGTGTAATAGCAACTTGTCAGGTCACCTAAAGCAGTACACGATGATAAAGGTAAACCAGATAGTATACTATCATCTCGAGTAAGACTGTCCTACCGGGATAGGTCCTCCATCAATCATTGCAATCACGTACCTGTGACCTAATAATTGACTCTGAGGGCACTATCTCCAACAATCTCCCACTTGCACTCAAGGCTAATTATTGCGATGTCGCATACTCATAGCCCTTGTGATACCGAACACCCAACTCCTCTACTAGTCAGTCTCACAAAGCTCGTTTGCGAAACTATTGCGTTCGAGGAATAGCCTCAGTGAGTGGATCCGCCTTGATGTTTCTTTTTATATCTCTCCATATCTCATGTTCGCGGAGAAAGCCATCTCCCGAAATGAGCAATACCTGTCTTAGAATGTGTCTGGATGTCTGATGGGACATAGCTCATAAATGAACTCCAAATCCAAACTTCTTAGACTGTATCGTCAACTGAACTTAATCAGTATCCTGCGCCATGCCTCCCTCAGTATTGCCTTGGACCACCTGTCCAAAATACTGCCCCTTGTCAGAAGGAAAAACTATAACTCTGACAACCTCCTTGTCGTCCAGGTCACCTTGGAAGCCTGGAATGATAACTGTCTCCCGAATGGGGCTGTCGTTATCATATCCCTAGAACATCCACTTATGTTCTAAAACTGCTTCCGACTGTTTCTCCAGGATTGGATCGGTGTCAACTTATTGCATCTAGTGTAAGAACAACATCTGGTGTGGTACTTGACATCTCATGATTGACTCAATTGCCTGAGCAAGTGATCTGCCAATCATGCACATCCCTCTCCCCTTTAGTCTAAAAGACACCTTTAGAGAGGGTGACTCCGTCACCTACAGGTACACCACCGTGCCAGGAGTCGTCCATTCTAAATACTCTTAGAATGCTGTCTAAGTACCCTGATTGGGAAACCACCCAAATCTAGATCTAAAATCATAGATCCAGTAACCAGTATGTCTGATACAAAATCCATTTCCCATATGGAGAAAACACTGTGTGACGACCAAAGTATAACCGATTGTAGTATAGGAGTTTCTTTTCCTACTCTGTGTATGTCATCCAAATACCAGGATATCACACCCTACTACCTTCTCAACAGATCCATCTCCTATTCTGATGAAGTCAAACCCATGACTGTCACGTCAGAAATAGATGATCTATCTCCGCTATATCTGCTTTAGTCTATAAATAGACATAAGCAACCTGTCCACCAATGCTCCCGCTGCTCCCACTGACTACGACAACCCTCTGGCAGAGTCATATACACGTACACTTCTGAAGCAAGTTCAGAATGACGCTATACTCATCCTCCTGCCGGGTCTCACAGTCTGGAACAACAGCAATGGCAAGTGTGGGTAAACAAGAACTTCCCTGTCACCGTCCTTGAGGCTACCGTAGTACCTCTCGAGTGCCTGAAGTTACCCACCGTATCTGCGGAGTGGCCAATGGAATGTCAAACCGGATTGAATCTTTAGGTTCCTTATCAAATCTTCAGTAATCGTTTGCGGTTCTGGAATCACTTCCAGTTCTACCATACTCCCACTACTGTTTTCTGAAAAAATCCAATTTTATTAAAACTGTGGCGAGTCTAGAACAATATTGCTATTGTTCATCCAGATGGTAGAAAGTCAACCCTCGTCATAGCCTGGGTCAACCCACAAACAGCCATTACAGAAACGTGCCTTGAGTTATCCAAAGTCTGGTTTTAATCATAAGCCGGACAACTCCCCGTACCTTAACATCGTTAAGATATGAACTGTTCTATATCCAATATAGAAACAGAGGCACTGATTTAATTGAACCAGATTCAAATCATGCAGCTGTCCCCAGTGCATGTCAACTAAATGGAAGGAGGCCGATCAGTGTTACACAACTTAGGAGCATTTCCAATTATGAGTAACGTGAAAGAGAAGCAAGTTCTCTTAATCATTACTATCAACTGAATACCATACACAAGTATTTACATCTTCGATCACTTTGAAGAATCCCGATACTTGCTACACCTGGTTCTCTACTCTATTCAAATACCTATAACTTCTCAAAATTCGGACCCTGTGTTTCCACGAAACACTTGTCTAAAAACTAGAGAAGTCATAAGTAAACCGAATATAGTACGAGGACCAACCCCTCTGTCCTGATGGACCCTGGACAACATACAATACTCTGTATAAGTCCCTTGAGTCTGATAACTCATTCACTGTGTGTCGTAGGTTGAAAACTGTACTTATGGTTAAGAAGAATTACACCGCTGTTTAATGCTCCTTACCTAACCATCCACTGATATAGGTAAATGTCATAGACATAATTTCAAAAAGGTATATCTCACTCTATGAAAATAGACGTACAGATATATCAATTTGAAATTGGTGCACAACAGCGGATATTCAAAACCAAATATTTGCCGACCGGCAAACAACCCAGGTGACTTCCTCAAATATCACCGATTACAACGAATCCCGATATAATGAGGATGATCACCCAATTCCCAATAACTTGCTCCCACTCATCATCTGTAAAACCATACAGATGTGAGAATTATACCTGGTAAATACATACCCTGGAGTAAGTATCTAATCGGGAAATCAGTTTTCCTTTAACAGTACACAGTGAAGCTGAAACATTGAAATGTTTCGATGGGGTATCCCGGTATTCTTAGTAATGCCTCTTTCAGATTCACGACTGTAACCGTATAGTTCTTTGCCACCTCTCCAAATCCCTTCATATGTCTTTAGTCATTACCTTCTGCACACCCCTTTAGGCCAAATGGTTTTCTTCCTTCCCTACCGTTCGGCACCAGCCTATGGTTTGGAGGAAGGCTATCCAATAAGCATAATGGGTGTACTGTCCTAATCCTAGGAGCACTCGCAATGCGAGAGAAGGTGAAGATAAAAGACACCTGAATAAATCTTATTCTTATTTCTCCTGAACCAGAATCCATCCCCAAACTGGAACAAGTTCCTTTCGAGTTCGTATATAACCATACGATAGAGTATCCAATAAACTGTGGATCTTCGTAGTGATACGGAGTGTCCTGGAGAAATACAAAGGTGATTTTAGGATTGGCGAAGAGATACTTGGTTTGGTCGTGAATAGCAGTCGCAATTTACTTTGCCCTCTTACTAATCCCTTGCTTTGTCTTAACTTAATACCTTCTGTACACCATCGTTAGGCTAATTGGTTTTCTTCATTCCCTACCGGTCGGCTCCTGCCTATGGTTTGGAAGAAGACTATCCAATTTGCGTAATAGGTGTACTATCTCCTAAACCAAGGAGTACTCACAACTTGAGAGAAGGAGAAAGGAAAAGACAACTGAATAATCCTATCCGTTTTCTTCAGAACCGGAAACCATCCTCGAAAAAATTCCTTCGAGTTTGTATCTAACCATACGATGGTTTTGTCCAATGGAAGTGGACGTTCGTAGAAATACGGGATGTCCTGGAGAAAAGGGTAAAAGTAGGAGTGGCAATGAGGTTTGCAACTCTGACAATCCAAAAGCCAGTGTTAAGAAGGTTCGGTTAATCTTGGTCACTGAGTCATAGTCTTAGGGTCGGGTCAATGGTCGCTGCCAAAGAGAGAGAGAAAAGAAACACTCAGCGTGCACTCTAACCTAGATCAGAATGGTTACCAATTTATCTAATCTGGAAACCTCCCACTGTACCTCAAATTCTCCTCCAAACCTGAAAGAAGAATTAGTCGGGGTCATCCGAGGAGTAAACTAACTCATCAATGGGAATCGGGATCCAACTATCATCGCATGACAACGTGACGGAATCCGCTCATGGTATCACACTCCAGAAGGTATGCGCATATCTGGCAAGTTTCAGTTCTTTTGAAACTCCCGATGTGATTTCTGCCCCATGCTCTTATGACCTTGACTTTGGCCAACATATCATAAGTCACATGTCAAGTTCTACCCGTCATTCTCCAGGTTAATTTGAACCCACCCGTACATACCCTTGCCTTTGGCCAACATGGCAGTACGACTGTCCCAAACCAACGCATCTATCTATGCTGCATATGAATAACCAACAGCTACCAAACACTGTGCCTTGACTTTGGCCAACAAACACAGCTTGAATACTATTGACTACCCATATGAAACGACGGAAGGCTACGAATGGTTTCTAGCGAAAACCTTTAACGTAATGAACTTGATATCGTTGAAGGAACGGATAGCTTTTTTAAAAATATAGTGACGAAAACTTTCGCTAAAGAGGTCACTCCCGGTGAAGGGATCTCGGCTCTTTCCCCGTAGAATGAGGTGCAGGATATTCCAACTGAATACCACGGTGCAAAGCAAAAGTAATCGGCTATAGTGAAGTTAATGCCCTGACGCAAACTTTTGTCCAAGGGGTCACTCCCGGTGAAGGGATCTCGGCCCTTGCCTCGTCGACTGAGGAGCAGGATATTCCAACTGAATACCTCGATGCAAAACAAAAGTGAACGTCCTTGCAATAACAGCTTTTTGAAAAGTGTTCCAACAACATCAGATTAGGTTTGTTTTTAACTTGCATTGATCCGAATCAACGCAGTCCCATCAATTGATCACACCACAAAGAACGAAAATATACTGATGTACGTATATGCCATCCGCATTCGCCACTGGGTCCCGTCATTACCCGTTAGGTTAGCTAACTAACGACAGAGCGGGGACTGGACTAACGCGGATGCAAAACATATACAACATCTACTAATATATATACCAATATATTATATTCGCTCAAGGCGTGATAAAATACAACATCACAGAAATGTACAGCATCACAGAAACAATACAGATATCTGGGATCCCCGGGTTTCACAGAGCCACTACTGAAACCCGACGTTCCCCTGGTCGTGTGGATAGCCTGTGCAATGAAATCCTAGACCCCAACGGGCGCGGCAAGTTACCCGCCAAAACCTGAAGCGAGGCAGCCCCCTTCAGCAACGTGAATGGACCACCCAGCACTTCACGGAATCCGGTAACTTGGACACCCCTCCTGGGTCAACCTGTACCCACTACGAGTGCGGCGAATAGCCCGCCAATCCTAGAGTGAAGCCCCCTCCGTCTCAATGCCATGAGATGCGGGCTTGTTGCCTTCTAGAATCCGGCTATCCGTGCACCCCTCCGCGGGGTAATCCTAGTACAGAAAGTAAAATATACATACAACGGGTATATCGACCGCAACCTGGCCGTGCCCCAAAATAATAATACAATCAGGCAGTGACGGCAGTCCACATGTCGGACGCTCGCCCCGCAATATCAAATGTACATAATACAACAGAACTGTACTAGCATTGCATCCAGGCTATCCCCACGACCGATCCGCAACATCACAGCAAAATCACAAAACATCAACGTGAAAGTCACGTTCGCAAATCCGTCTAACCTATAGCAGTTAGACAGGATTTACCGATCGAGTGACATTCACGGTCGCAGATATAATGTAAATACTGTGAAATAATGTGTTTAAAATATCCGATCGATCAAATTTTAACAAGTGGGCCGCCAAGCATTACTGTAGCAGATCAAGAAATTCTGGGCCCAATGTTATTATTCCAAAACCCCTAAAATCATCCCAGAAAGACACTGTAGAAATTTGGTGCAGGGAACCCAAAATAGTGCAGCGGAACCGCGGCCCAAAGGATTGTTTGGCCGCGGTTCCGCGCTCCTACAGTGGAGTTGCTGCATCGAATTTTCACAGAATTCTTATTTTTTCTATTGGATCACTTTTCTGTAACCTGAAAAATTTTTCGACACCAAAAAATTTCAACAGAAAACTGATGTGAACAAAAATGTAGATTTTGGAATTTTGGTCGATCGGAAATGCAAAACACATTAGACAAAGCTAGACTAAGTTAATGGCGAGGCTCTGATACCACTGTAAGTGCACGGCGGCGCCCCGGCCGTCAATCCGACGGCCAAATGCGGAAGCGGTGATAAACTTTAAATTTTCTTGAACTGGCAAACCGCCGCGCACTAATACCCGGATCGAACCATTAACTAGTCCTAGCTAACTACAAGATAGGGAATAGAGATATACCGACTGATCCGAGTCCTCCGGTCTTCTTGTCGTCGTCCCGATCTCCTGCGGAAACTCCTGTCTCCACCTCGTCGCCGGAAGTGCACCACATCGCCTACTTCTTTTACGGGCTCCCACCTCAATGCCGAGGCAACTCGGGCACGAAGCTGGCTAGTCGACGTGCCCAGGAATTGCTGTAGAATGTATAGTAGAGCTCAAGTCTCATTTGGGGTTCATGGAGGTGCCATTTTGGTGGAGGGATGATACAAGAACAATATGGAGGGACTTGGGGATTTTTGGAGCATGAAATGAACAACCAATCCCCATCCAAAAATTTTGGACAGCCCGCTTCATGAAGTGGCCGGCCATGACATGGTGGAGGGGTGAGAAAAGAATGAATCATGAGAGAGCCACTACTAAAATGAGTGTTAGCCAATAATCAAGTAGAGAGAAAAAGGGGTATCATGAGAGATAATGATCACACCATAATTCCAACACTCAACTAACAACCATCTCTCATCATCAACAATCATGTCCACAAAAGTCATGCCATCATGACACAAAGAAAGTCAAGCATGGTCAAAGGATGGTGCACCATCATGATAAAACAATAAGCAAAGACCCCCTCCACAAATACTTATTTGCAACAATGCAAATAAGCCCTCCTCCACCAATCTTCGGCCAATGAACGATACAAAGGAAATTGGCCGAAACGGAAAGCAAACTGGCAACTCCAGAAACTGGTCCCGTAATAAATTACAGGAAAACCCCGATACTGTGCATACACACCCGCATTTGTATTCCGACTGAAATACAAATGCAATGAGACAAAATCTACACTGTACTATACTAGGATCCGGCTTAAACCAAAGCCGGCTAGTAATATCCGTTCGATCCTGATCCGTGCAATACCGCACGTATCTGATCGAACCCTGCCATATAACCATACGGCCTGTAGTACAAACTGTCCGATCCTGATCCGTGCAATACCGCACGTATCTGATCGGACCATGCCATGTCTCCATATGGCCTCTACAACTTTTCACCCGAAAGCTGAGTAACTGAATGTGGGGGACTCTAAAGACTCGTCAACACCTTGGTTGTAGATTTAACCACTGGCACGTCAGAGGTATAAGCCAATACGTAACGGGCTACCAGGTATTGACTAAAAGGGACGTCTGTGAGCGAACTCAGCCTGACAACCCTTCTGAGCCTGTCAGTGACAATATCCGTACAGTCCGGTCCGTTCGTCTATGAGTATCGCATGGCGGGCCTTGGGGGTTGGTAAAAATCAGACCCCCAAAAGCGGTACAAGTCGTGTCGGAGTGTAGCCCAGAACACCCTGAGATACTACTGGAACACCTACCAGTAAATCTCCTTGCCTCGGCCGAGGGCTTCGTGTAATGGCTCTCCTAGACACAGCACGACCTCACCCCTAATACCGGGAGAGACGAACCCCTGAAGATACGCTCACTGCCTCCATGTGGCTCGGGACTGTACCCAACTAAAATCTGTTTGCACGACTCCTTTGAGCCGTGGTAGGGTAGTAATCAAAGTACAGTGGGAACTCACACAAGACAAATGACGATCCCCAGGTCGATGAACTAACCTGTACACATGTCACCAGGGAACTGCCATCTGACGTCTGGTATATGACCAACTAGCATATTCCCGGCGAGTCCTGTCCGGTGTACTCATAACCCAATGAGCACCTGTATACATCTTAGGTGATCCAACTGACACCAGTGGCTTGTGAGACCGGCCACCGCCCCTCGTCGGGGTCTCGACTGTATACACTAGTCTACTTTGGAGTATCGATGCCCTGTCTCGAAACTCTCACGACTAGGGACCATTTAAGGATATGCTTATAGACCCCAGCTCCCACTTATATGATCGCCCTCATACTGCTGGTGGTCAAGCAAGAATCCTAGGGGCTCTATCAACGTGTAATAGCAACTTATCAGGTCACCTAAAGCAGTACACGATGATAAAGGTAAACCAGATAGCATACTATCATCTTGAGTAAGACTGTCCTACCGGGATAGGTCCTCCATCAATCATTGCAATCACGTACCTGTGACCTAATAATTGACTCTGAGGGCACTATCTCCAACATCCCGCACCTCATTCGACGAAGAAAGGACCGACGATCCCTTCACCGGGAGTGACTCCTTTAGCAAAACTAGAAAAGCCTCAAAGCACTCCATTTCAAAATCATTTGATTCTACAACGATATCAAGTTCATTACGCAATAGGTTTTCAGAAAAACCTGTCGTAGCCCTCCGTCATTTCAGATAAGTACTAGTTAGTATTCGTGCTACGTTTGTTGACTATGTTAAGGCGTAGTGTGCGGTAGCTAATTAGTGCTTATCTGCATAAGCATATGATGTGATTGGATTAGGGTAGTCGTGCGACTTTGTTGACTATGTTAAGGGTCGTGCGGGTGGGTTTAATTCAATCGGGAAATGACGGGTTGAATTTGACTAGCACTTATGATTTGTTGACTATGTTAAAGTCATATAGCTGCTAGGGGTAAAATTATCGGGAATTTCAAGTGTTGAAATTTGCAATGAGATTGCATACCTTCTATGAGATAGTTGGATCCCGATACCCGCTGCGAGTAATCGTTACTCCTGGGGGAGTTTTACACATTACAATTAGCCGATCAAGTAGGTGTCTAGAAAGGTGTCAACGAGGTTACGCCTCTGGGAAAACGAGGTTTACATTAATTAGGTTCGTGCAAAAGCACGGGGGACCTCCCTCAAAGTACCGACACTGGCCTGGCTGAAAGATTGGCGAACCTGTAGCGTGTAATTAATCCCGGCTAGTCTTTCCTTTTAAGGTTTGAAGGAAGATTTTGTAGGGTTCCTCGGCACTCTTGTGAAGGTTCATAAGGCATCAAACATGCCCGGATAAAAATTTAGACGTGCCGAACAACCCAAAGCCGGGATCTTTGCTAGATTATTAGGGTTTGACATGCAAGATGATAACTTTTTATCTAAGTGTGAGGGATTACAACCTTTGTAGTCCGCTCCTTCACTTCACAAGCTCCGAGTAGAAGTCCCTTTGCCGCGATCCACGATCTCCCGGACTCATGAGAGGCTCCACGACTCGAACGATCCATGCTAGCTTGAAGTATTCCAAATCTCCGATGATCTACCTCGAAGTCGCAAAGACTCAAGCTTTCTCACTCTAAAGAGATGAACACACTAATCTCATGGGCTAGATGAGATGAGGATGAGAGAGTAGTATTTTTGCTTTCTTTTTAAATCATTTTCTCATATTTATTCATCACATAGAAAATCTAGTAAGCTTTCTTCAAGAGAGAAGAAGATGATAATGGAAAAGATAATGAATTATTTTCTTTTGTGATGAATAGAAAGAAAGACTATATGATTGATTATAAACCATGGTCAAGGATGAGTGGCTAGGATTTAGTAGAGAATAAACTAGAGTTAGGGTTTGGTTGGGTTAAGAATGTGTCATCCAAAAATATCTTAAGAATGACAAAAGAAAAAGCTTCTAGAAGGTGCATGAAGCATCTAACCCTAATCAAACCCTAACCTCAATTAATCATCCTTAAACATGTTTAACAATTAATCATATCATGTCACAATAATATATATCACATATATATTATATATTTGCAACAAAAGAAAATAATACAATTAACATATATCGCATATATATTAATGTAGCATCCAGTGAGAAAATGAAATAATAAAGCGAGCCAATATTAGATAATGTAATACAATATATCATATATATTATTATACATTAAATCATCAAATCAACACTTGATTCGACGATCCGGCTATATCGAATATTACCGACTAATATATCATGTACCGATTCATCGAATCAACACTTGATCCGATGACCCGGTTCATTTCTAAATATCGCGAGAATATAATACGGTATCCCATATCGCATTATTCTCGGTCCTGCACATATCACATATGTGCCTCTACTCCGTTTCGCCTGAGCCAAGAAACCTCTGTGTAGTACTCTAAAGAATCGTCAATACGCCGGTAGCAGGTGATGATAATATCAAACACCCACAAGCTGCAAGCGGTCAGCTAAACGTAACAGCCACCCAGGTATTGAGCGATCAGAAGATCAACAAGCTAGCCTGTGCGTTCTCCTGTGAATCCAACCAGTAACACTCCCGTACAGTCCGGTCTGTTCGTCTGATATGTCGCATATCAAGTCTAGGGGTGGTATACGTCAGACCCCAGTAACCGATAAGTCATGTCGATGTGTGGCTCATAACGGGTCGAGAAACTACTAGTAACACTTACCAGTAAATCTCTATATCAGCCCTGGCCAGGTACTTCCAGTTATAGCCAATCGAACACAGCACAACATCAACTCCCTATACCGGGAGAGACGAATCCCCTCCTATCGCTCATTGCCTCCATGTGATTCGGGACTGTACCCAAAAGCCACCGTTTTGCACGCCCTCTTGGACGTGGTAAGGTGGAAATCAAAGCACAGTGGGAATCTCACAAGACTCTATGACGATCTCGGGTCTATAGACTACCCTGTACCAGTGTCACCGGAGAACTGCCATCTGACGTGTGGTATATCACCATCTGGGAGTTCTCGGCGAGTCCGTCCAGTGTACCCAGTCTCCACTGAGCACCCGTACACCATCTCTGATGTCAAAACACCGATGGATATGGGATCATCCATCGCCCATCATATGGGTCAAGATGCGTATACGCTAGTCTACTCTGGTGTATCGATGCCCTGTCTCGATATACCCTCGACTAGGAACAGTTATAGGATGTACTCATCGACTATCATGGCCCCACTAGTATGATCTCATCATAGTCCCAGTAGTCGAGTACAGATCCTAAGGGCTTTATCAACATGTGAGAGTAAAACAGTAAACCAATACAAGTCAACATGTTAAAATAAAGTGAAACCAAATAGCATACTATCATGACGAGCAAGAAAGTCATCTCTATATATATCCAAGCATCCATTATAATATACATCATATGTACAACAATGGCCTCTAGGGCATATACATAACTAACAATCTCCCACTTGCACTAAGGCCAGCTGCTGTAGTATCTCATACCTAGCATCCCGAATAATCTCTCAAACTGTATCTGGGGAATAGCCTTCGTGAATGGATCCGCAGTGTTGTCCTTCGTATCTACTCTCCTGACCTCGATCTCCCGGCGATCAACTATCTCCCTGATCAGGTGATACCGCCTCAGAATGTGTCTGGACTTCTGATGGGACCTGGGTTCCTTGGCTAACGCCACAGCTCCATTGTTATCGCAATACAGAGGTATTGGATGCTCAATGGATGGAACCACACCAAGTTCACTAATGAACTTCTTTATCCAGACAGCCTCCTTGGCAGCATCGTTGGCAGCGATGTATTCAGCCTCCATCGTTGAGTCTGCAACGGTATCCTGTTTGGAACTCTTCCAACATACCACCCCTCTATTGAGGGTAAAGACAAAATCCGAATGCGACTTAGAGTCGTCCTTATCACTTTGGAAGCTGGAATCGGTAAAGGACTCCACCTGGAGTTCTCCATTACCATACACCAAGAACATCTCCTTAGTCCTTCGTAAGTACTTGAGAATGTTCTTCACAGCTGTCCAATGACTCTCTCCAGGATCTGCTTGATACCGACTCACTACACTTAGTGAGTATGCTACATCGGGTCTGGTACATAGCATCGCATACATGATAGAGCCTACTGCCGAAGCATAGGGTATCCCTTGCATGCGAGCTCTCTCTAAATCAGTCTTGGGAGACATCTCTTTGGAGAGAGTGAGTACAGAGATCGTGGGTTAGTTCCCACGCTTGGATTCTTCCATACTAAACCTCTTTAGTATGGTGTCAATGTACCTGGATTGGGACAATCCCAGTATCCGTTTAGATCTATCTCTATAAATCATGATTCCCAATATGCAGGAGGCATCACCTAGATCTTTCATTGAGAATCTCTGTGATAAGAAGAGCTTGACTGATTGCAGCATAGGAATATCATTTCCTATCAAGAGTATGTCATCCACGTACAATACGAGGAAGACAACCTTACCCTCTGCTACCTTCTTATAGATACAAGGTTCATCTATATTTTTTATGAAGTCAAACTCTTTGACTACAACATCAAAACAGATGTTCCAACTCCGCGATGCTTGTTTTAACCCATAAATGGATTTAAGCAGCTTGCACACCTTTCCGCTGCTCCCACTATCTACGAAACCCTCTGGCTGAGTCATGTACACGCTCTCTTCTAAATCACCGTTTAGAAAGGCGGTCTTAACATCCATTTGCCAGATTTCGTAGTCATGGTATGCAGCAATGGCAAGTAAGATCCGGATGGACTTAAGCATAGCTACTGGAGAAAAGGTTTCGTCATAATCCACACCTGGTCGTTGACGAAAACCCTTTGCTACAAGTCTAGCTTTGAAAGTCTCAATTTTTCTATCTACACCAAATTTCTTTTTAAAAATCCACTTGCTCCCAATGGGTTTTACCCCTTCAGGAGCATTTTCCAAAATCCATACTTTATTGGTGTACATGGATTCCATCTCAGATCGCATTGCATCCAGCCATTTCACAGAGTCACTACTCGTGATGGCCTGCTCGAAACTAGTCGGGTCATCATCATCCATGATGCAATCCTCGCTTCCACCATAAATGAGAAAACCGTAGTATCTCTCAGGTGGACGAGAAACCCTACTAGATCGGCGAAGAGGCTGGGATTCGTCGGGTACTACTGAATCCTCTGGTTCCAATAAATCATCAGTTGTAGTCTGTGGTGCTGGAACCTCTTCCAGCTCTACCTCTTTGCCACTAATTTCTTTTGCAAGAAATTCTTTTTCTAAAAAAGTGGCATATTGAGAAACAAACACTTTTTGTTCCTCAGCGTGATAGAATATATACCCATAAGAATCTTTTGGATATCCTACAAACTTACATATACCTGATCTTGCCTCGAGTTTGTCCGGATTTTGCTTTTTAACATAGGCCGGACAACCCCATATCTTAACTCGTTTAAGAGATGGTCTCTTCCCATTCCATATCTCATATGGAGTGGTAGGCACCGATTTAGTTGGAACTCTATTCAATAGATATGTGGCTGTTTCCAGCGCATAACCCCAAAAGGAGATAGGTAACTCAGCAGTGCTCATCATAGAGCGCACCATATCTAATAGGGTGCGATTCCTCCGCTCCGATACACCGTTGTGCTGTGGTGTATAAGGAGGAGTAAGCTGAGAGAGAATCCCATTCTCTTTTAGATAATCCCGAAACTCATTACTTAAGTATTCACCTCCTCGATCAGATCGAAGAATCTTAATCTTTTGCCCGTTTGATTCTCTACTTCGTGCTTATATTCTCTGAATTTCTCAAAAGCTTCAGAGTTGTGTTTCATCAGGAACACATGTCCGAATCTAGAGAGATCGTCAGTGAATGTAATGAAGTAGGAAGAACCGTTCCTGGCATGCGTAGACATGGGACCGCATACATCACTATGTATCAGTCCTAAGAGTTCGGTAATGTAACGTTTTGAAAATCGTTTCGGTGAAATTTCGAAAAATCGGTAAAATAAGGGGGGTTTCTGTAAAAAGTCAAAATACAAATATCTTATTATAAAAATTAAATATACATATTCTAGCTATGTAATTGCTATTATTTGGTGTTTATTGAGCCGCTGGTGAAATTTCAAATTTTCTGAAAAAATATTATTTTATTATTATTTTAAGCCGTCACTAATACATTTAATTAGGGAAAATTACAAATTGGAATGAGTTGAAACAAATTTTGTGCATCATAAAACATTAAATAAAATTTTATCATGTGGTTTTTGGAATGAAATCATTTGCCAAAACGGTTTAGAAATTATTGAAGAAAAAAGGCTTTTTTTAGCGTAAATGGATGCTTGGGGTATTGTATTTATCATTTTTCATCACCCCACACCCGTACCCACACCCACACACGCCCACTTACTCCTCCCCATGGCTGAATTCAGCAGCCACCATATTTTTCCCCACTTGATTTTCAAAGGAAAAGATATGAAAGAAAAGAAAAGAAAATGGGTGAATTAGGTGGACTTTTGACCTTACATTGACCTTGACTTTCCTCCCTTGTATTTTCTTTACCTCCCTCTCTCTCCTCACACCCCCTAAAATTTCTGGCCGAGCCCCATTCCTGCATTAACAGCAGCAACCCCCCTTCTCATCTCATTTCTCTCCAAAATTCCAAGAAAAATCAAGTAAAACCTCACAATTTTCCAAATACAAACCTTACCCATTTTTCCTAAGCTATTCTTGTATGGATCTTGGTGAAGGGAAGCATGTTTGGAAGGCTAGATTTGTACTAGATCTCAAGATAATTGTGGGGTAAATTCTTAACCTTATGGCTAATTGTTGTTTAATTATGATAAGCTATCTTATTCAAGTGTTGATTTGGATGTAATTGCTAGTTTAGGATATTTTAGAAAAGGGTTTGATTTTGGGATTAGGGTTTGTAAAATTCAAGTAAGGGTTTCTAGCATTAGATTATGGTTCTAGTGAGTGGTTAACATGTTAATTCTGTGCAAAACTAAACCTTGTTGCTTATTACTAGATTGTTAAATTTAAATTGTCCTAATTATGATTGTTTTGCAAACTAGATTTTTGTAATTAAATTTAAGAGTGAGATTAAAATATAGATAATGGTTGTGTGGCTTAGTTAATATGTTTTAATGAGAATTACGGCCACTAGAATTGCTAAAATATTTAAGTTGATTAAAACACCAAGTTTTGAGCTAAAATGGAATTGTGCTAATTTTGTTAACTAGGTTTTGTAAATATATATATTTTGTGGAGAATAAATTATTGTAATGGTTTATATGACTTTGTTATGATATTTAGTGAATATTGTGGGTGCTAGGCTCATTTATACATCGAGTTTTGTACTAAAACGGTGATTTGTGCTTGCTAGATTTTCGGAAAAATGACTTTTTAAGTGAAATTGGGGTTTTTGTGAATTTGAAGCTATTTTATATTATAATTAGTGCTTGTAATTGTACAAATGAGTGTGTTGGGAGTTTTCTCGATGGGTTGGCGTTTGTACGCCGACGTCGAGGGTTTTTGGGTCGATTTGCGAAAGCAACCATAGGTTTTGACCTATGTGGGATTTGTGTGTCATTTTGGTCATGAGTCGGATTTTAATGCGGTATGGTGCGTTATGATATGTAGGTACCCCATGTGGACTTCAAGACGACAAGCAAGCGCGTGGCGACGTCGGCACCGGCGAACGAGGACCAGGTGAGTAGATTTATATCTACGGGGAGAAGTCGGGTGGATGGCGTATAGCACCCCCCCAGTCCGAGGTGATGTATACGGATGCGTATACACACCTATAAATATTATATGTTGTTGGGTTTATTATTGATGTTTAAATGGATATTGGTATATCGGATTGATGAAAGGTTACGAAACCTTAGGGTTTTGGGTGAACTACACATACGTACACACGCATACATACTTGCATGCATCCTTATGTTATATGTGCTTATAGGATCCTATGTGGATATGTGTTCACGTGGATTTTGGGATATTGTGCTCACATACGGATTTGAGGATGATACATGGGATTGATATGAGTCGAGGAGTTGATCTGAGATTATGATATCAGTGAAATGACATGTTATGACGGTAAAATTCATGATTTAGATACGTCTTGATACTTTAGAGGATTTTGGGAATGATGATGCCATAGCAATAGTGATATATATATTTTAGATGATCGACATTTGATTATGTTATGAGATATGATATGATATGATATGACAGGATACTTGTGATAGGCCGCCTTGGGCGATGTATACTCTTGTGATGATATATGATGAAAATACCGATTTATACTAGACTGTCGATCAGTAGTCAGATCTTGATTTTTGTGATGATGTTGGCATTGTGCTAAACGTAGGTCAGTACCCAGATGATGATCTTGATAAAGAGAATACTTGATGAATAATATGACAAATGTGATATTGACCCGTACCCAGATTTGGGGATGCCGTACGACGGATTTACGTACGAGCTATATTTTGATGATTGATCCGCACTCTTGACTTGGGATGTCTGGCTACGAATTTGATATTATTGAGGCGGGATCACCGACTATACATATACATGTATGTATATGTTTCGACTCAGATGATAGGCGGTTTCCTTACCTGCGGTCCAGCTTGTTAGTTTAGCCCTCTAGTTTAGTTTAGTTGTTAGATTAGATTCGATTCTTACCTATTTCAAAAACTAACGAATCGTGGGTATTTTAAAAGACAGCCCAAGGGATCCTACGGATATTTCAAAAGACGTATCTTTTCACAAAAATACCGTAGCCCCTATTTTCAAAACCCCATGATTCGTGTTATTTCAAAAGGCGCCATTTGTAGGACTATATTAGATTAAAGCAGATTAGTTATAGTTGCGTCTAGATTTTAGCTCCCGCTCATTTTGGTTGCTCGCTCCGCATCGCATATTTACATTGTTATTTCATATTGCATTGTTGATATTATGCTGTTAGGACACCAGCACCATTACCGATGATGCGTATGTACCACATACACTTACTTGCCGGCTCACACACATCTTCATCGGTAATTGCCATGTCACGTACACCTTAGAAAATATTGTTGCTTAACTTAGCTTGATAGCCAGTAGTTTGACATAATATTAGTGTACATACCTTATATGCCAGCTTAGATATTGTAGTTATTACTTGTCGCTTCATGCATACTTTTATCCATTCTCATGCTTATATTCATGGTTCTACATGCTATTGATGATTCGGATTTCCATGATATTTTCTGGATTTGGAGGAAAACCGCAAAACATATATAAACTGATTTCTCTCTTTTTAAATAAAAGTGCGGTTTTTCCCATGATGTATGAGTCGTCCACCATGAGTTTGCTGATGGATTTCGAGACCCGATTCGAGGAGTGGAGGAACCGTTTCGGGTACATGGTGGGCCCGGTATGGTACCCCGGGGCAAGATGAATGTGGTGTTGACGTTGAGCCTGGCAGGGGACAGATTACCTACCGGTGATATTACCCGACGCGTCGGATATCCGGAGGATACCGTCGTGGTCTTGAGATGGATGGTAGGGGCCGGTCTGGACTGACGGCGCCCTAGATATTGAGATTGAGACATTGATATTTCGAGACATTGAGATTTATGTTTTGTGTCGATGCTAGACACTGTTGATACTGATTTCATTTATGATACCTTAGTTTAAAAATACGAAGGAAATCTCACTAATTTATGAAAAAAGTTTCTTCATTTACATGTATTCTGTTTTCATGCATTCATACCTCATTCATATGATATATTGCTACCTGAGGCACTGACACGGGCACATGAGTTTACACTCGGTTAGATATTACCCTAGCCATTGTTATAGGCTGCTTGTTATGTATATTTTTTGAGGATATATTATGATCATTGACCTAGGTTGCGTTATTTATGCGATTTCTGTGCGTAGATGTTTTTCTATTCACGAGTTGGCAACTCACCCCCGTTGTGCCCCAGTTTCTTGCAGGTTTGCCGTACATGTTTCATTACGGCTTGGCGGGCTCAGTTTCATTCGGGTGACTTGCTAGTAGGTGGGTTTTTCTTGTATCATACCCATCATATTACCTTGTATAATATTATTCAGTTGTATCTAGTAATTTCCATCAACCAAACATGTATTTTTTTGAGATAGAGACCAGTGTTGTTTATTCTTTTGACCCTAGAGTCGCTCGTTATATTTCTGGTGGTTTTGAGTTTTCTTTTGAGTTTTGATCCTCGCCGTTGGCGTTGTATATTATATTGCTTGTGTGGTTGTGACCGTCGATTAACGAAGAGCTAGCTCCCGCTTGGGGATGCCTTTTTCTTGATTTCGTATACTATTCATGTTGTATCCCGTTTGGGGGCCAGTATTTACAAAGGAGACTCTGCCGAAATTTTCAGTAAATTTTTGATGTTTTTAAAAACCGCATAATTCGGCTTATGCTATTGAAACTAATTGCTTTAAGTTGGTTTTTCCTGCACTCTGCTACTTTTCTTGGTTTGGATTTCTGGGTTTTCGGTTTACTTAGATTACGTACGCCTCGAGACGTTCGTAGTTTAAGTGCCGGTCATGTTCCGTACTTCGGGTCGTGACAAAGTTGGTATCAGAGCGTTAGGTTTTACCTTCGGAGCGTAGGATGACCCTTGGTTGATGGAATAGGTGACTAAAGTAGAGTGACGTACCGTTGGTATGTTCCGCGGCATATTTACGACACGCCACTCCACTTAAGAAGCCTTAGGATGTACATTTCCTTGTTCAGTATTATATTCCTTCCTGATCTAGCCTCATCGGTACCAGTTTGGTTTTGCTGCCACGATTACGGGCAGGGAGAGCTACGGCTAGAGTTGCAGTCAGCACGAGCTCGTCACGAACGAGGACTGACCAGGGCATGATTCCGGCGACACCCGATTGTAGAGAGGTGTCTTTTGACTGTGTTTCCGCGCCACGAGCGTTTGGCAGATCGCCTTTATGAGGTTACTCGGATGTGCTGATCGACATTAGAGGATTGAGCCAATGATAGAGGCCAGCCAGATCTTGATGACCGTTGGTGTGTTGCTTATTCATGATGATCGAGGCACTGTTCAGCGTGCAGACGAGCGAGCCAGTTATTGCTGCGAACGACGAGGTATTGCCCCAGATGCTGGAGTTAGTGCAGAACGAGTTGTACTAAGAGATGATAGAAGGTCGCTTGTCATCGTGGATGAATGACTAGGACATGTGGATCGTTCGCCTAACCCGATGCGAGGTCATCAGATAGATTGATTCCAGCTAGAGACGACTTCACGTGGAGACGTTGGGAGTCGACAGAGACGATCGAATGTCAGAAACCTATTATTCCAAGTTTAAAGTAGTCGGAAAGACATGCAGGCAATTCTATGGTCCCTCTAGAAGAATGAAACCCTAACTCGACTTAATGACCGTGTGAAAGCCTTTGAACCTTCGGGTTTGCGGCAGTTCTACGGCACCATTAGTGAGGCTTGGGTTTGCCCTTCTACGGCTGGAGCACCGATGCTGTGGTATGTACTCGATACTATTAAATTGTGCCCAAGAGGTTGAGCTCTTGGGCGATTATGAGGTTTTGACGACTCGATCGGATGGCTCGACTTAATTCGGATGCTAGGTGGTGAGATGCATTTCTTGGGAGACTCCCGATACGAGGATAGCCGTTGGAGCTCAGTCCATATAGCCACGATGAGACGAGTCCGAAGCAGTCGACATTGAGAAAGTGGAGTAAAGAGGTCCATACAAAATCTGGATAGGACGACGTTCTGCTCCGCCGACATCAGAGATGCGATACGCATGCCGAGGCAGAGTACTGGATATACCTTCCAGAAGGAGTCGCGATGGGTATGCAGCCGTTCCGGAGCAAGATGCAGATATAGGAAAGGACGATGACTTCCGGACAGTTGGCTGAGACGAGACATGGAAGAGACCGTGAGCAGGATTCCTTCCAGGAAACTGCTGCAATGATACTTGCACCCAGGATCAGATGTGTCACGTACATTCAGAGAGCCAGAGGCCGACGCCAGTGATATGTTGTCTCATGAGTGGTCGCGATGATTGACCGGGAGATGACAAGAGGCGTTCCAGAACGGGATCATCCCCGTTAGCACACCTGACAAGGCCGATGAGCCGAGAGACTGAGAGATTTGTAATTCCCAATGAAGACCTTGACCCAGGAATGGTCATTATTACGCACGCCAGCAGGCCAGGGTTCATGATCATCGACGGGACGTCCCATTAGTGACCGCGCCAGTTGTCCCGAGATTCTTAGAGTATGCGCTTGAGCGGTACTATGCCACCATTATTGATTTCGATGTTTTGGGTGATTTATTCGAATGATCTGATTTTGATGATTGAGGATTTATGATCTTTGCACAGTGTTGTACTTGATATCGTTTTCGTGCTTTAGTTTCACATGTTTATGATTTTACGGTTTTAAACAGTTGATTTGGTTTTATGCGTATGCATGCACGCGATTTCGTTCCTGCACTCTGTATAGTTTATATATGCTTGCAGTGCAGTGATACGCCTTTTGTGCACTTGATTTGATTTTGCGCATGTTCGGCACTTGATATTGGATTTCATGATTTCGTGCACGATGGATGCACCTGATTTGGATTTTCGCGCATGTTGGGCGCATATTTTTGAAGTGTGATTTTGGTGCACACCAGATGCACTAAATCGAGATTTTTCGTGCATGTTAGATGCACCTGATTTTGCTGTCAGGCACACATGTTGCCTACGACAGATGTTTCGTGCACACCCGATACACTTAGATGTTGTTTCTGTGCGCATGTATGGCACATTCATGGATTTTGATTTCCGTGCGCACCAGACACACGTAGCATTCATGTGCATATTTTGGGATTGATTTCGTATAGAGCAGAACGTTTTTATGATATTGCTATGTATTTTCGTACTGAGCAGGACTAGTCAGAGAACAGTACCTGAATATATTTTGCATGCATTGATAGTTATTGAAGGGATTTCCAAAAAGCGAGCTATAGCCTCAGTATTTACCTACGTGTCTGATATGACACGAAACGTTTAAAACAAGGAGACCCTTCTAAATTGTTTCCAAAACGGCGGAACGTACATTTCAAACAAAGGTATATATGTATATAGTTATTTTCTTATGATAGACGTCCGCCACTGTGCAGAGTTATACGCATTGCACAGCGACTTAAAGAGATTTGGCATGCATTTCCTTCAGATACCTACAGATATAGATTTGATGTTTACATGTATAGTTTCGAGTTATATCATATTGGTTTGATTTAGATTTGGCATTGATGTCTTCTCCATGACTCCGATGATTGCGGGATACTTGACGGAGTTTTGATTTGAGTTATATACTCATTTCTCAAGCGCATGCGCTGCGCTACGAATTGTTTTATGTAGTTACAATTTCGGAGCCCCGACGACTTGATGGTTTTTCTTAGATGTTTTAGTATTTGGGGGAGTTTGAATTTAAATTCGGGGATCGAATTTCTTTAAGGGGGGAAGATTGTAACGTTTTGAAAATCGTTTCGGTTAAATTTCGAAAAATCGGTAAAATAAGGGGGTTTTCTGTTAAAAGTCAAAATACAAATATCTTATTATAAAAATTAAATATACATATTCTAGCTATGTAATTGCTATTATTTGGTGTTTATTGAGCCGCTGGTGAAATTTCAAATTTTCTGAAAAAATATTATTTTATTGTTATTTTAAGCCGTCACTAATACATTTAATTAGGGAAAATTACAAATTGGAATGAGTTGAAACAAATTTTGTGCATCATAAAACATTAAATAAAATTTCATCATGTGGTTTTTGGAATGAAATCATTTGCCAAAACGGTTTAGAAATTATTGAAGAAAAAAGGCTTTTTTTAGCGTAAATGGATGCTTGGGGTATTGTATTTATCATTTTTCATCACCCCACACCCGTACCCACACCCACACACGCCCACTTACTCCTCCCCATGGCTGAATTCAGCAGCCACCATATTTTTCCCCACTTGATTTTCAAAGGAAAAGATATGAAAGAAAAGAAAAGAAAATGGGTGAATTAGGTGGACTTTTGACCTTACATTGACCTTGACTTTCCTCCCTTGTATTTTCTCTACCTCCCTCTCTCTCCTCACACCCCCTAAAATTTCTGGCCAAGCCCCATTCCTGCATTAACAGCAGCAACCCCTCTTCTCATCTCATTTCTCTCCAAAATTCCAAGAAAAATCAAGTAAAACCTCACAATTTTCCAAATACAAACCTTACCCATTTTTCCTAAGCTATTCTTGTATGGATCTTGGTGAAGGGAAGCATGTTTGGAAGGCTAGATTTGTACTAGATCTCAAGATAATTGTGGGGTAAATTCTTAACCTTATGGCTAATTGTTGTTTAATTATGATAAGCTATCTTATTCAAGTGTTGATTTGGGTGTAATTGCTACTTTAGGATATTTTAGAAAAGGGTTTGATTTTGGGATTAGGGTTTGTAAAATTCAAGTAAGGGTTTCTAGCATTAGATTATGGTTCTAGTGAGTGGTTAACATGTTAATTCTGTGCAAAACTAAAGCTTGTTGCTTATTACTAGATTGTTAAATTTAAATTGTCCTAATTATGATTGTTTTGCAAACTAGATTTTTGTAATTAAATTTAAGAGTGAGATTAAAATATAGATAATGGTTGTGTGGCTTAGTTAATATGTTTTAATGAGAATTACGGCCACTAGAATTGCTAAAATATTTAAGTTGATTAAAACACCAAGTTTTGAGCTAAAATGGAATTGTGCTAATTTTGTTAACTAGGTTTTGTAAATATATATATTTTGTGGAGAATAAATTATTGTAATGGTTTATATGACTTTGTTATGATATTTAGTGAATATTGTGGGTGCTAGGTTCATTTATACATCGAGTTTTGTACTAAAACGGTGATTTGTGCTTGCTAGATTTTCGGAAAAATGACTTTTTAAGTGAAATTGGGGTTTTTGTGAATTTGAAGCTATTTTATATTATAATTAGTGCTTGTAATTGTACAAATGAGTGTGTTGGGAGTTTTCTCGATGGGTTGGCGTTTGTACGCCGACGTCGAGGGTTTTTGGGTCGATTTGCGAAAGCAACCATAGGTTTTGACCTATGTGGGATTTGTGCGTCATTTTGGTCATGAGTCGGATTTTAATGCGGTATGGTGCGTTATGATATGTAGGTACCCCATGTGGACTTCAAGACGACAAGCAAGCGCGTGGCGACGTCGGCACCGGCGAACGAGGACCAGGTGAGTAGATTTATATCTACGGGGAGAAGTCGGGTGGATGGCGTATAGCACCCCCCCAGTCCGAGGTGATGTATACGAATGCGTATACACACCTATAAATATTATATGTTGTTGGGTTTATTATTGATGTTTAAATGGATATTGGTATATCGGATTGATGAAAGGTTACGAAACCTTAGGGTTTTGGGTGAACTACACATACGTACACACGCATACATACTTGCATGCATCCTTATGTTATATGTGCTTATAGGATCCTATGTGGATATGTGTTCACGTGGATTTTGGGATATTGTGCTCACATACGGATTTGAGGATGATACATGGGATTGATATGAGTCGAGGAGTTGATCTGAGATTATGATATCGGTGAAATGACATGTTATGACGGTAAAATTCATGATTTAGATACGTCTTGATACTTTAGAGGATTTTGGGAATGATGATGCCATAGCAATAGTGATATATATATTTTAGATGATCGACATTTGATTATGTTATGAGATATGATATGATATGATATGACAGGATACTTGTGATAGGCCGCCTTGGGCGATGTATACTCTTGTGATGATATATGATGAAAATACCGATTTATACTAGACTGTCGATCAGTAGTCAGATCTTGATTTTTGTGATGATGTTGGCATTGTGCTAAACGTAGGTCAGTACCCAGATGATGATCTTGATAAAGAGAATACTTGATGAATAATATGACAAATGTGATATTGACCCGTACCCAGATTTGGGGATGCCGTACGACGGATTTATGTACGAGCTATATTTTGATGATTGATCCGCACTCTTGACTTGGGATGTCTGGCTATGAATTTGATATTATTGAGGCGGGATCACCGACTATACATATACATGTATGTATATGTTTCGACTCAGATGATAGGCGGTTTCCTTACCTGCAGTCCAGCTTGTTAGTTTAGCCCTCTAGTTTAGTTTAGTTGTTAGATTAGATTCGATTCTTACCTATTTCAAAAACTAACGAATCCTGGGTATTTTAAAAGACAGCCCAAGGGATCCTACGGATATTTCAAAAGACGTATCTTTTCACAAAAATACCGTAGCCCCTATTTTCAAAACCCCATGATTCGTGTTATTTCAAAAGGCGCCATTTGTAGGACTATATTAGATTAAAGCAGATTAGTTATAGTTGCGTCTAGATTTTAGCTCCCGCTCATTTTGGTTGCTCGCTCCGCATCGCATATTTACATTGTTATTTCATATTGCATTGTTGATATTATGCTGTTAGGACACCAGCACCATTACCGATGATGCGTATGTACCACATACACTTACTTGCCGGCTCACACACATCTTCATCGGTAATTGCCATGTCACGTACACCTTAGAAAATATTGTTGCTTAACTTAGCTTGATAGCCAGTAGTTTGACATAATATTAGTGTACATACCTTATATGCCAGCTTAGATATTGTAGTTATTACTTGTCGCTTCATGCATACTGTTATCCATTCTCATGCTTATATTCATGGTTCTACATGCTATTGATGATTCGGATTTCCATGATATTTTCTGGATTTGGAGGAAAACCGCAAAACATATATAAACTGATTTCTCTCTTTTTAAATAAAAGTGCGGTTTTTCCCATGATGTATGAGTCGTCCACCATGAGTTTGCTGATGGATTTCGAGACCCGATTCGAGGAGTGGATGAACCGTTTCGGGTACATGGTGGGCCCGGTATGGTACCCCGGGGCAAGATGAATGTGGTGTTGACGTTGAGCCTGGCAGGGGACAGATTACCTACAGGTGATATTACCCGACGCGTCGGATATCCGGAGGATACCGTCGTGGTCTTGAGATGGATGGTAGGGGCCGGTCTGGACTGACGGCGCCCTAGATATTGAGATTGAGACATTGAGATTTATGTTTTGTGTCGATGCTAGACACTGTTGATACTGATTTCATTTATGATACCTCAGTTTAAAAATACGAAGGAAATCTCACTAATTTATGAAAACAGTTTCTTCATTTACATGTATTCTGTTTTCATGCATTCATACCTCATTCATATGATATATTGCTACCTGAGGCACTGACACGGGCACATGAGTTTACACTCGGTTAGATATTACCCTAGCCATTGTTATAGGCTGCTTGTTATGTATATTTTTTGAGGATATATTATGATCATTGACCTAGGTTGCGTTATTTATGCGATTTCTGTGCGTAGATGTTTTTCTATTCACGAGTTGGCAACTCACCCCCGTTGTGCCCCAGTTTCTTGCAGGTTTGCCGTACATGTTTCATTACGGCTTGGCGGGCTCAGTTTCATTCGGGTGACTTGCTAGTAGGTGGGTTTTTCTTGTATCATACCCATCATATTACCTTGTATAATATTATTCAGTTGTATCTAGTAAATTCCATCAACCAAACATGTATTTTTTTGAGATAGAGACCAGTGTTGTTTATTCTTTTGACCCTAGAGTCGCTCGTTATATTTCTGGTGGTTTTGAGTTTTCTTTTGAGTTTTGATCCTCGCCGTTGGCGTTGTATATTATATTGCTTGTGTGGTTATGACCGTCGATTAACGAAGAGCTAGCTCCCGCTTGGGGATGCCTTTTTCTTGATTTCGTATACTATTCATGTTGTATCCCGTTTGGGGGCCAGTATTTACAAAGGAGACTCTGCCGAAATTTTCAGTAAATTTTTGATGTTTTTAAAAACCGCATAATTCGGCTTATGCTATTGAAACTAATTGCTTTAAGTTGGTTTTTCCTGCACTCTGCTACTTTTCTTGGTTTGGATTTCTGGGTTTTCGGTTTACTTAGATTATGTACGCCTCGAGACGTTCGTAGTTTAAGTGCCGGTCATGTTCCGTACTTCGGGTCATGACAGGTAACTCTTTCTCCGTGTCCACTAAACGGAGCTTTGGTCATTTTTCCTTTGAGACATGAATGGCAAGTATCATAAGATGATAATTCGAACGGATTCAAATAACCATCCTTATGTAACTTAGCCAGTCGTGTCGCATTGATATGACCAAGTCTACAATGCCACAAGTAGGATTCGTTCATATCCGAACTTTTCCTCTTGTATGTGTTTTGTATATTTAGGACTGTATTCTGATTTAGAATGAATATGCCATTATGTAACGAGCCTGATGCAATCAACTTTTGATCTAGGAATATGTTCATAATATTATCCTGTACTACAAAATTATATCCTTCTTTACTTAATAAGGAGACTGATATAATGCTGCACATCATGTTCGGTATATAATAGCACTCATTCAGAATCAGTGTATTACGACTTGGTAATACTAGGTGATATTCGCCAACGGCTTTGGCTACAATACTTGCACGTTCCCTACTTGAACGGAATGATCACCTTTTCCCAGTTCTCTACCTTTACGTAGCCCATGTAACTGTTTACATATGTGGGATCCTGATCCAGTATCTAATATCCAGGATGTAGGGTGAACTGAGAAACAGTTCTCAATAACTAACACACCCGAAGAAGATACATCAACATGCATGTTCTTTTGGGCGGCGTGAGAATCTAGATATTCGCCTGTTTCCTGTTCAGTCTTATAACTCTTATAAGAAAGAACGGGTCCAACATTCCCTAGCTCAGTACAATAATTGGGTTCAGTCAGTACATCCATATTATTATCTTGATTATGGCCTGACATGGTTGCTACTTGGAGAGAGAGAGAGAAGAAAACACTTTAGCGTATGCTCTTGCAAGATTAGATTGGTTATTATCTTATCTAATCAGGATGTCTCCCACTGTTTTTATCAAATCTACCTTAAAACCCGAAAAGGTAAGATTAGCCGGGATTAATTACACCCTACAATTTCGTCAATCTTTCAGCCAGATCAGTGTCGGTACTTTGAGGGAGGTTCCCCGTGCTTTCGCATGGACCTAATTAAAGTAAACCTCGTTCTCCCAGAGGCGTAACCCCGTTAACACTTTTCTAGACACCTACTTGAATGACTAATTGTCCTGTGTAAAACTCTCCCAGGAGTAACACTTACTCGCAGTGGGTATCGGGATCCAACTATCTCATAGGAGGTATGCAATCTCATTGCAAATTTCAACACTTGAAATTCCCGATAATATTTTTGCCCCTAGTGTCTTATGACCTTAACTATGGTCAACAAATCATAAGCACTAGTCAAGTTCTACCCGTCATTTCTTGATTAATTTAGACCCACCCACATGACCCTTAACTATGGTCAACAAAGGCATATGACTGTCCTAATTAATCACATCTTATGTTATATAGAAAAACATCACTTAGCTACCGTACACTGCGCCTTAACTATGGTCAACAAACGCAGCACGAATACTAAGTACTCTATTTTCCTAAAATGACGGAGGGCTACGCAGGTTTTTCAGAAAACCCTGAGCGTAATGAACTTGATATCGTCGTAGAATCGAGTGAAGTTTTGAAAAGGAGTGTTTTTTAGGCTTTTCTTAGTTTCGCTAAAGGGGTCACTCCCGGTGAAGGGATCGTCGGCCCTTTCCTCATCGAATAAGGTGCAGGATATATCATATATACCGCTGTCCAAAGCAAAACATTAAACGCAATCAAAAGACAAACCGTGTTTTGTAGCATCTGCCAGTTTCGCTAAAGAGGTCACTCCCGGTGAAGGGATCGTCGGCTCTTTCCCCATCGAATAAGGTGCAGGATATATCGTATATATCACTGTGCAAAGCAAAACTGTAGCTACCCTTTTTATAAAGTTTTTGATTCTACAACATCTTTAGGTTTCTTTTCTTTTTATTAATCTCATTAATAAATATCCCATCAGCTTATGCTTCCTAAGCATCACAGAAGAAACGAAAGCAGTAATATTTATATATCAGCATATATATATAGTATAAGCATTCGTCTCAGGCAGTAATATGATCTCATCACAGAACATTGCAGCAGAAGAACATATATGAAATATTGGATATACTAGGACGTCCGTGTTTTCAATACGAGCCTGTATAAAACACGGATTCCACGGTCGCGACGAATAGCCAAACCCACATCCTAAGACCCCTACGAGAGCGGCAAGTAACACTGCCAATTCTAGGGTTAGGAGACCCGGTCTCGACTCCTCGAGATGGCCTCCCACTGGACCCTAGAACCCGGTTACTTATGCTCCCCACCTTGGGTCTACCTAATGCGGAAAAGTAAATAATATACACCGGTGACAGCAACCGCAACCTGGAAGTGCCCTAAATAAAAGAATATTACATTACAAATGAATTTTACATGAATGAAAATAAAAACCCTCATCTCACATAAAACCCCCGGCTATTCAGAACGCGACGATCAAATATAACATATCACAGCAACACATAATATCTCATATCATCAACGTAAGTAAATATGCGCATCCCAATTGTCGTTGACATATAGCAACGAAACCGGCGATATCACATATTACACTTACGGTCACAGAAAAAGAAAGTGTAAAACTACAACATTTGGAATCCACAATCACTTTAGACATCGTAAATCTGAAATATCACATACTTCGCATTTCATGCCTAACTTTATGAATTCCACATATTGTATCACATTCCAAATAAATAGACAGTATTAAACTTTCCGAACAGATAATCAAATACCCAAAATTTCCCAAAGTGCTCAACTCTTGAGCGGAGTTCAAATAATCCCAGAATATGTCAAAGTACCAGTGATCCAGCCGTAGAAGGGTCAAGCCAACGCCTCACATGTGGCACGCCGTACTGCCCCAAACCCGAAGGTTCAAAAGGCAGTTCAAGACGGTCACATAATCGAGTTAAGGTTTGTTGTCTTCTAGAGGGTCCACCGCTTAACTTGTACAATTTTTCCGAAAGATTTAAAACCGGAAAAAAATTTCAACACTTGAAAGTTTGCCGTACCGGGAAACAGTGAGTTAATGATATCCGTTCAAATAGTTTAACAATTTCTAAATATCCGGAAAGAAATACGAATTTAAATATTCCGATCGAATCTACTATTACAAAATAAACCCCAGATTGTACAACACTGGAATCACTTTTAAAAATATCCAGAAGCATCAACAAGCACCTACGGATATTACCAGAAAAGCCACGTGTCGCCAATCGATGAATCCGCCGCGGAACCGCCGCGCAAGAATGCTTACGCCGCGGTTCCGCCGCCGTTTGGTCGAATTAGGGGCTCCGGTTTTATGGTAATTCTTAGAATTCCCTGCTGATTTTTTTACATATTTTTAATTCAGAAAAATCCCAAAATTTAAAAAATTTCCAGAGAGGGGTCCAATTTTGTCGTTTCGGGTTCGATCGGAGTTTTAACTTCGTAAACACATCGCCTAATGCTCTAGCTAGGCTCTGATACCACTGTAGGGTTCCTAGGGACTCTTGTGAAGGTTCATAAGGCATCAAACATGCCCGGATAAAAATTTAGACGTGCCGAACAACCCAAAGCCGGGATCTTTGCTAGATTATTAGGGTTTAACATGCAAGATGATAACTTTTTATCTAAGTGTGAGGGATTACAACCTTTGTAGTCCGCTCCTTCACTTCACAAGCTCCGAGTAGAAGTCCCTTTGCCGCGATCCACGATCTTCCGGACTCATGAGAGGCTCCACGACTCGAACGATCCATGCTAGTGGTCAAGCAAGAATCCTAGGGGCTCTATCAACGTGTAATAGCAACTTATCAGGTCACCTAAAGCAGTACACGATGATAAAGGTAAACCAGATAGCATACTATCATCTCGAGTAAGACTGTCCTACCGGGATAGGTCCTCCATCAATCATTGCAATCACGTACCTGTGACCTAATAATTGACTCTGAGGGCATTATCTCCAACATCCCGCACCTCATTCGACGAGGAAAGGACCGACGATCCCTTCACCGGGAGTGACTCCTTTAGCAAAACTAGAAAAGCCTCAAAAGCACTCCATTTCAAAATCATTTGATTCTACAACGATATCAAGTTCATTACGCAATAGGTTTTCAGAAAAACCTGTCGTAGCCCTCCGTCATTTCAGATAAGTACTAGTTAGTATTCGTGCTACGTTTGTTGATTATGTTAAGGCGTAGTGTGCGGTAGCTAATTAGTGCTTATCTGCATAAGCATATGATGTGATTGGATTAGGGTAGTCGTGCGACTTTGTTGACTATGTTAAGGGTCGTGCGGGTGGGTTTAATTCAACCGGGAAATGACGGGTTGAATTTGACTAGCACTTATGATTTGTTGACTATGTTAAGGTCATATAGCTGCTAGGGGCAAAATTATCGGGAATTTCAAGTGTTGAAATTTGCAATGAGATTGCATACCTTCTATGAGATAGTTGGATCCCGATACCCGCTGCGAGTAAGAGTTACTCCTGGGAGAGTTTTACACATTACAATTAGCCGATCAAGTAGGTGTCTAGAAAGGTGTCAACGAGGTTACGCCTCTGGGAAAACGAGGTTTACATTAATTAGGTTCGTGCGAAAGCACGGGGGACCTCCCTCAAAGTACCGACTGTTAGTTATATGTATGCCCTAGAGGCCATTATTGTACATTGGATGTATATTGTAGTGGATGCTGGGACATATATAGGGAGGACTTTCTTGCTCGACATGATAGTATGCTATCTGGTTGCTCTTTACCTTAACGTGTACACTGCTTGTCTCCCTGTTACATGTTGGTAAAGCCCTTAGGATCTGTACTTGACTACCTGGACTATGATGCGGATCATACTAGTGGGGACATGGTAGTCCATAAGTACATCCTTCAAAGTCCCTAGTCGAGGGTGTATCGAGACGGGGCATCGATATACCAGAGTAGACTAGCGTGTACCTTCTCGACCCATACAGATGGGCGATGGATGATCCCATATCCATTGGTGTTTGACATCGGAGATGATATACGGGTGCTCAGTGGAGACTGGGTACACTGGACGGACTCGCCGAGAACTCCCAGATGGTATTATACCTCACGTCAGATGGCAGTTCTCTGGTGACACTGGTACAGAGTAGTCTGTTGATCCGAGATCGTCATAGAGTCTTGTGTGGTTCCCACTGTGCTTTGATTTCCATCTTACCACGTCCAAGAGGGCGTGCAAAACGGTGGTTTTTGGGTACAGTCCCGAGTCATATGAAGGCAATGAGCGATAGGAGGGGATTCGTCTCTCCCGGTATAGGGGGTTGATGTTGCGCTGTGTTCGATTGGCTATAACAGGAAATCCCTGGCCAGGGTTGCTGAGATTTACTGGTAAGTGTTACCAGTAGTTTCTCGAATAGTTATAGACCTCATATCGACACGACTTATCGAGCTATTGGGGTCTGACGTTTACCACCCCTAGGCGAGATATGCGACATATCAGACGATCAGACCGGACTGTACGGTAGTGTTACTGGTCGGATTCACTGGAGTGTGAGCGGGCTTGCTCGTCGATCTTCTGATCGCTCAATACCCGGGTGGCCGTTACGTTTAGCAGACCGCTTGCGGCTTGTGGGTGTTTGATATGATCATCACCTGCTGCCGGCGTATTGACGAGTCTTTAGAGTCCTACACAGAGGTTTCCTGGCTCAAGCGAAACGAAATAGGAGCGCATATGAGATATGTGCGGGACCGAGAATAATGCGTGTATGTGATACCGTATTTCATTCTCGCGATCAATGTGTCGGATGGTTGTATGCGATATAACCTAGTTATCGATTCAAGCGTTGAATCGATAAGCCGATACATTGAATACTAGTCGGTTGTGTGCGATATGACCGGATCATTGAATCAAGTGTTGATTTAATGATTTAATGCATAATTATATATTTGATATATTACTTTGCATTAACTAGTATCGGTTCACTTAAGATGGATTTTCTCACTCGGATGTGTGCATTGCATATGCGATATGATTTTGTGCACTTGATTGTATCATGTTTGATGATACATGTTTAACTTTAGTTAAGTGTAATGAATTAAGCCATGGTTAAACTAATGATTAGGGTTTTCTATTCTTACTTATTTATTTATTTATTTTGAATTGATGAGAAAAGAATGGTTGCAAGTTTTGGAGTTTAGTTGAAGCTTCATGAAGCTTTGATAAAGTCAACCATTCTTATCTCATCCTTAACCCTAACCATTCCCACTAACCATGATTCATTCTCTACACTTGACTCTAGTTAACATTATGATAAGTTTTGATTTTTCTATGGTTTTTAATTAACTTATCATAATAATTTTAGCTTCTTCTTCTTCTTCCTTCAAGTGAAGAAAAGCTTGACCATCAATGGCAACTTGATGATATGAGTGAGAAATCCAAATCTAAAGTCTATCCACTTCCTATTTCTTCATCCTCTACCTCTTGCCAAGTAGTAGAGTGTGTTTCCTTCACAAGTTTCTTGACTTGGTGAAGGTGGAGCTTGATCTTTCGATGCCTCGACGTAGATCATCTTCGGCATGGACATCGACGACCTAGCTTGCCCATTCTCCGACGAAGCCGACGCTTGAGCCCGGATTTGATTTGGACAGCGGAGAGAACCTCGTTGCGGAGCCATGGAGGTGGAGCACCAGATCTACAAAGGTTGTATTTCCGTATCTTGTAGTTAAGTGTTAACTAGTTAGCTTTTCGCCTAGATTTCTAGCAAACGATCCGTAGTCGGGTCTCTCGGCACCTAGAATTTTTGAAAATGGCATGTTCGATGCCTTGTGAGACCTCACTAGAGTGCCTAGGAACCCTACAGTAGTATCAGAGCCTAGCTAGAGCCTTAGGCGAAGTCCAGACGGAATTTGAAGTCCGAACGAACCCGAAACCCGATCACAAACATGCTCTCTGTCCAATTTTTAAAAATGTGGATTTTTCAAGATTAAAAATATCCAGAAAATCAAGCAGGGTTTATTATGAAATACTGTGCAAAACGGAGCTGTAACTCCGTCATGACGGCGCAGAACCGCGGCCTAAGCCCACGTGGAGCGGCGGTTCCGCGGTGAGACTGTAGATTCTTTGACTTTTCTTTGCACAGTAATTCCTATTTTCTGGAGTTGGATTTTCTGGGATTTTTTAATATTTATTCAAGAGTTGAATTTTCTGCAGTTGTTTTGGGGATTCGGTGTTTCGATCGGAGTATCAAATTTTGTCTATTTGGCTTTCCAGATAAATTTTTAGAATATGTTAAAAAGTTCGACCGGATATAAATACCCAATTTTTCCCCTGTCGGGAAATTTCCAAGTGTTGGATTTTTCCGTAGTTGAACGACGTTCTAAGTAGTGCAAGTAACGCGATGGACCCTCTAGAAGACAACAAACCTTAACTCGATTATGTGACCGTCTTGAACTGCCCTTTGAACCTTCGGGTTTGGGACAGTACGGCGTGCCACATGTGAGGCGTTGGCTTGACCCTTCTACGGCTAGACCGTTGGTACTGAGGCACGAACTGAATGTTGTTAGACTTATTTCATGTGTTGATCTGTATCGGGAAAACTTGAGTGTTCGAATATTCAATCGGAAAGTTTAACATTTTCTGTTTATCCGGAATGGGATACAATAATTGGAATTCACAAATTGTTATGAGATAACTGAATGAATGTTATAAACGTAGCACTTTAGTCTCACTTGATCGGTTGCCACGGAATTTTGATGTGATCAAAAGTCTGTCGCAATCACGTAGCGTACGCGGATACTCGCCGGGTGAACTTAATAGACAGCCTCACTCCATAGCCCCGACCAAGTGACTGTAGGAGAACCCCGTCGCCGAAAGCATCCGTTCGGGTGCTCGCGGTGGCGGTGTTCCGCCTTGGTGCACTTCGTCGACGGTATCAGGGGTGCGGCCGCCTACTGAAGTTTGCGACGAGCATTCGATCAGGATGTCGGGAATCTTGTTGAATTGCCCTACTTGATATTGAAAAGAGTTTTCGATAATGAGACTAAAATGCGGGGTTTATAATTGTTAGGCATGTGATGTCTAAGTAATTCATTTGGTCAGGCATGCGATGTCTGAGGTGGTTGCGGATTCCAACTGTTGTAGTTTTACACTTTCTTTTCTATGACCGTAAGTGTAATATGTGATATCGCCGGTTTCGTTGCTATATGTCAACGACAATTGGGATGCGCATATGTACTTACGTTGATGACATGTGATGTTATGAGTTGCTGGATATGTTATATTGGATCGTCGTGTTTGAATAGCCGGGGGTTTTTATGTGAGATGAGTGTTTTTCATTTTCATTCATGTAAAAACTTGTATGTAATATTCTTTTATAGGGGCGCTTCCAGGTTGCGGAAGTTGTCACCTCTTGTATATTATTTACTTTTCTGCACTAGGATAGACCCAAGGAGGGGAGCACTAGTAACCGGGTTCTAGGGTCCAGTGGGAGACCATCTCGAGGAGTCGAGTCCGGGTCTCCTAACCCTAGAATTGGTAGGGTTACTTGCCGCTCTTGTAGGGGTCTAGGGGTGTGGGATTGGCTATTCATCACGACCGTGGAATCCGTGTTTTATACTGGCTCGTATTGAAAACACGGACATCCTAGTATATCCAATATTTCATATGTTTCTTCTGCTGTGTTTTATCTGAGATCATGCGATGTTCTGTGGCAGATATTATATATAGTATATATGATATATTATATAGGCGTTACTTATGTTTTACACCCGCGCTAGCCCTGCCCCGCTCTGCCGTTAGTTACCTAACCTAACGGTGCACGAGGGGACATCGAGGCGAATGCGGATGGCATAAGTGTACGTCATATCTATCTGTGATGTTTAGGTACTTTAATGATGGGACTTCATTAATGAGATTAATGAAATAAAAAGAAACCTAAGATGTTGTAGAATCGAATTTCAAAATAAAACAGGTAGCTACAGTTCTTGCTTTGCACAGCGGTATATGTGATATATCCTGCACCTTATTCGATGAGGAAAGGACCGAGATCCCTTCACCGGGAGTGACTCCTTTAGCAATAACTGGCAGATGCTACACACTCGGTTTGTCTTTTGATTGCTTTTAAGTGTTTTTGCTTTGCACAGTGATATATATGATATATCCCGCACCTCATTCGACGAGGAAAGGACCGACGATCCCTTCACCGGGAGTGACTCCTTTAGCAAAACAAGAAAAGCCTCAAAAGCACTCCATTTCAAAATTCATTCGATCCTACAACGATATCAAGTTCATTACGCAATAGGTTTTCAGAAAAACCTGTCGTAGCCCTCCGTCATTTCAGATAAGTTGTATATAGTATTCGTGCTGCATTTGTTGGCTTTCGTCAAGGTGCAGTGTGCGGTAGCTATATGCTGCTTATCTGCTAGCATACGATGCGATTGGATTAGGGTAGTCGTGCGGCTTTGTTGGCTTTCGTCAAGGGTCGTGCGGGTGGGTTTAATTCGATCAAGAAATGTACGGGTTGAACTTGACTAGCGGGCTATGGTTTGTTGGCTTTCGTCAAGGTCATAGCACGTTAGGGGCAAAATATTATCGGGAATTTCAAGTGTTGAAATTTGCAATGAGATTGCATACCTTCTATGAGATAGTTGGATCCCGATACCCGCTGCGAGTAAGAGTTACTCCTGGGAGAGTTTTATACATTACAATTAGCCGATCAAGTAGGTGTCTAGAAAGGTGTTAACGAGGTTACGCCTCTGGGAAAACGAGGTTTACATTAATTAGGTTCGTGCGAAAGCACAGGGGACCTCCCTCAAAGTACCGACACTGGCCTGACTGAAAGATTGGCGAACTTGTAGTGTGTAATTAATCCCGGCTAGTCTTTCCTTTCAGGGTTTGAAGGAAGATTTGATAAAAAGCAGTGGGAGCCATCCTGATTAGATAAAATAATAACCAATCTATTCTTGCAAGAGCGCACGCTGAGTGTTTTCTTCTCTCTCTCTCCAGGTAGCGACCATATCACGCCTTAATCAAGATAATAATACGGATAATTGACCGAACCCGCTTGTTATACTGAGCTGGGGAACGTTGGTCCCGCTCCAACTTATAATTGTTATAAGACAGAGCAGGAAATTGGGGAATACCAGATTTCCCGTGCCGCCCAAACGAAGAGAGTGCATGCTGATGCATCATCTTCGGGTGTGTTCATTATATAGAACTGTTTCTCAGTATCCTTTACGTCCTGGGTATGTAATACCAGATCAGGATCCCAGATATGTAATCTGTTACATAGGGCTACAGATAGGTAGAGAACTGAGAACGGGTGATAAGTTTCATGAGGCAGAAAACGGGGCAAGAGTTGCAGCCAAGTCTGTTGGTCACTGTCATCCTGTATTACAATACATTGATTCTGAACGAATGTTATTAGATACCGAACCTGATATACAAAATCATATCAGTCTCTTTATTAGAAAAGAAATGATTAAATTTTGTATTGTTGGATAATGTTTTGAACATTTCCTATATCAAAAGTTGATCGGTTCAGGCACGTTATCTAAAAGCATTAATGTTCTAAATCAAACCACAGTTCTTACTATACCGAACACACACAAGAGGAAGAGTTCAGAAATGAACGAATTCTTCTTGAGGCATTGTAGACTAGGTCAGATCAATGTGACCCGACTAGCTAGAGTTACATATAGATGCATATTTAAATCAGTTTGAATTTACATCTTGTGAAACTCGCCAGTCATGTCACAAAGATAAGATGACCACAGCTCTGTTTATTGAAAACAGAGAAAGAGTTAGTGAACTCTTGGGATTGATACATGTTGATGTATGTAGGTCCCCTGTCTACACATGCCAAGACCGGTTCTTTGTATTTCGTTACATTCTCTGATAATCTCTCAAGATTCAGACATATGTTCATGTTGAAACACAAGTCCGAACCTTTTGAGATATTCATAGAATATAAGTTAGAAGTAGAGAACCAATACGGGTATAAGTATTATGTCCTTTGATGTGATCAAGGAGGAGAGTACTTGAGCACGGAATTCCTGGACCATTCTAAAGGAGAATGAGATTCTCTCTCAGCATTACTCCTCCGTATACACCATAGCACGATGGTATATCGGGGCGGAGCAGATACACCCTATTTGATATGGTGTGCTCTATGATGAGTACTACTGAGTTACCTATTTCCTTTTTAGGAGTTATGCACTTGAGAAGATGCATACCTATTGAATAGGGTTCTAATCAAATCAGTTGCCTACCATTTCATATCTGATATGGAATGGAAAGAGCCCATGTCTTAAGCTAGTTAAGATTTAGGGTTGACCGGCCTATGTCTAAAAGCAAAATCCGGACAAGCTCGAGGCAAGGTCTGTTATGTAGAACTGGAAATGTTCCAGCTATACAAACTGCAGCAGATGATTTGATAGAGCCAAAGGATTCAATAGTTACCAACGAACCTCAACCTCTCCGCCGATCTAGTAGGGTTCCTCACCCACCTGAGAGATACTTCGGTTTCTCTATGACAGTGGGAGCGAGGATTGCATCATGAGATGATGACCCAACTAGTTTCGAGCTGGCCATCAGGAGTGAGACTCTGTAAGAATGGCTGGATGTTTATCGATCTGAGGTGGAATCCTTATACACCAACAAAGTATGGACTTTGGTTGCTATATCTGAAGGGTTAAATCCCCATCAGAGCAAGTATATCTTGAGAAGATTACTTGGTGTACATGGAAGAGTTGAGACTTTCAAAGCTAGACTTGTGAAAAGTGTGCATCATTGACCAGGCGTGGATAATGATGAAACCTTTTCCAATACCTATGCTTAAGTCCATCCAGATCCTACTTGTCACGGCTACATACCATGACTACGATATCTGGTGGTTGGGTGTCTTGACTGCTTTTCTAAATGATGATTTAGAAGAGAGTGTCTATAAGTACACAGCCAGAGGGCTTCGTAGACAGTGGGAGCAGCGGAAACGTGTGCAAGATGCTTTATAGGATAAAGCAGGCATCGCGGAGTTGGAACATCTGTTTTGATGTATTAGTCAAAGAAGTTGACATCATCAAAATGGTAGATGAACCTTGTATAAACAAAAAGGTAGTAGGGAGTATGGTGGCGATCCTCGTAGAGTACGTGGATGACATACTCTTGATAGGGAAGAAGTTTCCTATGCTACGCTCGATCAATCTCCGTTTATCACAAAGGTTCTCCGTGTAGGATCAAAGTGATACCTCCTAAATCCTGGATTTTGGATCTATGAGATAGATCTAATTGGATATTAGGATTCTCACTAGTTGTAGTGAGATAGTATCAACCGATCCTGGGGAGAATCGCTGGAAGGGTTCCAGGGTGATAAAGACGACTGAATGTCAGTCGCAGGCATTGTCTTTACCCTCAGTAAAGGGACGGTATGTTGGAAGAGTTCCAAGTTAGATACCGTGACATACTAGACGATAAAGGCAGGATACATCGCTACATAAGATGCTACCAAAGAGGATGTTTGGGTGTATATTGGTTCATGAGATGAACTACGTTCCTACCATTGTGAAACAATGGAGTTGTGGCTTATGCCAAGGAACGCCGGTCCCATCAGTGATCCAGACATATTTTAAGGCAGTATCACTTGATCATGGAGATGGATGATCTCCAGGGAGATCGAGGTAAGGAGAGTAGACTCAGAGGATAACACGGCGGATCCACTCACGAAGGCCTGTTCCCAGAGAGAGACTATTATGGGATGGTTGAGTATGAGATACTACAACCACTGCTACAGATGGCCCTAGTGCAAGTGGGAGATTGTTAGTTATATGTATGCCCTAGAGGCCATTACTGTACATTGGATGTATATTGTAGTGGATGCTGGGACATATATAGGGAGGACTTTCTTGCTCGACATGATAGTATGCTATCTGGTTGCTCTTTACCTTAACGTGTACACTGCTTGTCTCCCTGTTACATGTTGGTAAAGCCCTTAGGATCTGTACTTGACTACCTGGACTATGATGCGGATCATACTAGTGGGGACATGGTAGTCCATAAGTACATCCTTCAAAGTCCCTAGTCGAGGGTGTATCGAGACGGGGCATCGATATACCAGAGTAGACTAGCGTGTACCTTCTCGACCCATACAGATGGGCGATGGATGATCCCATATCCATTGGTGTTTGACATCGGAGATGATATATGGGTGCTCAGTGGAGACTGGGTACACTGGACGGACTCACCGAGAACTCCCAGATGGTATTATACCTCACGTCAGATGGCAGTTCTCTGGTGACACTGGTACAGAGTAGTCTGTTGACCCGAGATCGTCATAGAGTCTTGTGTGGTTCCCACTGTGCTTTGATTTCCATCTTACCACGTCCAAGAGGGCGTGCAAAACGGTGGTTTTTGGGTACAGTCCCGAGTCACATGGAGGCAATGAGCGATAGGAGGGGATTCGTCTCTCCCGGTATAGGGGGTTGATGTTGCGCTGTGTTCGATTGGCTATAACAGGAAATCCCTGGCCAGGGTTGCTGAGATTTACTGGTAAGTGTTACCAGTAGTTTCTCGAATAGTTATAGACCTCATATCGACACGACTTATCGAGCTATTGGGGTCTGACGTTTACCACCCCTAGGCGAGATATGCGACATATCAGACGATCAGACCGGACTGTACGGTAGTGTTACTGGTCGGATTCACTGGAGTGTGAGCGGGCTTGCTCGTCGATCTTCTGATCGCTCAATACCCGGGTGGCCGTTACGTTTAGCAGACCGCTTGCGGCTTATGGGTGTTTGATATGATCATCACCTGCTGCCGGCGTATTGACGAGTCTTTAGAGTCCTACACAGAGGTTTCCTGGCTCAAGAGAAACGAAATAGGAGCGCATATGAGATATGTGCGGGACCGAGAATAATGCGTGTATGTGATACCGTATTTCATTCTCGCGATCAATGTGTCGGATGGTTATATGCGATATAACCTAGTTATCGATTCAAGCGTTGAATCGATAAGCCGATACATTGAATACTAGTCGGTTGTGTGCGACATGACCGGATCATTGAATCAAGTGTTGATTTAATGATTTAATGCATAATTATATATTTGATATATTACTTTGCATTAACTAGTATCGGTTCACTTAAGATGGATTTTCTCACTCGGATGTGTGCATTGCATATGCGATATGATTTTGTGCACTTGATTGTATCATGTTTGATGATACATGTTTAACTTTAGTTAAGTGTAATGAATTAAGTCATGGTTAAACTAATGATTAGGGTTTTCTATTCTTACTTATTTATTTATTTATTTTGAATTGATGAGAAAAGAATGGTTGCAAGTTTTGGAGTTTAGTTGAAGCTTCATGAAGCTTTGATAGAGTCAACCATTCTTATCTCATCCTTAACCCTAACCATTCCCACTAACCATGATTCATTCTCTACACTTGACTCTAGTTAACATTATGATAAGTTTTGATTTTTCTATGGTTTTTAATTAACTTATCATAAGAATTTTAGCTTCTTCTTCTTCTTCCTTCAAGTGAAGAAAAGCTTGACCATCAATGGCAACTTGATGATATGAGTGAGAAATCCAAATCTAAAGTCTACCCACTTCCTATTTCTTCATCCTCTACCTCTTGCCAAGTAGTAGAGTGTGTTTCCTTCACAAGTTTCTTGACTTGGTGAAGGTGGAGCTTGATCTTTCGATGCCTCGACGTAGATCATCTTCGGCATGGACATCGACGACCTAGCTTGCCCATTCTCCGACGAAGCCGACGCTTGAGCCTGGATTTGATTTGGACAGCGGAGAGGACCTCGTTGCAGAGCCATGGAGGTGGAGCACCGGATCTACAAAGGTTGTATTTCCGTATCTTGTAGTTAAGTGTTAACTAGTTAGCTTTTCGCCTAGATTTCTAGCAAACGATCCGTAGTCGGGTCTCTCGGCACCTAGAATTTTTGAAAATGGCATGTTCGATGCCTTGTGAGACCTCACTAGAGTGCCTAGGAACCCTACACCGACACTGGCCTGGCTGAAAGATTGGCGAACCTGTAGCGTGTAATTAATCCCGGCTATTCTTTCCTTTTAAGGTTTGAAGGAAGATTTTGTAGGGTTCCTAGGCACTCTTGTGAAGGTTCATAAGGCATCAAACATGCCCGGATAAAAATTTAGACGTGCCGAACAACCCAAAGCCGGGATCTTTGCTAGATTATTAGGGTTTGACATGCAAGATGATAACTTTTTATCTAAGTGTGAGGGATTACAACCTTTGTAGTCCGCTCCTTCACTTCACAAGCTCCGAGTAGAAGTCCCTTTGCCGCGATCCACGATCTCCCGGACTCATGAGAGGCTCCACGACTCGAACGATCCATGCTAGCTTGAAGTATTCCAAATCTCCGATGATCTACCTCGAAGTTGCAAAGACTCAAGCTTTCTCACTCTAAAGAGATGAACACACTAATCTCATGGGCTAGATGAGATGAGGATGAGAGAGTAGTATTTTTGCTTTCTTTTTAAATCATTTTCTCATATTTATTCATCACATAGAAAATCTAGTAAGCTTTCTTCAAGAGAGAAGAAGATGATAATGGAAAAGATAATGAATTATTTTCTTTTGTGATGAATAGAAAGAAAGACTATATGATTGATTATAAACCATGGTCAAGGATGAGTGGCTAGGATTTAGTAGAGAATAAACTAGAGTTAGGGTTTGGTTGGGTTAAGAATGTGTCATCCAAAAATATCTTAAGAATGACAAAAGAAAAAGCTTCTAGAAGGTGCATGAAGCATCTAACCCTAATCAAACCCTAACCTCAATTAATCATCCTTAAACATGTTTAACAATTAATCATATCATGTCACAATAATATATATCACATATATATTATATATTTGCAACAAAAGAAAATAATACAATTAACATATATCGCATATATATCAATGTATCATCCAGTGAGAAAATGAAATAATAAAGCGAGCCAATATTAGATAATGTAATACAATATATCATATATATTATTATACATTAAATCATCGAATCAACACTTGATTCGACGATCCGGCTATATCGAATATTACCGACTAATATATCATGTACCGATTCATCGAATCAACACTTGATCCGATGACCCGGTTCATTTCTAAATATCGCGAGAATATAATACGGTATCCCATATCGCATTATTCTCGGTCCTGCATATATCACATATGTGCCTCTACTCCGTTTCGCCTGAGCCAAGAAACCTCTGTGTAGGACTCTAAAGAATCGTCAATACGCCGGTAGCAGGTGATGATCATATCAAACACCCACAAGCTGCAAGCGGTCAGCTAAACGTAACAGCCACCCAGGTATTGAGCGATCAGAAGATCAACAAGCTAGCCTGTGCGTTCTCCTGTGAATCCAACCAGTAACACTCCCGTACAGTCCGGTCTGTTCGTCTGATATGTCGCATATCAAGTCTAGGGGTGGTATACGTCAGACCCCAGTAACCGATAAGTCGTATCGATGTGTGGCTCATAACGGGTCGAGAAACTACTAGTAACACTTACCAGTAAATCTCTATATCAGCCCTGGCCAGGAACTTCCAGTTATAGCCAATCGAACACAGCACAACATCAACTCCCTATACCGGGAGAGACGAATCCCCTCCTATCGCTCATTGCCTCCATGTGATTCGGGACTGTACCCAAAAGCCACCGTTTTGCACGCCCTCTTGGACGTGGTAAGGTGGAAATCAAAGCACAGTGGGAATCTCACAAGACTCTATGACGATCTCGGGTCTACAGACTACCCTGTACCAGTGTCACCGGAGAACTGCTATCTGACGTGTGGTATATCACCATCTGGGAGTTCTCGGCGAGTCCGTCCAGTGTATCCAGTCTCCACTGAGCACCCGTACACCATCTCTGATGTCAAAACACCGATGGATATAGGATCATCCATCGCCCATCATATGGGTCAAGATGCGTATACGCTAGTCTACTCTGGTGTATCGATGCCCTGTCTCAATATACCCTCGACTAGGAACAGTTATAGGATGTACTCATCGACTATCGTGGCCCCACTAGTATGATCTCATTATAGTCCCAGTAGTCGAGTACAGATCCTAAGGGCTTTATCAACATGTGAGAGTAAAACAGTAAACCAATACAAGTCAACATGTTAAAATAAAGTGAAACCAAATAGCATACTATCATGACGAGCAAGAAAGTCATCTCTATATATATCCAAGCATCCATTATAATATACATCATATGTACAACAATGGCCTCTAGGGCATATACATAACTAACAGATTTGATAAAAAGCAGTGGGAGCCATCCTGATTAGATAAAATAATAACCAATCTATTCTTGCAAGAGCGCACGCTGAGTGTTTTCTTCTCTCTCTCTCTCCTGGTAGCGACCATATCACGCCTTAATCAAGATAATAATACGGATATTTGACCGAACCCGCTTGTTATACTGTGCTGGGGAACGTTGGTCCCGCTCCAACTTATAATTGTTATAAGACAAAGCAGGAAATTGGGGATTTCCAGAATTCCCGTGCCGTCCAAACGAAGAGAGTGCATGCTGATGCATCATCTTCGGGTATGTTCATTACAGAGAACTGTTTCTCAGTATCCTCCGCATCCTGGGTATATGATACCAGATCAGGATCCCAGATATGTAATCTGTTACATAGGGCTACAAATGGGTAGAAAAACTGAGAACGGGTGATAAGTTTCATGAGACAGAAAACGGGGCAAGAGTTGCAGCCAAGTCTGTTGGTCACTGTCACCCTGTATTACAATACATTGATTCTGAACAAATGTTATTAGATACCGAACCTGATATACAAAATCATATCAGTCTCTTTATTAGTAAAGAAAGGATGTAATTTTGTATTGTTGGATAATGTTTTGAACATTTCCTATATCAAAAGTTGATCGGTTCAGGCACGTTATCTAAAAGCATTGATGTTCTAAATCAAACTACAGTTCTTAGTATACTGAACACACACAAGAGGAAGAGTTCAGACATGAACGAATTCTTCTTGAGGCATTGTAGACTAGGTCATATCAATGCGACCCGACTGGCTGAAGTTACATTTAGATGCATATTTAAATCAGTTTGAATTTACATCTTGTGAAACTTGCCAGTCATGTCACAAAGATAAGATGACCATAGCCCTGTTTATTGGAAACAGAGAAAGAGTTAGTAAACTCTTGGGACTGATACATGATGATGTATGTAGGGTCCCCTGTCTACACATGCCAGGACTGGTTTTTTATACTTCATTACATTATCTGATAATCTATTTAGATTCAGATATATGTTCTTGTTGAAACACAAGTCCGAACCTTTTGAGATATTCACAGAATATAAGTTAGAAGTAGAAAACCAAAATATGGGTATACGTATTATGTCCTATGATGAGATCAAGGAGGAGAATACTTGAGCATGGAATTCCTGGACTATTCTAAAGGAGAATGAGATTCTCTCTCAGCATTACTCCTCCGTATACACCATAGCACGATGGTATATCAGGGCGGAGCAATCACACCCTATATGATATGGTGTGCTCTATGATGAGTACTACTGAGTTTCCTATTTCCTTTTTGGGAGTTATGCACTTGAGAAGCTGCATACCTATTGAATTGGGTTCAAATCAAATCAGTTGCCTACCACTTTATATGTGATATGGAAAGGGAAGAGCCCATGTCTTAAGCTAGTTAAGATTTGGGTTGACCGGCCTATGTCCAAAAGCAAAATCCGGACAAGCTCGAGGCAAGGTAAGTTATGTAGAACTGGAAGTGTTCCAGCTATACAAGCTACAGCAGATGATTTGGTAGAACCGAAGGATTCAGTAGATACCAACGAACCTCAGCCTCTCCGCCGATCTAGTAGAGTTCCTCACCCACCTGAGAGATACTTCTGTTTCTCTATGACAGTGGGAGCGAGAATTGCATCATGAGATGATGACCCAACTAGTTTCGAGCTGGCCATCAGGAGTGGGACTCTGTAAGAATGGCTGGATGCTTAGCGATCTGAGATGGAATCCATGTACACCAACAAAGTATGGACTTTGGTTGCTATATCTGAAGGGTTAAATCCCCATCAGGAGCAAGTATATCTTGAGAAGATTACTTGGTGTAGATGGAAAAGTTGAGACTTTCAAAGCTAGTCTTGTTAAAGCTTTTCGTCATCGACCAGGTGTGGATTATGATGAAACCCTTTTCAAGTGTCTATGCTTAAGTCCATCCAGATCCTACTTGCCACGGCTACATACCATGACTACGATATCTGGCGGTTGGGTGTCATGACTGCTTTTCAAAATGATGTTTTGGAAGAGAGCGTCTATAAGTACACAGCCAGAGGGCTTCGTAGACAGTGGGAGCAGCGGAAACGTGTGCAAGATGCTTTATAGGATATAGCAGGCATCACGGAGTTGGAACATCTGTTTTGATGTGGTAGTCAAAGAGTTTGACTTCATCAAAATGGTAGATGAACCTTGTATATACAAAAAGGTAGTAGGGAGTATGGTTGTGATCCTCGAACAGTACGTGGATGACATACTCTTGATGGGGAAGAAGTTTCCTATGCTACGCTCGGTCAATCTCCGCTTATCACAAGGATTCTCCATATAGGATCAAAGTGATACCTCCTAAATCCTGAGTTTTGATCTATGAGATAGAACTAAATGGATGTTAGAATACTCACTAGTTGTAGTGAGATGGTATCAATCGATCCTGGGGAAAATCACTGGAAGTGTTCCAGGGTGATAAAGACGACTGAATGTCAGTCACAGGCATTGTCTTTACCCTCAGTAAAGGGACGGTATGTTGGAAGAGTTCCAAGCTAGATACCGTGGCATACTAGATGATAAAGGCAGGATACATCGCTACTTAAGATGCTACCAAAGAGGCAGTCTGGATGTATATTGGTTCATGAGATGAACTTTGTTCCTCCCATTGTGTGACAATGGAGTTGTGGCTTATGCCAAGGAACGCCGGTCCCATCAGTGATCCAGACATATTCTAAGGCAGTGTTACCTGATCATGGAGATGATTGATCTCCAGGGTGATCGAGGTTAGGAGAGAAGACTCAGAGGACAACACGGCGGATCCACTCACAAAGGCCTTTTTCCAGAGAGAGACTTTTATGGGATGGTTGAGTATGAGATACTGCAACCACTGCTATCAGATGGCCCTAGTGCAAGTGGGAGATTGTTAGTTATATGTATGCCCTATAGGCCATTACTGTACATTGGATGTACATTGTAGTAGATGCTGGGATATATATAGGGAGGACTTTCTTGCTCGACATGATAGTATGCTATCTGGTTGCTCTTTACCTTAACGTGTACACTGATTGTCTCTCTGTTACATGTTGGTAAAGCCCTTAGGATGTGTACTTGACTACCTGGACTATGATGCGGATCATACTAGTGGGGACAGGGTAGTCCATAAGTACATCCTTCAAGATCCCTAGTCGTGGGTGTATCGAGACAGGGCATCGATATACCAGAGTAGACTAGCGTATACCTTCTCGACCCATACAGATGGGCGATGGATGATCCCATATCCATTGGTGTTTGACATCAGAGATGATATACGGGTGCTCAGTGGAGACTGGGTACACTGGACGGACTCGCCGAGAACTCCCAGATGGTATTATACCTTACGTCAGATGGCAGTTCTCTGGTGACACTGGTACAGAGTAGTCTGTTGACCCGAGATCATCATAGAGTCTTGTGTGGTTCCCACTGTGCTTTAATTTCCACCTTACCACGTCCAAGAGGGCGTGCAAAACGGTGGTTTTTGGGTACAGTCCCGAGTCACATGGAGGCAATGAGCGATAGGAGGGGATTCGTCTCTCCCGGTATAGGGAGTTGATGTTGCGCTGTGTTCGATTGGCTATAACAGGAAATCCCTGTCCAGGGTTGCTGAGATTTACTGGTAAGTGTTACCAGTAGTTTCTCGAATTGTTATAGACCTCATATCGACACGACTTATCGAGCTATTGGGGTCTGACGTTTGCCATCCCTAGGCGAGATATGCGACATATCAGAAGAACAGACCGGACTGTACAGTAAGTGTTACTGGTTGGATTCACAGGAGTGTGAGCGGGCTTGCTCGTCGATCTTCTGATCGCTCAATACCCGGGTGGCCGTTACGTTTAGCAGACCGCTTGCGGCTTGTGGGTGTTTGATATGATCATCACCTGCTGCCGGCGTATTGACGAGTCTTTAGAGTCCTACACAGAGGTTTCCTGGCTCAAGCGAAACGAAATAGGAGCGCATATGAGATATGTGCGGGACCGAGAATAATGCGTGTATATGATACCGTATTCCATTCTCGCGATGAATGTATCGAATGGTTGTATGTGATATAACCTAGTTATCGAATCAACGATTGATTCGATAAGTCGATACATTGGATATTAGTCGGTTATATGCGATATGACCGGATCATTAAATCAAGCGTTGATTTAATGATTTAATGCACAATTATATATTTGATATATTACTTTGCATTAACTAATATTAGTTCACTTTAAAAGGATTTTCTCACTTGTATTGTGCAAGTTGTATATGTGATATACTTTTGTGCACAAGTTTGTATCATGTTTGATGTTACATGTTTCCTTGGGTTTGTGTAAAGATTAAACCATGGTTATATGAATGGTTAGGGTTTTCTTTTCTTATTCATTTATTTATTTGTTTATTCATTTTGGAAAAACATAAAGAGAAAATGGTTTCTTCTTTGTTTCTTTCTTGAAGCTTCTTGAAGACGTTGACCAAGTGACCATTTTGTCTCATACTTAACCCTAACCATTCCACTTAACCATGATTCATTCTCTACACTTAACCATGGTTTGATTATGATAAGTATTCATTTTTCTTTTCAATTTAAATCAACTTATCATATTCATTCTTGCTTCTTCTTGTTCATCACATGAAGAAAGCTTGCTACAACAATGGCAACTTGAGAAAACAAGTGAGAAATCCAATTCTAAAGTGAACCCACTTCCTATTTCTTCATCCTCTACCTCTTGCCAAATAGTATAGGGTGTTTTCTTCACAAGTTTTCATGACTTGGTGAAGTGGGAGCTTGATCTAGCGATGCCTCGACGTAGATCATCTTCGGCACGAAGCCGACGACCTTGCCCGCCCATTTCTCCGATGAAGCCGACGCTTGGGCCCGGGATTTCATTTGGACAGCGGAGAGGACTTCATCACGGAGCAGTGGAGGTGGAGAACCGGATCTACAAAGGTTGTATTTCCGTACTCTTAGTTAAAGTAGTTAACTAGTTGCTTTGTCGCCTAAACTTCTAGCCAACGATCCGTATTAGGGTTTCTCGGCACCCGTAAAATTTGAAATTGGCATGGTTGATGCCATGTGAGACCTCATTAGCGTGCCTAGGAACCCTACATAGGGAGCTACCAGCCAGGAATAGCCGAGCAAGGGTCAGGCTAGGCTGCCTCTTGGCGAGGGCTTTGATCCTTGACTTCGTGGGTAGGGACCTACCAGCCGGGAATGACCGAGCAGGATAGCTGCTCGGTGCCTCTTGGTGAGGGCTTTGATCCCTGGCGTCGTGGGTAAAGGCCTACAAGCCGGGGATAGCCGAGCAAGAGTCGGGCTCGGCTGCCTCTAGGGAGGGCTTTGATCCTTCAGGACGGGGGCCGAGCAAGGTTACTGCCCGGTGCTCTTGGCGAGGGCTTTGATCCCTGTCGGTTGTGGTAGGAAGCTACCAGCCGGGGATAGCCGAGCAAGGGTCGGGCTCGACCGCCTCTATGGAGGACTTTGATCCTTAGCGCGGGAGGGTCTATAAGAAACCTACTAAGGATCGGGGGCCGGATAGGGTTACTGCCCGGTGCCTCTTGGCGAGGGCTTTTGTCCTGAGGCATGGGGCCGAGCAGGGTTACTGCCCGGTGCCTCTTAGCGAGGGCTTTGATCCCTGGCGTTGTGTGTAGGGAAGCTACCGGTCACGGATAGCCGGGCAGGGTAGCTGCGCGGTTGCCTCTAGACGAGGGCTTTGATCCTTAGCGCTGGAGGGGCCGTAGAAGGCCTACTAAGGATAACCGGGCAGTGAAGCTGCCCGGTTGCCTCTTGGCGAGGGCTTTGATCCCTGGTGTTGTATGTAGGGAAGCTACCAGCCAGGGATAGCCGGGCAAGGTAGCTGCGCGGCTGCCTCTAGACGAGGGCTTTGATCCTTAGCGTTGGAGGGGCCGTAGGAGGCCTGCTAGGATAACCGGACAGTGAAGCTGCGCGGTTGCCTCTTGGCGAGGGTTTTAATCCCTGGCGTTGTGTGTAGGAAAGCTACCGGCCAGGGATAGCCGGGCAGGGTAGCTGCGCGGCTGCCTCTAGACGAGGGCTTTGATTCTTAGTGTTGGAGGGGCCGTAGGAGACCTGCTAAGGATAACCGGGCAGTGAAGCTGCGCGGTTGCCTCCTGGTGAGGGCTTTGATCCCTGGCGTTGTATGTAGGAAAGCTACTGGCCAGGGATAGCCGGGCAGGGTAGCTGCGCGGCTGCCTCAAGGCGAGGGCTTTGATCCTTCGCGCTGGAGGGGTCATAGGTGGCCTGCTAAGGATAACCGGGCAGTGAAGCGGCGCGGTTGCCTCTTGGAGAGGGCTTTGATCCCTGACGTTCTGTATAGGGAAGGTAGCGGCCAGGGATAGCCGGGCAGGGTAGCTGCGCGGCTGTCTCTAGACGATGACTTTGATCCTTAGCGCTGGAGGGGCCGTAGGAGGCCTGTGAAGGATAACCGAGCAGCGAAGCTGCTCCGTTGCTGCCTCTAGGTGATGGCTTTGATCACAAAGACAGAACTATTTCTTTTTGCAATGCTCTAACATTCCCCTTTATTTGAAATAGAAAGGATTTTTAGAGAACATTTACATCGTCTTGCGTAAGGAGAGGTACACACTCGTAGGTCTTGGTCTCATTGGTACAGCTTGAACTTCTCGATGTTGTACGGCTACGGAAACTTGCGTCCGGCCTCATCTTGTAAACGATAGGCTCCGCCGGGGAGTACCTCGGAGACGAGAAAAGCACCGTCCCACTTTGGGGAAAACTTGTGTAGTCTGCTTTGATCGACGAACTCGTTCCGCCGCAAGATCAGATCTCCAGTCTTGAAGGAGCGACGCTTCACCTGCGCGTTGTAGTATCGATCAGTTTGTTGTTGGTAAGCGGCAACTCTGATTTGAGCCCGGTCTCTCTTCCCTTGCCCTTTTCTTCTGGTCGGGTCGGCCTGCCCGAGGAAGGTTCGCATTCACCTCGGACTCGAGCTGGACTTCGCGCTCGATCCATGCCTTCATTTCGGCCATGGTCTTAGGTTGCGCCAGTGCAAAGGAGCGTGGCCACTCCTTGTGCCTAAGACCCGACCTCAGTGCCGTGATAACAGTTTCGTCCCGGTGCTCGAGGACCTCAAGAAGGGCATTGTAGAACCGGATGACGTAAGGTTTGAACTTCTCCTTGTCCCTGCTCTTGATTGTGAAGAGGTAGTCGACCGTGCGTTTTTGCCGACGGTTCCCGACGAAGTGGCCGAGGAACTGAGTGGCCAGCTCGTCGAAGGTTGAAATCGAGCGAGGCTCGAGTCCTCGAAACCAGTCCCGTCTGGAGCGGATGAGGATGGTTTGGTACTATCTAAGTTTCATATGATCTAATTATAAAATATAATCTGATTATTATAAGATACATGCCATGAGTTACAAATCATGGTACTGATACAACTCCTAATTAAACTAGAAGCACCGTGTGGAGATCCACCGAATCACCAAGTCATCTCAAATTTAACTTCGTTCTCACTATACCCAAATTCAAAGTTTCCAAACGCACCCGGCCAAAATTCAAAATAATCTAGTTCAGCCGGTACGACAGTAAAACGGGAGCAAAGAATTAACATGACAAAGTTGCATTCAAGTGAACCTTAGCAAACCAAAGCCAGTAGTTGTCTATCATTTACTACAATTAAATATGAGAGGTAGATGTGCTATTCTATTCATAATTATATACAACACCTCAACACCGTAAGCGACGCATGACTTAAATAGTTCATGCGTGTTAGAGTTTTATTTTTTATTTTTTTGAAATTTGGGTTAGGGTTAGAATAGAGGGTTTTTTGGGTTTCTTTTTAAAAATTTACCGGCGTAGCAACTTAAATGACATGGCAGCACACACGATGTTAACGCGACACCGTTAAGTTTGATAGTTTCTTGATCGTTTCAAAAGCAATGAAAGTTTTGTCAAAATGGCCCAAACCTGTTAGGGGTTTTCAGTAAATAAGCCTTCTTTTTATTTAAACCCCTTTGATAATTTCCATTTTGAATAAACACATGTTTGTTTGGATAATTGTATTCAGAAAAAAAAATGTATTTACAACTATATATGCAAATACTATGATTGCAATTTTATTTTTTTTCGTTAGAATACGGTTGCAACTATATGCTTTGTAAAATATTTTTTGTAGCAGTTAAAACATAATAACAAATCTTTCTACTTTCTTTTGCGTTCCAATTCATTCATGTAGTTGTAAAAACGTTCAATTTTAGCACGGTTGCTATTAAATGATTTTTAACACAATTTGTTTTTCCAACTACAAGTCGAAATAACAGCTATTTGAAATCAAACACTTGATTTTATAATTCCGTGTAATTGGGATCCCACGGAGTTTCAACTACACCCAATCAAACAACCCCTGGAACAAGAAACATAAATCTTTGTGAATATTACTTCTCTTCAATTTTTTAACTTTTGATATAAATAAAAAAGAAAGGTTTAGATCAAGAAGCTATTAGAATCAAAATAAAAAAACAATGCCCACAAATTGCATGATCATGGCTGCTTATCAGTCATTGATACATTGCGATGCTTTGTTAGATGAAAATACCACAAATTAAAACCCTAATTATGTAATCAAATGACAATCTAGATTATCAAGTATAAGTGTGTCTTAAACAAGTAAATGTACCAAGTTTTTCATGCAAGGTTACCATTTTTTATTTTTTATTTTGTTTGTTTGGGTTTCACGGTACTTTTAAAATTTCAATGTCTATGTTGCTATCTCAAAAACCCTGAAGATTATAGCGGTGGTTTATAAAGTTTACCAAATAAATTTTTGTGCTTTTTTAGGTATACCCGCTTAAATAGTTCTTATTTTGATATTACCCACGCAAATCCTCATGTTTATTATACTCCTCAAACCTACAGCTTGTTTCAAAAAAAACTCCAACTGCCTTAATTTATTATCAATTAAATATAATATATATTTTTTATTTACCTAAAACATGTTTATTCCAATAATGCGCTCAATGAGTCTCCTCCAATTAACAAATCAATCAGTGCATGACAAATTCACTCCATCTTCAATATCTCATTGCATTTCTAATGGCCGCAAACCATTCACTAATCAAGAACCCCACTTCTCTAGCCACTTTATTTCTATTCCTAGAATGTTCTCTTCTTCTGAGGTCGGGTCAGCAATAAATATAAGTTAAGGCAAGCAATTTGTCACGCCCCGTTTCCCAAAAGGGACATGCCGAGACCGCGATATAATTATGCCAAGGAGTACTTCTCCTTAATATGACTATGCCATACGTCTGGCAAGCAATATAATTATAGCAAGAATACCCAGAAAATAAAATCCAACACAGTATTATTATAAAGAAAGAGTTCAAAATAAGTATAAAGTTCAAGACATAATAATAATAACAACCAAGCCTTAGAAATAATAAGGCAAACCAAGAGTCAAATACTGAAACAACAAAAGAAAGGAAACTAGAATCCGGGCTGAGCTGAGAAGTATTAGATGTCGGCCTCTAAGGGTTCCTGTTCGGCAGTAGCGACACGATCTTTCTCTAGATCTGACGAACAATTCAAAAGGAACATCCATCAACGAGCTTGGTTTGGACAAGTCTCTCAAGATTACATTTTAATATAAACAGGAATAGAGCATGAAGCATATTATAAACATTGTCACGCCCCGCTTCCAAAAAAGACGGAAACAGACACGTGACAAGCCCGTGACGTATTTATTCCGAGAAGGTCCTTTCTCGCAACCAATACGCTAGGCGTAATGTAAGCAGTATAACATTGACAATAATAGACAAGTGATAATAAACTCCAACACTTTATATATTTACATTTTCAACTTTACAAAATTTACACTGATACAAGATCACTTAAAAGAAAAGTACAATGAAGGTGTCTAAACGGTGGCATACTGGAATGAAAGGAAATAACCGCTGAAAAACTAGTAGTCGGCTTGGTGTGCAAACTGTAAGTAGTCCTCTGAAGTCGGTTCAACCTCCTTAGTCTCTTAATTATCTGACGAACATTCTAAGAAAGAAGGAAGATGGGTGGAATGCCCGTCAGCGAACTTTCGCTCAGTAAGTCTCCAATTAGCATGTGGGATGTATATAAATGAAATGCAAGGAGTACTGTGATATAGTATGGATGGAATGAAACATGAACAAGTATAACATGGCAATATTAAAGGAAACTATGTAAGCATGAAAATGTAAAATGAGTATAGCAAACAAGTATAGCATGGCCATATAGTGAAGGTATTGTGAACATGAAGTGTACTGTCAATGTGTCATACGGAGGTCACTAAAAGGTAATTTAACTAACGTGGATTTAAGTGTGCATTGTCAACTAATCTTAAGAGTATTCTCAAATTCAAGGATAAGGCCTCAGGAACAAGAAAACACGGGTCCGAGTAGTAAGTTCATGATGTACCGTTTCAGCCCGGTACCACAGTGACATGCTGGGACTCCTGAGATTCCGTTGAATTCATACTTAAACTACCCCAACACCCCGTGTTTTCTAAATTACAGTTAAAGTTATCTGGCTTGCTCGAATCCATGAATACATCAAGTTGTAAGATTGAGTTCATATCAAGATTAAGTGTTCATGTCAAGTGCTCATGTATTCATGTCAAGTTGTATTCATGGTTCGAGTCAAGTCGGTTCAAGAGTATATATATTGGGTTCATTATTCATATTGGGTTTGTGTATTCATATCAAGTTCATATTAAGTTATATTCATGGTTCAGTTAAGTCAACTCATATTTGAATATTCAAGTTCAAGTTCAAGTATACAAGTTTCAAGATTAGGTTCGAGTTTGGGTTCGAGTTCGAATTCAAATCCAGTTCGAGTTTGTATGCATGTTCTTGGCATATCTTATTAATAGATTTAATCTTGTGAATTTTTTGAGTATGGAAAATATCGACAACAGCTGCACATGGACTGCAGAATTTGTGTCTTTTTCAAAGACGATTGTCATTTAATAATTTCCACCTAAGCTTACGATCTATATTTAGGGAGAGGCAAGTGATGCATTATTGTCTCTGGTAATCTCAAGGCAACTGACAAGAGAAGTGTAAGTCCATGTTACCCACCCCGGTGCTTACGGGGAAGCGGAATAGGTAAAAAACGATTTTTAACACAAGGTAGCATGGACTAGAACTGGAGGATCTTTGCTAAACAAAAACTAACAAACTAACTACAAGTTTTAGCTACTCGGTTAGAAGGTTATACCTAGGTCTTGAACTCCTTCTCTTCTTGCTCCTTGGAATGGTGTGAACGGCTCCTCCTCGTCGTCTTTTCTTTGCCGAAGAAAGATCCACCCGAAGGCCTCTACCTTGAGCTCCTACCTCAACCAAGAGGTAACTAAAGTGCTTGGCTTGCTAAACCTAGAACCCTAGAATGAGTAGAGTGAAGTCTTGATGGTTTTATCTCAAGAGCTCATGGTTCTCATCACATGAGAGATGAGAGCTTTGAGAGGAAGAGGGAGAGCTCAAACATATGAGAGAGAAAGAGCAAGAGAGAATGAGAATGTTTTTAGCAACCATACTCTCATATTAGTGAATTATGAAAAATAATAATAATTAAAGAAATTATGATGGTTCATTTGGAATGAACATTATTATTTCACATTAAATGAATTTTGCAAGAATCAAGAAGCATCTTTTATGTGAAATGATGATGGTCAAATTGTCAACATAAGTCAACCGGTCAACCTAAGTCAAAAAGTCAACATAAATCAAATGGTCAACCTAACCATGGCACAATTATCTTTAATTAATATCATTAATCATATTTCTCATTTTCATTAGAGTTTGGAAAAAGTTAACGGTCAACAACCCTAATGAGAATCCTCTGCCTCTGTCAACTGTGCATACACACCCGCATCCGTGTTCCGAATAACACGAATACAATGAAACAAAACCAATCCCAAAACAAATACTAGGATCTGGCTTAAACCAAAACCCGCTAGTAATAACTGCCTGGACACCAAACGTGCACAAGTGCGCGGATGTGAACGAACCCCGTCGCAAAACCATGCGAGTTCTACTATGTTTTGCTCAAAAGCGAATAACCCTCTGTGTGGGACTCTAAAGACTCGACACTATGCTAGCAGTGGGTTTAACCACAGGCCGTAAGCGGTACTAGCTGTACGTAACGGTCCCCAGGTAGATGCCGATAAGAAGACTGATGAGGCGAACCCATCCGAACTCCTACTGAGCCTGAATGTGACAATCTCCGTACAGTCCGGTCTGTTCGTCTGAGAATATCGCATGGTGGGCCTAGGGGCGGTAAACGTCAGTCCCCTAATAGCGGTACAAGTCGTGTCGGAGTGTAGCCCAGAACACCCTGAGATAACACTGGAAAACCTACTAGTATATCTCGCTTGCCCTGGCCAGGGATTTTGTGTAATGGCTCTCCTAGACACAGCGCGATATCAACCCCCAATACCGGGAGAGACGAATCTTATCTAACCGTCACTGCCTCTAAGTGCTTCGGGACTGCACCCAACTGCTACCTGTTTGCACGACTCATTTGAGCCATGGTAGGTTAGCAATCTAAGAACAGTGGGAACACACTCGAGGCGAAGTGACAGTGTCAAGTCAGCGGACTAAGCTGTACTCATGTCACCTGGGAACTAATAACTGACGATATGCATAGTACCAACCAACAGCTCCCGACGAGTCCTGTCCAGTGTACTCGTAACCTAACGAGCACCCACATACTATCTCAAGTACGACGTACTAATGGATGTGGGATAGACCATCTCCCCTGCTAGGATGAGAAGCGCATACGCTAGTCTACTCCGGAGTATCGATACCCCGTCTCGATAATCCTACGACTATGGACCTGTATAAGGATATGCTTGTAGATTACCCAGCCCCCTCTAGTGTGACTGCCATTACAATGCTGGTAATCAAGCAAAAGATCCTAAGGGCTCCACTAATATGTATAGGCGATATGCTAAAAGAAACACATGCACACATTAAAGTAGAAACAAACCAAGTAGCATATTACCATTTTGAGTAAGATTGTCTATACAGCTGTGAATATCCCAAGCTTCCATTAAGTAATATACTAACTAGTATGATACAGTAATGGTCTCTAGGGCATATACACTAACAAGAAGATGCCACTCAAACCAATCTGCAACTTAAAATATGTAATCTAGACTAGTTTTTTGATTTCTAGGGTATTTTAGTAAAAATATCATTTAAAAATTCTCGAGGATTTTTAATTCGTCCTAAAATCTCGAATAAGTTTTATTTAATAAAATTATGTTGTTTAAAAAGTCAAGATTTTTGTTTAAAAATACATTTTATATTTTATGGTATTTTAGTGTATAACTCTAATTTTTAAAGTTTATAGTATTTTAATGAAAACTACCACTTTTAAGAACTTGATGGTATTTTTATGTAACTTTAATCATTCATTTAAAAAATTTATTTTTTACAATTTGCTTTCATTGAAAATACAGATTTATGATTTATACAATTTTCCAACGATTTAATTTGTTTTAAAAGTCGTATTTTTTTAAAATCGCATTTTATTCCTTTCGAGACCGAATTCTCCGTGAGGAGTTCCGCATCTCACTCTATTATCTTAAGGATGTGCGATAACCCGCACCATCTACAATCGGGTCCCCTAACAAGGATTGCAAAGGCGTAATTGCAAAGGATTTAAAAATAATGATTAAAAACGTATTTTTATAAAACGAGGGTATTTTAATGAAAATTATTTCTTTTAAATAAAATATGTAACCAAAATATCGTTCTATGAAAACCATTGTATATGTGAGTAGGGTAGATCGTTACCCCGTGGATTTTCTATAGGTATAGGTCATGATAATATTAAAAGGTTATAAAGTTCATGGTAGTTTTGTGTAAAATTCGATATACGTTTTATTTAAAAAGAAATTCTAAACATGTACAAAGTTAATTTGATGAACACTATTTTAAGGTTGTGGTTATTGTGATTTATCTAGCATGATAAAGGTAGTAAAACTATTTTAAAGAGGTTGTGAATAAGCTAACTCCACTTTTATCGATATCGATTTAAGAGTGTTGGAAATGAAACGAATCGAGAAAAACGGGGGAAAAGGAAGAAGGGACTTACTCATACCACTCGTACTCGTACGAGCGAAAAAAAAGAAGAGAAATAGTCTCGTTTTGAAGAACCGAGACAACTACGAGAAGGTGATGGCGAGTTGAGCTACCAACGTCTCCTTGTGAGTTGTGGAGTAACGTAGAGAGGAAGAAGACATGGTTCTAGATCGATGACGCAAGAGTAAGTGAGCTTGGCAATGACTTGAGAGCTTGGCTTCTTGGCTTGGGTAGGTCTTGAAAGATAGAACTTTGAAAGAATTTTTTTTAGGATAATTTCATAGAGGAAGGAGCTTGGACCGATTGGATTTATATAGTAGAAGTGAAATGAAGATTTGATGAAATAAAAGAAATTTAAACACATAAAAAGAGTTTTAATTGGGAAATTGAAAGGATATCATGTCTCGGTTTGAATAGGGCAGTTTGAGATATTGAAACGAAGAGACGGGAGGCAAAGGGACTCACGTGCAGAGGACGGACCCAAAAGGAGCCAGGTGGGCCACCGGTCTCGGCCAAGTTGCGGCCAAGATAGAGGCGTTTGCCTCAAAGTTCATGCCTAATATTCCATTGTGTTTAAACACCACATTTACATACTTCTTTTCTATTGCAACCTTTCGTATCTCATGTAATGCCCGTGCCAACTCTTGGACTTCCAAAACGTCGTAAATATAAATATTAAAAATATTGTTACTGATGAGATTCGAACACATGGGCTATGGAACATCAGCGGAGAGTCTTAACAAGTGAGCTACAAGTTATTTCTTGAACTTATTTCACAAGAATTTTGTTATAACTTGAAATCATAACAAAATACATCGTCTTTTATGAACTTAAATGAAATGGATGGTATATGGGATTTAGGGTTGTTACAAACATGAAGCAAAAATACAATAATAAAAGATATTCAGTTTTAAAATAAGCATGGTAATAGCATTCACATATCAACATACGTCAAGCCCAATGAGAGTAATGTATGTCAATTTCGAGAGACCACTATGTCTGTGATTGTTAGCATCCTATACACCTGGGACCGGCAACCGTTCAACTGTAATTATTAGCATCTCATACGCCTGAGACCGGCAACCGTGATAGGTGACTCCCGAAATATGACCCATTACCTTCATTAGACTACCCCAATCCCACATTTTACTATACGTGTATATAACAATCATAATTTGGTAAGCAATAACATGATACATGACTTGATCATACACTGTGATATCTCTTAACATGATCTCGAATCCATGACATATACCATTTCATTTCTTGCCACGAATAGCCATTATATAACTATCTCATGTAAGAATGCAAGGCAATATTTATACATTATCATATCATCAACATGTGAGAACATGCATTTCATATACATAAGAAAATCATGAGTTACAAGAACATGATTATCGTAATGTGTGAATAATATCAATGCAGGGCAGGTTGAGATTAGTTCTGAAGGTTGCGAGGCTATTTTACATAGTTTCTGTTTGATATTAGGAAAAGTGTATAACTAAGAAAAGGTGTATTTTTCTATGTAGAAGATGGTGCACATAAAGGTTTATCAGTAGCGGACTTCTAGGTTGGAAGATATTAGGGTTTTACTGCAAGTATATCATATCGTTCAAGAAACGTATATGGTAGTTTCTTATCGCTGGTCTACAGGTCTAAACTTAATGTAAATTTCTAAATAAATTATATAAAGTGTAAAATAGGTATATCCATCCATAGAAAAAAGCGGTTCTGAAAAATCTTATCTAGATTGAGAATTAAAAATCAAACATGCGACTGATCAGTGACTTTCAGCCTCTGCCCAGTGCACAAGTCTCTGTTTCAAATGCAGTTTTGAAAGGGTTGTGGTCGTTTTCCTAAAATATTTTTAAAATTATAATTTTTCGTATTTCAGTGTACAATACTGCATATATAAGATTTGACGGGTTCCGATGAGTACAGTGGATTCTATGAGGGTTTTACTGCGGCTGTGCTGAAAATTCAAACAAAGACCAGAATTCAAATTAATAAGTTAGGAGGATGTTTTCATGAGATTATAGTTATTTTCAGAAGAACTTCACGAAAGATATAGGGTTTTCTGTTTAAAATTGTTTTGACCCATTACTTGAAGGTTTTGGGGACATAGTTTAGAAGTTATGATTAATTTAATCAGGCTGTGCATAAAATTCAGAAACTAAACTTAACAATTTTCATGGAGTTTTCGTATAGCAATGATAACGATCCGAAGATTTAACATGATAAATCCACAATCCAGCAATCACAACACGCAGCGCGCGCGCGCACACACACATATATAACCACATTAGCATGCATAAGAGTCAAGTTTCATAATATGTAAATAACTTCATCATCCAAAATAAACAAGATCAAGTCATCGAGAATTTCATGTTAAGGGTGTAGCAAACGGTTTCATGGCAAGAGGTTTTACAAGCAGAATAATCAAGTTGTGCCTCGTATAACTCAGATATTACCGTAGGGCTCCCCCTTGCAATCCAAGAAGAATAATCAAATTCTCTTTGATCTCCACCAGGACTGTAAAGTTGTACGTAGCTCCGATTTTGTGTCGCTCTCTCCCATGCTACTAAGGTATCTTGAAGACGACGAATATTCTCGCGTTCATTGTTATTTTCCGGCTTTTCGATTAGCTGAACATGAACAAGAAGCAAGGGCAGTATTTTGAAATCATCAGTGATTTAGCAAACGCATCTGAAAAGTAGATATGTCACGAACGCCTCGGCACCTGCCAATACAAATGAAATGATCAATCTGTAAAAATTTGGTTGATTTGAAGCATTATACGTGATGGATTAAACATTTCAAAAACGGATGGCTTTTAAGCACCGTAAAATATCATATATCAGATCACTTGATCCAACATACGTAAAGCATCAAAATGAACCAAATTTTACACGCATTGATCACTTCATGTGTCTAACATGATGGACAGAGTGGATCGTCGATTTCACAGACAGATTGGGCTATCTAATAGGCTAGCTGATGGTTATCATATTAGCTATTAGTTGGTAACTCGTTTACTCATAAAAATACACCTTTTATTTGGATGGTTTTTTTTGGGGTTTTTAATAAATGGTCCCTCAAAACTTGGATAATTAATAAAACACCCCCAATACTTGATAATTATTATTTACTCTCCTAAAACCTCCAAGTTATTACTTTTTACTCCCCTTCTAAAATTTCCACCCAAAGATAAATGTCGCCATGTCACGAATTTTGTAAGGTAAGAGCATGCCATACGTTGTGACCTAATATTTCCTCAATTACCTCTTCAATTACCCTCGACTGCATTCGAGAATCGATCTTTTATCTATTTCAAAGCTCGGTCCCTAATTAACTCGATCTCTCTCCCTCCGATTTAGTGTTTCACTTATTCTTAACTTGTGAATCTGACCATATTCGCATTCCACTAGTGTATGTGCAAAGAAGGTTGAGAAAGAAGATCCGGTTTTCATAGCTAATTGAGTTTTGATTGAGCAAATTCTTAATCCTAATTTTGATTTGGGGCTGAACTTGAGAATTTTAGATGTAGGAGAAGGGTTTGGGGGTTTAAAACCCTATCAATGACATCCCTTCGTTGGATGCCTAACGGAATTGAAAAATAAGAATCTTTTTAGCAAGTAGTGAGATCTTCTCGAAACAAATGAAAACCCAAGTGAATGCAGGTGTTTGCTTTATACATTCTTAACTTGTCCACACTGGACAAATCTATCGATTATCATACGATTGAATTTTCTCGTCATATAAACTACACGACGGTTGTTAGCCCTTTCATAATCCTTTATTCTAGATAACTTAGAGTAGAACTAAAGTATACATATATGCCAATCTCCAAAATCATTTGAAAGAGATTGCTGCTCATCATTCATGCCACTATGTTATTGGTTTATTGCTACACAAGCAACCTTGAAAAAGATAGTATGCTATTTGTAAGCTCCAGCTTGTGAGACAGGGAAAAGTAGAACATTGTGAAGAATGCCAGTGTGGGGATAAACTGAGCTGTGGGATGACACTGCATATATAGCTTAGGGGCTGATACTCAAACATCTATAATAAAAATGGGCATATTACTAAAACCTAATTAAAAATAAAATACTCACAAATAATACAGACATATACTACAAGAGAGATGTGGGGTTTTTGCTCAAAAAACCCACAGCTTTAATTTTTCTGATCATCTTGGTCTAAACGCACATATGTATACCAATTTTCAAAACCCTGCGATGCAATCCCAAGACATATCGAAATCACATGATATTTTCATATGCGTATGACTTTAATTATGTTGGTTAAGGTGGAAGATGCTGATCATTAAAGAGGTTTTCGACTTTTTGACCAATTGAAAGATAAATTTAATCCTACACGGTTGATCCTCACATTATCACATTGAAATAAAGATTTGATATTGATATCCTGATTATCTTAACAATAAGTATATAAATATCTATTATTTTAACTAAAAGTTGTTAAGAATCTTTAATTTTAAACTTCCTTTTTGTGTTGCTAAATTATATCCATATGCACCACACGGGCAAAAAATCGATGATGTGGGTCATCTTATAATTAAGAATTGTTTTTCTGAATATTTATATTTAATCCAATTAAATGTGAAAGCGTCATGTGCCCTCTCTCCTCCCCTTCTTTTTGTATTTTAAGAGCAGAGATTTAGATTATAAAGGTCAAAATAAACAATATATATTGTTTTTGTGCCACCATTCTTCTGGAATCGAACTGTCAACTTTTCATTTTGAAGAAGAAATTATTACCTTATGAGCTATGTCACATTGTTTTGATTTTTTTCCCAGAAAAAATAAAGCATATGTATTGTTAATAAATTAAAAGGGGGAAAAAAATAAAAATTCAGGAACTCACAAGAAACCCACCACACTCCAGCTAACAGCCTGGCCCAAAAATATCCATGCCCCCAAGATAGATAAATATCAGCACCAATCACAACTCAGCGGTAACAGCACCAACGGTCACCAAGCTAACCTCCTCCCTGGCTACATAAAACTTCCCTCCATCTAATGAAATAGAATCCCCAATCTGTTTCTGTCTTCTCTCCTCCTCCGGCCCGTTATCACGCCCGCATTGGTTATCATTGGTTGTCTATGGCAACCTGATCTGAAATGGCTGATTCCGATCAGAAAACGGCCGTCTCATGAGTTTCCATATATATAGTGGGGGGTTTACTATTTGATTAGCAGGGCCCTAGTATTAGCCATTAGCAAGTTTATTAAAGCTTATTGAATTAAGCTTTATTTAATATTATTAATTACTAAAATGCAGTAAAAGAAATATTATACTTATTTTTAACAAGAGTTATGACAATCATTTTATACATCGACAATTGTTTAAAAAGTTGGCATATTGTTTATAGTTTCTTTTATCTTTTTCTAAAAGAATTCCTTAATTTTGTTTATCAAACGATGCAAATTCCGATATTACCGATACAAGATGGCCAAGATGTCCGATTCCAATCCAAAAAGTAACCATCCTATACCGATACCGATTCCAAGATTTTAAACCTTGCTCAAAAGTTTTCTCTGTTGTATATATGCCAAGTTTAGTCCGGGGAACTAGGGGGTTAAATGTACCTAGGAACATCAATAACAATCAACAGAAGAAAGGATATGAAAAGAGGGGAGGGGATAGGCTGGTCCTATTCACCAAATTTATCCTGATACACAATTTCTATGTATTACTAGTAATTATGGCTGCTAGTATAAATAGAGACATCAGCAGTAATTGAGTACCAATCTTCCCTTTAATTTGGAAGTTGAATCCAACCAATCCGATATGGAACATACCAAAGTATCATGAGCTATTATTTAAACCTCTACATCAATGAATTGTTCGATATTTTTCCTCTTGCATGCAGAATCTTTTATCGAACTTCTAATTGATTCAGTTCACCCTTGAAACCAATATTTGTTTTCTATTCTTTCTACAGAATACCCAGATCGCATGATGCTGACATTCTCTGTTTTCCCATCACCAAAGGTCTCGGACACTGTTGTCGAGCCATACAACGCTGTTCTTTCTGTGCACCAGCTCGTTGAGAATGCTGACGAATGCATGGTCTTGGACAACGAAGCTCTCCATGATATTTGCTTCCGCGCCATGAAGCTCACCACCCCTACATGTAAGTCAATTTCATGCTTTTGTTTCGACTGTTTCAGTAATATTTTCTTTTCTATTGTCTTTTTCTCTTCAATTTATCTGTTCTGTTAACTTTGAACCAGTATAACAAAGAAAGGAATAACATAAGTTGATGATTCATGTTTATATGGAACTTGACATGATCCATATATAACTCCCCCCCACCCCCCACCCCAAAAAAAAACAACAAAAATACAAAACAAAACAAAAAATAAATAAAACAAAACAAAAAAAGAAAACACATCAATATTTCATGCAAGAATGTGATATTTGTTGTATGTGAGCCTATAGAACTGCATTGTCATATTGTTTTGTACGTTGTGATATATTTGTGAGTTCAATTCGATTTGTAATATTGATGTGTGGATTGTATTTATGTATTGTTTGGAATTAATCTTGTTGGTGTTGTTGCCCTTGGTCCATCTGGGATTTAAGTTACTTTGGACGTAAAACTTAGATCCGAGTTTTGGTAAATTATTTTACAAGAATTGAGGGAGCTTTCATAGTGTTGAATAAGTTTTCCCAATTTATTATTACTAGCAAGGAGTCCCCGCGAATGCACGGGCCGTGAAAAATACCGGAAATATTCTACTTTGATAATTTTTCATGATCTAGGATGAATTTAAATAATTCATATAAAGAAAGTTGCATGATATAAAAAGTTTATCACAATTAAATGCAGAATAATTTATAACAATCAAGGGAAGATAGCATGCTATAATTTGTATTGATACTGTGTTTGAATGAAGATAGTGTAAGTCTATGTAGCACACACCATGTGTTCGCGGGGAGGCGGAATATATCAAAGACGATTTTTCTCATATCAAAAGATCATGTTTTGCTTTGCAACATAGACTTTATCCACTTTAGGATCATGATTAAACCTTAACTAGCAAAAATTAAACTACAAGAGAGCGTTAACTACTCGGTTAAAGTGTTATACCCTCATGTCAAGTCCTTCGGGTCTTCAAGTGGTTCTTTGCTCCTTGGATCAAGTTTCAAACGAACTCGGTTGCCGGTCTTCTTGAGATAATAGAAAATCCACCCGAGGGCCTATGTCCAAGCTCCAACCTCAAATGAGGTAACTTAGTGATTTAATGTGCTAGATGAGATTACTAAGTAGATATAAAGTGTGATCTATGGATTATTTGGTCTCAAAACTCAATGGATCACAACACATGTGAAGGGATGAGCTTGAAGGAGAAGGAGAGCAAAACCTAGGAGAGAGAAAGAGAATGTGATAATAGAAAAATCAAGCATAAAGAAAAAGATATGGCTCATGGAAAATAATTGAAGCATATAATATTTTTCTCAAAAAATAATGCACCATGCTTCAATAGTAATCCCAAACGAATATAAAATGAATTGAGCCATGCCTTCACCCATGCTCAGACTCTCTCCAAATTCCACCTCATAATTTCCATTTTCACAAAATGAGAACCATTTATGAGGCGTCCCCTTCTAGAAGGTATTCTTGTACAATTACAAGAATACCCTTTCACCGTATACCGTATAAGTATACCCGTATCCGAATTCCGAAAAATATGAATACAAATAATTCAATAATATAATACCGGTATGCGGCTTAAACTAAAGCCTACCAGTATTATCCTTCCGGTCATCATTCGCGCAGCCAGTATATGAATCATGATCGAAACCCTGCTGTAACAACTTATGGCCTCTACATCTTTTTCCTGAACCAGAAACCCTCTGTGCGGGACTCTAAACACTCGACAATACGCTGGCAGTGGGTTTAACCACAAGGACGTCAGCGGCGCTAACTGTGCGTAATGGCTACCCAGGTACATGACGAAAAGGTGGCCGACAAGCGAACTCATTCCAACCCTAACGAGCCTGTAAGCAACACTTACCATACAGTCCGGTCTCTTCGTCTATACGTCGCATATAAAGTCTAGGGGTGGTAAATGTCAGATCCCAGTAACTTTATAAGTCATGCTGTTTTATGACCCATAACGGTTCGAGAAACTACTGATAACTCTTATCAGTAAATCTCGACAACTCAGGCCAGGGATTTGCTGTTATGGCCGATCAAGCATAGCGCGACATCAACTCCCTATATTGGGAGAGACGAAACCCCTCCTATCGCTCACCGCCTCCATGTGATTCGAAACTGTACCCAAAATCCACCTGTTTGCACGACTCAGTAGAGCCGTGGCAGGGAGGAAATCAAAACATAGTGGGAATCACACAAGACACTATGACGATCTCGGGTCTACAGACTAATCTATACAAGTGTCACCAGAGAACTGCTATCTTACAATAGGTATATATACTATCTAGGAGTTCTCGGCGAGTCCTGTTCGGTGTACCCATTCTCCAATGAGTACCTGTGTACAATCTTTGATGTCAAACACCAATGGTTGTGGGATCAACCATCGCCCCCAGGATCAAGAAACGTACACGCTAGTCTACTCTGCTAATATCGATGCCCTGTCTCAATATACCCTCGACTAGGAACTAATAAGGAATATGCTTTTATATTTCCCAGGCCCCACTAGTATGATCTATATCATAATCCTGGCAGTCAATCATAATCCTAAGGGCTTCATCAATATGTATATAAAGATATGAAATACAACACATCACATGTTAAGAAGAAGATAAACCAGATAGCATGCTATCATTTTGAGCAAAGATTGTTTCTGTACATATAAATGCCTAGCATCCTATACAATACAGGCCTTTAGGGCATACATATCTAACAGATAATTAATACGAAAATGTATTTAAGGTAATAATTAAGCCACTTATATATTTATCGGTAGCAACTTATATGTTTGAGAAATTGATCTTTAGCGAACGAAATCATAAATTAAGCTGATTCTGTCACAGTTGATTTAATTTAAGAACCATATAAAATATAAGCAGAAATTGTCGTAAGATCGACTACAAGCTTGTGACTGCAGCCGCATGTTGTAACCCTAACGATGAGCACCACTCCAATAAACCTAAAAGACACATCGGTTAACTCTCTTTTCTTTTTGAGACACGGCGGACCTCATCGAGTTTATCACCGTTGACCGCAACTTCATATTACTCCAAACTATATAAAAGTTTAGATGATGCCTCAAAACTTAATTAGTACAATATGAGAAACTGAAATAATTTTTTTAGTCTTTTAGCCACGAATAGATAAATGTAAAAAGGCCAAAAGATACATCGTAGAGAGTTCAAATGAAAATCTGAACAAAAAAAGAAAGGGCAAAACTAATTTTCCAATCTTTTTGGTTATATGTAGATAAACATACAAGGGGCCACATGCAAATTTCTTAGAACATAGAGGCTTAGGCTAAATATTTCCATCACCATTCACTAAAGAGACGGGGCCAAAGGCAAATTTCATTAAATAGAAAGGTGTGGAGTTTAAATTTCCTAGGAAAATGACAAAAAAAGCTTGATTGTGTTTCCCATACACCCTTATGTATAAGTTAATAAAATCCTTTAACGTCAGCAAGTCCGCTGTAGTACAGTGGTGGTGAGTATTTCCGTCTATTACACGGATGACCTAGGTTTGATCCCTGGCAACAGCGTTCTCTCAAAAAAATGTTTCAAAGAACCCTGTGTTTTTTGGCCAGCCACCAAAAAACTCCATGGACGTCGAGCCGACCTTCCAAGTAGGGGCAAGACACTGCCTTGGTCCGGTTTTTGACAATTTTTTATCCAATCAAAAATTTAAACTTAAACTCGATACCTGTCTAAAGCCGTCCGGTGTACAATGCATTATACCTAAACATACAAGTTCGGATTTCGGATGGGTTTGGACAAGTTATAGGTTTAAGAGGAATAGGTTCGATTTAGGGCTTGGCCAAAAGTTATTAAGGGACGTTTGCTATATGATAATTGATGATACTCATAAGTGGGAATTCCCCAGATCATGACACGTGATAGATGACGTATCTCAGGGCTCATGGGACAGAAGCAAACACGATGCATTGAAAGCATTCCCCGGGCCTTCGCCCCGAGCATTTGTTTGATATGTATGCCCTAGAGGCCAGTATTGTATATGTATACATATGGATGCCGGGGATATGTATGTATAGAACAATCTTGCTCAGTATATAGTATATTATTTGACTTGTCTTTGTCAGGATATGTGTATTTATTTCTATTGATGTTATATCCAGCTTGCACATATTGATAAAGACTCGATACAGTAGTATACTATTATGGTTTGTCTTTATCTTAACATGTGAATATGTTATATATGTCGATAAAGCCCGTAGGATCTTGCTTGACTACCAGTATTATGATGGCGATCATACTTGTGGGAGCTGGGTAGTCTATAAGCACATCCTTAAAAGTCCCAAGTCGCAGGAGTATCGAGGCCGGGTAATAATACTCCAGAGTAGACTTGTGTATACGTTTTGAGACCCCGATGAGGGTGTTAGTTATATGTATGCCCTAGAGGCCATTACTGTACATTGGATGTATATTGTAATGGATGCTGGGACATATATAGGTAGGACTTTCTTGCTCGACATGATAGTACGCTATCTAGTTGCTCTTTATCTTAACATGTATACTTTCTGTCTCTCTGTTACATGTTGATAAAGCCCTTAGGATGTGTACTCGACTTCCAGAACTATGATGCAGATCATACTAGTGGGGCCTGGGTAGTCCATGAGTACATCCTTCAATGTTCCTAGTCGTGGGAATATCGAGACGGGGCATCGATATTCCAGAGTAGACTAGCGTATATCTTCTCGACCCATGTGATGGGTGATGGATGATCCCATATCCATTGGTGTTTGACATCAGAGATGGTATGCGGGTGCTCAGTGGAGACTGGGTACACTGAACGGACTCGCCGAGAACTCCCAGATGGTATTATACCTTACGTCAGATGGCAGTTCTCTGGTGACACTGGTACAGCTTAGTCTGTTGACCCGAGATCGTCATAGAGTCTTGTGTGTCTCCCACTGTGCTTTGATTTCCACCCTACCACGGCTCTACTGAGTCGTGCAAACAGGTGGTTTTTGGGAACACTCCCGATTCACATGGAGGCAATGAGCGATAGGAGGGGATTCGTCTCTCCCGGTATTGGGGGTTGATGTTGTGCTATGCACGACTGGCCATAACAGGAAATCCCTGGCCAGGATTGCAGTGATATATTGGTAAGAGTTATCAGTAGTTTCACGAATGTTATGGACCCTACGTCGGCATGACTTATCAAGCTATTGGGGTCTGACGTTTACCACCCCTAGGCGAGATATGCGACATATCAGACGAACAGACCGGACTGTACGGTAAGTGTTACTGGTTGGTTTCACAGGAGTGTGAGCGGGCTTGCTCGTCGATCTTCTGATCGCTCAATACCCGGGTGGCCGTTACGTTTAGCAGACCGCTTGCGGCTTGTGGGTGTTTGATATGATCATCATCTGCTGCCGGCGTATTGACGAGTCTTTAGAGTCCTACACAGAGGTTTCCTGGCTCAAGCGAAACGAAATAGGAGCGCATATGAGATATGTGCAGGACCGAGAATAATGTGTGTATGTGATACCGTATTCCATTCTCGTGATGAATGTATCGATTGGTTGTATGCGATATAACCTAGTTATCGAATCGAGGATTGATTCGATAAGCCGATACATTGGATACTAGTCGGTTATATGCGGCATGACCGGATCATTGAATCAAGTGTTGATTTAATGATTTAATGTATAATTATATATATTTGATATATTACTTTGCATTAACTAGTATTGATTCACTTTAAAAGGATTTTCTCACTTGATGTGCGCATTGTATATGTGATATATTTTTGTACACTTGATTGTATCATATTTGATGATACATGAATGTTTGTGTGTATGATTAAACCATGGTTAAGTAATGGTTAGGGTTTTCATTTTCTTATCTATTTATTTATTTATTTATTTTGGCAAAAGATAAAGAGAAAATGGTGGCTTTCTTTGTTTGTTGTTGAAGCTTCATGAAGTTTTGACTAAGTGACCATTTTGTCTTCATGCTTAACCCTAACCATTCAAACTAACCATAGTTCATTCTCTACATTTGACCATGGTTGATATATGATAAGTATTCATTTTATTTTCTTTTTGAAGAACACTTATCATATATTCTTTCTTCTTCTTCTTCATCTTCAACAATGAAGAAAGCTTGCCTCCATCAATGGCAACTAGTGAAAATGAGTGAGAAATCCAATTCTAAAGTGAACCCACTTTCTATTTTTTCATCCTCTACCTCTTGCCAAGTAGTATAGGGTGTTTTCTTCATAAGTTTCATGACTTGGTGAAGTGGGAGCTTGATCCTGTGATGCCTCGACGTAGATCATCTTCGGCATCGAAGTCGACGACCTAGCCCGTCCATTTCTCCGATGAAGCCGACGCTAGAGCCCGGGATCCGATGATCGCAGCGAGGAGACTTCATCACGGAGCTATGGAGGTGGAGGACCGGATCTACAAAGGTTGTAGCCCCTTTCCTTTAGCGTTAAATTCGTTTACTCGCATTGCATCGCCTCATTATCTAGTTAACGATCCGTATTAGGGTTTGTAGGCACATGAAAATTTTCAATTGGGCATGTTTGATCACTTGTGAGACTTCATTAGTGTGCCTAGGAACCCTACAGTGGTATCAGAGCCAAGCTAGAGCCTTAGGCGATGCGTAGACGGAGTTAGAAGTCCGATCGAACCGAAACCCTAACACAAATTTACTCTCTGTACATTTTTTTAAAACGGGGAATTTTTAGAATTAAAAATATGCAGAAAAACCAGCAGGAGATTCTAAGAATTACTGAGAATCTCGAGCACCTGAATCGATATAATCGCGGTGGAACTGCGGCAATAGCATGCCTATTGCGGCGGTTCCGCGGCAACCTAGTCTCTTCAATCAATTATGTTTACACAGTAATTCCTAGTTTTTAGTGCTGGTTTTCCTGGGAATTTTTAATTTGAACTCAAGAGTTGAGTTTTCTGGGTTGTATTGGGAGTTCAGAGATTCGATCGGACTGTCTAATTTTGTCAGTGTGTTTTTCCGGGTAATTTTAGAATATGTTAAAAAGTTCGACCGGATATAAATACCCACTTTTTCCCCTGCCGGGAAATTTCCAATTGTTGGACTTTTCCGTAGTTTAATGACGTTCCAAGTAGTGCAAGTAACACGATGGTCCCTCTAGAAGACAACAAACCTTAACTCGATTATGTGACCGTCTTGAACTGCCCTTTGAACCTTAGGGTTTGGGGCAGTACGGCGTGCCACATGTGAGGCGTTGGCTTGACCCTTCTACGGCTGGACCGTTGGTACTGAGATATGAAGTGAATGTCTTTGAACTTATTTCATGTGTTGAGCTGTTTCGGGAAAACTTGGGTGTTCGATTGTTCGATCGGAAAGTTTAACATTTTCTATCTTATCCGGAATGTGATACAATAATTGGAATTCACAAGCAGTTATGAGATAACTGAATGAATGTTATAAACATAGCAGTTTAGTCTCATTTGATCGGTTGCCACGGAATTTTGATGTGATCAAAAGTCCGTCGCAATCACGTAGGGTACGCGGATACTCGCCGGTAAACTTAATAGACAGCCTCGCCCCATAGCCCCGACCAAGTGACTGTAGGAGAACCCCGTCGCCGAAAGCATCCTTTCGGGTGCTCGCGGCAGCGGTGTTCCGCCTTGGTGCACTTCGTCGACGGCGTCGGGGGTGCGGCCGCCTACTAAAGTTTGCGACGAGCATTCGATCAGGATGTCGGGAATCTTGTTGAATTGCCCGACTTGATATTGAAAAGAGTTTTCGATAATGAGACTAAAATGCGGGGTTTATAATTGTTAGGCATGCGATGTCTAAGTATTTCATTTGATTAGGCATGCGATGTCTAAAGAGGATGCGGATTCCAACTGTTGTAGTTTTACACTTTCTTTTCTGTGACCGTAAGCGTAATATGTGATATCGCCGGTTTCGTTGCTATATATCAACGACAATTGGGATGCGCATATTTACTTACGTTGATGACATGTGATGTTATGTGTTGCTGGATATGTTATATTGGATCGTCGTATTTGAATAGCCGGGGGGTTTTTATGTGAGATGAGTGTTTTTCATTTTCATTCATGTAAAAACTTGTATGTAATATTCTTTTATTGGGGCACTTCCAGGTTGCGGAAGATGTCACCATTTGTATATTATTTACTTTTCTGCATTAGGATAGACCTAAGGAGGGGAGCACAAGTAACCGGGTTCTGGGGTCCAGTGGGAGACCATCTCGAGGAGTCGAGTCCGGGTCTCCTAACCCTAGAATTGGTAGGGTTGCTTGCCGCTCTCGTAGGGGTCTAGGGGTGTGGGATTGGCTATTCATCACGACCGTGGAATCCGTGTTTTATACTGGCTCGTATTGAAAACACGGACGTCCTAGTATATCCAATATTTCATATGATACTTTCTGCTGCGTTATCTGTGATGTGATCATGTGATTTGTTCAGATAGATATAGTATATAGTATATATGATATATTATATAGACGTTGCTTATGTTTTACACCTGTGCTAGCCCTGCCTCGTTCTGCCGTTAGTTACCTAACCTAACGGTGCAGACGGGACATCGAGGCGAATGCGGATGGCATAAGCGTACGTTATATTTATCTGTGATGTTTATGTGGACTTAAATGATGGGACATTCATTAATGAGATTAATGAAAGAAAATAAACCTAACTGATGTTGTGGAATCGAATTTCAAAATAAAACAGGTAGCTACAGTTCTTGCTTTGCATCGCGGTGTTCATTATAGAACATCCTGCACCTTATTCGATGAGGAAAGGACCGAGATCCCTTCACCGGGAGTGACTCCTTTAGCAATAACTGGCAGATGCTACAACCCTCGGTTTGTCTTTTGATCGCTTCTATAGTTTCTGCTTTGCACAGTGATATATATGATATATCCCGCACCTCATTCGATGAGGAAAGGGCCGACGATCCCTTCACCGGGAGTGACCCCTTTAGCAAAACTAGAAAAGCCTCAAAAACATTCCATTTAAAAACCATTTGATTCCGCAACGAGATCAAGTTCAAAGCGTTAAAGGTTTTCATAAAAAACCATTCGCAACCCTCCGTCATTTTAGGAAGTAGAGTACTTAGTATTCGTGCTGTGTTTGTTGACCTTAGTTAAGGCACAGTGTACGGTAGCTAAGTGATGTCTTCCTACACCGCATATGATGCGATTAGTTAGGACAGTCGCGTGACTTTGTTGACCTTAGTTAAGGGTCATGTGGGTGGGTCTAATTAATCACGAAATGACGGGTAGAACTTGACTAGTACTTATGATTTGTTGACCATAGTTAAGGTCATAAGTGCTAGGGGTAAAAATCTTTATCGGGAGTTTCAAGTGTTGAAATTTGCAATGAGATTGCATACCTTCTATGTAATAGTTGGATCCCGATACCCACTGCGAGTAATTGTTACTCCTGGGAGAGTTTTGCACTTTACAATTAGCCGATCAAGTAGGTGTCTAGAAAAGTGTCAACGGGGTTACGCCTCTGGGAAAACGAGGTTTACTGTAATTAGGTCCATGCGAAAGCACGGGGAACCTCCCTCAAAGTACCGACACTGGCCTGGCTGAAAGATTGGCGAACTTGTAGAGTGTAATTAATCCTGGCTAGTCTTTCCTTTTAAGGTTTGAAGGAAGATTTGATAAAAACAGTGGGAGCCATCCTGATTAGATAAAATATATAACCAATCTAATCTTGCAAGAGCGCACGCAGAGTGTTTTCTTCTCTCTCTCTCCAGGTAGCGACCATATCACTCCTTAATCAAGATAATAATATGGATGTATTGACCGAACCCGCTTGTTATACTGAGCTGGGGAACGTTGGTCCCGCTCCAACTTATAATTGTTATAAGGCAGAGCAGGAAATAGGGGAATACCAGAATTCCTATGCCGCCCAAACGAAGAAAGTGGATATGATGCATCTCCTTCGGGTGTGTTCATTACAAAGAACTGTTTCTCAGTATCCTCTAAATCCTGGGTATTTGATACAGGATCAGGATCCCAGATATGTAATCTGTTACATAGGGCTACAAAAGGGTAGAAAACTGAGAATGCGTGATAGGTTTCATGAGACAGAAAACGGGGCAAGTGTTGCAGCCAAGTCTGTTGGTCACTGTCACCCTGTATTACCAATACATTGATTCTGAACAAATGCTATTAGATACCGAACCTGATATAAAAAATCATATCAATCTCTTTATTTATTAAAGTAATGATAAAATTTTGTATTGATGGATAATGTTTTGAACATTTCCTATATCAAAAGTTGATCGGTTCAGACACGTTATCTAAAAGCATTGATGTTCTAAATCAAATTATAGTTCCTAGTATACAGAACACACACAAGAGGAAGAGTTCAGAAATGAACGAATCCTTCTTGAGGCATTGTAGACTAGGTCATATCAATGCGACCCGACTGGCTGAAGTTGCATTTTAGATGCATATTTAAATCAGTTTGAATTTACATCTTGTGAAACTTGCCAGTCATGTCACAAAGATTAGATGACCATAGCCCTGTTTATTGGAAATAGAGAAAGAGTTAATGAACTCTTGGGACTGACACATGATGATGTATGTAAGGTCTCCTGTCTACACATGCCAGGACTGGTTCTTTATACTTCATTACGTTCTCTGATAATCTCTCAAGATTCAGACATATGTTCCTGTTGAAACACAAGTCCGAACCTTTTGAGATATTCACAGAATATAAGCTAGAAGTAGAGAACCAATACAGGTATAAGTATTATGTCCTATGATAAGATCAGGGAGGAGAATACTTGTGCATGGAATTCTTGGATATTCTAAAAGAAGATGAGATTCTCTCTCAGTATTACTCCTCTGAATGCACCACAGCACAACGGTGTATCGGGGTGGAGCAATCGCACCATATTGGATATAGTGTGCTCTATGATGAGTACTACTGAGTTACCTATTTCCTTTTAGGGAGTTATGCACTTATGAAGTTGCATACCTATTGAATAGGGTTCGAATCAAATCAGTGCCTACCACTCCATATAAGATATGGTATGGGAAGAGCCTATCTCTTAAATAAGTTAAGATTTGGGATTGTCCGGCCTATGTCAAAAGCAAAATCCGGACAAAATCGAAGCAAGGTCAGTTCTGTAGAACTGGAAAGGTTCCAGCTATACAAAACTGCAGCTGATTTGACTGGACCAAAGGATTCTATAGTCCCTGACGAACCTCAGCCTCTCCGCCGAACTAGCAGGGTTCCTCATCCGCTTGAGAGATACTTCGGTTTCTCGATGACAGTGGGAGCGAGGACTGCATCATGAGATGATGACCCAACTAGATTCGAGCTGGTCATCAAGAGTAGGGACTCTGTAAGAATGGCTGGATGCTTAGCGATCTGAGATGGAATCCATATACACCAACAAAGTATGGACTTTGTTTGCTATATCTGAAGGGTTAAATCCCCATCAGGAGCAAGTATATCTTGAGAAGATTACTTGGTGTAGATGGAAAAGTTGAGACTTTCAAAGCTAGACTTGTTAAAGGTTTTAGTCGTCAACCAGGTGTGGATAATGATAAAACTTTTTCTAGGGACTATGCTTAAGTCCATCCAGATCCTACTTGCCATTGCTACATACCATGACTGCGATATCTGGTGGTTGGGTGCCATGACTACTTTTCTAAATAATGATTTAGAAGAGAACGTCTATAAGAACACAGCCAGAGGTCTTCGTAAACAGTGGGAGCAGCGGAAACGTGTGCAAGTTGCTTTACAGAATAAAGCAGGCATCGCGGAGTTGGAACGTCTGTTTTGATATGATAGTCAAAGTGTTTGACTTCATCAAAATGGTAGATGAACCTTGTATATACAAAATGGTAGTAGAGAGTAAGGTGGTTATCCTCGTATTGTACGTAGACAACATACTCTTGATAGGAAAAGAGTTTCCTATGCTACGCACGGTCAATCTCCGCTTATCACAAGGATTCTCCAATAGGATCAAAGTGATACCTCCTAAATCCTGAGTTTTCATCTATAAGATAGATGTAATTGGATGCTAGGATTCTCACTAGATGTAGTGAGATGGTATCAATCGATCCTGGGAAAAATCACTGGAAGGGTTCCAGAGTGATAAAGACGACTGAATGTCAGTCACAGGCATTGTCTTTACCCTTAGTAAAGGGACGGTATGTTGGAAGAGTTCCAAGCTAGATACCGTGGCAAACTAGACGATAAAGGCCGGTAACATCGCTATTAAAGATACTACCAAAGAGGCAGTTTTGGTGTATATTGGTTCATAAGATGAACTAGGTTCCTACCATTGTATGACAATGGAAGTGTGGCTTTGGCCAAGGAACCCCGATCCCATCAGTGACCCAGACATATTCTGAGGCAGCATTACCTAATCATGGAGATAGATGATCTCCAGGGTGATCGAGGTTAGGAGAGTAGACTCAGAGGACAACACGGCAGATCCACTCACAAAGGCTTTTTCCCAGAGAGAGACTTATATGGGATGGTTGAGTATGAGATACTACAACCACTGCTACAGATGGCCCTAGTGCAAGTGGGAGATTGTTAGTTATATGTATGCCCTAGAGGCCATTACTGTACATTGGATGTATATTGTAATGGATGCTGGGACATATATAGGTAGGACTTTCTTGCTCGACATGATAGTACGCTATCTGGTTGCTCTTTATCTTAACATGTATACTTTCTGTCTCTCTGTTACGTGTTGATAAAGCCCTTAGGATGTGTACTCGACTTCCAAGACTATGATGCAGATCATACTAGTGGGGCCTGGTTAGTCCATGAGTACATCCTTCAATGTTCCTAGTCATGGGAATATCGAGACGGGGCATCGATATTCCAGAGTAGACTAGCGTATATCTTCTCGACCCATGTGATGGGCGATGGATGATCCCATATCCATTGGTGTTTGACATCAGAGATGGTATGCGGGTGCTCAGTGGAGACCGAGTACACTGAACGGACTCGCCAAGAACTCCCAGATGGTATAATACCTCACGTCAGATGGCAGTTCTCTGGTGACACTGGTACAGCTTAGTCTGTTGACCCGAGATCGTCATAGAGTCTTGTGTGTCTCCCACTGTGCTTTGATTTCCACCCTACCACGGCTCTACTGAGTCGTGCAAACAGGTGGTTTTTGGGTACAGTCCCGATTCACATGGAGGCAATGAGCAATAGGAGGGAATTCGTCTCTCCCGGTATTGGGGGTTGATGTTGCGGTATGCACGACTGACCATAACAGGAAATCCGTGGCCAGGGTTGCAGTGATATATTGGTAAGAGTTATCAGTAGTTTCACGAATGTTATGGACCCTACGTCGGCATGACTTATCAAGCTATTGGGGTCTGACGTTTACCACCCCTAGGCGAGATATGCGACATATCAGACGAACAGACCGGACTGTACGGTAAGTGTTACTGGTTGGTTTCACAAGAGTGTGAGCGGGCTTGCTCGTCGATCTTCTGATCGCTCAATACCCGGGTGGCCGTTACGTTTAGCAGACCGCTTGCGGCTTGTGGGTGTTTGATATGATCATCATCTGCTACCGGCGTATTGACGAGTCTTTAGAGTCCTACATAGAGGTTTCCTAGCTCAAGCGAAACGAAATAGGAGCGCATATGAGATATGTGCAGGACCGAGAATAATGCGTGTATGTGATACCATATTCCATTCTCGCTATGAATGTATCGATTGGTTGTATGCGATATAACCTAGTTATCGAATCGAAGATTGATTCGATAAGCCGATACATTGGATACTAGTCGGTTATATGCGACATGACCGGATTATTGAATCAAGTGTTGATTTAATGATTTAATGTATAATTATATATATTTGATATATTACTTTGCATTAACTAGTATTGGTTCACTTTAAAAGGATTTTCTCATTTGATGTGCGCATTGTATATGTGATATATTTTTGTACACTTGATTGTATCATGTTTGATGATACATGAATGTTTGTGTGTATGATTAAACCATGGTTAAGTAATGGTTAGGGTTTTCATTTTCTTATATATTTATTTATTTATTTATTTTGGCAAAAGATAAAGAGAAAATGGTGGCTTTCTTTGTTTGTTGTTGAAGCTTCATGAAGCTTTGACTAAGTGACCATTTTGTCTTCATGCTTAACTCTAACCATTCAAACTAACCATAGTTCATTCTCTACACTTGACCATGGTTGATATATGATAAGTATTCATTTTATTTTCTTTTTGAAGAACACTTATCATATATTCTTTCTTCTTCTTCTTCATCTTTAACAATGAAGAAAGCTTGCCTCCATCAATGGCAACTAGTGAAAATGAGTGAGAAATCCAATTCTAAAGTGAACCCACTTCCTATTTCTTCATCCTCTACCTCTTGCCAAGTAGTATAGGGTGTTTTCTTCACAAGTTTCATGACTTGGTGAAGTGGGAGCTTGATCTTGTGATGCCTCGACGTAGATCATCTTCGGCATCGAAGTCGACGCCTAGCCCGCCCATTTCTCCGATGAAGCCGACGCTAGAGCCCGGGATCCGATGATGGCAGCGAGGAGACTTCATCACGGAGCTATGGAGGTGGAGGACCGGATCTACAAAGGTTGTAGCCCCTTTCCTTTAGCGTTAAATTCGTTTACTCGCATTGCATCGCCTCATTATCTAGTTAACGATCCGTATTAGGGTTTGTAGGCACATGAAAATTTTCAATTGGGCATGTTTGATCACTTGTGAGACTTCATTAGTGTGCCTAGGAACCCTACAGAGGGGCGGTGGTTGGTCCCACAACCATTGGTGTGATCACCTAAGATAGTATACGAATGCTCACAGTAGGGTTACTAGGCACTGTCACAAGGTTCTACAAGGCATCAACCATGCCAAAATCAAATTTTACATGTGCCGAACAACCCTAACCAAGATCTTAGACTAGAGATTAGGTGAAACAAAAGCAAGTAAACAACTTTACTTCTAAGAGTTTGGGATTACAACCTTTGTAGTCCGTTCCTTCACTTCATAAGCTCCGTGTTGTGGTTCCTTCGCTGCGATCATCAAGTATCCGGACTCTAGAGAGGCACTATGAAGAGAAAGATGCAAGCTTGCTTCCGATCTTCGATAACGAAGATGATCTACCTTGAAGAAACTCATGCCCAAGCTTTTGCTTCACTAATCAAGTATTAGCAAAGCAAACACCCTAATCTAAGTGGCTAGAATAGATGAGGATGATGAAGTAGGAATTTAGCTCTCATTTGTTTTCTTTATCTCACTCAAAATCATCACATATGAAAAAACTAGTGAAGCTTTTCATCAAGCAAGAAAGAAGAAGAAGATGATCAAATCCTTTTGTGATGAATAATGAATCAAGTGAGGTTAGAAATGCAACCATGGGTTAAGTATGAAAACTTAACCCATGTAGAGAATTAACTATGGTTAAAGGGTTGGGTTGGGTTAAAGAAATATCTTTGCAAAATAACACAAAATATCAAGGTCAAAGTCAAACCTTCAAGAAGCTTCTTGAAAGCTTCATGTAAGCTTAACCCTAATCCAAACCTTAACTATATTTAAACTCCACAAATCATGTTGCATTTATAAACATAACATGTTACAATATTATATATCACATATACAATATTTATTATAACAAAATCAAATAATACAATTAACATATATCTGTAAGTCTACGTTGCCCACCCCGGTGCTTGCGGGGAGGCGGAAAACGGAATAAAAATCGGATTTTTATCATGCTAGGCAACATGGACTAACTAAAGTCGGATCTTTGCTAAACAAAAACTAGCTAAAGCTAACTAGAAACTAGCTAAAGGGTAGAATGGTTATACCTAGGGATTTAAGTCCTTCTCTCCTTGCTCCTTGAAGTAGTAGAAAGGGATCACCTTTGTCGTCTTCTCACGTCGAAGAAGGATCCACCCGAAAGCCTCAACCTTTGGCTTCAACTTCAAGCTAGAAGTAACTAGGGTGCTAGAAGTGCTAGTCCTAGAACCCTAGATGAGAGTAAAGATTATCAAGAAGAGGTTTTTCTCAAGCTCAAGTGTTTCTCAACACATGAGAGGGGAGAGCTTGAGGAAGAGGAGGAGCAAGAGAGAGAAAGTGTATGATAGAATGAGAACAAAATGAAGCATTCTCACATATATGTGTGTATTATTGCAAATTGAAAATTAGTGAGATAATTGTCATGGCTTAATCAAGACATGACCATTATCATTTCATTTTTAATGCAAATTGCAAGGATCAAAGAGTATCTTCCAAATGAAATGATGATGGTCAAATTGTCAACCAAGGTCAACAAGTCAAGAATGTCAAATGGTCAACAACCCTAACCATGCACAATTATATTAAACTAATTTCAATTAACCATAATACACACATAAGCATTAGGGTTAGCAAAATGACAATGGTCACTAACCCTAATTAAAGTCCTCTTTCTCTGTCTTAATCAACTGTGCATACGCACCCGCATTCGTGATCCGAGAAACACGAATACAATGAGATAAAACCAATCCCAAATCATATATTAGGATCTGGCTTAAACCAAAGCCCGATAGTATAAGCTGTCCGGACAGCAAACGTGCACAAGTGCACCGATGTGAACGAACCCTGTCGCAAAACCATGCGACCTCTACTCATTTTGCCTAAAGGCGAATAGCTCTCTGTGTGGGACTCTAAAGACTCGACACTACGCTGGCAGTGCATTTAACCATAGACCGCAAGCGGCACTAGCTGTACGTAACGGTCCCCAGGTAGATGTCGATAAGAAGACTGATGAGGTGACCCCATCTGAACTCCTACTGAGCCTGTATGTGACAGTCTCCGTACAGTCCGGTCTGTTCGTCTGATACATCGCATGGCGGGCCTAGGGGGCGGTGAACGTCAGTCCCCTAATAGCGGTACAAGTCGTGTCGGAGTGTAGCCTAGAACACCCTGAGATAACACTGGAAACCTACCAGTATATCTTGCTTGCCCTGGCCAGGGACTACTCATGTAATGGCTCTCCTAGACACAGCGCGATGTCAACCCCCAATACCGGGAGAGACGAATCCTGTCTAACCGTCACTGCCTCCAAGTGCTTCGGGACTGCACCCAAAAACTACCTGTTTGCACGACTCCTTTGAGCCGTGGTATGGTAGTAATCAAAATGCAGTGGGAACACACTCGAGGCGAGGTGACAGTGTCAAGTCAGCGGACTAAGCTGTACTCATGTCACCTGGGAACTGATAACTGACGATAGGTATAATACCAACCAACAGTTCCCGACGAGTCCTGTCCAGTGTACTCGTAACCTAACGAGCACCTGCATACTATCTCAAGTACGACGTACTGACGGCTGTGGGACAGACTCTCCCACACTGGGATGAGAAGCGCATACGCTAGTCTACTCCGGAGTATCGATACCCTGTCTCGATAGTCCAACGACTAGGGACCTGTATAAGGATGTGCTTATGGATTACCCAGCCTCCACGAGTGTGAGCGCCATCACAACGCTGGTAATCAAGCAAAGATCCTAAGGGCTCTACTAATATGTATATAAGCGATATGCTAAAAGAAACACATGCACATATTAAAGCAGAGACAAACCAAGTAGCATACTACCATTTCGAGCAAGATTGTATATACAACTGTGAATATCCCAAGCTTCCATCAAGTAATATACAAACTAGTATGATACAGTAATGGCCTCTAGGGCATATACACTAACAATATCACATATATATCAATGTATTACCCGAGTGAGAAAAAGAATCTTTAAGTGAGTTTATACTAGTTAATGTAATATAATATATCAAATATATAATTATACATTAAATTATCGAATCAACACTTGATCCGATAATCCGGCTATTTCACAAATAACCGACTAATATTATCTGTATCAGTTCATCGAATCAACACTTGATCCGATGATCCGGCTATATCATATATATCCGGCCGATATCATATATCACGAGAATCTAATACGGTATCACATACACGTATTGTTCTCGGTACCGCACATATCACATATGTGCTCCTACTCCGTTTTTCCTGAGCCAAGAAACCTCTGTGTAGGACTCTAAAGAATCGTCAATACGCCGGTAGTAGGTGATGATCATATCAAACACCCACAAGCTGCAAGCGGTCAGCTAAACGTAACAGCCACCCAGGTATTGAGTGATCAGAAGATCAACAAGCAAGCCTGTACATTCTCCCGTGAATCTAACCAGTAACACTCCCGTACAGTCCGGTCTCTTCGTCTGATATGTCGCATATCTCGCCTAGGGGTGGTAAACGTTAGACCCCAGTAGCTTGATAAGTCGTGTCGATATGAGCTCCATAACAGTTCGAGAAACTACTGATAACACTTACCAGTAAATCTCAGCAACCCTGGCCAGGGATTTCCAGTTATAGCCAATCGAACACTGCGCAACATCAACTCCCTATACCGGGAGAGACGAAACCCCTCCTATCGCTTATTGCCTCCATGTGATTCGGGACTGTACCCAAAAGCCACCTTTTTGCACGCCCTCTTGGACGTGGTATGATGGAAATAAAAGCACAGTGGGAATCACACAAGAACCTATGACGATCTCGGGTCTACAGACTAACCTGTACCAGTGTCACCAGAGAACTGCCATCTGACGTGAGGTATAATACCATCTGGGAGTTTTCGGCGAGTCCGTCCAGTGTACCCAGTCTCCACTGAGCACCCGTATACTTTCTCTGATGTCAAACACCAATGGATATGGGATCATCCATCGCCTATCATATGGATCAAGAAGCGCATACGATAGTCTACTCTGGTATATCGATGCCCTGTCTCGATACACCTACGACTAGGAACATTTGAAGGATGTACTTGGCGACTACACGTCCCCACTAGTATGATCCGCATCATAGTCCTGGTAGTCAAGTACTCATCCTAAGGGTTTTATCAACATGTGACATAGAGACAATCAGAATATATGTTAAGATAAAGAGTAACCGGATAGCATACTATCATGTCGAGCAAGAAAGTCCTCCCTATATATGTCCAAGCATCCACTACAATATACAACGTATGTACAGTAATGGCCTCTAGGTCATACATATAACTAACAATCTCCCACTTGCACTGGGGCCATTTGTTGTAGTATCTCATACCCAACAATCAGCTGTGGTTGAAGTATCTCATACTCAACCATCCCATAAAAGTCTCTACTGGGAAATAGGCCTTTGTGAGTGGATCCACGCTGTTGTCCTCTGTGTCTACTCTCCTAACCTCGATCTCACTGGAGATCAACCATCTCTATGATCAGGTGATACTTCCTAAGAATATGTCTGGATCTCTGATGGGACGGGGTTCCTAGGCATAAGCCACAACTCCATTGTCACACAATGGTAGGAACTAAGTTCATCTCATGAACTATTATATATATCCAGACTGCTTCTTTGGTAGCATCCTTGGTAGTGATTTATCTTGCCTTTAATCGTCTAGTAAGTCACGGTATCTAGCTTGGAACTCTTCCAACATACCGTCCTTCCACTGAGGGTAAAGACAATGCCTGCGACTGACATTCAGTCGTCCTTATCACCCTGGAACCTTTCCAGTGATTCTCCCCAGGATCGATTGATACCATCTCACTACAACTAGTGAGAATCCTAATATCCAATTACATCTATCTCATAAATCCAAAACCCAGGATTTAGGAGGTATCACCTTGATCCTATATGGAGAATCTTTGTGATAAGTGGAGATTGACCGAGTGTAGCATAGGAAACTCCTTCCCTATCAAGAGTATGTCATCCACGTACTCTACGAGGATCACAACCATACTCTCTACTACCCTTTTGTATATACTAGGTTCATCTACCATTTTGATGAAGTCAAACTCTTTGACTACTACATCAAAATAGACGTTCCAACTCCACGATGCCTGATTTATCATATAAAACATTTTGCACACGTTTCCGCTGCTCTAATTGTCTACGAAGACCTCTGGCTGTGTACTTATAGACACTCTCTTCCAAATCATCATTCAGAAAAGCAGTCATGACACCCAACCGCCAGATATCGTAGTTATGGTATGTAGCAATGGCAAGTAGGATCTGGATGGACTTAAGCATAGCTTTGAAAGTCTCAACTTTTCCATGTACACCAAGTAATCTTCTCAAGATATACTTGCTCCTGATGGGGATTTAACCCTTCAGATAAAGCAACCAAAGTCCATACTTTGTTGGTGTATAAGGATTCCATTTCAGATCGCTAAGCATCCAGCCATTCTTACAGAGTCCCTACTCCTGATGGCCTGCTCGAAACAAGTTGGGTCATCATCTTATGATGCAATCCTCGCTCCCACTGTCATAGAGAAACCGAAGTATCTCTCAGGTGGATGAGAAACCCTACTAGTTCGGCGGAGAGACCGAGGTTCGTTAGAAACTATTGAATCCTCCGGTTCTACCAAATCATCAGCTGCAGTTTGTATAGTTGGAACTCTTTCCAGTTCTACCTCATGACCACTAATTTCTTCACAAGAAATTCCCTTTCACAAAGGTGGCATGCTGAGAAACAAAACATCTTTTGTTTCTCGATGTAGTAGAAGATATTCCCTTGCTAATGCTTGGGATATCCAACAAACTTCCACAGAACTGACCCTGCCTCGAGTTTGTCCGGATTTTGCTTTTGACATAGGCCGGACAACCCCAAATCTTAACTTATTTAAGAGATGGGCTCTTCCTATACCATATCACATATGGAGTGGTAGCCATCTGATTTGGTTGGAACCCTATTCAATAGGTATGCAACTTCTCAAGTGCATAACCCCAAAAGAAAATAGGCTACTCAGTAGTACTCATCATAGAGCACACCATATCACATAAGGTGTGATTGCTCCGCCCCGATACACCGACGTGCTGTGGTGCATGCGGAGGAGTAATGCTGAGAGAGAATCTCATTCTCCTTTAAAATAGTCCAGGAATTCCGTGCTCAAGTATTCTCCTCCTTGATCTCATCAAAGGACATAATACTTATACCCGTTTTTGGTTCTGTACTTCTAACTTATATTCATTGAATTTCTCAAAAGTTCCAGACTTGTGTTTCAACAGGAACATATGTTCGGATCTTGAGAGATAATCAGTGAGTGTAATGAAGTACAAAGAACCGGTTTTGGCATGTGTAGACAGGGGACCTTCATACATTATCATGTATCAATCCCAAGAGTTCACCAACTCTTTCTCTGTTTCCAATAAACAGAGCTGTGGTCATCTTATCTTTGTGACATGACCGGCAAGTTTCACAAGATGTAAATTCAAACAGATTTAAATATGCATCTAAATGTAACTTCAGCTAGTCGGGTCACATTGATATGACCTAGTCTACAATACCTCAAGAAGGATTCGTTCATTTCTGAACTCTTCCTCTTGTGTGTGTTCTGTATACTAAGAACTCTGGTTTGATTTAGAACGTATATGCTTTTAGATAACATGCCTGAACCGATCAACTCTTGATATAGGAAATGTTCAAAACATTATCCAACAATACAAAATTATATCCTTCTTTACTAATAAAGAGACAGATATGATGTTGTATATCAGGTTCGGTATCTAATAACATTCGTTCAGAATCAATGTATTCTGGTAATACAGGATGATAGTTACCAACAGACTTGGCTGCAACACTTGCACCGTTTCCAACTCTTGAAACTTATCACCCATTCTCAGTTCTCTACCTATCTGTAGCCCATGTAACAGATTACATATCTAGGACCCTGATCCGGTATCTCATACCCAGGACGTAAAGGATACTGAGAAACAGTTCTGTAATGAACACACCTGAAGAAGATGCATCAGCATGCACTTTCTTCGTTTGGGTGGCACGGGAATTCTGGTAATCTCCTATATCCTGCTCGGTCTTATAACATTTATAAGTTGGAGCGGGACCAACGTTCCTTAGCGCAGTATAACAAGCGGGTTTGGTCAATACATCTGTATTATTATCTTGATTAAGGCGTGACATAGTCGCAACCAGGAGAGAAAGAGAAGAAAACACTCAGCGTATGCTCTTGCAAGATTATATTGGCTATTAATATATCTAATCAGGATGGCTCCCACTGTTTTAATCAAATCTTCCTTCAAACCCTAAAAGGTAAGACTAGCCGGGATTAATTACACCCTACAAGTTCGCCAATCTTTCGGTCAGGCCAGTGTCGGTACTTTGAGGGAGGTTCCCCGTGCTTTCGCACGGACCTAATTAAAATAAACCTCGTTTTCCCAGGGGCGAAACCCCATTGACACCTTTTTAGACACCTACTCGATCGGCTAATTGTAATGTGTAAGACTCTTCCAGGAGTAACTCTTACTCGCAGCGGGTATCGGATCAAACTATCTCATAGAAGGTATGCAATCTCATTGCAAATTTCAACACTTGAAATTCCCGATAATATTTTGCCCCTAACCTCCTATGAGCTTGACAAAGGCCAACAAACCTTAGGATGCTAGTCAAGTTCAACCCGTCATTTCCTGATTGAATTAAACCCACCCGCATGATCCTTGACAAAGGCCAACAAGGTCGCATGACTACTCTAACTCAATCACATCATATGCTTATTCAGATAAGCAGTAATCAGCTACCGCACACTACGCCTTGACAAAGGCCAACAAACGCAGCACGAATACTAAATACTACTTATCTGAAATGACGGAGGGCTACAACAGGTTTTTAAGAAAACCCTTTGCGTAATGAACTTGATATTGTTGTAGAATCAAGTGATTTTAAAAGGAATGTTTTGAGGCCTTTTCTAGTTTCACTAAAGATGTCACTCCCGGTGAAGGGATCTCGGCTCTTTCCTCATCGAATAAGGTGCAGGATATTTCATAAATACCGCTGTGCAAAGCAAGAACTATAGAAGCAATCAAAAGACAAACCGAGTTTGTAGCATCTGCTAGTTTCTCTAAAGAGGTCACTCCCGGTGAAGGGATCTCGGCTCTTTCCTTATCGAATAAGGTGCTGGATATTCTACAAGGAATACCGCTATGCAAAGCAAGAACTAGAGCTACCGGTTTTTGAGACAAGTTTCTACAATATCTTTTAGGTTTCTTTTAGTTTCATTAATCTCATTAATGAAGTCCCATTTTTAATATACTTCACAAGCATCACATTTGAAACGAAATCAGCAATATAACATATATCTCATATATATAATATAAACATTCGTCTCAGGCAGTAATATGATCTCATCACAGAACATTGCAGCAGAAGAACATATATGAAATATTGGATATACTAGGAGGTCCGTGTTTTAATACGAGCCTATATAAAACACGGATTCCACGGTCGCGATGAACAGCCAAACCCACATCTCTAGACCCCTATGAGAGCGGCAAGTAAGCCTGCCAGTTCTAGAATTAGGAGACCCGATCTCAACTTCTCGAGATGGTCTCCCACTGGATCCTAGAACCCGGTTACTTGTGCTCCCCGCCTTGGGTCTACCTAATACGGAAAAGTAAATAATATACAATGGTGACATCATCCTCAGCCCGGAAGTGCCCCAATAAAAGAATATTACATACAATTGAATTTTACATGAATGAAAAAGAAAAACTCTCATCTCACATAAAACCCCCGGCTATTCAAAACACGACGATCCAATATAACATATCACAGAAACACATAATATCACATATCATCAACGTAAGTAAATATGTGTATCCCAATTGTCGTTGATGTATAGCAACGAAACCGGTGATACACCATATATTACACTTACGGTCGCAGAAAAGAAAGTGTAAAACTACAACAGTTGGAATCCGCAACTTCCTTAGACATCGCATGCCTAACCAAATAAATTCCTTAGACATCGCATGCCTAACAATTATAAACCCCGCATTTTAGTCTCAATATCGAAAACACTTTTCAATATCTTGTCGGGCAATTCAGCAAGATTCCCGACATCCTGATCGAATGCTCGTCGAAAACTTTAGTAGACGGTCGCACCCCCGATGCCGTCGACGAAGTACACTAAGGCGGAACACCGCTTCCGCGAGCACCCGAACGGATGCTTTTGGCGACGGGGTTCTCCTACAGTCACTTGGTCGGGACTATGGGGCGTGGCTATCTATTAATTTTACCCGGCGAGTATCCGTGTACGCTACGTGATTGCAACAGACTTTTGATCACATCAAAATACCGTGGCAACCGATCATCTGAGACTAAACTGCTAGATTTATAACATTCAAATTAGTTATCTCATAACTACTTGTCGATTCCAAATATTGTATCACATTCCAGATAAATAGACAATGTTAAACTTTCCTTATCGAATAAACAAACACCCAAGATTTCCCAAATAGCTCAACACTTGAGGGTAGTTTAAAAGCATCCATCACATGCCACAGTACCAATGGTCCAGCCGTAGAAGGATCAAACCAACGCCTCATATGTGGCAATGCCGTACTGCCCCAAACCCTAAGGTTCAGAGGCGGTTCAGACGGTCACATAATCGAGTTAAGGTTTGTGTTCTTCTAGAGGGTCCACCGCGTTACTTGCATGACTTTGAATGTTCTTTAACTAAGGAAAAATCCAACACTTGGAAATTTTCCGACAGGGGAAAAAGTGAGTTATTGATATCCGTTCAAACTTTTTAACATGTTCTAAAATTACCCGGAAAAACTTAAACGAAGTTAAACTTTCCGATTGGATCAACGAATACAAAAGATCTCCAGAAAACTCAACACTTGAGTAATATTAAAAATTCCCATGAAATCCCTACGGATGTTACTGTAGAAAAATGAGTCTTTAATATCCACGTACGGCCGTGGAACCGCCGCGCAATGCTTGGTATTGCCGCGATTCCGCGGCGCTTTAATGGAATTAGGTGGTTGTATTTTACAGTTATCCTTAGAATTCCCTGCTTAATTTTTTGAGTAATTTTAATACAGAAAAAATCAACATTTTAAAAAATTTCCAGAGAGGGGGTGTATAACGACATTCCGGGGTTCGATCGGACTTTAAATTTCGTTTAGACTTCCCCTAAAGCTCTAGCTTGGCTCTGATACCACTGTAGGGTTAGTAGGCACTATCACAAGGTTCCACAAGGCATCAACCATGTCAAAATCAAATTTTACATGTGCCGAACAACCCTAACCAAGATCTTAGACTAGAGATTAGGCGAAACAAAAGCAAGTAAACAACTTTAATTCTAAGAGTTTGGTATTACAACCTTTGCAGTCCGTTCCTTCACTTCATAAGCTCCGTGTTGTGGTCCCTTCACTGCGATCATCAAGTATCCGGACTCTAGAGAGGCTCTATGAAGAGAAAGATGCAAGCTTGCTTCCGATCTTCGATAACAAAGATGATCTACCTTGAAGAAACTCAAGCCCAAGCTTTTGCTTCACTAATCAAGTATTAGCAAAGCAAACACCCTAATCTAAGTGGCTAGAATAGATGAGAATGATGAAGTAGGAATTTAGCTTTCATTTGTTTTCTTTATCTCACTCAAAATCATCATATATGAAAAAGCTAGTGAAGCTTTTCATCAAGCAAGAAAGAAGAAGAAGATGATCAAATCCTTTTTTGATGAATAATGAATCAAGTGAGGTTAGAAATGCAACCATGGGTTAAGTATGAAGACTTAACCCATGTAGAGAATTAACTATGGTTAAAGGGATGGATTGGGTTAAAGAAATATCTTTGCAAAATATCACAAAATATCAAGGTCAAAGTCAAAGCTTCAAGAAGTTTCTTGAAAGCTTCATGTAAGCTTAATCCTAATCCAAACCCTAATCATATTTAAACTCCACATATCATGTTGCATTTATAACCATAACATGTTACAATATTATATATCACATACAATATTTATTGTAACAAAATAAAATAATACAATTAACATATATCACATATATATCAATGTATTACCCGAGCGAGGAAAAAAATCTTTAAGTGAGCTAATACTAGTTAATGTAATATAATATATCAAATATATAATTATACATTAAATTATCGAATCAACACTCGATCCGATAATCCGGCTATTTCATAAATAACCGACTAATATTATCTGTATCAGTTCATCGAATCAACACTTGATCCGATGATCCGGTTATATCACATATACCCGGCCGATATCACATATTGCGAGAATCTAATACGGTATCATATACATGTATTGTTCTCGGTCCCGCTCATATCACATATGTGCTTGTTCAGACCATAATATTGCATTTATCATTCCCCTATTTCTTATCTTTTTATAAATAAACAGGTACTCTTGACGCACGTTTGCCGCATATTACAGGATACAGGTTTCTGGAGCAAATACAATGAAAAAGACACAAAACAACAGAAAAAGGGACTTTTGACCAACAAGCAGACCTATCCTAGTCAAGCCTAGTCGAAGAACAGTGCAAGGTCCAAAATGTTAAGTAAACGGTTAAAAATCCCAATACAAGTGTTCACTGAAACATCTGGAGAAGAATAAGAAGCCAACAGAGAAACTACATATGGAAACAGAAGCCCAAAGAGCCACTGAACCAAGCCCAAAAAGCACACAGCCCAAGTCTACAGTTTGGCCGCGGATCCGCGGCCAAACCCATGCTGGCGCCGCGGTTCCGCGGCCGTTAGGAACACGTGTCGGTGCAGATTTTCTGAGGCGGCGCGACGGTTCTGGTGTTAGGATTTTATGTGGGCAAATCTGTAATTTTGTATGTGCGAGAGTCTGTAGCCCTAGGTTTCCTATTTTCCTATAAATTGTAATTTTACATCTAAAAATTGTATGCCTCTTTTCAATAAATAAAATTCAGAAATTCTGGAAGTGACATTCAGATCTGTTCTTTATCGCTTGGAGGGAGCCATCACCATTAGTAAGTATTTTTTTTCTTTTATTCTTTTAATGCTATTTCATCCCCTAATGAGCGAGTAGTCTCCTCGCTTGTTAGGGTTAGCCTTAGGGAAAGGGTTGAGAGATGAGATCTCTCACCCCTTTCAATGCCTTACCTATTAAGAACTCCATGCATGCGCGCACAACCGCTCCCTGCGGCACCCTACCCCTCGAGGTAACGGTGAACCGCAGTATAAAGGGCCGGTTGCGCGCGTTTTCCATGGGGGTTAGGGTAATTAACGATAAAGGAAGGATACGAATCTAGAGGAAGAAAACATCATCCCAAAAGAGTCGTATCCACTTTATCGATAATTACTATAACACCTAATGGATCTAAAATACGGCATTGAAAGCGGTGAGGAAACATCAATCTCCAAAACTTCCTCTAAGCCTAACCCTAGCAAGAATTTAAATTAGATTAATTAAGTTTTAGATCTAGATTTTTATAAACCAACCCAAAACGACAAATAGAATCAACTCGTTAAAACACACTAAAGGAATTTACCCGTCTCTGTGGATCGACCCGCACTCACCGGCTAGCTGCGAAGCGACGCCGTTTCTGATTGCGGTAATAATATTTTTGATCTTGAAATCCCTATAATCAAATGGCGCCGTTGCCGGGGACGGCGTAATATTTCTTTTTGTGAATTTTCGGGTTGATATAAATTTTAAAAATTATAAAAATCTGAAAACATAAAAAATAAAAAAATTATTATCAAATTTGATCTGTTTGAAGGGTGTATCTTTTGAATCTTGCAGGAACAGCGAAGAATTGAAGATCTGGAAATTTACAGAGGGCAAAATAAAAATTGGTACATAAGAACAGAGAGGAATTGAATGTACAGAACCACAGAATTTTTTACAGAGGCTGAACCCACCCACCGACCGCGTTTCCGCCGCATTGGTAGACTCCCGCCGCGGTTCCGCGCTCATTTGGCCACGTCAGCACCTCAAATTTTGTGAGTTTGATCCTCCTCCTCCCCTCTGTAATCTAAAAAATATCCACTGTAAAAATTTTCTGCAGGGTTCTTTGCGCTAAAAAATTCTTCTACCCCCTTCTAAATAACAGATCTCTGCAGGTTTCTTTGCGCCGCGCTAAAAAAAAATTTTTGATTGCAAGTGAAATTTTATTTGTTTTGCATAATTTAACCGGACTCTAAGGGGCTATTTGACCAAACTCAGATTGGGTGGGGATTTCATCACCCTTCCCAGGACCCCAGAAAACACCTAAGCATTTTGCATCAACCACCTTTAATTAAAAAAGATTAGACTCAGACCTAAGGACAGCGAGCTCAATAGGAAAAGGACTAGGGTAGGCATCGGCCGTTTATCCTAACCGACATTGAGGTGTCTAGGCTAGTGGTTTTTAATTAGGCCTACTGTAGTGGTGGTTCCTTCCCACTTACCTGGCCGTACTTGTCCGTGAAGAGGCGGTTCGAGGTCTATTTCTAGCCCTAGTTAGGAGCTGTCTAGTAGACCTAGGCGACCCTAGATCTAGGTCTGATTGTGCATGTGTGGTTGATACTTTTGTGTCACGAGTCCATTTTCTAAAACCTTCTTGCAAAACTCTCCAATAAAAAATTAAAGAAAATCTTTTAAAAAAAAAAAACTTGCAAAAATTTTGTCGCTAAGAAATCCTTGCATTCTTCTATCATGGGTACACCACATCATAAATCTCTTGCCGAATTTTGGTATCCCGAACCTAACTTTGCGTCGTTCGTCAATTGTTTCGGTCAATTTAAAAACGATCCTTCCTTGCCAAAAATTTCGTTGAAAGATCAAATAGAGGCGTCTAGGAGAAATAGTTTAACTTTTCAACCCACTTCGTGTCAACCGAGTCAACCTTTACAACCTACATATGTTGATACCACTTTTCCAAGTCCTTCTGTCACTCCTAGGCCGATGTCCATTGCTGAGCATATTGCTCAATCTCGCAGTCGATCTTTCACCCCTCTCCACTCATCTAGTTTTAGGGATCCGCACGATTATTCACCTTCTTATCCATATGTTGACCCTACTCCTGTCTTACCACCCACTTCCTACCAATCATACCGGACCTTCCCACCTTCACTAGACGCTGTTTCGACACAGCCATTAGGGAGTTTCACATACCCAACTAATTTTGAATCTTTTACTGAAACCCCCCCACCTCCTAAGTCTAGTTTGGAAGAGTCGTTGGAAGCATATATTACTGTAACAAATAAAATAATGAGGAATGTGGAAGCATCCATGGCCGCCCTTATGCAACCTAGTGAACCGGTAGCTAGTGTCCCGCTAGCTCCGAATTTTTCAATGTATAAGGCGGCAGTTGGACAGAGTGAGAATGAGAGAGGATTTTCAAATCAAACCTACCCTTACCCAATTGAAACCCACAACTCCGGTTTTCCATCGATTGTTCCAAATGATTCACCAGTTGAAAATAAAAATGAGTTGTGCGATTTTGTAGTGTTTGATTTGCCAAATTGTGAGGAACCCCTTTCAAGTGAAACCGCACCTAATCCTTTCGATCTTTACACCTCCACTCTAGAACCTACATTGATAAATATCCATGCTGTGGATGAAGTGTCTAAAGAGATTGATTTTCACTTGATTGAGGATATAGACGCCGGGAATATTTCGGATGATGAACCTGTCGATTTAATAGAAATTTTATGTTCAAATCATCATCCTGAGTTATTAAATGTTTCTCCCGAATCTCATATGCGTCTAGATTTTGATGATAATGGCAGGGATGAATTAAATATTGAGGATAGTACTGAGGAGAGTCTTGAGGATAATATCGAGGTTGAACCATTTTTATTTGATGTGTCGGATTTTCCAATTCAGCCTCCTGAACTTTTGACTGTTATATCACCATCCCTCCTTCCTACTGTTCCGACCGAACAAATGACCGTTACGCTTTCATCTCCCATACCAAGTTCGGCGTACCCATGTTTTCTTATGAATCTTGAGGGATTTGACCCCATTGCACGACGAGTTCATAGGTTAGCGCAATCGCTTTTAACACATCGGTCATCACATATTGCGCTAATTTATTCACTCAATTTACACCCTCAAGATCGCACTTCACTTCTTTCTTCTTTCCATTTTTCTTCTCCCCCACCGAGACCATATTCTACCATTCTTCTTCCCACACGGTCTCGCGTGTTTCTCATTTCTTTCCTCCACACCCTATTCTTGCACCAACTATACCACTACCACGATAAGATCTTTGAATGGTTGGTGCTGACCTTTGGCTTGTGTAAGGCCAAGCTTAAGTTTGGGGGGACCTTTGTATATATGTATATATCCTTTTGTTTTCTTTAAAAAAAAATAAAAAAAAAATTCAAAACATTAAAAAAATTGTAAATAAATAAACAGGGGAGTATCGGTATTTTGACCCTCTTGGTTTAGCATGACAGTGAGGACACTGTCAAGTTCAAGTTTGGGGGTATGCTCGGTACGTCTTCTTCCTTCGCATTCATTTGTACATATTTTTGCATTTGCATATTTATTTGAAAAACCATAAAAAATTGAAAAAATTTCAAAAATTATAAAAATATTTGTATTCAATTTTGGCCAAGTGACTTGAGTTTGACGAATAGGTTAACTGGCTAGGAACAACTAGATCTTAGACTTAGTGAATTAAAAACCCTAAAGATAACATTCCTTAAAGTTTAGCGGTAGAAAGTATATGTTTTTGTAGTTTATTTAGAAATAGGCAAATTTTGGGTTCACTTCTTGGGCTAAGTCGAAATGAGGGAAGAGTATTGATGTTCTTATTAGAGTATAAGTTTGAAAAATAGTTCCTAGCTTAAGTCTAGATTCTGAAAATGTACACCCTACAATTTGCACAATCACGCACCTTGAAACTTGGAATAGTAGAAGAGACCTTGAAATACTTTTGTCTAAAGTCCTTAGTACAAGGAAAATAAAAGAAAATGTGTGAATAAAGAATAAAGAAAAATGGACACTGGTTTTTGTGATTACTTAAGGCTGTAAAAAATAGAAAAATATGTAGCGAGGGTGCTTCATCACCTAGTGCCTTAGACCAACTGGTTTGGGAGTCATTGCTAAAGCCTTGGGTGTTGCAAGGACTAGGAAGTACGCTTTAAAGTGCAAACGCATTTTGTAATCGGTCGTTGGTACCTCAAGAAGTATTAACGATCGCATGAAGGATGTGTAAGCAAATTTCATTTAAATTCACCAATTAATAAGTACTTTGGACAATGGACAAGGGCATGATTGCTTGAATTGAATTTCCAAGTATAGGGGTGATCTATACACACACGTAGGGGTATGTGATTGGAATCTAGATAAGAGAAAGGAATGAAGAATAGAACTTGTATCTGTAATAGAGTTGATAGAAATTCCTAAGTGGAGATGAAACCCTAGAAGGAAGACTTAAGAGATGCCGAAAGCTAAGTAGGTCTACATAACATATATAATCTTAAGTTAAATAATGAGGAAACGTGAAGAATATGGGTGGATGATTTACAAGTATAAGATAATAGAATTCCTTATTAGAAGACCTAATTGGAGAATAAAGTCAATGGGACGAGTTGATAGGATTTTGTGGGTAGTATCCGCTGAAAACCCTCAGGAGACAACACTCCTCCTACTAGGGACACCTAGAGGTTTAACGGCTTGTTGCACGTGCTCAGTGCAATCGCGTTTCCCTGCGAAAGTGCGGTTAGGATTTTAGTGAATAAAACAATAAGTTTGCTCGAGGACGAGCAAAAGGTAAGTTTGGGGGTATTTGTTCAGACCATAATATTGCATTTATCATTCCCCTATTTCTTATCTTTTTATAAATAAACAGGTACTCTTGACGCACGTTTGCCGCATATTACAGGATACAGGTTTCTGGAGCAAATACAATGAAAAAGACACAAAACAACAGAAAAAGGGACTTTTGACCAACAAGCAGACCTATCCTAGTCAAGCCTAGTCGAAGAACAGCACAAGGTCCAAAATGTTAAGTAAACGGTTAAAAATCCCAATACAAGTGTTCACTGAAACATCTGGAGAAGAATAAGAAGCCAACAGAGAAACTACATATGGAAACAGAAGCCCAAAGAGCCACTGAACCAAGCCCAAAAAGCACACAGCCCAAGTCTACAGTTTGGCCGCGGATCCGCGGCCAAACCCATGCTGGCGCCGCGGTTCCGCGGCCGTTAGGAACACGTGTCGGTGCAGATTTTCTGAGGCGGCGCGACGGTTCTGGTGTTAGGATTTTATGTGGGCAAATCTGTAATTTTGCATGTGCGAGAGTCTGTAGCCCTAGGTTTCCTATTTTCCTATAAATTGTAATTTTACATCTAAAAATTGTATGCCTCTTTTCAATAAATAAAATTCAGAAATTCTGGAAGTGACATTCAGATATGTTCTTTATCGCTTGGAGGGAGCCATCACCATTAGTAAGTATTTTTTTTCTTTTATTCTTTTAATGCTATTTCATCCCCTAATGAGCGAGTAGTCTCCTCGCTTGTTAGGGTTAGCCTTAGGGAAAGGGTTGAGAGATGAGATCTCTCACCCCTTTCAATGCCTTACCCATTAAGAACTCCATGCATGCGCGCACAACCGCTCCCTGCGGCACCCTACCGCTCGAGGTAACGGTGAACCGCAGTATAAAGGGCCGGTTGCGCGCGTTTTCCATGGGGGTTAGGGTAATTAACGATAAAGGAAGGATACGAATCTAGAGGAAGAAAACATCTTCCCAAAAGAGTCGTATCCACTTTATCGATAATTACTATAACACCTAATGGATCTAAAATACGGCATTGAAAGCGGTGAGGAAACATCAATCTCCAAAACTTCCTCTAAGCCTAACCCTAGCAAGAATTTAAATTAGATTAATTAAGTTTTAGATCTAGATTTTTATAAACCAACCCAAAACGACAAATAGAATCAACTCGTTAAAACACACTAAAGGAATTTACCCGTCTCTGTGGATCGACCCGCACTCACCGGCTAGCTGCGAAGCGACGCCGTTTCTGATTGCGGTAATAATATTTTTGATCGTGAAATCCCTATAATCAGTGCTCTTACTCCATTTTGCATGAGCCAGGAAACCTCTGTGTAGGTGATTGATACGAAAAAAGTGTTTGTAGAATAGTTAACCGCAATCAATAACGGTGTCACGTGTAGCTAGACCGAGATGAGTACGGGTCGTCCTCAGGGAAACGTGGAACCTTTTACTCTTACTTTAGACGTGTTGAAAAAGAGAGGAGGAATAAAGAATTTTGTGGAAAGATTTCTAGATCTAAGTTAAGCAAGAATGCAAAATATATAGATCTAGATTATTTTAGGGATGTAGCTAATATAATAAGAGGGCTTGTAGGGTTCGTTAGGATTTAGTAGTTATGGATGATTAATTAAAAGTTACCCTTTTTATCCTTTAATAGATTTAAAACTAGAACGACGGTGATGCGTGTAGATTAGGGTTTCTGGAGGGAAAAGGAATCCCACTCTTAACCCTTATCTCAACACGGAACTCCGTTCATATCTAGCCTTCACTAAAACAATCATTAATCTAATCTCTAATCGCGGTCGGAACTAACAAAGAATTGTTAGCGCGCCCGATTAGGATGTTAATGATTCTTTTGATAAAGTTCATAAACTTTATAGGACTTAAAAAGGGTTTAGAGATGTTCATCATCCATTAGCCTACCATAATCCTACGAATCCTAACAAGCGAAGAATTACTCGCACATGTTGGGAGAAAAAGAGATGGAGAGAAAATGCATAATTAAACTACGAAGAAATAGAATAAGAAAAAGAAAGCTACCTTTATTAATCAACAATATTCATTACACTTTGATTCCTTAGAAAATGATTACAAAGACTAGTTTGCTTCTCGATCTCTTCCAAGGAGGTAGATGAACTGTTGATGACCAGCCTGGATGCGTGAGCCGTCTTGGGCTTCGTGATCGCGTCGGCTTGATAAATTTTCTAAGAGGCTCTCGGTGCCCTTTTATAGTGCAAAGCCAGAATCTTTAGGTTGAAAACTTGGTAAAATATAGCATAGATTCACACCAAAAAAATCTCTTGCTCTAACTCCATAGAATTGCGGCGGATCCGCGGCCTAAGGGGGGGTTTGGCCGCGGATCCGCGCTTGATTATCAGGATCTCTTGACTGAAATTTTTGGGCTTGCATCTTGTGACATGTGGCAATCCTAGGCACCTTCAGAATCTGGAAATGTTTTCTCGGTTGCTTCCAGACTTGGTCTCCAAGTTTTGCTTCTTAATTAGGCAAGTCTTCTTCAACAACTTGATTTCCTTGATAAATTCTGCATAACAACTTGGAAAATTCTGCACAATAATCTCAAATAATATTTAGTAGACTTAGTTCTACTAGGATTAGGTCAATGAATTTATTTGCATACATTTTTCTACCAAATACTAATTAAAATATATTAACACATGGAAAATGCTGTTTTCACACATAAACCGCCATATGTATAATATATTATAATAAACTCCTTTTTTAATATGAAAATGGTAGGAAAAATGTAATACAAATGTGCAGTTTTATCAACTGAACAAATACCCCCAAACTTATCTTTGATCGTCCCGAGCAAACTAGTTTATTCAAGAGGAGAAGAAGAAAGGAGAAAACTAAGTACACTTTCGTTGGCAGACACGATTGCACCGAGCACGTGCAACAAGCCGTTAAACCTCTAGGTGTCCCTAGTAGGAGGAGCGTTGTCTCCTGGGGGTTTTCAGCGGATTACACCCACAAAATCCTATAACTAAAGAAAGATGGTGAAATTTACATATAAAGATAAGAACCATAAAAGAAAGACTTTGAAAATAAGAGTTTCCAGCTATACTAGCTTTTCAGTTGTCATGAGTCCTATCTTAATAGTCATGAAAAAATATTAGAAATCACATCATCCCTCAATAAAACATCGTCTTTATTCTTCATTCCTATCTTTCTTCCAAACATTGATCATATACCCCTACGTGTGTGTAATGGACATCCCTACACTCAGAGAATTCAATTCAAGCTATCATACTCTTGTCCATCTACCTCAGTACTTTTTAACTTAATGAATATTAAGATTTGCTCACACATTTTCATGCGACCGTTAATACTTCTTGAGGTACTAACCGACCGATTACTTATGTGCTTGCTGATTAGGTGATAATATTTTCCTCGTCTTGCACCACCTAAGGCTTAGCAGTGACTCCCAGACCAGTTGGTCTTAGGGCACTAGGTGAAGAGGCACCCTCGCTATATTTTTTTATTGCTGCCTTGGCGATAACAAAACCAGTGTTCATTTTTTTCTTTTCACCATTTTTATATGTTCTTCATTTTTTTTCATTTCCTTCATACTTTGGCTTTTAGACAAGAGCATTTCAAGGTATCCTCTACTATCCCGAGTTTCAAGACGTGTGTGAGTGCAAATAGTAGGGTATCAACATTCAAATGTTTGGCTTCCAGAATAGAAACTATTTTTCAGACTTATTTTTATCCTCAGATTAGTGACTTCCTTCATCTTACTAACCCTTAGGACAACAGCTCATAACTACTTAATACTAGTTCGTTTAAGAAAACTTATAATTTTCTTGGTTTTCTTAAACTATTCCTATCTTTTGGATGTAATTTTTCACTTTCTACTCTTTTGTTATAAAAGAAAATTTTTAAAATTCTTGAAAATGTTGTGCTTATGCAAAATATGATGCAAATTGATGTGTAAATAAGCACAAACCTCCCCCAAACCTGTTTACAGCAGTGTCCTCACTGATGTCATCCGTTAAGCTCAAAAAACCTGTAGACTTGGGAGGAAATTATTAATGGGGGCAAGAATATATGAAAGTGAAAATCCTCCCCCAAACTTATTTTAGGCTCACAATTTTGTAAAAATCATTTTCTTTCAAGAGCCAAAATATACCACCCCCCCAAACTTGAGTTAAACAATTCTAATCTTTTAAAACCACATGAGGGGGTCAAGGTTATTGGTCAATTCCAAGATTTGCAAAGATCGAAGGTCAACACCAACCATTCAAAAATTTTATCAATGAAGCACCAAGGTGGTGGAAGAACATGTCACCTATTGACGTGAAGAAGTGGGGAGGTGACAAGAGGTGTAATGGAAAAGGATTGCGTCTCAATTTGGAGAGACGACACAGTGATAGTAATGATGGATTACTCGCATTATCATGATTGTCCAAAAGAAGGGGTGGAGGTCCAATTTCTTCATCTTGGAGTTGATTCATCTCAACACCCGTGTCTTGTAAAAATGCGAGTTCATCAGCGAAAATTTCCTCAAAGCTTTCATCGATACCCCGAAGAATAATGTCTTCAGAAAAAATGGGGTGATCGTCTGACTCTATAAAAAAGTTCCTCATTAGCATTAGATGTTGACCCGGACAACTCGGTGGAAGAGTTTGTGTCAAGCAACAACATATGAAAAGAGTCAGTATCATGAGGTTGATCAAATTCGCTGCTGTCGACATCCATTAATTCAACAGAACACACATGAGCATAGGGTTCGGAGGGTTCACTTACCAACTTGTAAATGTTAAGCTCAATTGAGTTCTTTCCAAAGGATAGGGTCATAGAGCCATTTCTACAATTAATTACTGCGTTGGAAGTGGCCAAAAAGGGTCGACCGAGTATCACCGGGATTTGATTGCATGGGTTTGCCATAGGTTGTGTATCTAAACAATAAAGTCTACGGGAAATATGAATTCCCCGACTTTGATTAACACATCCTCTAGCTCACCCCTTGGTTGGGTGATAGATCGATCGGCCATCTGAAGAGTGCAATGCGCCGGTTTTAACTCTCCGATCCCTAATTGCTCATAAACAGAATACGGAAGCAAGTTAACACTAGCACCTAGATCGAGTAGAGCACGATTATTATTTTTACCCCCAATAGAAATTGAAATTGTAGGACTTCCGGGGTCCTTTCGTTTCTTCGGTAGTTGTTGTGTAAAAGCAGTGCTCACATTACTCGCAAGGAAAACTTTTTTAGGTACTTGAACTTTTCTCTTCATAGTGCACAAGTCCTTTAGGATTTTCGCATATGACGGAACTTGTTGAATAGCATCTAGGAGAGGAATGTTTATGTTAACTTGCTTAAAAATTTCCACAATCTTTTCCATTTGTGGACTTAGTCTGTTGCCCCTTAACCTGTTTGGATAAGGTGCTTTATCAATAAGTTTTGGGTCCAACATTGGAGAAGATTGTGGGGACGGATTCGATCCCAAAACTGGAGTGGGAATCGACTTAGATAGATTTGGCGAAATGGGCGAAGGGTTCGAGCCTTGGGGAAAACGGAGAATAGGCTCGGATGAAGGTGGGAGACTAGATGAATTAGGGGAAGAAGAAGAAACTGGGGTATCATTGGTGTCACTATCATACTGCTCATCCACTCGGTTATTCAGCACTTTTCCCGATCTCAACGTGGTAACAGTACTCACATTATAACTTTGTGAGTGGCCAGAATTAGGTATGGGTTGAGATGGGAGTTTCCCTTTCTCTCTCGCACTCATTGCGGCGTTTAACTGTGCGATTTGGTTTTCTATTGATTTAATACTCTCACCATGGGAGGCGGAGTTTTTCGTTAGGGTATCAATAGAAGACCTCATCTCAGCCGAAATTTGCATGGATTGTTTCATGAACATATCCAAAGTTTGTGCAAGTGAGTTGTCAGTACCGGCCACTTGTGGTGTAGAAATGTTGGCCGGATTTTGGAAATTCTGTGACTGAAAGGGGGGCTGATTCTGTGGTTGTGGTTGCTGTGGAGGAGGTCTTTGATAATTGCTTTGTTGGTTTTGATTCCAAGCAAAGTTAGGATGATTCCTCCATCATTGATTGTACGTGGAAGAATAAGGGTCGTTTCTAGGTCGCCGCTGAAAAGCAGCATTAGCTTGAAATGATGCATTCATAGGACATTCTTCCGTTAAGTGTGAAGGATCCGAACAGCAACCACAGACGGTCTTAGGAAGCGTGACCTGATTTAGGGAGAATGATGAGAACTTGTTCTCAATAGCGTCGAGTTTCTTCTGCATCGCTGCCATTTCGGCTTTCACTGCGATAGAAACATCGAGCTGGTGAATACTTCCCTTAGAAGAAGGTGGTTTTACGCTTTCCCACTACAAAGTGTGTTCAGCAAGGTCTTCCAGATATTTCCATGCTTCACCGTCATCTTTAGACATGAAATTGCATTGACACATTGTTTCAAGCATCTGCTTTGTCGCTGGATTAATGCCCTCATATATTATTCGGCATAAATCCCATATGATTCCATGATTAGGACATTGAACAAGCAGATCTTTGAAACGTTCAAAGCACTTCCAAAATGGTTCATTGGGAAGCTGGGTAAACTGGTTGATCTCGCTCCTAACACGGGCGGTCTTATGGTTTGGGTAAAACTTCTTAAGAAATGCTATGACGAATTCATCCCAATTAGTGATAGAGTGTGCGGCAGTATTATAAAGCCGTTTTTCTGCCAAGTCGCACAGTGTGAATGGGAGAAGACGTAAGCGCATAGCATCTAAAGTCAATTGTGAAGTACCCATCATTGCGCATAAGTTTTCGAATTTGGTGATGAAAACGTACGCGTCTTCCGACTCAAGCCCGTGAAATTTGGGCAGCAGGTTGATGTAGTGGGGTTTAATTTCGAAATTATCCCCGTTAGGTGGTGGAAGAGATAGACAAGTAGGAAAGGGACCACGAATAGGATAGCATCTCTCTTGGAGAGAGATGTTCGGTGGATTCTGCGCACCTACGGGCGGTGGCAGCGTGGTGTTATAATCTGATGGAGTGCCGTCCATCTCGGTCGTGGTGTGTGGTGGTGGAAAAGAAGATGAAGAAGTACTGACTTCGGCGTCGATAGCAGGAACGCGGACAAGACGGGCACTAGGATCCCGTGTCCAACCGAGCATGCACTAAGCGGGTTTAATGCAAGTGGCAGCGTGTGTGTGATTTAAAATTGGCTTGTTTTGAAAAGTGGGACTCAAGACAAATCACCCTAAGATGCACAAGCAACCCTAGAACTAAGGTCACCTAGGTCCAGTCTCTAGACCGCTCCTAGACTTCCAAAGGACAAGCCGCAGGATCAATCCTCTACCGCCTCCTTACTACCCTTGTAGCCAGGTAAGTACCAGGTAAGTGGGAAGGAATCACAGTAGTGGGCCTAATTAAAAACCACTAGCCTTTGACACACTTGCCTAGGCACTACAAAAGTAATGTGGATAAACGATAGATTACCCACGACCTTCCTCTGTCCTTATTGAGCGCGACAGTCCTTAGAGTCTGGTTTAGATATTTTTTAAATTAATGAAGGGTTGATCTAGATGCTCGGTTTGTGATTTGTAGGGCTTAAGAAGGGTGATGAAATCCCCACCTAATCTTGATTTGGTCTTTGCCCCTTAAAGTCCGTATTAAATATGCAAAACAAAACCAATCACAAAACTTTTGCAAAAAGAATTTTTTTAGCGGCGCAATTTTGCAAAGAATCCTGCAGAAAATAGATTTTATTGGATTTAGAGGAGAGAGAAGGAGTTAAGAAATATACCAGAGAAGTTCGGAACCCTAGATCTCCTGCTTCCTCAAGTCTGTGACTCCAGATCTCCTTGCAAAAATTCACGCATAAATCGTTAAATATGCAATTTGCAGTTTTATGTTAATAATGATATGACTCGTCTAAGAAATCAACACAAATAGTAAAAATAAAAAATTACGCACGTATCCCCGGCAACGGCGCCATTTGATTGATACGAAAAAAGTGTTTGTAGAATAGTTAACCGCAATCAATAACGGTATCGCGTGTAGCTAGACCGAGATGAGTACGGGTCGTCCTTAGGGAAACGTGGAACCTTTTACTCTTACTTTAGACGTGTTGAAAAAGAGAGGAGGAATAAAGAATTTTGTGGAAAGGTTTCTAGATCTAAGTTAAGCAAGAATGCAAAATATATAGATCTAGATTATTTTAGGGATGTAGCTAATATAATAAGAGGGCTTGTAGGGTTCGTTAGGATTTAGTAGTTATGGATGATTAATTAAAAGTTACCCTTTTTATCCTTTAATAGATTTAAAACTAGAACGACGGTGATGCGTGTAGATTAGGGTTTCTAGATGGAAAAGGAATCCCACTCTTAACCCTTATCTCAACACGGAACTCCGTTAATATCTAGCCTTCACTAAAACAATCATTAATCTAATCTCTAATCGCGGTCGGAACTAACAAAGAATTGTTAGCGCGCCCAATTAGGATGTTAATGATTCTTTTGATAAAGTTCATAAACTTTATAGGACTTAAAAAGGGTTTAGAGATATTCATCATCCATTAGCCTACCATAATCCTACGAATCCTAACAAGCGGAGAATTACTCGCACATGTTGGGAGAAAAAGAGATGGAGAGAAAATGCATAATTAAACTACGAAGAAATAGAATAAGAAAAAGAAAGCTGCCTTTATTAATCAACAATATTCATTACACTTTGATTCCTTAGAAAATGATTACAAAGACTAGTTTGCTTCTCGATCTCTTCCAAGGAGGTAGATGAACTGTTGATGACCAGCCTGGATGCGTGAGCCGTCTTGGACTTCGTGATCGCGTCGGCTTGATAAATTTTCCAAGAGGCTCTCGGTGCCCTTTTATAGTGCAAAGCCAGAATCTTTAAGTTGAAAACTTGGTAAAATATAGCATAGATTCACACCAAAAAAATCTATTGCTCTAACTCCATAGAATTGCGGCGGATCCGCGGCCCAAGGGGGGTTTGGCCGCGGATCCGCGCTTGATTGTCAGGATCTCTTGACTGAAATTTTTGGGCTTGCATCTTGTGACATGTGGCAATCCTAGGCACCTTCAGAATCTGGAAATCTTTTCTTGGTTGCTTCCAGACTTGGTCTCCAATTTTTGCATCTTAATTAGGCAAGTCTTCTTCAACAACTTGATTTCCTTGATAAATTCTGCATAACAACTTGGAAAATTCTGCACAATAATCTCAAATAATATTTAGTAGACTTAGTTCTACTAGGATTAGGTCAATGAATTTATTTGCATACATTTTTCTACCAAATACTAATTAAAATATATTAACACATGGAAAATGGTGTTTTCACACATAAACCCCCATATGTATAATATATTATAATAAAGTCCATTTTTAATATGAAAATGGTAGGAAAAATGTAATACAAATGTGCAGTTTTATTAACTGAACAGTAGGACTCTAAAGAATCGTCAATACGCCGGCAGTAGGTGATGATCATATCAAACAACCACAAGCTCCAAGCGGTCAGCTAAACGTAACAGCCACCCAGGTATTGAGTGATCAGAAGATCAACAAGCAAGCCTGTACATTCTCCCGTGAATCCAACCAGTAACACTTCCGTACAGTCCGGTCTCTTCGTATGATATGTCGCATATCTCGCCTAGGGGTGGTAAACGTCAGACCCCAGTAGCTCGATAAGTCGTGTAGATATGAGCTCCATAACAGTTCGAGAAACTACTGATAACACTTACCAGTAAATCTCAGCAACCCTGGCCAGGGATTTCCAGTTATAACCAATCGAACACTGTGCAACATCAACTCCCTATACCGGGAGAGACGAAACTCCTCCTATCGCTCATTGCCTCCATGTGATTCGGGACTGTACCCAAAAGCCACCTTTTTGCACGCCCTCTTGGACGTGGTATGATGGAAATCAAAGCACAGTGGGAATCACACAAGACTCTATGACGATCTCGGGTCTACAGACTAACCTGTACCAGTGTCACTAGAGATCTGCTATCTGACGTGAGGTATAATACCATCTGGGAGTTCTCGGTGAGTCCGTCCAGTGTACCCAGTCTCCACTGAGCACCCGTATACCTTCTCTGATGTCAAACACCAATGGATATAGGATCATCCATCGCCCATCATATGGGTCAAGAAGCGCATACGCTAGTCTACTCTGGTATATCGATACCCTGTCTCGATACACTACGACTAGGAACGTTTGAGGGATGTACTTGGCGACTCCACCGTCCCCACTAGTATGATCCGCATCATAGTCCTGGTAGTCAAGTACTCATCCTAAGGGCTTTATCAACATGTGACATAGAGACAATCAGAGTACATGTTAAGATAAAAAGTAACCGGATAGCATACTATCATGTCGAGCAAGAAAGTCCTCCCTATATATGTCCAAGCATCCACTACAATATACAACATATGTACAGTAATGGCCTATAGGGCATACATATAACTAACACTCACTGGGGGTGAGTTCACTGGACGGACTCGCTGAGAACCTCTAGATGGTATTATACTTATCGTCAGATAGCGGTTCTCTTGTGACATGTGTACAGGATATTCTTTGGACCTGAGATCATCATTTGTCTCGTGTGGGTTCCTACTGTACTTTGATCACTACCCTACCACGGCTCTACTGAGTCCTGCAAACAGGTTTTGGTTGGGTACAGTCCCGAGCCACATGGAGGCAGTGAGTGATTGTCAGGGATTCGTCTCTCCCGGTATTGGGAGTTGATATCACACTGTGTTCGATTGTCTAGGACCATAAGACCATGGGCAAGGCAGTTGGGACTTACCGATAGGTTGATCAGTAGTTTCCTGGATTGGTCCTGAACCGCATCAGCGCGAATTATCGGGTTATTAGGGTTTGACGTTTACCACTCCCTAGACCCGGTATGTGATACTCTTAGACGAAGTGACCGGACTGTACGGATATTGTCACGGATAGGCTCAGTAGGGATTCGGATGAGTTTGCTCGTCGGCTTTTCTTTTCGACAGGTACCTGGGTAGCCATTACGTACAGCTAGTGCCGCTGACGTGCTTGTGGTTAAACCCACTGCCAGCGTAGTGTCGAGTTTTTAGAGTCCTACACAGAGGGTTTCCCTGTTTCGGGCGTAACGATATAGAGGCCGTATGGTTTTATGGCAGGGTTCGATCACATATGTGTACTTGTGCACGCATAATGTTCGGGCGGATAATACTAGCAGGCTTTGGTTTAAGCCGGATCCTAGTATTATATTGTTGGATTATTTCCGTTTCTTTTGTATTCGTATTTTTCGGAATACGGATACGGGTATGTATATACGGTGATGAGTATTCTTGTAGTTTGTTACAAGAGTGCTTTTAGAAGAAGAATCCTCATTATTTGTTGATTGATCTTTTCCGTGTCGTATTTAGAATGTTTCACAACCAAAGAAATTTATACCGCAATCAATTGACGGTGTCTATTGTAGTTTCGTCAATGAGAAAGGATCGTCCACTGAGAAAGTGTGATTTGCTCGCTATTGTTTTAGTTGAGTCGAAAATTAAAAAATAAAAGAAAATTGATTCAAGATTTATGAAATTTAGTTGCAAGAATCATTAAGAAAATAAAGATCAAGAATCAAGAATCAAGAATTTTCCAAATCGAATGAATTATCAAGATTTGTAAAGAGGCTCGTAGGAATTGATCCAATCGATAGCGATGATGAAGAATTATGATTACAAATTCTTATCTATTGATGATTTGATGCTAGATCGATGACGATCAACGAGAATTAAGGATCTATTGAAGAAACTAGGGTTTCTTCATCTCATCCTTTGTCCTTTCGTTGATTAGCATTCAAATTCTAGCCTCTAAGAAATTCAATTATCGATCGTTGATCTCTAATTAAGAGCGAAAACATTCAAGAAAGCATCTCGCTCAAAACTAGGTTGTCGATGATTCAATTTCCTAAAGGTTACAAAACTCATAAGACTTAAGATTCGTTTAAGAATTTAATCATCATCATCTATCTATTTTCTCGATTCGTCCACGAGCGGAGTTTTCACTCAAACATCATGAAAAGGAAAACAATCAAGAATTGAGAACTCTTCATAATGCTCAAATGTAAAGAAAAGCAAGATCAAGAATTTTCACTTTTTATTATTCAACGTTTCATTACAATTCACTCAAAGACTACAAGAATTGAGGAGAGAACTCGATCATCGAACTAGCTTCGCATCGTCTTCTAGAGTCGCGGATCGTCTTGGATCTCTTGCTCGGATGAAGATCGGCGTTGCTTCAAAAAGGCTTGTTGAATGCTTGCTTGAATCGGTACTCGATGATCTTGATTTGGATCAAATTGTGTCACTCAATTTGTGTGGAATTGATTTGGATCTCACTAGAATTTTTCAACTACCGAACAACAACCAACAACCTTTGTAATGAAGCCTTGGGTCTCTTTATATAGCCCTCTCCTTTAGCTTCCCCTAGAAGCTAGGATTAGCTTCCTTTAGAAGCTAAGCTAGGTTTAGCTTCCTTTGCAAGCTTGGTAGTTGAGTAGAAGCTTCTAGATTGAGTTAGTTATTTAGTTTACATGAGAAACTTGGTTGTTATGAAGCTTGTACAAGAAGCTTGGCTGTTAGAAGGGAAGCTTCTGGAGATCTCTGGAGACTGGAGTGTCTTGAAGAAGTTTGACCAATGAAAGGAGACCTTGGGGAGAGCAATCTGCCGATGACGTGTCCACGTAGCTGCGGATCCGCGGCGGATCGGCCCATTCGGCCGCGGATCCGTGGCCGTTTGGTGTAGTTGTTGCACTATTTCTTCATGGTAATTCCTCTGTTGGCTTTATAGCACTTTTAGAATGTCTGGAATATTTTTATAATTTCTTGTTCACTGCCAGATCACAAGTCTTGGACTTGGCGTATTTTTATCAGCACTTTTATGTGTTCTGGCTCTTTTACGTGGAATTTCCTACACATAATCTCGAGACAAGTGTTGCGATATACAAAAGATCATGCGTGCAATAATAAACACACAATTTCCCTTAAAATGCCGGTCATAATGTATAACACAAGTTATTTGATATTTTGCAGGCGAATTTCTAATATGTGCTATATTCATATCGAACACCTTTAGATGATTATAAATAGTAGGGAAATTGATATGTTAAAAATGCAATATTTTCGACCGATCTAGTTCCCCCAAACTTAATTTTGGTTGTCTCGAGCAAACTTGTTTATTAGAAAGAGAAGGAGAAAATAAAGAAAAAGAAAAAACTAACTAGCACACTTTCGTAGGCAACACAATTGCACTGAGCACGTGCAATAAGCCTTTAAACCTCTAGGTGTCCCTAATAGGAGGAGTGTTGTGTCCTGAGGGTTTTTAGTGGATTGCACCCGCAAAATCCAATAATAAAAGGAAGACCGTGAAAGTTACATGTAAAGATAAGAATTATAAAAGAAAGACTTTGAAAATCAGAGTTTCCAACTATACTAGCTTTTTGGTTGTCATGAGCCCTATCTTAATAGTCATGAAAAGATGTCAGAAATCACATCATCCCTCAATAAAACATCGTATTTATTCTTCATTCCTACCTTTCTTCCAAATATCGATCATATACCCCTACGTGTGTGTAAAGAACATCCCTACACTCGGAGAATTCAATTCAAGCTATCATACTCTTGTCCATCTGCCTCAGTACTTTTTAATTTGATGAATATTTAGATGAATTTGCTCACACATTTTTCATACGACCGTTAATACTTCTTGAGGTACTAACCGACCGATTACTCATGTGCTTACTTATTAGGTGTATTAGTATTTTCCTCGTCATGCACCACCTAAGGCTTAGCAGTGACTCCCAGACCAGTTGGTCTAAGGCACTAGGTGATGAAGCACCCTCGCTATATTTTTTATTGCTGCCTTGGTTATAACAAAACCTGTGTTCATTTTTTTCTTAACACCATTTTATCTTTTTTATTTTTTATTTCCTACATACTTTGGCTTTTAGACAAGAGCATTTCAAGGTATTCTCTACTATCCCGAGTTTCAAGACGTGTGTAAGTGCGTATAGTAGGGTATCAACGTTCAAATGTTTGGCTTCCAGAATAGGAACTATTTTTCAGACTTATTTTTATCCTCAGATTAGTGACTTCCTTCATCTTACTAACCCTTGGGACAACGGCTCATAATTACTTATTACTAGTTTGTTTAAGAAAACTTCTAATTTTCTTGGTTTTCTTAAATTTTTCTAATCTTTTGGATGTAATTTTTAACTATCTAATCTTTTATTATCTTATTTATGTACAATTTTTTTTTTATGTTTTATTTGTGTTTATGCAAGGTATGATGCAAAGAATGCGCAAATAAGCACAAAGCTCCCCCAAACTTGTTTTCAACAGTGTCCTCACCATTACTATTTGCTGGATAACAAAACCTGTAAGCTTGGGAGGAAATTTATTAACGGGGGCAATAAATATGATCGTGAAAATCCACCCCCAAACTTATTCTTTTGGCTCACCATTTTGAGTAAAAAAATTTTATTTTCAAGAGCCAGCTTATACCCCCCTCCCAAACTTGAGTTAAACAATGTTAAGCTTTGAAAATTACAAGAGGGGGTCAAAGGTATTGGTCAATGCCAAGCTTTGCAAAGACCGAAAGTCAACACCAACCATTCAAAGATTTTATCAGTGTAGTGCATTGGTTGGTGGAAGAACATGTTATAAGGAGCCACGAAGAAGTGGGGAAAAGGTAAGTGGTGGAATATAATGTGTGTGCGTCTCATTTTGGAGAGACGACACAGTGATTGTGATGGATTGCTCGCATTCTCCTTATAGTCCAGAAGAAGGGTTGGAGGTTCAATTTCTTTGTTTGATAGATGATTCATATCAACACCCGTATTTGCTAAAAATGCGAGCTCATCAGCGAAAATTTCCTCAAAGCTCTCATCGATACCCCGAAGAATAATGTCATCAAAAAGCGCGGGGTGATCTTCAGACTCCAAAAACGGTTCATAATCAGTGTTAATTGTTAACCCGGATAACTCGGTGGAAGAGTCCGTATGTGTATGATACATAGTTGGGTCAAACAACAACATATGAAAAGAGTCAAGATCAATATCATGAGGTTGATCAAATTCGCTGCTGTCGACATCCATTAATTCGACAGAACAAACCTGAGCAGAAGGTTCGGAGGGTACACTTCCCAACTTGTAAATGTTCAGCTCAATCGACATCTTCCCGAAGGATAGGGTCATAGAGCCGTTACGACAGTTGATTATAACATTGGAAGTGGCCAAAAAGGGGCGACCAAGAATCACCGGAATTTGATTCCGTGGGTTTGCTACAGGCTGTGTATCAAGTACAATAAAGTCCAAAGGGAATACAAATTTCCCGATTTTTATCAACACATCCTCTAGTTCACCCCTAGATTTGGTGATTGATCGGTCGGCCATCTGGAGAGTGCAGTGGGCTGGTTTCAACTCTCCGATCCCTAACTGCTCATAAACTGAGAAAGGAAGTAGGTTAACACTTGCGCCAAGGTCAAGTAGAGCACAGTTAATGTGTTTATCCCCAATAGAAATAGAAATAGTAGGATAGCCAGGATCCTTACGTTTCCTAGGTAATTGTTGGGGAAAAGTTGTGTCTACAGTTTTTGACATGAATATCTTCTTTGGCACTTGAGTCTTCCTCTTCCTAGTGCACAAGTCTTTGAGAATTTTCGCATAAGCGGGGACTTGTTGGATAGCATCTAGAAGAGGGATGTTGATATTAACCATTTTAAAGATTTCAGTGATCTTCTCCATTTGCGGACTTGGTCTGTTTCCCCTTAACCGATTTGGATAGGGAGCTTTAGCAATAAGAGCGGGGTCCAACATTGGAGAAGATCAGGTGGGTAAGAACGATCTAAGAATAGGAGTGGGGATCGTCTTTGGTGGACTAGAAGAGGTTTGCTGAGGTGTCGAGCCTTGGGAAAAATGGAGAATAGGCTCGAAAGAAAATGGTGGGGTAGACGAACTGGGGTCAGAAACAGAAGTAGAAGTGGAAGGAAAAGTCTCAGCTGGGGTATCATCGATTGATTCTTCATTATTTTCATCAATCTCTTCACCGATATGGTTGTCAAGCACTTTCCAGACCTCAACGTGGTGATAGCGTTCACATGATGTGAATAGCCAGGATTGGGTAATGGTTGAGCTGGAAGTTTCCCTTTCTCTCTAGCACTCAATTCAGCATTTATACGGGCAATTTGTGCTTCCATCGATTTAATATTCTCACTTTGGGAGTCAGAGTTTTTCTGGATTTTATTGACGGAAGACTGAAGATTTGCCGTAACTTGCATGAAATTTGTTAAAAGAAAATTCACGGTTTGTGCGAGTGAAGAGAATTCATCAGTACCGGTCAACTGCAAAGGATTATACGGTGCAGGTGTGTTGACCGGATTTTGAAAATTTTGTGATTGGTAGGGGTGCTGACTTATTTGAAGTGGTTGCTGTTGTGGTAGAGGACCCCTTTGAAAATTATTTTGGTTTGGAACCGTGTTTTGAGTTTGTGATTGGTTCTAAGCAAAGTTAGGTTGATTCCTCCAACCCTGATTATAAGTGGAAGAATACAGATCGTTTCTAAGCCTTTGTTGGAAAGCAGCATTGGTATGCTCTTGACCTTGAAACGGAGAATTCAATGGACATTCTTCCGTAAGATGTGATGGATCAGAACAGCATCCACAGACAGTTTTGGAGAGTGACATCTGATTTAGGGCGGCTGCTAAAAATTTATTTTCCATAGTTTCGAGTTTCTTTTGTATTGCTGCCATTTCAGCTCTTACTCCTATGGAAATATCAGATTGGTTATTGCCACCCCTAGACGATGACTGACTTACACTCTCCCACTGTAAAGATTTTTCAGCGAAATCTTCTAAGAATTTCCAGGCTTCACCATCATCTTTAGTCATGAAGGTGCCTTGACACATGGATTCAAGGGTCTGTTTTGTGGTAGGATTAATGCCCTCATATATGATTCTGCACAGATCCCATCTAGGAATTCCGTGACGTGGACATTGAACTAACAGATCCTTGAAGCATTCAAAACACTTCGAGAATGGTTCATTTGGAAGCTGGGTAAATTGGTTTATTTCGCTACGGACTCAAGCTGTTTTATGATTGGGGTAGAATTTCTTTAGGAAAGCTCTTACGAATTCTCCCCAGTTCGAAATAGAATGTGCGGCTGTGTTATAAAGCCACTTCTCGGCTATATCGCACAGAGTAAATGGGAGAAGACGTAAACGCATAGCATCCACAGAAAGCTATGAAGTACCCATCATAGCGCATACATTTTCAAATTTGGTAATAAAGACATATGCGTCTTCAGACTCGAGACCGTGATATTTGGGTAGAAGATTGATGTATTGGGGTTTGATTTCAAAATTGTCCCCATTGGCTGGTGGAATAGTGAGACAGGTCGAAAGAGGACCTCACATAGGATAACATCTCTCTTGGAGAGAGATGCGGGGCGGATTCTGCGCACCTGCGGATGGTGGCAGAGTAGTGTTAAAGAAGTTCGATGGAGAACCATCCATCGAAGTGGGTGTGGTAGTGGGTAAAGAAAAAGTAGACGTAGAATTACCGACTTTGGAGTCGATAGAAGGAACGCGGACAAGACGGGCACTAGAATCCCATGTCCAGCCAAGCATGCACTAAATGGTTTAGCACAAGTGGCAACGTTGTGATAATTAAGGAAAAGATGAGTTGGTGTTTGTTTTGAAAAAGATACGGATTTTTGAAAAAGAAAAATCACAAATAATACACAAGCAACCCTAGATCTAATGGTCACCTAGGTCAAGTCTCTAGACCGCTCCTAGACTTCCAGAAGACAAGTCGCAAGATAGATCCTCTACTGCCTCTTTGCCTCTCCTGTGGCCAGGTAAGTGGGAGGTTCTCCACTACGTAAGTAGTAGGACTAATTAAGTAACCACTTGCCTTAGACACACTTGCCTTAGACACCACAAAAGAAACGCGGATAAGCAATAGATTACCGACGACCTCCTTCTGTCCTAAGTGAGCGCGACGGTCTTTAGAGTCATGTCTAGATATTTTTTTAGTTAATGAGGGTAATGCGGATGCAATTTTGTGATTTTTGGGGCTTAGGAAGGGTAATGAACTCCCCACCTAATCTGAATTTGGTCTTTTCCCCTTAATTTCCATATTAAAAATGCAAACAACCAAGATCAAACACGCAACAATTTTTCTTTTTGCGGCGTTGCGAATTTTTGCAAAGAATCCTGCAAAAATTGGTTAATGGAGCAGAGCAGGGAGGAGATAAAAAAGACAGAAATATACCTGAGAAAAATGGTGCAATGAAGCCTTCAAAGCACCATGTTTCCGCCGCGATATTGTACCAAAAACCGCAGATCTGCCGCGAAATGTCAGGGTCCCTGCACAAAAATTTCAGCAAATGTTCCAAATGCCTCTCTGGACGTTTTGAGATGTCCTGAAAATTTTTCCTCTCGCTCCACAGATTTCAGATCTTCTTGCAACAAATCAACACAAATCGTTAAGCGCTTGTTACGAATTTTGATCTAAAAAACTGATGGAATAATAAATCTTTCAACTCAAACTACAAAAACTAACAAATTAGCACACGATCCCCGGCAACGGCGCCATTTGATTGATCTTTTCCGTGTCGTGTTTAGAATGTTTCATAACCAAAGAAATTTATACCACAATCAATTGACGGTGTCTATTGTAGTTTCGTCAATGAGAACGGATCGTCCACTGAGAAAGTGTGATTTGCTCGCTATTGTTTTAGTTGAGTCGAAAATTAAAAGATAAAAGAAAATTGATTCAAGATTTATGAAATTTAGTTGCAAGAATCATTAAGAAAATAAAGATCAAGAATCAAGAATCAAGAATTGTCCAAATCGAATGAATTATCAAGATTTGTAAAGAGACTAGTAGGAATCGATTCAATCGATAGCGATGATGAAGAATTATGATTACAAATTTTTATCTATTGATGATTTATTGCTAGATCGATGACGATCAATGAGAATTAAGGATCTATTGAAGAAACTAGGGTTTCTTCATCTCATCCTTTGTCCTTTCGTTGATTAGCATTCAAATTCTAGCCTCTAGGAAATTTAATCATCGATCGTTGATCTCTAATTAAGAGCGAAAACATTCAAGAAAGCATCTCGCTCAAAACTAGGTTGTGGATGATTCAATTTCCTAAACTTTACAAAACTCATAAGACTTAAGATTTGTTCAAGAATTTAATCATCATCATCTATCTATTTTCTCGATTTCTCCACGAGCGGAGTTTTCACTCAAACATCATGTAAAAGAAAACAATAAAGAATTGAGAACTCTTCATAATGCTCGAATGTAAAGAAAAGCAATATCAAGAATTTTCATCTTTTATTATTCAACGTTTCATTACAATTCACTCAAAGACTACAAGAATTGAGGAGAGAACTCGATTGTCGAACTAGTTTCGCATCGTCTTCTTGAGTCGCGGATCGTCTTGGATCTCTTGCTCGGATGAAGATCGATGATTTAGAGAGATTTATCGATCAAAAATATATTTACCGCAATCAAGAACGGCGTCGCTTGGTAGCTAGCCGGTGAGTACGGGTCGGTCCACAGGGATTTTGTGTTTTCCTAATCGCTCTAACGAGTTAATTCCGATAGGTGTCGGATTTGATTATTTCTAAAACCTAAATTGATTTATACTAAGATTATCTAGATCTAAGCCTTGCTAGGGTTAGGTCTAGGGTAAGTTGAGAGATTGTAGGTTTTCTCACCGCTTTCAATGCCCTATTTTAGATCTATTAGATGTTATGGTAATTATCAATAAAAGGGATTAGTACCATCGGGAAGATGTTTCTTCCTCTAGGTTCTTGTCCTTCCTTTATCGGTCCTTACCCTAAGCTCTATGGAAAACACGCTCAACCGGTCCTTTATACTACGGTATCACCGTTACCTCGAGGGGTAAGGTGCCGCAGGGAGCGGTGTGTGCGTGTATGCATGGAGTTCTAATTCTTATGTGTGATGGGGCAAGAAAGGGGTGAGAGATCTCATCTCTCAAACTTTTCCCTAAAGCTAACCCTAACAAGCGAGGAGACTACTCGCTCATTAGGGAATTGAAAGACATTCTAAATTAAATTAAACTAAGGCAAAGAAATAAAAGAACTTACTAATTTTTATTGATGGCTCTCTCCAAACATGAACACAGTACAGATCTGAATTTATGAAGTGAAAAGAGGCATCGATGCTCTCCATAAGAAATCTGAATTTTATTAATGAAAGGAGGCATAACCTAATACAAGAATTAGGGTTCCTATTTATAGAGGATAGAAACCCTAGGGTTACAATTGACTCGCATATATGCTTTTACAAAAATACCCCTTAAGAAAAAGACCTAGTCAACGCACGCCAGCGACCACATTTTTTAGCACCGACACGGGCACTTTATGGCCGTGGATCCGCGGCCAATAGCAAGGTTTGGCCGTGGTTCCGCGGCCGTATTGATGGCTTGTTGGCTGTGTCTTCTGGTGTTGGTTCTAGTTGCAGTTTACTCCTTATTTCTTCAGTTCCTTTCTCAGATTGGCTTCTAGGTTTCTTCTAGATCTCCATAGTGAATAATTGTAGTGGACTTTTACCGTTGCTTCGTGACGAAGTCTTGAACTTTGCGCTGCCTTGTACTTTGTGAACTGGCCTTCATATAGGCTTGATCAAGATTCCACCATTTATTCGTCGTAGTCTCACTTTTGTATCGTCTTTTGTCTTTTTCACTGTTTTTGTCCCGAGAATCTGTAACCTGCAACTATGTAGCAGACATGGGTCAGAAGCACCTGTTTATTTTTAAAATAACTAGGACTGGGGAATATAATAATGCAATATTATGGAATGAACAAATACCCCCAAAACTTATCTTTTGCTCGTCCTCGAGCAAACCTAGTTTTATTCTCAACAAAAAGCTAACCTCACTTTTGCAGGGAAACGCGATTGCACTGAGCTCGTGCAACAAGTTGTTAAACCTCTAGGTGTCCCTAGTAGGAGGAGTGTTGTCTCCTGAGGGTTTTCAGCGGATACTACCCACAAAATCCTATCAATTTGGCTTATCGACTTTTATTCTCCAATTAGGTTTTCTAACAAGGAATTCTATTATTTTCGACTCAAAAATTATCCACCCATATTCTTCACACTTCCTTATTATTTAACTTAAGATTATATATATTCTATAGACTTAGCTTTCGGCATCTCTTAAGTTTTTCTTCTAGGGTTCTATCTCAACTTAGGTATTTTTATCATCTCTACTAAAGATACAAGTCCTATTCTTCATTCCTATCTCTTATCTAAATCCCAATCACATACCCCTACGTGTGTGTATATATTACCCCTACACTTGGAAATTCAAATCAATCAATCATACTCTTGTCCATTGTCCAAAGCACTTCTTAATTGGTAAATTTTTAGATGAATTTCGCTCACACATCCTTCATGCGATCGTTAATACTTCTTGAGGTACCAACAATTGATTACAAAATGTGTTTGCATATTAAAGCGTAATTCCTAGTCTTGTAACACTTAGGGCTTTAGCAGTGACTCCCAAACTAGTTGGTCTAAGGCACTAGGTGATGAAGCACCCCCGCTAAATATTTTTTCTATTAATGCAGCCTTAAGTAATCACAAAAACCAGTGTTCATTTTTTATTATCTCTTTATTCACACTTGAATTTTTATTTTATTTTCTCCGTACTAAGGACTTTAGACAAGAGCATTTCAAGGTTTCTTCTACTATTCCAAGTTTCAAGGTGCGTGTTTGTGCAAATTGTAGGGTATACATTTTCAGAATTTAAACTTAAGCTAGGAATTATTTTTCAAACTTATACTTTAATAAAAACATTAATACTCTTCCCTTGTTCTAACTTAGCCCAAGAAGTGAACTCAAAATTTGCCTATTTCTAAATAAACTACAAAGACGTATACTTTCTACCGTTAAACTTTAAGAAAAGTTATTTTTAGGGTTTTTAATTTACTAAGTCTAAGATCTAGTTGTTCCTAACTAGTTAACCTATTTGTCAAACTCAAGTCAATTATGGCCAAAATTGAATAGTTTAATTTTTATAATTTTTCAATTTTTATGGGTTTTAAAATAAGTATGCAAATGCAAAAATATACACATGAATGCGAAGGAAGAAGGGTTACCGAGCACACCCCCAAACTTAAACTTGACAGTGTCCTCACCGTCATGCTACACCAAGAGGGTCAAGATGTCGGCACTCCCCTGTTTATTTATTTATAATTTTTTTAAATATTTTTTTTGAATTTTTTTTATTTTTAATAGAAAAACAAAAAATATATATATATACATATATACAACAAGGTCCTCACTAAACTAAACAAGGCCTTACACAAGCCAAAAGTTAGCACCAACCATTCAAAAATTCTATCGTGATAATAGTAGGGTTGGTGGAAGAATGAAGTGTAGAGAAAAGAGTTGAGAAACACACTAGACCGAATGGGAAGAAGAGTGGAATATGGTCTCGGTGGAGGAAGAGAATAGCGGAAAAGAGAAAGAAGTGTAGTACGATCTTGAGGGTGTAAATCGAGTGAATAAATTTGCACAATTTGTGATGACCGATGTGTTAAAAGCGATTGTGCCAATCTATCAACCCATCGAGAAATGGGATCAAATCTCTCAAGATTCGCAAGAAAATATGGGTACGTCGAACTTGTTAAACCATCCATTGAAAGTGGAAACGCGACGGAGTCTTGCGTGGTCGAAACGATAGGAAGGATGAAAGGGAGTGATTTAGGGATAGTCTTATTCTCACCTAAGTAATCTGTCTCGAACTTGAAGGATTCTATCAATGGTTCGAAATGACTGTAAGCAACCGAGTCTGATGGTTCAACTAACTCATCTGAAAATGTAAAGGACTCAAACTCAGGAGGTGAGTTTTCAACATCGTCCGAAAAAGTGAAACACTCGTAATCATTATCGTCTGTGAGAACTGTGTCAGATTCAAAGAGAAATTTTTCAAGCTCATAGTCTTCAAGCGTGATCTTTTGCATGGTCGGAACGATGGAAAGGAGGGAGTTTGATTTAGGAAGTGTAACAGTAGGAGGATGTATTGGAAAATCCGACACATCAAACAAAAGTGGTTCATCCACAATATTATCCTCATAATTCTCCTCAATACTATCCTCATAATTCTCCTCAAAATTTAGCTTATCCATGCCATTATCATCAAAATCAAGACGCATATGAAGTTCGGGAGAAACATTTAATGACTCGGGATGATGAATTGGAGATAAAATTTCAGTCAAATTTACGGGTTCATCATCCAAAATATTCCCGGCGTCAATATTCTCAATCAAGTAAAAATCAATTTTCTTAGACACCTCATCAAAAGTATGGATATTTATCAATTCAGGTTCTAGAGTGGAAGCATAAAGTTCAAAAGGATTAGGTATGGTTTCACTCGAAAGGGACCCTTCACAATCTGGCAAATCAAACACTACAAAGTCACACAACTCATCATTTTGGACACTTGTTTGAAAACTGGAGTTGTTGAATTCAATGGGTAATGGGTAGGTTTGATTTGGAAGGGTGCACAGCTCATTCTCTCCTCTCAAATTATCAATCTGTCCAACCGCCTCCTCATACATTGGAATTTTTGGAGCTAGTTGGAAACTAGCTACCGGTTCATTAGCTTGCATAAGGGCGGCCATGGACGCATCCACATTCCTAATCATTTTGTTTGTTGCTAAAATATAAGCTTCCAACGACTGTTCCAAACTAGACATGGGTTGTAAAGGGGTTTCGGTAAAAGATTCAAAATTGTTTGGATAAGTGAAACTCCCAAATGGCTGTGTAGAAGCAATGTCTAGTGAAGGTGGGAAAGTCGGGTAGGACTGATAGGAATTGGATGGTTGGACAGGAGTAGAATCAACATTTGGATAAAAAGGTGAATGGACTTGTTGATCCCTAGAACTAGATGTGTTGAGAGGAGTGAAAGATCGGTTACGAGATTGTTCAATGTGTTCAGCAATAGACATGGGTTTAGGAGTTACAATAGGACTCGAAAAAGTGGTATCAACGTACGAAGGTGGTGAAGGTTGAAATGGTTGATACAAAGTGGATTGCACAGTCGAACTGTTTCTCCTAGACGCTTCTATTTGATTTTTCAAAGAAATTTTGGGCATGAAGGGGTCGTCCTTAAATCGACTGAAACAATTCGCGTAAGAGGAAAAGTTTGGTTCAGGATACCAAAGTTCGGTAAGAGATTTGTGATGTGGGATACCCATGATGTAGGAAGGAGAAGAGAAAGAAGGTGGGTGGTGCAAGGAGTTCTTAGCGACAAAATTTGCAAGTCTTTTTTTTTTAAAAAAAATTTCCTTTTTTTTATTTTGAACTTTTTGCAAAAAAGATTTTCGATAAATGACTTAAACACATTTTCAATCAACCACAAATGCACAATCAGGCCTAGATCTAGGGTCACCTAGGTCAGCTAGACAGCTCCTAACTGTTCCAAAGGGCTAGAAATAGGACCTCAAACTGCCTCTTCACCGCCAATTGCGGCCAGGTAAGTGCCAGGTGAGTGGGAGGCTCCCCACTATGAAAGTAGTGGTCCTAATTAAGTAACCACTCACCTTAGACACCGCAAAGTCAGGTTAGGATCAACGGCCGATTCCTACAACTAGTCCTCTGTCCTTTTGAGCGTGACGTCTTTAGGGCTGAGTCTAGTATTTTTTAATTAAAAGATGGTCAATGCAATATGCCTTATGTGATTTCTGGGGTCCTGAGAAGGGTGATGAAATCCCCATCCAATCTGGATTGGTTTCAAGACCCTTAAAGTCAGATTAAATATATGCAAAACAGTAACAATCACTTGCAATCAATTTTTTAATTTTAGCTCAGCGCAAAGAATCCTGCACAAGATTTATTATTGGAAGGGGAAAGATTTTTTTAGTGCAAAGAATCCTGCAGGAGATTTGACAAAAGATATATCGGGATTTGCAGAGGAGGAGAAAAGAAAGATTACAACGCTTTTTCCAGAGGCTGACGTCACCCACGCGCGGCGCTTCCGGGGCCAGAAGCGATGTCCGGCGGCGGTTCCGCGGCTGAAAAGGCGGCGCGGTTCCTAAGAAAATTTTACAGGTTCTGACGTCAACAGGAAGCCGCGGATCCGCGGTCGGAAGGTAGGTACGGCGGCGGAAACGCGGTTGTTTGAGAGGTACAGATCCCGAGGAAAATTCTGTTGTTCTGTTGTTGAAGTCCTTTGCTGTTCAGATTTGATATTTGCTGTTTTGATCTCTGGATTTTTCCAGATCCGGACTTGATTGTAGATCCTGCAAAATTCAAACAAAAATACCCTTCACAAAATACAAAGATGATAGATTTTTATATTTTTGAAATTTTTCAGTTTTTTATGATTTTTTAATTTTATATTAACCCGAAATTGCAAAAAAGGAAATAACACGCCATCCCCGGCAACGGCGCCATTTGATTTAGAGAGATTTATCGATCAAAAATATATTTACCACAATCAAGAACGGCGTCGCTTGGTAGCTAGCCGGTGAGTACGGGTCGGTCCACAGGGATTTTGTGTTTTCCTAATCGCTCTAACGAGTTAATTCCGATGGGTGTCGGATTTGATTATTTCTAAAACCTAAATTGATTTATACTAAGATTATCTAGATCTAAGTCTTGCTAGGGTTAGGTCTAGGGTAAGTTGAGAGATTGTAGGTTTCCTCACCGCTTTCAATGCCCTATTTTAGATCTATTAGATGTTATGGTAATTATCAATAAAAGGGATTAGTACCATCGGGAAGATGTTTCTTCCTCTAGGTTCTTGTCCTTCCTTTATCGATCCTTACCCTAAGCTCCATGGAAAACACGCTCAACCGGTCCTTTATACTACGGTATCACCGTTACCTCGAGGGGTAAGGTGCCGTAGGGAGCGGTGTGTGCGTGTATGCATGGAGTTCTAATTCTTATGTGTGATGGGGAAAGAAAGGGGTGAGAGATCTCATCTCTCAAACTTTTCCCTAAAGCTAACCCTAACAAGCGAGGAGACTACTCGCTCATTAGGGAATTGAAAGACATTCTAAATTAAATTAAACTAAGGCAAAGAAATAAAAGAACTTACTAATTTTTATTGATGGCTCTCTCCAAACATGAACACAGTACAGATCTGAATTTATGAAGTGAAAAGAGGCATCGATGCTCTCCAAAAGAAATCTGAATTTTATTAATGAAAAGAGGCATAACCTAATACAAGATTTAGGGTTCCTATTTATAGAGGATAGAAACCCTAGGGTTACAATTGACTCGCATATCTGCTTTTACAATAATACCCCCTAAGAAAAAGACCTAGTCAATGCACGCCAGCGACCACATTTTTTAGCACCGACACGGGCACTTTATGGCCGCGGATCCGCGGCCAATAGCAAGGTTTGGCCGCGGTTCCGCGGCCGTATTGATGGCTTGTTGGCTGTGTCTTCTGGTGTTGGTTCTAGTTGCAGTTTACTCCTTATTTCTTCAGTTCCTTTCTCAGATTGGCTTCTAGGTTTCTTCCAGATCTCCACGGTGAATAATTGTAGTGGACTTTTACCGTTGCTTCGTGACGAAGTCTTGAACCTTGCGCTGTCTTGTACTTTATGAACTGACCTTCATATAGGCTTGATCATGATTCCACCATTTATTGGTCGTAGTTTCACTTTTGTATCGTCTTTTGTCTTTTTCACTGTTTTTGTCCCAAGAATCTGTAACCTGCAACTATGTAGCAGACATGGGTCAAAAGCACCTGTTTATTTGTAAAATAACTAGGACTGGGGAATATAATAATGCAATATTATGGAATGAACAAATACCCATAAACTTATCTTTTGCTCGTCCTCGAGCAAACCTAGTTTTATTCTCAATAAAAACCTAACCTCACTTTCACAGGGAAACGCGATTGCACTGAGCTCGTGCAACAAGTCGTTAAACCTCTAGATGTCCCTAGTAGGAGGAGTGTTGTCTAGCACCAAGTTTTCATTTATAGAAAAATTTCTGTTCCGCATTTGGCCACGGAAGTTGGCCGGGGCGCTAGCGTAACCATTCATGGTATCAGAGCCAGCCCATAAACCCTACACTAGCTAGTTTAAACGATATTAAAATAACGAAACCGAAACAATTCCAAAACATAGAAACCAAACTTCAAGTTTCTGTCGAAATTTCCAGAGGCTCTAATTTTTTTTAAAACAATTGCAGAGTACTCCTTTTGTTGTCAGATAAACACAGAACAAAAATATGGCAATTCTATCATAATATGGCCGGCCAAAGCTTGAAAATTCCCGGCCCCACCGGTTGGAATATGAGGAATTGGCTCGAGTTTTGTTCTGGGTTCTTACCTCTTGGTGTTTGTGTTTCAGGTGTTTGTTTAATTTTCTCCCAGGTTGGATATTCTGTTATCTATGTGTTTGGGAAAATTCGGAGTATTTTGAAATCGTTATATTTGACACTGTTTAATAGTTTATAGTACATTGACTTCTATCTGCGACCATGAATGTCATTCGATCGGTATAACTCGTCTAATTGCTATTTGTTCTTTTAGACGAGTTTGTGAATAAGACATTCCCGTTGATGTTCTGTGTTTGTGCTGTGATTGTGATTGGATAGTCGTGGTGGATAGCTTGTGGTGCAATTTTATGGTACAGTTAAAAATTCATTTGTATATTCATACTGCAGGGCGAACGTCCGACATGTGGACTGTCGTATTTGCCGGGTTGTATATTATTTGATTGGGGCATGACCGGGTTGAGGTCGATGTCACCTTTGTACATATTATTTTCTTTTTCTGTACTAGGATTACATCGCGGTGGAGTGCATGAATAGCCGGATTCTAGAAGGCAACAAGCCTGCATCTCATGGCACTGAGACGGAGGGGGCTTCATTCTAGAATTGGAGGACTATTCGCCGCACTCATAAGGGGTATAAGACGACCTAAGGAGGGGCGCTCAAGTTACCGGATTCTATGGAGTGCCGGGTAGCCTATTCACTTTGATGATTGGGGTTACCTCATTTCTGGGATTGGCGGGTAACTTGCCGCGCTCGTAGGGGTCTAGGTTTTTATTGCACAGGCTATCCACACGACCGGGAACGTCGGGTTTTATTTGCGGCTCAAGTGAAACCCGGGGCTCCAAGATTATCCACCATTCTGTATTGTTGGCTGAGATTCTGTGATATTGATTATATCATGCCTGGGACGAATGCTATATATATTTATATATATACACTAGTAGATGTTGTATATGTTTTGCACCCGCGCTAGTCCAGCCCCCGCTCTGTCGTTAGTTAAGTAACCTAACAGATGATGACGGGGCCCAGTGGCGAATAAGGATGGCATATACGTACATCATATTTTCGTTCTTTTTCTGGTGTGATAGGTTAAATGATGGGACCACATTAATTTTGATTAATGCAAGAAAATAAACCTAAAAGATATTGTTGGAACAAATTTGGAAAAACTACAGTTATATTCTTTCGCTTTGCATAGCGGTATTCGGTTGTGAATATCCAGCACCTCATTCCATGAGGCAAGGGCCGAGATCCCTTCGCGGGGAGTGACCTCTTGAGCAAAAGTCTATACTGTAGATTACTCGGTTTTTTCAAAACAAGAAGTTTTCAAAAGCGGAGCTTAAACCACTCCTTTTTAAAACTACTCAGATTCCTTCAACGATATCAAGTTCATTACATTAAAGGGTTTTTCGCCAAAAACCAAGCCGTAGCCCTCCGTCATTTCTGATTAGTATTACTTAGATTCATGCTACGTATGTCGTGCTCAGCCGAGGTGTAGTGTTTGGTAGCTATGTAATATTTTTCTGTAGCATTAGATGCGATTGGTTAGGACAGTCGTACGGTCATTTTGGCTCAGTCAAGGACTCGTACGGATGGGTATAATGCAATCAAGATAATGACAGGTTGAACTTGACTAGGATCCTTTGATATATTGGATCAGTCAAGGTCACTTGGGTCCAAGGGGCAAAAACCATATCGGGAGTTTCAAACATACAGGAAACTTGCAGATTTAGCATATCTTCTGGAGTATGGTGACTAGAGTGGATTCCATCTAAGTCATCACACAATGATAGTTGGATCCCGATCCAACTGATGAGTAGGATTACTCTCGGGAGATTATTTCACTTAACAATCAATGCTATAAACCAAGTAGGTGTCTAGAATGGTGTTAGCGGGGCTATGCCTCGAGGGAAAAGAGGTTATATAATTAAGGAACTTCGCGAAAGCGTTGGAAAACCTCCCTCGAAGTACCAACACTAGCCTGGCTAAATGGTTGAGCAAGTATTGTGACGTGTGATTAATCCTGATTAGTTCTTCTTTTAGGATTTGAAGAAGAATTTGAGAAAACAGTGGGAGCCATCCTGGTTAGATAAATTAATAACCAATCTAATCTTGCAAGAGCGCATGCTAAGTGTTTCTGTTCTCTCTCTCCAGGTAGCAACCATTTCACGCTCTAATCAAGATAATAAAATGTATCGCTTGACCGATCCGAATTCTTATTTGGGGATGTGGAACGTCGGTTTAGCTCTAACTTATGATGGAGTTCATGAGTATAAGCCAGGGAAAGAGCATTGCATGAATTTCTTGATGACCCCATCGAAGAAGAAGCACTCTGTTGCGTCTTCTTCAGGTGTTCTTGTTATTGAGAACTGTTTTTCGGTCAGTCCTACCTCTTGGGTACTAGATACCGGATCGGGATCTCATATCATTAATTTATTGTAGGGACTGAGAAAAAGTAGGATAGTTGGACCTGGTAATATGTCCCTCAGAGTAGGGAACGGAGCACAAGTTGATGCTGTAGCCGTCAGTGAATATCACCTTGTGTTGTCAGGAGTTAATACTATGATTTTGAACAATTGCTACTATGAACCTTCCATGGTTTGTAACATCATATCAGTTTCTTTACTTGATAAAAATGGATATAAGTTTGTTCTTGATAGAAATATCATGAACATTTAGCTTAATCAGGTATTGTTTGCAGAAGGTACACTATGTAATGGTATCTATGTTCTAAATCAAAATACAGTTCTCAATTTACAAAACACACGCAAGAGGAAAAGTTCAGAAACGAACGAATCCTACTTGTGGCATTGTAGACTTGGTCATATCGAAGAGAAAAAACTAAGTAAGTTGCATAAATATGGACTTTTAAATACGTTCGAATTTTCATCTTATGAAACTTATCAGTCTTGTCTCAAGGGAAAGATGACCAAATCTTCGTTCACCGGACACGGAGAAAGAGCAGCAGAGCTCTTAGGACTCATACACAGTGATGTATGTGGTCCGATGTCTATACATGCAAGAGGTGGGTTCTCGTACTTCATCACATTCACTGACGATCTCTCTTGGTTCGGATATGTGTATCTTATGAAACATAAATCTGAAGCTTTTGAGATATTCAAAGAATACAGAAACGAAGTAGAGAACCAGACTGGCTAAAGTATCAAGATCTTCCGATCTGATAGAGGAGGGGAGTATTTAAGCACGGAATTCCTAGAATACTTAAAAGAGAATGACATTCCCTCTCAGCTTACTCCTCCGTATACACCACAACATAACGGTGTATCGGAGTGGAGGAATCATACTGTCACACCCCGCTTACCAGTGTACGGGCAGAGGACGCGACGGGTCACGCGACGTATTTACTCAGAAGTAAACAGGCTAAGCGTATCTAAGCAATATAAAATAAAATGTACACAAGAGACAAGATGTAAATAAACAGCAACTTTATTTATTCAACATTCTTTTTACAATACAACTGAAATGAAAATACATGGAATGAAAGCAATGCCTAAATAATGGCATAACAGAAATGAAAATGAAATATAATGTACAAGTGAATCTAAAACTTCGGGTCTTCAGTAAACTGATCTAAATCCTCGCTGGTGGGCTCTGTCTCCAGAAGGTCCGAAACACCCGACGATATTCCAAAGAAGAAGAAAGAGAATGTCGTCAGCGAACAAGTCGCTCGGTAAGTCCCAAGGGTAAGTAGAGACAGAATAGACAGAAAGAGAATGTAACTTTTAAAGTTATATTATATTTTTAACGCTGTTGTTTGTAGCTTGGTACAGAAAAGGCCAGTGTATACGAGAAGAGTCTCGCTATCCCGGAGACTAAGGTATACGGAGTACAAGGAACCGTTCAACCACGGTACAACGGCAATGGAGATTCAGGTTAGGTGTCTTATGGTTGCAGTCTCATGCCACTTCTAACACCTTCCGTACCAATCTACCCTACGATATCTTGATTGTATTGTTTGTATTGTATTGTCTTGGTTTATATAGATGGATGACTTGCCGGAACCATGATATCAGTAATGGAACGGATATACTGGATGAACATGTAGATGGAATATATCCATGGTTCGGTTTAGTCAATGTAGATTGATATAGATTGAATAGATGGTTTCATATTGAATCATGTTGTATTGTTGTTTGTACTTGAATCACATTCAAGTTCAGATTGATTAGGTTGAGACTCATTCTGAGTCAGCCACTTTTAAAAGAACTTGAAATCCTGATTGTTTTGGTGTTATTAGTAACTGCTGCATATGAACGGCAGGATTTATGTCTTTTTCCAAGACAATTACCGTATTGATAACACTGTTTATTAAGTTGTCTACCTTAAATAGGAAAGCACCCATATCTCCGGCTCCCTGAGGCTTAAGAGACTGGTCCCGTTTAAACCTATGTTTACTAGGGTCCTTATTGTAATTTAACATAACTTGAGGGGTTTTTATGTAAAAATAGTTTTGGTATAATTTCAAAATACACCTCAAGCATTTAATTATCGTCTTTAGGGATTTCATTGATGTATATTTTATAAATGTGACATTTCTAGTGAATAAAACCTAATTTCATTATGTATGGTATTTATTTGTAATATGGATGTTGTTTTGAATTATCATGGTAGTTTCATGTAATATTTGACTTCTTTTCTTGAGTTTTGGAAACATGGAATATTATATATATTTAAAATAAGTATTTTGGTAATAATTATATATACATATTTAATGAAAATAATTTTATTTATTTTCTTGTAAAAATCTCATTTTCTAAAGAAAAATGTATAGAAATCCATCGAGACCGAATGCTCCTTGCGGAGTTCTGCATCTACTAAGCCCGAGGATATGCGATAATCCGCACCATCCCAAACGGGGTTCCCCAAATGGGTTGTAGAGGCGCAATTGCAGGGAAATGTTTTAATATATCTTTTAAAGAAAACGGTTTTATAAGTTAAATGTATTTATTTGCAAAGTCGTATTTCCCGTATTCTATTGTTCCAAGACTCATCGTACTATGATAGATATGTGTGTTGTGAGGAGGTAAGTCATTACCTCGTGGACTATCTAAAGGTATAGAAAGAAATTATGATGGTTTATGTCGAAACTAAACTATATGGTGTTTTTCTGAAAAAGTATGTTAAAAGTTACAAAAATGATTATTTTGATGTGAAAGTTGTTTTGTTGAGTTAGTTAATATTTATGAATCAACATATGAGAATATGGTTTTATTTTGTTAAAGAAAAGTGTAGTTTTTAAAGAAAACCGAATCGGAAGTCAGACTAACCCCGCTTCCATCAGGTTTTAGAATTGAAGCTTTTTAAAGAATAAGATAAGAAGGGAAAATGGGACTTACTAGCTTTGATGAGAGGGGGGAGGTAGGAGAAGAGTTAGGCTTCGTCGGTGCGTCGTTTCTTTGCCGGAAACTCCTCGTATCATCGCCGGAACTTTGTCGGAGCTTCGCCATTTGCTAACTACGCTTGCACAATATAAAGACTTGGAAATTCTTGAGAGTTTTGGCAGGGATTTTAGAGTGGGTAGGGGTGATATGAGGGGTGGTATTTATAGGAAAATCTACGGTTTAGTGTAGTGATAGGGTGTATTAAAATTTGTAATAAAATAGGATTAAATGTGAATTTTATGAACCTAAAAATTTTCCAACATTAATTTCAAGTCTAGTGGAGTCATTGTGCCATAAAGGATTCAAATATATCTTCATCTCATTGCACATATGACCTATGCACTGGATTAGCAACATAAGACACATATGCAGTAATAGTTAGCAACAAATAATTTATTAGAAGTCCAAAGCCAGATATGAAATCCTCCTCAATAATGTAATGGAAATAAAGAGAACCTCCTTCTATTGATTTACAACCGAGAGGGAAGAAGGAAAGAGAGGAAGAGGGGAAGAGGGACTTACATCGCGATTAGAACGTGAGAGATGACGTAATGTCATTGGGGCGTTTTGTCGAGCACCTCCGGGCGCAAAATTTGAAATGTTGACGGATTGAAGATCCAGAAACGTGGAAATGATCATGGAGCTCACGTGGTCTCAGGCCTAGCTATGGGGCCTTGGTTCTCGGTCCGAAACGCGTCGAATAAGATGTCAAAGATTAAGGGTTTGGTTTTGGAGCCTCGGGTTTGCTGCCGCTGCGGTTGCTGATACCATTAGCGTTGATACCTATGGTGACGGGTTATTGCAGGGGGCGAGAGTGGTTTGTTGGAGTGGCCAAAGTGGTAGTGGGTGAAGATAGAAGAATTATGTATGTGTGTATGGAGAGAGAGAGAGAGAGAAAGTGAGGGCAATGTGTATATATATATGTATATGTAGATGGAAGGAAAGTGAGGGATGATGGGGAGGTGAAGAGGTGGGGAAAAGAACAGAGGCCGGTTTCAAGAAGGGAGTGGGAGAGATGGAGGGGAAAATGAATGAAGGGTGTTTTAAAAAGGTAGGGTTTTTAATATTTAGTTTTAAATGTTTAGAGGAGGTGAAAGGTAGATGAACAGAAGGGATTATTTGCATGGGAAGAGAAAAAGGAATTGGGTGAGTTTTGGTTATTTGTTTTATTTTAAAATTAAGATGGTCTGGGCTTGGTAATAGAAGGAGGGGAAAAAGAAGAGTGGGCTTGGAAAAATAAGAGAAATAGATTGAGGCAATTGGGTTATGGCTTAAAGTTAAAAAAAGATGAAAAGAAAAATAAATGAAGAAAAGAAATGAAATGGGTTGGTTTGGGTTATTGGGTTTAGGGAAAATAATATGATAGAAAAAAATAGATGGAGGATTAAACGGAAAATACTAATAATAAATACATCATTATATTAGAGAGAGATTATACAATATATAGGAATTTTTTGGGTCGTTACACGTACCCTATTGGATATGGTTCACTCCATGATGTTGGGATTCCTCAGCACCTAGCCTAGGGTTTGCAAGTATCACTCATGCCACAACAAAAATTAAAAGGGGTGCTAAGCAATCAACCTAAAGATCATGCTAGAAAACTAGGGTAACATAATATGTAATCTAACATTAAAAAAGGAAGTGAATGAAAATACAACCTTTGTAGATCCGGTCCTTCACTTCTAAAGCTCCGTGTTGATATCCCTTCGCTGCGATCATCGAGATCCCGGACTCTAGTGATGGTTTCCTCGGAGAAATGAACGGGCTAGCTCGTTGACTTCGAGGCCGAAGATGATCTACGTCGAGACGACTCAAACTCAAGCTCCCTCATCACTTAGTCAAGAACTTTGTGAAGAGAACACCCTAAACTAAATGGAAAGTAGTAGAGGATGATGAGATAGGAAATGGGTTCACTTTAGATTTTGATTTCTTACTATATTTTTTCACTTGAAAAATTCTAGCAAGCTTTTCTTCTTGATGAAGAAGAAGAAGAAGAAAGAATAATAATAAAAAAAAGAATAAACAAGTGAAGTTTATCATAATGCAACCATGGGTGAGTTAACCTTTGTAGAGACTAAACCATAGTTTAAATTAGTGGTTTGGTTAATAAATATCTTTAGTGAGACAAAGTTAGTGGATTTGGTCAAATGATGCTAAAAGCTTCATGAAGCTTCAAGCATGACAAAGTGCACACTAATTTTGAATTACAAAATAAATATAAACCTTTTCCACTAACTTAAATATGGTATAAGTCACTCATACACCCAAGTTTGCATGTATCATCAAGCATGATACAATCTAGTGCACAAATATATATCACATATACAACATGTGCACATTAAGTGAGAAAATCAATCTTAAGTGAACAAATACTAGTTAATGTAAAGTGATATATCAAATATATAATTATATATTAAATCATTAAATCAAGACTTGATTTAATGATCCGGTTATATCGCATATAACCGACTAATATCAAGTGTATCAATATATCGAATCAACACTTGATTCGGTAAATCTGCTATATCTCATATAACCGACCGATGATACAAATCGCGAGAATAGAATACAGTATCACGTACTAGTATTATTCTCGGTCCCGCACATATCTCATTTGTGCTCCAATTTCGTTTCGCTTGAGCCAGGTAATCTCTGTGTAGGACTCTAAAGACTCGTCAATACGCCGGCAGTAGGTGGTGATCATATCAGTCATCCACAAGCCGCAAGCGGTCTGCTAAACGTAACGGCCACCCGGGTATTGAGCTGTCAGAAGATCAACGAGCAAGCCTGCTCACACTCCTGCGAATCCAATCAGTAAGACTTACCGCACAGTCCGGTCTGTTCGTCTGATATGTCGCATATCTCGCCTAGGGGTGGTAAACATCAGACCCCAGTAGCTTGATAAGTCATGTCGATGTAAGGTCCATAACGAGCGTGAAACTACTGATAATACTTACCAGTAAATCACATCAACCCTGGCCAGGGATTTCCAGTTATGGCCCGTCGAGCATAGCGCAACATCAATCCCCAATACAGGGAGAGACGAATCCCCTCATATCGCTCATTGCCTCCATGTGACTCGGGACTGTACCCAAAAACCACCTGTTTGCATGACTCAGTAGAGCCGTGGTAGGGTGAAAATCAAAGCACAGTGGGAGACACACAAGACTCTATGACGATCTCGGGTCAACAGACTAAGCTGTACCAGTGTCACCAGAGAACTGCCATCTGACGTAAGGTATAATACCATCTGGGAGTTCTCGGTGAGTCCGTTCAGTGTACCCAGTCTCCACTGAGCACCCACATACCATCTCTGATGTCAAACACCAATGGATATAGGATCATCTATTGCCCATCATATGGGTCAAGAAGATATACGCTAGTCTACTCTGAAATATCGATGCCCCGTCTCGATATTCCCACGACTAGGAACATTAAAGGATGTACTCATGGACTACCCAGGCCCCACTAGTATGATCTGCATCATAATCCTGGAAGTTGAGTATACATCCTAAGGGCTTTATCAACATGTAACAGAGAGACAATAAGTGTACATGTTAAGATAAAGAGCAACCAGATAGCGTACTATCATGTCGAGCAAGAAAATCCTCCCTATATATGTCCCAGCATCCACTATAATATACACCTCATGTACAATAATGTCCTCTAGGGCATACATACAACTAACACATGATGAGTAATGCCGAGTTACCTCTGTTGGGTTACCTTAACGCCCTAGCCATCGAACGTGGCGGTTTGCGGAACAAAAATTTCTTACGAGTTAAAAAACCGGCGCTAAGTTAACCCAATGAAAACCCGGATCTTTCCATAAACCTATCTAGCTAAACTAGTAGTGCTATCTACTATGAAAGAAGTCTCACCAAACGAACCAAGTCCTTTGGTCTTCTTTCTTCATCTTTAGCTCCAAGTGGCCACCTTGAACATGCTTGATCTTCTTTTTCCGCTCCATCGGTTCTCCGGGATCGAGCTTGTTCTCCGGTCCTCCTTTGTCGTAGATGATCCACCTGAGTGTAACGTTTTGAAAATCGTTTCGGTGAAATTTCAAAAAAACGGTAAAATAAGGGGGTTTTCTGTAAAAAGTCAAAATACAAATATCTTATTATAAAAATTAAATATACATATTCTAGCTATGTAATTGCTAGTATTTGGTGTTTATTGACCTACTGGTGAAATTTCAAATTTTCTGAAAATTTTTCCGAAAATAATTATTTTAAGTCGTCACTAATATATTTAATTAGGGAAAATTACAAATTGGAATGAGTTGAAATAAATATTATGCATTATAATACATTAAATAAAATTTTATCATATGGGTTTTGAAACGAAATCGTTTGCCAAAACGGTTTAGAAAATATCGAAGAAAAATGCTTTTTTTTTAGTATAAATGGATGTTTGGGATATTGTATTTGTCATTTTCCATCACCCCACACCCATACCCACACTCACACACCCCCATTTTCCCTCCCCTTTGGCTGAATTCAGCAGCCCCCCTCTCTTGTCCCCACTTGTTTTGCAAAAGAAAAGAAATGAAAGAAAAGAAAAGAAAATGGATAAAAGAGTTGACCTTTTGTTGACTTGGACTTTTCCCTCACCATACCTCACACCACACCCCCTCTCTCCTCTCCCCCACATGCTTGTGGCCGGCCCTTCCAACAGCAGCCCCTCCCCCTTTTTTCTCCTCTCATTCCTCTTCCAAAATGCTTAAAAATTGCCTCAAAACCCATCAAATAAATCCCAAAATCCAAATCCAACTCCTCCCCATTTCTCATTAGCCTTTCTAGCATGGATCTAGGGATAAAAATGGCATTTTAGGAGACTAGATCTTGAGCTTGATCTCATCATGGGAGGTATAATCTCATGCTTTTGTTAAAATTTGTTATCTAGTTGCTTTAATCTAAATTAACTAAGTGCTTAATTAGGTTTTGATGAGTTTAATTGCATGATTAAAGATTTCAAGTTAGGGTTTTGTTGTGAAAATGGGTTATGATAAATTGTGCATGGTTTTGTGTTGTGGATTAACATCTTAAGTTTTATAAAAAGCTAATTTAGTTGTTAATTCCAAACCATTACTTATAAAATGCCCTAATTAAGTTATTTTGCTAACTAGAGTTTCGGAAAATTGTTAAATGCTTTAGATTAAAATATAATTATGGTTTCATATCATTATTAATATTATAATGAGTGGTTTAATGACTTTGGATCATGCAAAACCAAGCTTAATTGTTAAATTGTGAATTTTGCTTTAAAAAGAGTTAAAATCGGTATTTTTGCAAACTAGTTTTTTTGAACATATATGGTTTGGTGAAATTAAATTATGGAAATAATTTATATGACTTAATTAAGATGGTTAGTGAGCCTTATGGCCATTAGTTTTGTTAAAATATCATGTTTTGTACAAAAACGGGTAAATTTTGTTTGCTAGATTTTCGGAAAAATAGCTTTTAAAGTGAGTTTGATGTTTTTGTGAATTTTAACCTATTCTATATTTAAATTAGTATTCATGAATGTGCAAATGAGTGTACTTGGGTTTTTCTCGATGGTCGGGCGTTTGCATGCCGACGTCGAGGGTTTTTGGGTTGGTTTGTGAGAGCAACCATAGGTTTTGACCTATGTGGGATTCGTGCGTCGTTTTGGTCATGAGTCGGGTTTTAATGCGATATGGTGCGTTTTGATATGTAGGTACCTCATGTGGACTTCGAGACGACAAGCAAGCGCGTGGCGACGTCGGCACCGGCGAGCGAGGACCAGGTGAGTAGATTTATATCTACGGGGAGAAGTCGGGTGGATGGCGTATAGCACCCCCGCAGTCTGTGGTGGTGTATACAGATGCGTATACACACCAACAATTATTATATGTTATTTGGGATTAATAACCATGTTTAGGATGGATATTGATGTGTTGGATTATTTTAGTGTTGCGAACCCTAGGGTAGTGTTGCACTACACATACACACATACATACTTGCGTACATTCCTTTTTATATGTGCTCATGGGATTCTTTATAGTTATGTGATCACATGGGTATGGGACTATGTGTTCACATACGGATTTAAGGATGATACTTGGGATTGAGCTGAGTCGATGAGATTTGTTTTGTGGTTGTGATATCGGTGATATGGCAGGATTCGTACTTAAGGTACGCCCTGGTGTTATAGTGGATCTTGGGGCGGCGATACGGGTGAATAGTGTTATAAATAAAATGGTCGACATGTGATCGTGATATGAGGCATGATATGCTAGGATATTGATATTAGGCCGTATCGGGCGATGTATACCCTTGATGATGCTATGTGCTGACGGTATCGGTTTGTACGAGATTGTCGATCTGTAGTCAGATCATGAGTATATTGAGGATATTAGTATTGTACTAGACATAGGTCAGTACCCTAGACTATGATCTTGAATAAAGAGGGTACCAGAGGAATGGTGTGAGGAATATGATATGGACCCGTACCCAGATTTGGGGATGCCGTACGACGGATTTACGTACGAGCTATATCTTGATGATTGATCCGCACTCTTGACTTGGGATGTCTGATTGTAGATATGGTATCGGATATGATATTATTGAGGCGGGATCACCGACTAATATATATACAGGTATGTATATGGATCGACTCAGATGTTAGGCGGTTTCCTTACCTGTAGTCCAGCTTGTTAGCTTAGCCCTTTAGTTTAGTTTAGTTGTTAGATTAGATTCGATTCTTACCTATTTCAAAAACTAACGATTCGTGGGTATTTTAAAAGACAGCCCAAGTGATCCTACGGATATTTCAAAAGACGTATCTTTTCATAAAAACACCATAGCCCCTATTTTCAAAACCCCATGATTCGTGTTATTTCAAAAGGCACCATTTGTAGGACTTATATTAGATTAATGCATGTTAGTTACAGTTGCGTCTAGTATTCAGCTCCCACTTATTATTGTGGTTCGCTTCGCATCGCATACTTATGCTATAATTTCTTATTGCAATGTTGATATCATATTGTTAGGACACCAGCACCGTTACCGATGATGCGTATGTACCACGTACACTTACTTTCCGGCTCACACACATCTTCATCGGTAATTGCCATGTCACGTACACCTTAGAAAATATTATTGCCTGACATAGCGTACTTGCCTTATATGTTAGTTTAGACATTGTAGTTATTACCTGCTACTTCATGCATACTGTTATTCATTGTTATGCCGCATTCATGGATTCTCATGCATATATTCACTATTTTACGTGTTATTGAGGTTTTGGATTCGGATTTCCATGAGATTTTCTGGATTTGGAGGAAAACCGCAAAAACATAAATAAACCTTTTCTCTCTTTTAAAATAAAAAGTGCGGTTTTTCCCATGATGTATGAGTCGTCCACCATGAGTTTGTTGATGGATTTCGAGACCCGATTCGAGGAGACGGATGAACCGTTTCGGGTACATGGTGGACCCGGTAAGGTACCCCGGGGCAAGAAGCGCGTGATGATGACGATGTGAGCCTGGCAGGGGAGCACTACCTACCGGTGATTTTACCCGACGCGTCGGATATCCGGAGGATACCGTCGTGGTCTTGAGATGGATGGTAGGGGCCGGTCTGGACTGACGACGCCCTAGATATTGTGATCGAGACATTGAGATTTCGAGATATTGAGGTACAGAGACTGTGATACAGAGATATCGAGATATTGGGATTACGTTTTGTGCCGATGCTAGGCACTGTTTTATGCTGATTTCATTATGATACCTCATTTTAAAAATACAAGGAAATCTCACTAAATTATGAAAACAGTTCTTCATTTACATGTATTCTGTTTTCATGCATTCATACCTCATTCATATGATATATTGCTACCTGAGGCACTGACACGGGCACATGAGATTACACTCGGGTTAGATATTTACCCTAGCCTTGTTATAGGTTGCATGTTATATATATAATTGAGGATATATTATGATCATTGACCTAGATTGCGTTATTTATGCGATTTCTGTGCGTAGATGTTTTTCTATTTACGAGTTGGCAACTCACCCCCGTTGTGCCCCAGTTTCTTGCAGGTTTGCCGTACATGTTTCATTACGGCTTGCGGGCATAGTTTCCTTCGGGTGATTTGCTAGTAGGTGGGTTTACTTGTATCGTACCCCCATTATATATCTTGTATATTATTATTCTGTTGTATCTAGAAGTTCCATCAACCAAACATGTATTTATTTTGAGATAGAAACCAGTGATGTTATTCCTTCGACCTTAGAGTCGCGCGTTATATTTCTGCGGTTTTCTTGTGGTTTTGAGTTTCCTTTTGAATTTTGATCCTCGCCGTTGGCGTTGTATATTATATTGCTTGTGTGGTTGTGACCGTCGATTGACGAAGGGCTAGCTCCCGCTTGGGGATGTCTTTTTATTGATTTCGTATACTATTCATGTTGTATCCCGTTTGGGAGCCAGTATTTACAAAGGAGACTCTGCCGAAATTTTCAGGAAATATTTGATGTTTTTAAAACCGCATAATTCGGCTTATGCTATTAAAAATACTTATTTTAAATTGGTTTTCCTTCACTCTACTACTTTTTTTTTTGGTTTGGATTTCTGGGTTTTCGGCTTACTTAGATTACGTACGCCTTGAGACGTTTCGTAGTTTAAGAGCCGGTCATGTTCCATCTTTCGGGACGTGACACTGAGAGATATGATCCATGGCTCTAGCTCCTCACAATATGTCAAGTGGAGCGACTAGAGAACTTGGGTTGCTAAACCAAGTGGTCTACGATGTAGTGTGGAGATCTAAGTGTTTGCTATCTCTTTTCTTGCCTCTTCACTTGTTTCTCAACTCATGAGAAGGGTAGTGAAGAGGAAGATGTTGCAGGTGGGGGAAACCCAAGAGGTGGGAGGAGAGTGAAGCAAAATGGGAGCTCAAGAAAATAATGAAGCAACTATGAGAGAGAAATTCAACACCAAGGTTTTATGTATGAATTTCTTGAATAAACAATCAACAACCATGCTTCAATAGTAACTCCAAATGAATTAAAAATTCATTTGTTAAATATTAAAGCATTGTTATCTCCATTCCCCCCATACCTTACACTTTACACCTCATTTTCCATTTATCAAATAAATGGAAAAATCATAATGAGGTGGCCACCTTCTAGAAGGTAATCTGTAATAAATACGGATTACAGTCTGCTGTATATACATACCTGCATTCGGATAAAAACACGAATGCCCAAAGAGATAGAATAATATGAAAAACGTAATACTAGAATATACATATCCAAATACATATATGTAAACTATTAAATCAATACCTGATTTAATAATCCGGCTCAAACCCGAGCCGGCTAGTATTACCAACTGTCCGATCGAAAGTCCGAGTAAAAAGTACATCAATCGATCGAGACCCTGCACGTATCGAATACGGATACTACATCATTTCGACTGAACCAGGGAAACCCTCTATGTGGGACTCTAAAGACTCGACAGTACGCCGGCAGTGAGTTACTGGATAAATCTATAACCACAAGTACGTCAGCGGCACTAGCTGTACGTAACGGCTACCCAGGTACCTGTAGAAAAGGAAGGCCGACGAGAAAACTCATCCGGATCCCTACTGAGCCTATCTGTGACAGTCTCTGTACAGTCTGGTCTCTTCGTCTGAGAGTATCGCATACCGGGTCTATGGGGTGGTAAACGCCAGACCCTAATAACCCGATAAGTCGTGCTGATGTAGCTCAGGACCAATCCGGGAAACTATTGATCAACCTATCAGTAAATTTCAACTTCCTTGGCCAAGGTCTTATGGTCCTGACCAATCTCATAGTGCGATATTGACTCCCAATACCGAGAGAGACGAATCCCCGACAATCACTCACTGCCTCCATGTTTTCTACTGAGTCGTGCAAACATGTTTTGGATGGGTACGAGACAAATGCCGATCTCAGGTCTAAATACTAACCTGTACTCATGTCACCTTAGAACTTCCACCTGATGATAGGTATAATACCATCTGGAAGTTCTCGGCGAGTCCGTCCGGTGTACTCACCCCCAGTGAGCACCTGCATACGATCTTAGGTCTAAAGAAAAATGGCTGGGGGACCAAACCATCACCCCTCGTCGGGGTCTAGAAACGTATACACTGGTCTACTCTAGAATATCGATGCCCAGTCTCGATATTCCCATGAGTAGGGACCATTTAAGGATGTGCATACCGACTACTCAGCTCCCACAAGTATGATCGCCATCACAACGCAGGTAGTCTAATATTGATCCTACGGGCTTTAAACATGTATAAAAGATATGTAATAGAAAGTAAAACATACATATATTAAGATAAAAATCAAACCAAATAGCATACTATCATATCGAGCAAGACTGTCCTGTACATATATATGTCCAAGCATCCATATGTATACATATACAATAATGGCCTCTAGGGCATACATATCCAACAATCTCCCACTTGCACTAAGGCCATATATATTGGCGTACCGAGTATCCAACGTCTGCTTTAGGGACAGCTGTTGGCGTACCTCATACCCAACATCTCAAAAAGTCTCTCAAACTATGCTCGAGGAAAGGCCTTGGTGAATGGATCCACAGTGTTGTCTTTTGTATCTACTTTCCGGACCTCGATCTCCTGGCGATCTACTATCTCCCTGATCAGGTGATACCTTCTTAAGATGTGCCTGGATTTCTGATGAGACCGTGGTTCCTTCGCTAAAGCTATAGCCCCATTGTTATCGCAATACAGAGGTATTGGGTCAACAATGGACGGAACTACCTGAAGTTCATTAATGAACTTCTTCATCCAGACCGCCTCTTTTGCGGTATCGCTTGCAGCAATGCATTCAGCCTCCATCATCGAGTCTGCAACAGTATCCTGTTTGGAGCTCTTCCAACACACCGCCCCTCCATTGAGGTTAAATACAAAACCCGAGACAGACTTGCTGTCATCCTTGTCATTCTGGAAGATTGAATCGGTAAAGGACTCGACCTTTAGGTCTCCATTACCGTAAACCAAGAACATCTCCTTTGTCCTTCTCAGGTATTTGATAATGTTCTTTACTGCTGTTCAGTGGTCCTCACCTGGGTTCGACTGATACCGGCTCACCACGCTTGGCGCATAAGCTACATCTGGCATTTACATAGCATCGCATACATTATAGATCCTACCGCCGAAGCGTAGGGTATAGTGCTCATGCGAACCCTCTTCTCGTCAGTCTTGGGAGACATCTCCTTGGAGAGGGTGATTCCGTGCAATGCGGGTATGTTACCATGCTTGGAATCTTCCATACTAAATCTCTTTAGTACGGTCTTTATGTACCTGGACTGCGAAAGTCCCAGTAATCTCTTAGATCTATCCCTGCAGATCTTGATCCCCAGAATGTACGAGGCATCACCCAGGTCCTTCATGGAGAACCTTTGTGGCAAGAATAGCTTGACCGATTGTAGCATAGGAATGTCATTTCCTATCAAAAGAATGTCGTCCACGTACAAGACTAGGAATACGACAGTTCGTCCTACAATCTTCTTATATATACATGGCTCATCTTTGTTCTTGATGAAGTCAAAGTCCTTGACTATCTCATCAAAACAGATGTTCCAGCTCCGCGATGCTTTCTTCAATCCATAAATGGATTAAAGAAACTTGCACACCTTCCTGCTGTTGGAGATAGTGCCCTCAAAGTCAATTATTGGATCACAGGCACGTGATTACAATGATTGAGGGAGGACCTATCCCGGTAGGACAGTCTTACTCGAGATGGTAGTATACTATCTGGTTTTCCTTTATCATCGTGTACTGCTTCAGGTGACCTTATAGGTCGCTATTACACGCTGATAGAGCCCCTAGGATTCTTGCTTGACTGCCAGCAGTATGATGGCGATCATATACGTGAGAGCTGGTGGTCTATAAGCACATCCTTAAAAGGTCCCTAGTCGTGGGAGTTTCGAGACAGGGCATCGATTCTCCAGAGTAGACTAGTGTATACAGTCGAGACCCCGACGAGGGGCGGTGGCCGGTCTCATAAGCCACTGGTGTCAGTTGGTTCACCTAAGATGTATACAGGTGCTCATTGGGTTATGAGTACACCGGACAGGACTCGCCGGGGACATGCTAGTTGGTCTTATACCTGACGTCAGATAGCAGTTCCCTGGTGACATGTGTACAGGTTAGTTCATCGACCTGGGGATCATCATTTGTCTCGTGTGAGTTCCCACTGTGCTTTGATTACTACCCTACCACGGCTCAAAGGAGTCGTGCAAACAGATTTTAGTTGGGAGCAGTCCCGAGCCACATGGAGGCAGTGAGCGGATCTTCAGGGGTTCGTCTCTCCCGATATTGGGGGTGAGGTCGCGCTGTGTCTAGGAGAGCCATTACGCAAATCTCTCGGCCGAGGCAGGAGATTTACTGGTAGGTATTCCAGTAGTATCTCAGGGCGTTCTGGGCTACACTCCGACACGACTTGTACCGCTTTTGGGGGTCTGACTTTTACCAACCCCCTAGGCCCGACATGCGATGCTCATAGACGAACGGACCGGACTGTATGGATATTGTCACTGACAGGCTCAGTAGGGTGTCAGGATGAGTTCGCTCATCGACTTCCCTTTTGGTCAATAGCTGGTGGCCCGTCACGTATTGGCTTATACCTCTGACGTGCTAGTGGTTAAATCCACAGCCATAGTATTGACGAGTCTTTAGAGTCCACCACACTTTCAGTTACTCAAGCTTTCGGGCGAAACGCTGTAGAGGCCGTATGGAGATTTGGCAGGGTCCGATCAGATACGTGCGGTATTGCACGGATCAGGATCGGACGGTTTGTACTAATGGCCGTATGGTTATATGGCAGGGTTCGATTTGATGCGTGCGGTATTGCACGGATCAGGGTCGGACGGATATTACTAGCCGGCTTTGGTTTAAGCCGGATCCTAGTTTAGTACAGTGTAGATTTTGTCTCATTGCATTTGTATCCGGTCAGAATACAGATGCGGGTGTGTATGCACAGTATTGGGGTTTTCCTGTAATTTATTACGGGATCAGTTTTCTGGAGTTGCCAGTTTGCATTCCGTTCCGGCCGGTTTTCCTTTGTTCTTTCCCGGCCGGACTTTTCCGATGGAGGGGGTTATTTGCAAGTTTGCAAATAACATTTGTGGAGGGGGTATCTTGCGTATTGGTGGCATCATGATAGTTTCTCATGATGAGATGCTTTCTAAGTCTTTTCATTTGCTTTTTGAGAAAGGATTGATTAGAGTTGATTAAGTGTTTGATGTGAGATTTGCTTTTGATATGGTCACCTTTCTCTTTTCCTACACTCACCTCCCTTGTATTATTCCCTCCACCATTCTCACAAAAGAGCAAGGGCCGGCCACTTTTTGGATGAGGGAAAATGGGAGGGTTCATTTTGGATGAGGCATTCATTTTTCATCTCATTCTTCTTGCTACTAAATTTCTCACATCACTCCAAAGTTCATTCCTTCGATCCCTCCATCAAGGCAACATAACCCCAAAGAGACAAAGCACTACACATTCTACAGCAATTCTTGGGCACGTCGACTTGCCAGCTTCGTGCCTGAGTTGCCTCGGTATTGAGGCGGGAGCCCGTAAAAGACGCAGGCGATGTGGTGCCCTTCCGGCGAGGAGGCGACGATATGGAGACAGGACTTTCCGCGGGAGATTGGGACGATGACGAGAAGACCGGAGGACTCGGATCACTCGGTATATCTCTCACCCCCTCTCTTGTTAGCTAGTATCGGTTAATGGTTACGATGCGGGTATATTGTCCGCGGTAGCGCCAGTTTAAAGTTAAGAAAAATTTTGATTCCGCATATTGGCCTCGGATAGACGGCCGGGGCGCTGCCGTGGCGCAACACCTACTGCTCCCACTGTCTACAAAACCTTCTGGCTGATCCATATAAACGCATTCTTCCAAACTGCCGTTTAGAAAAGACATTTTTACGTCCATTTTCCAGATCTCATAGTCATGGAAGGCAGCAATGGCAAGTAGGATCCGAATGGATTTGAGCATAGCCACTGGAGAAAAGGTTTCGTTATAGTCCACACCTAGTCTTTAACGAAAACCTTTTGCAACGAGTCTAGCCTTATAGGTTTCCACCTGCCCATCTACACCAAGTTTCCTTTTGTAGATCCATTTGCATCCAACAGGTTTTACCCCAGGTGGAGCAATATCCAAGGTCTATACTTTATTGGTATACATGGACTCCATTTCGGATCGCATAGCATCCAGCCACTTATCAGAGTCCCTACTGATAATGGCCTGCCTATAACTAGTAGGATCATCTTCTTCCAAGATGCAATCCTCTCGATCCCCATCTATGAGAAAACCGTAGTATCTCTCGGGCGGATGAGAAATCCTACCAGGCCTGCGGAGTGGCTGAGGTTCGTCTGGGACTATTGAATCTAGTGGTTCTACTAAATCTTCAGTTATAGTTTGTCATTCTGGAATTTCTTCCAATTCTACCGTGCTCCAACTTATTTCTCTTTCAAGAAACAACCTTTCAAGAAAGGTGGCGTGTCGAGAAACAAAAACCTTTTGTTCATCGACATGGTAGAATAGATATCCATTTGAATGCCTAGGATATCCTACAAACTTATATAAAACTGACCGTGCCTGAAGTTTGTCTGGATTCTGGTTTTTCACATAGGCCGGACAACCCCATATCTTAACCTTTTTAAGACATGGTCTTTTATTACTCCATATTTCATATTGAGTCTTAGGCACAGATTTAGATGGAATCTGATTCAACAGATACGCTGCCGTTTCAAGCGCAAGCCCCCAGAATGAAAGAGGCAATTCTGCATTACTCATCATGGAGCGAACCATGTCTAATAAGGTACGGTTTCTCCGCTTCGATACACCGTTGTGCTGTGGTGTATACGGAGGAGTAAGCTGAGAGAGAATACCATTCTCTTTCAAAAAGTCCCTGAATTCCGTACTTAAGTACTCCCCCCCTCTATCAGATTGGAGGATCTTAATACTTTTGCCAATCTGGTTTTCTGTTTCCTTTCTGAATTCTTTGAATTTCTCAAAAGCTTCAGATTTGTGTTTCATAAGATATATATATCCGAACCTAGAGAGATCATCAGTGAATGTGACAAAGTAGGAGAACCCACCCCGTGAATGTATAGACATGGGACCACATACATCATTGTGTATGAGTCCCAAGAGCTCTCCTGCTCTTTCTTCGTGTCCGGTGAATGGAGATTTGGTCATCTTTCTTTTGAGACAAGACTGACAAGTTTCATAAGATAAAAATTCGAACGTATTCAAGAGTCCATCTTTATGTAACTTACTTAGTCTTTTCTCTCCGATATGACCAAGTTTACAATGCCATAAGTAGGATTCGTTCGTATCTGAACTCTTCCTCTTGCGTGTGTTTTGTACATTGAGAACTGTGTTCTGATTTAGAACATAGATATCATTACACAATGTACCTTCTACAACCAATTCCTTATCAAGGTAGATGTTCATGATATTTCTATCAAGAACAAAGTTATATCTATCTTTATCAAGTAAATAAACTGATATGATGTTGCAAACCATAGAAGATACATAGTAGCAATTGTTCAAAATCATAGTATTGCCATTTGGCAACACTAAGTGATATTCATCGACGGCTGCGGCATTAACTTGTGCTCCGTTCTCTACTTTGAGGGACATATCACCAGGTCTAACCATCCTACTTTTTCTCAGTCCCTGCAATAAATTACAGATATGAGATCCTGATCCGGTATCTAGTTCCCAGAAGGTAGGACTGATCGAAAAGCAGTTCTCAACTACAAGAACACTTGAAGGAGATGCAATAGTATGCTTCTTCTTCGAAGAGGTCATCAAGGACTTCATGCTTTCCTCTTTCTTTTGCTCATACTCATGACTATTGTCACAAGTTAGAGCCGAATCGACGTTACCTGGCCCCGAATAAGAATTCGGATCGGTCAAGCGATACATTTAATTATCTTGATTAGGGCGTGAAATGGTTGCTACCTGGAGAGAGAGAAAGAAACACTCAGCGTGTGCTCTTGCAAGATTAGATTGATTATTAATTTATCTAACCAGGATGGCTCCCACCGTTTTCTTAAATTCTTCTTCAAACCCTAAAAGAAGAACTAGTCAGGATTAATCGCACGTCACAATACTTGCTTAACCTTTCAGCCAGGTTGGTGTCGGTACTTCGAGGGAGGTTTTCCAACGCTTTCGCGAAGTTCCTTAATTACATAACCTCTTTTTCCTGGAGGTGTAGCCCCGTTAACACCGTTCTAGACTTCTACTTGGTTTATAGCATTGATTGTTAAGTGAAATAATCTCCCGAGAGTAATCCTACTCATCAGTGGGATCGGGATCCAACTATCATTGTGTGATGACCTAGATGGAATCCACTCTAGTCACCACACTCCAGAAGGTATGCTAAATATGCAAGTTTCCTGTATGTTTGAAACTCCCGATGTGGTTTTTGACCCTAACGACATATGGTCTTGATAGAGACCAACGTACCATAAGTTGCAAGTCAAGTTCAACCCGTCATTATCCTGGATTAACTTAGACCAACCAGCATAAGCCCTTGATAGAGACTAAAGTGGTTATGCGACTGACCTAATCAATCGCATTCTAAAATGCAACAGATAAGTAACACTTAGGTACCGTTCACTATGCCTTGATAGAGACCAACGTATATAGCATGAATACTAACTACTATTTATCTGAAATGACGGAGGTCTACGGCTAGGTTTTTGGCGAAAAACCTGTTAACGTAATGAACTTGATATCGTTGAAGGAATCCAAGTGGTTTTACAAATATATAGTGGCGAAAACTTTTACTAAAGAGGTCACTCCTTGTGAAGGGATCTCGGCTCTTTCCTCGTCGAATGAGGTGCAGAATATTCCAAACTGAATACCACGATGCAAAGCAAAAATAATCGCCTATAGTGAAGTTATTACGTTGATGCAAATTTTTACTCAAGGGGTCACTCCCGATGAAGGGATCTCAGCCCTTGCCTCGTCGAATAAGGGGCTGGATATTCATAACCGAATACCACTGCGCAAAGCAAAAGAGAACGTTTGTAATGTCATTTTTTCGAAATTTGTTCCAACAACATTTTTTTAGATTTCTTTTCTTGCAATAATCAGAATTACTGCGGTCCCATCATTTTAGTCCTATCAGACCAGAAAAGAACGAAAATACAATGTACGTATATGCCATCCTCATCGGCCACTGGGCCCCGTCATCATCCATTAGGTTACTTAACTAACGACAGAGCGGGGGCTGGACTAGCGCGGGTGTAAAACATATACAATATCTACTAGTATATATATAAATATATATAACATTCGTCCCAGGCATGATAATAAGTAACATCACAGAATCTCAGCCAACAATACAGAATGGTGGATTATCTTGGAGCCCCGGGTTTCATTTGAGCCGCAAATAAAACCCGACGTTCCCGGTCATGTGGATAGCCTGTGCAATGAAAACCTGGACCCCTACGAGCGCGGCAAGTTACCCGCCAATCCCAGAAGTGAGGCAGCTCCCTTCAACAAAGTGAATGGGCCACCCAGCATTTCACGGAATCCGGTAACTTGGGCGCCCCTCCGTGGGTCATCCTATACCCCCTACGAGTGCGGCGAATAGCCCGCCAATTCTAGAATGAAGCCCCCTTCATCTCAACGCCATGAGATGCGGGCTTGTTGCCATCTAGAACCCGACTATTCGTGCACTCCATCGCGGGGTAATCCTAGTACAGAAAATGAAAATATTATGTGCAAATGGTGACATCGACCTCAATCCGGTCGTGCCCCAAAATAATATACAACACGGCAAAGACGGCTGTCCACATGTCGGACGCTCGCCCCGCAATAAAAAATGTACAAATGAATATAAACTGTACTAAAACATTGCACCACCGGCTATCTACCATGACAATCCAACCACAATATCAGCACAATCACAGAACATCAACGTGAGTGTCATGTTTGCAAACCCGTCTAAAAGAACATATAGCAATTATACGGGTTTACCGATCAAATGATGTTCACGGTCGCAGATGCTAAACTAAGTACTGATAACAAAATATGTATTTTAAAATTACGATCGACTAAACTTTTCCAAGTGGGCCCCAAGTTCTAATCCACTACTAAAACAAATCTGGGCCCAAGAACTAAACATCCCAAAAACCATAATTCCAATAACTAGAGCAACTGTAGAAATTTGGAGCAGTGAAGCTAAATTTTGGCCGTGGAACCGCCGCAAACATGCTTGTTTGGCGGCGCTTCCACGGTGGAATTATGACTTCATGCTCTCAAATTTCTTGAGCTGCTCTAGAAAACCCTACATGAATTTTTGATGCACTGAAAATGATTTTTCGATCACTTTAAAAATTCGATAGAAACTACAATATTGGAATTGCGGTTTTGAAAATTTCTGTCGATCGATATTTTAAACACGTTAAAACAAGCTAGTATAGGTTTTATGGGGTGGCTCTGATACCATATTGGGTTACCTTAACGCCCTAGCCATCGAACATGGCGGTTTGTAGAACAAAAATTTCTTACGAATTAAAAAACCGACGCTAAGTTAACCCAATGAAAACCCGGATCTTTCCATAAACCTATCTAGCTAAACTAGTAGTGCTATCTACTATGAAAGAAGTCTCACCAAACGAACCAAGTCTTTCGTTCTTCTTTCTTCATCTTTAGCTCCAAGTGGCCACCTTGAACATGCCTGATCTTCTTTTCCCGCTCCATCGGTTCTCCAGGATTGAGCTTGTTCTCCAGTACTCCTTTGTCGTAGATGATCCACCTGAGGGATATGATCCATGGCTCTAGCTCCTCACAATATGTCAAGTGGAGCAACTAGAGAAGTTGGGTTGCAAAACCAAGTGGTCTAGGATGTAGTGTGGAGATCTAAGTGTTTGCTATTTCTTTTCTTGCCTCTTCCCTTGTTTCTCAACTCATGAGAAGGGTAGTGAAGAAGAAGATGATGAAGGTGGGGGAAACTCAAGAGGAAGGAGGAGAGTGAAGCAAAATAGGAGCTCAAGAAAATAATGAAGCAACCATGAGAGAGAAATTCAATACCAAGGTTTTGTGTATGAATTTATTGAATAAACAATCAACAACCATACTTCAATAGTAACTCCAAATGAATTAAAAATTCATTTGTTAAATATTGAAGCATGGTTATCTCCATTCCTTCCATACCTCACACTTTACACCTCATTTTCCATTTATCAAAAAAAATGGAAAAAACATAATGAGGTGGCCACCTTTTAGAAGGTAATCTGTAATAAATACGGATAACAGTCTGCTGTATATACATACTTGCATTCGGATAAAAACACGAATGCCCAAAGAGATAGAATAACACGAAGAACGTAATACTAGAATATACATTTCGAAATACATATATGTAAACTATTAAATCAATACCTGATTTAATAATCCGGCTCAAACCCGAGCTGGCTAGTATTACCAACTATCCGATGGAAATTCCGAGTACAAAGTACATCAATCGATCGAGACCCTGCACGTATCGAATACGGATACTACATCATTTCACCTGAACCAGGGAAATCCTCTGTGTGGGACTCTGAAGACTCGACAGTACGCCGGCAGTGAGTTACTGGATAAATCTATAACCACAAGCACGTCAGCGGCACTAGCTGTACGTAACCCGGGAACCTGTCGAAAAGGAAGGCCGACGAGCAAACTCATCCGGATCCCTACTGAGCCCATCTGTGACAGTCTCTGTACAGTCTGGTCTCTTCGTCTGAGAGTATCGCATACCGGGTCTAGGGGGTGGTAAACGTCAAACCCTAATAACCCGATAAGTCGTGCTGATGTGGCTCAGGATCAATCCAGGAAACTACTGATCAACCTATCAGTAAATCCCAACTGCCTTGGCCAAGGTCTTATGGTCCTGACCAATCTCACAGTGCGATATCAACTCCCAATACCGGGAGAGACGAATCCCCGACAATTGCTCACTGCCTCCATGTGGCTCGGGACTGTACCTATCCAAAACCTGTTTGCACGACTCAGTAGAGCCGTGGTACGGTAGTGATCAAAGAACAGTAGGATCCCACACGAGACAAATGTCGATCTCAGGTCTAAAGACTAACCCGTACTCATGTCACCTGAGAAATTCCACCTGACGATAGGTATAGTACCATCTGGAAGTTCTCGGCGAGTCCGTCCGGTGTACTCACCCTCAGTGAGCACCTGGATACGATCTTAGGTCTAAAGACCAATGGTTGCGGGACCAAACCATCGCCCCTCGTTGGGGTCTAGAAACCTATACACTAGTCTACTCTGGAACATCGATGCCCCGTCTCGATATTCCCATGACTAGAGACCGTTTAAGGATGTGCGTACCGACTACCTAGCTCCCATAAGTATGATCGCCATCATAACGCAGGTAGTCTAGCATTGATCCTACGAGCTTTATCAACATGTATAAAAGATATGTAATAGCAAGTAAAACATATACATGTTAAGATAAAGTCAAACCAAATAGCATACTATCAAATCGAGCAAGACTGTCATGTACATATATATGTCCAAGTATTCATATGTATACATATACAATAATGGCCTCTAGGGTATACATATCCAACAACCTCTTTCATTTTGGGGACATGCGCTTTTGATAGCAGCATATCTGTTGAATGATGTTCCATACAAATCTGTGCCTAAGACACTATTCGAGATATGGAATGGTAAAAAACCGTATCTTAAACGTATCAAGATATAGGGTTTTCCGGCCTATGTTAAAGTACAAAATTCGGACAGACTTCAGGCACGGTCAGTTTTATGCAAGTTTGTGGGATATCCTAAAAATTCAATAGGATATCAGTTCTACCACACCGAGGAATAGAAGGTGTTTATATATCGCCATGCCACCTTTTTAGAGTGGCAATTTCTTGAAAAAGAAATAAGTGGGAGCGCGGTAGAACTGGAAGAAATTCCAGAGGGACAAACTATAACTGAAGATTTGGTGGAATCTCAATATTCAATAACCCCGGACGAGCCTCAGCCACTCTGCAGATCTACTAGGATTTCTCATCCGCCCGAGAGATACTATGGTTTTCTCATAGACGGGGATCGAGAGGATTTCATCTTGGAAGAAGATGATCCTACTAGATACAAGCAGGTCATTATCAGTAGGGACTCTGATAAGTGGTTGGATGCTATGCGATCTGAAATAGGGTCCATGTACACCAATAAAGTGTGGACCTTGGATATTGCTCCACCTGGGGTAAAACCCGTTGGATGCAAATGGATCTACAAATGGAAATTTGTTGTAGATGGGCAGGTGGAAACCTATAAGGCTAGACTCGTTGCAAAAGGTTTTCGTCAAAGACCAGGTGTGGAATATGATGAAACCTTTTCTCCAGTGGCTACGCTCAAATCCATTCGGATCCTACTTGCCATTGCTGCCTTCCATGAATATGAGATCTGGTATATGGACGTAAAAACGGCTTTTCTAAATGAAAGTTTGGAAGAGTGCGTTTATATGGATTAGCCAGAAGATTTTGTCGAAAGTGGGAGCAGCGGGAAGGTGTACAAGTTGCTCAAATCCATTTATGGATTGAAGCAGGTATCGCGGAGTTGGAACATCTGTTTTGATGAAACAGTCAAGGAATTTGACTTCATCAAAAACGAGGATGAACCATGTATTTATAATAAGATTTTAGGACGAACTGTCGTATTCCTAGCCTTGTATGTGGACAACATTCTTTTGATAGGAATTGATATTCCTATGCTAAAATTGGTCAAGCTATTCTTGTCACAACGGTTCTCCTTGAAGGACCTGGGTGATGCCTCGTATATTCTGGGAATCAAGATCTACAGAGATAGATCCAAGAGATTATTAGGACTTTCGCAGTCCAGGTATATAGAGACCGTACTAAAGAGATTAAGTATGAAAGATTCCAAACGCGGTAACATATCCGCATTGCATAGAATCACGGGCTTCCCTCTGCGAGAGTCAGCGTCGCCCTCAATCGCCGGGGGCTCGCTGCACCCTCAAGCCTCTCCAAAGAGATGTCTCCCAAGACTGACGAGGAGAGGGTTCGCATGAGCTGTTGGATATAGTGCCCTCGAAGTCAATTATTGGATCGCGGGTACGTGATTGTGATGATTGAGTGAGGACCTATACCGGTAGAACAGTCTTACTCGAGATGATAGTATGCTATCTGGTTTGTCTTTATTATAGTATACATGCTTTAGTTCACTGATGCATGTTGATAGAGCCTATAGGATTCTTGCTTGACAGCCAGCAGTATGATGGCGATCATATACGTGGGAGCTGGGGTCTATAAGCACATCCTTAAATGGTCCCTAGTCGATGGAGTTTCGAGACAGGGCATCGATACTCCAGAGTAGACTAGTGTATACAGTCGAGACCCCGACGAGGGGCGGTGGCCGGTCTCACAAGCCATTGGTGTCAGTTGGTTCACCTAAGATGTATACAGGTGCTCATTCGATTATGAGTACACCGGACAGGACTCGCCGGGAATCTGCTAGTTGGTATTATACCTATTGTCAGATAGCAGTTCCCAGGTGACATGTGTACAGGTTAGTCTGTCAACCTGAGATCGTCATTTGTCTCGTATGAGTTCCCACTATGCTTTGATTACTACCCTACCACGGCTCAAAGGGTCATGCAAACAGGTTTTAGTTGGGTACAGTCTCGAGTCACATGGAGGCAGTGAGCGGATCGTCGGGGATTCGTCTCTCCCGGTAATGGGGGTTGATGTCGCACAGTGCACTGGTGGCCATCAACAGAAAACCTTGGCCAAGGTAGTCGAGAATTACCGATCTAGGATCAGTAGTTTCTCAAGTGGTGATGTGCTTCAAACCGACACGAATTATCGCGTTAGTAGGGTTCTGACTTTATCCACCCCCTAGACTCGATATGCGATACTCATAGACGAACAGACCGGACAGTACGGATATTGTCACTGTCAGGCTCAGTAGGTGTCACGACCCGCAGGGTACGGAACGTGACTGGCACTTAAGTTTACGAAACGTCTAAAGACGTCCGTAAAATAAGTAAGCCAAATCCCAAAAAACAAAACCAATTAAGCAAAGAGTGAAGAAAACCCAATCAATTGAAAGCGAGTTATCAAATAAGTCATGTAAAACCCTTTTTAAAAACAATACCAATTTTTCCGAAAATTTCGGCAGAGTCTCCTTTGTAAATACTGGCCCCCAAAAATGGGTACAACAAGAATATATGTAAAACCAACAAATAAGGCATCCCCAAGCGGGAGCTAGCTCTTCGCCATAAGGCGGTCACAAATCCCACGCAATGTAAATGACAACAAGCATAATAAAGCATAAGGAAGCATGAAAAAGTAGCATGTCGGCTCAAGTGAGCTCGACCCCAAAATACAGCATAAAATCCACAAACCTCACAGTCTCATCTCTAGGTCAATATACAATAAATCTGATAGAAACAGTAGATGGAGTACACTAGATACAAAGAATATACAAGGTGGTACAAAAATGATAACATAACCCACCTATGAGCAAATCTCGAGCTCAGGCAAAAGAGGCAAAAGAATAAGTGCGCCCGCCGCTACTGAACTGACGGAGCGGACCTGCAAAGGACTGTGGCACAACGGGGGTGAGTTGCCAACTCGTGAGTAATAAATAACATCTACAAAGGCTATCGTATGCATGCACACAAGCATCCTAGCATCTATAATACAGGTATGACTGGATGCACTAGCAGGTGTGTATATAACATCAGTGTACTAATATGTATGCAACATGAATATCTGAGGTCTCAATAGGTATATATAAGAAATATTTTATCTCTTTTTGTTTTTGAAACTCTTTTAGAATGCCAGCATAATGTCAATGAATCGACGAAAATCGGTGTCCAGCAACGACACCCAAAAGCTGTCTCAAATCTCATAAATGTATCTCTGGCCTCAGCCGTCCGGCTGACCCATCTCAAATATCAATATCTCATCATCTAGAGGCCACGGTCGGTATCCTCTGGATATCCGCCGTCCCAAACAGTCACCGGTAGGTAATCCGTCCCCTGCCAGGCTCAACGTCATCACCACATTCCTCTTGCCCCGGGGTACCTTACCGGGCCCACCATGTACCCGTGCCGGTTCCTCCACTCCTCGACACGGATTTCCAAATCCACAGCAAACTCATGGTGGACGACACTTACATCACTAGAAAACCGCAATTTACATATTTTAAAAAATATAATAAGTTTAGAAATTTGCGGCTTTCCCCCGAAATCCAGCAATATCATAAAATCTCAAGAAATCCTCATAAGTGCATATATCAATGATAATGAATGCGTAAGATATCAATAATCAAGTTGCGATGTGTGATTAATGTATTAAGCATGAACAATTAATATGATGAAGTACATGCACATGAATAGCAATACTACGGTTTCATTTTTAAGGAATTAAAGGCAATAGTACCAGTTTAAGTATCAATTAGTAAAAGGTTTCAATTTAAAAGTTATCTAGTGTGGTGGCATGGCAATTACCAGGGTGTGCGTGTAAGCATGAATAATGCTCGTGCTGCATATAAAAACCCTGGTAATAGTGCAGGTGTCCTATGAAATTGTTTCGTATAGGTATGTCAATATAATGCATGGATGCAACAAATAGTCAATTACGCATTTCACCCCTAATTATTAACATTACTAAGGATCTTGTAAGTTACTAAAACTATCGGGCGGCTTACGCCATCCAACGATAGTCCCCCGTAGATGTTACATCTACTCACCGGGATCCCTGGCTAGCTGTGTCCAATCACCGCCTTTCCCTTTCGAGCCGCGTCTGACGTCTCCGCGACCGAACCTGGAATTTACATCAATACCAAATATAAGGTTACATATCAAGAACGACGCAAAACCCCAACGAAACTACTAAAGTTCGCTAGCTAGGTACAACGTGCACAAAGTGCGCGGAACACACGCGAAAATCGCAAAAACTGCCAAAAAACGCCGATTTGGTCGCCCGGCAAAACTAAAACCCGACTACCCAAAAATCCGCACTCACGCATCCTAAAAGTCGTAGGACAAGCCATTACAATCATCAAGATATCAAGAATAATTCATCACATAAATTTTTATACAAAACTAGTAAGCATTTGCAATCCAAAATCGGTGCAAAAATTACCGATTTGCGACAAAACGACTACAATAAAGCATAATTACCCAAGCACACTACAAGCAATCTACAAACACTAATTACAACACAATAGCAATGATTCCAATCCTATTTTCCATAACCACCAATTCTTGAATTTATAACTTAGCAAATGCAAATCAAAATCCATACTCGAAAAACTTAATTAACACTAATTTCAAACCCAATTAGCAAGTTCACCTCTTAGATTTAGGTTAGCAAAATACTAGATAACAAATTAGGTTCAATCAACTAAATAATGTTTTCTAAACCTTAATCAACTCACTAATCAAGCTTCACAACTCAATTCCATACACTAACCCTCTCTTGAAATTCCTAAAACGACAATTACAACTAAAATCGAACTTTTAAAGTTAACTAAATTAACACAATTAGAAGACTACATAACAAGGTAACCATATAGATTAGTTCATTAACAACTAGATTAACTATAAACAACTTAATTAACCATCATGGTTCAAAACCCTAGTTTATTACAACTATTCTTTTATAAACTAGATTAGGAATTAGCTAAGCTTTTAAACACTAAACCATACAATTAAAGGAATTTAGCAAAAGAAAGTAATTTGATGAGAATTATACCTCTTGATCTATGGATCAAGCAAGAAAATTTTGCTCCAATTGATGGCCTCAAGCACCAAGATCCAAGCAAGAATGGCTAAGGAAAGGATAGCATAAGGATTTTGTTTGGATTTTTGAATAAAGTGTGGATTTTGATATGTTTTCTTGAAGAAATTGAAGGAAAATGAAAAGAAAAGAGAGGAAGAAGAGGGTGTGCAGGTTTTCGGCCAGAGGAGGAATGGGGGAGGGTGTGGGCAAGTGGGGAAAGTCATGGTCAAGTCCACAAAAGTCAATGTATCATACTTTATTCATTTTAATTAAAATAAAACCATAAACTATCAAATTCAACTCAAGAAGGCAACTCAAGAAATGAGGCCAGAAATTTCTGGTCTCACACAAGGTGGGGCTGTCCTAGGGCTGAGGAAAAAGAGAGAGGGGTTTTACAAAAGAAATTTTATGCAAAAAGGCCCCCTACAACTCAAAAATTGCAAGTTTTAGCTCAAAATTCAATAAATTCGTTTCATATCATAAAAATTTGTTAAAAATCAAAATAAATTACTAAAAATTTATGTTATCACTAGATTATAATTATCATAATTTTAGAGATTAAAATTAGCCTGGAAAAATTTGTATTTATCGCTTATTTAATGTATTTTCTTACCAGCTTAAAATAATATTAAAAAATGAAAAATTAGGGAAAATTTTTAAACGACCAGAATTTCATAATTAACTCATTAGCTACTAAAAACAAGCAATTACCTATCCATTTTAGGTATAATTAGCCCTAAACTGCAAAATAACAAGAAAGACGGTTTTCAGAAAAATACCGAATTTTCACCGAATTTCAGGAAAATACCAAAACGACTTTTCAGGACGCTACAATCTTCCCCTCTAAAAGAAATTCGGTCCCCGAATTTAAAAATATAGCTACGCGTACCTTCAAAGAGATGGGGATATTTCTTCCTCATCTCGCCCTCAGTCTCCCAGGTAACCTCCTCGCTGCTCGGGCTATACCAAAGGACCTTGACGGTTGGTATAATCTTCGACCTCAACTTCTTCACCTGCCGATCCAGGATGGCCACCGGCTGCTCTGCAAAAGAAAGGTCGCGCTCTAGCTGGACTGTCGGGTGCTGAATCGCATGCGAAGGGTCGTGAAGGTACTTGCGGAGCATCGAAACATGGAAGACGGGGTGAACATCGGGAAAGCTGGGAGGAAGAGCCAAACGATAAGCAACAGCGCCAACCCGCTCGAGGATCTCGAAGGGACCTACGAATCTAGGGCTAAGCTTCCCCTTTCGCCCAAAACGCATCACGCCCTTCATCGGCGAGACCCTTAGAAAAACATGGTCGCCAACTGCGAACTCTAATCTGCGACGGCGCCTGTCTGCATAGGATTTCTGCCTGCTCTGAGCCGCTCTCATCCGTCTCGGATCAACTGTATCTTCGCTGTCGTCTCCTCAACAAGCTGCGGCCCCAAAATGCTCCTCTCGCTGAGCTCTGTCCAACAAACGGGCGATCTGCATCTCCTCCCATACAATGCCTCGAAAGGTGCCATCTGAATAGTATCCTGGAAGCTGTTGTTGTAGAAGAACTCCACTAGAGGTAAATGATGATCCCAGCTACCACCAAAGTCTAAAACGCATGCTCTGAGCATGTCCTCGAGAGTCTGAATGGTCCGCTCTGACTGTCCGTCGGTCTGCGGATGAAACGCTGTGCTGAAGCTCAAACGAGTGCCCAGAGCCTCATGAAGTCTCTGCCAAAGTCGGCTGGTGAACTGAGTGCCTCGATCTGACACGATACAAGTCGGTACGCCATGTAGTCGCACGATCTCGTCAATATAGAGCTGAGCATACTGAGCGAAGCTGAAAGTCGTCTTCACTGGAAGGAAGTGAGCCGCTTTCGTCAATCTATCCACGATCACCCAGATGGAGTCGTACCCTCGACTGGTCCTGGGTAGACCCACAACGAAATCCATCGAAATCTGCTCCCATTTCCACTCTGGAATGGGTAACGGCTATAGCTCTCCTGCGGGCCTCTGGTGCTCGGCCTTGACTTGCTGACAAGTCAGGCATCTCGAAACGAACTCCGCAATGTCCCTCATCATCCCGTCCCACCAGTAGGTCTCTCTCATATCATGGTACATCTTGGTGGAACCGGGGTGGACACTATACACTGATCGGTGTGCTTCCTCAAGAATGTCGCGCCGCAATCCATCAGCATCTGGTACGCACAGTCTAGATCCATATCGTAAAATCCCCTGATCGTCAACCACGAACTCGGAAAATCTGCCCTGTCCCATCTGTGCCATGATCTCTGAGCAACGGTCGTCACTGCGCTGTGCCTCATATATACGGTCAAGCAACTGTGGGCGTGCACGAACATGCGCGAGCTGTCCCCCTGTCTGAGTGAACTCGAACTCAACTCGGCTGTCGCATAACATCTGCCAATCAGCTGACGACTGCCTCTGCACTGTGCGCAAAAAGGATAGACTACCCCCGGGCCTCCTACTCAACGCATCTGCCACCACATTTGCCTTGCCGGGGTGATATAAGATCTCGCAGTCGTAGTCTTTCACCAACTCCATCCAACGACGCTGTCTGAGGTTCAGGTCTCGCTGCTGAAATATGTACTTTAAGCTCTTGTGATCGGTGAATATCTGACACGACTCGCCGTACAGGTAATGTCGCCAAATCTTCAGTGCAAAGACCACTGCAGCCATCTCCAAATCATGAGTAGGGTAGTTCTGTTCATGCTTCTTCAACTGCCGAGAAGCGTAAGCGATCACCCGGCCATGCTGCATCAATACGCATCCTAATCCCACTCGCGAAGCATCACAGTAGACAACAAATCCGCCTGATCCCGAAGGCAAAGATAATACCGGCGCCGTAGTCAAACAAGTCCGTAGCTGCTGAAAACTGCGCTCGCACTCCTCTGTCCAAACGAAAGGAACTCCCTTCCGGGTCAAACTGGTCAACGGTGCAGCTATACGGGAGAAGTCCTGAACAAAACGCCTGTAGTAGCCCGCCAGGCCTAGAAAACTCCGGATCTCAGTAACCGATGTAGGTCGGGGCCACTGCTGAACAGCCTCAATCTTCTTCGGGTCCACACAAATGCCGTCTCTCGTAACCACGTGACCCAAGAATCCGACGCTGTCTAGCCAGAATGCACACTTGGAGAACTTTGCGAACAGCTGGTGCTCCCTCAGGGTCTGTAACGTAATCCGCAAGTGCTGCTCGTGCTCCTCTCTGCTCCGGGAGTACACCAAGATATCGTCGATAAACACGATGATGAACAAGTCAAGATACGGCCTGAATGTACGGTTCATCAAATCCATGAATGCTGCTGGGGCGTTGGTGAGTCCGAACGACATCACCAAAAACTCGTAGTGGCCGTAGCGCGTGCGGAAAGCTGTCCTCGGTATATCCTCCTATCGAACTCGCAGTTGATGGTATCCTGATCGCAAATCGATCCTCGAAAAATACCCCGCACCCTGAAGCTGGTCGAACAAATCATCAATGCGCGGCAACGGATATCTGTTCCGAACGGTAACTTTGTTCAGCTGGCGGTAGTCGATACATAAGCGCAAACTTCCATCCTTCTTCTTGACAAACAGGACCGGAGCACCCCACGAAGAAACACTAGGTCGAATGAGCCCCTTATCTAACAAATCCTGCAACTGATCCTTCAGCTCTCGAAGCTCTGCCGGGGCCATCCGATAAGGAGGTATAGAAATAGGCCCCGAGCCGGGAATCAAATCAATGCAGAACTCAACATCGCGCTCAGGCGGTAGCCCAGGTAGCTCATCAGGGAAAACATCAGGGAACTCACAAACTACTGGGACCCGGTCTACCGGAACCTCTGCATCTCGAGTATCACAAATATACGCTAAGAATCCCTGACATCCCTTCCGCAAGAGCTGACCAGCGCGAAGAGACGAAATTAAGCTGGGAAGGGCGACACTGCGGTCTCCCTGAATAACAAGGACTGGCTCTCCCGGAAAGCTAAATCTGACTGCCTTCTCACGGCAGTCCACCGAAGCATAACAAGTGGCTAGCCAATCCATGCCCAGAAGCACATCAAAGTCCAACATATCGAGGAGTATCAAATCAACTGATGAATCCCTCTCCCCGATACGAACGGAACACAAACGAAATACAAACCGAGCGACAAACGACTCGCCTACCGGAGTAACAACAACAAGCGGCTGATCTAACGACGATGACTCATGGCCCAACATCGGTGCAAAGTGTGTAGATACGTACGAATGTGTGGAACCTGGGTCGAATAATACCCGTGCGTCGAAAGAACAAACTGGCAAGGTACCTGTCACAACGGCATTGGATGCCTGCGCATCCTGCGGTGTCAAAGCAAAAACTCGGGCCTGTCCTCCACCGATAGCGGGCTGACCTCGACCTCGGCCTCTGCCTCCTCGTCCTCTCTGAACAGGACCGCCACGTCCACGGCCTCTCGGTGCACCTAACTGGTGTGGAGCATCGCCTGGGGTAGGAAGTAGGGCTCTCTGAGGAGGGGGTGGTGATGGTGGTAGGGTCACATGCGGAACTGTCGCTGCTCCCTGTCGTCTCACCGGACAGTCTCTGACAAGATGGTGCAAACTCCCGCACCCAAAACACCCTGGCGACGGCTGCTGCCCCTGGGGATAAGAACCATATAACTGTCCCCGCCCAAATCCTCTGCCAGGCCTATCTCTCGGAAAGAATCTGGCGCGCTGCCTCTGAGACGGTACATCGGTGCGCATCCTCTTCGGCCCAGAAACGGCTGAAGTCCGTGATATGCGTGCCTCCATCCTCAATGCCGTATCCATAGCAGCTGAATAAGTGTCGTAGTGCTGGGCGCCAATGGCAAGATATAGCTGGGCATCAAGTCCCTGTACGAACCTCTTCACCATCTTCTCCTCGGTATCCACCAAATACTGAGCATATCGGGATAACTGTGTAAACTGGATGTCATACTCAGACACCGTCATCCCAGGTGTCTTGACTAAGGCCTCGAAGCTGCGAGCTCTGGCGTCACGAACGCTCTCTGGAAGGAAACGGGCTAGAAAGACCGCTGTGAACTCGACCCAAGTCATAGGCGGTAGATCTGCAGCTCGACCTCTCAAGACTGACTCCCACCATGTCTGCGCGAGACCCTCTAGTCTAAAACTCGCAAGCTCTACCCATCGATCATCCGAACATCTCAGCGAACGGCAGATCCTGGCTAAACTGTCAAGGAACGTCTGTGGGTCCTCCGCTGCCTCGGTGCCGGTGAATACTGGAGGTCTCAGCCTCATGAAATCCTGTAGTGAAACCGGAATGGCCACGGTGGTAGTAGTAGGAGCAGGTATCATGGTCGTCTGTGATGTAGTAGGTACGTCATCCGGCCTCGGTGTACGACTGGCTGCAACTAGCGATCCTACCATCTGACGTAGCTCCTGCATGCCTCCCATCATCTGTCGCAACTCCTCCATACCGGTCTCGAGCCTATCCATACGGCCTGGGGAAGGTGGATCGGTCTGTCCCTGCGGCGTAGGCATACCACCCTGCTCAGTCCTAGTCTCGGACGAGCCAGCTCGAATCTCGTCTCTGGCGGCAGCCCTCTGTGCCCTCGTAGCCTTCGGCGGCATAGTGGTTGTTACAGGAAAACGGATAGTAAGGACAATGCAATAGGATCATAGGATACACGGAATTGAAGAAGGAATTTTTCAAGCAAGTATATCCTAAAGCCACTTAGGCGGAGTACCGTATCGTAAGTATGCCGCGGACATACGCACGCTACGTTACCCTGCTTAAGTCACTTACTCCATCTACCAAGGGTCATCCTACACTCACAAAGGTAAAACCTATCGCTCTGATACCAACTTTGTCACGACCCGCAGGGTACGGAACGTGACTGCACTTAAGTTTACGAAACGTCTAAAGACGTCCGTAAAATAAGTAAGCCAAAGACCAGAAAACAAAACCAATTAAGCAAAGAGTGAAGAAAACCCAATCAATTGAAAGCGAGTTATCAAATAAGTCATGTACAACCCTTTTTAAAATCAATACCAATTTTTCCGAAAATTTCGGCAGAGTCTCCTTTGTAAATACTGGCCCCCAAAAATGGGTACAACAAGAATATATGTAAAACCAACAAATAAGGCATCCCCAAGCGGGAGCTAGCTCTTCGCCATAAGGCGGTCACAAATCCCATGCAATGTAAATGACAACAAGCATAATAAAGCATAAGGAAGCATGAAAAAGTAGCATGTCGGCTCAAGTGAGCTCGACCCCAAAATACAGCATAAAATCCACAAACCTCACAGTCTCATCTCTAGGTCAATATACAATAAATCTGATAGAAACAGTAGATGGAGTACACTAGATACAAAGAATATACAAGGTGGTACAAAAATGATAACATAACCCACCTATGAGCAAATCTCGAGCTCAGGCAAAAGAGGCAAAAGAACAAGTGCGCCCGCCGCTACTGAACTGACGGAGCGGACCTGCAAAGGACTGTGGCACAACGGGGGTGAGTTGCCAACTCGTGAGTAATAAATAACATCTACAAAGGCTATCGTATGCATGCACACAAGCATCCTAGCATCTATAATACAGGTATGACTGGATGCACTAGCAGGTGTGTATATAACATCAGTGTACTAATATGTATGCAACATGAATATCTGAGGTCTCAATAGGTATATATAAGAAATATTTTATCTCTTTTTGTTTTTGAAACTCTTTTAGAATGCCAGCATAATGTCAATGAATCGACGAAAATCGGTGTCCAGCAACGACACCCAAAAGCTGTCTCAAATCTCATAAATGTATCTCTGGCCTCAGCCGTCCGGCTGACCCATCTCAAATATCAATATCTCATCATCTAGCGGCCACGGTCGGTATCCTCTGGATATCCGCCGTCCCAAACAGTCACCGGTAGGTAATCCGTCCTCTGCCAGGCTCAACGTCATCACCACATTCCTCTTGCCCCGGGGTACCTTACCGGGCCCACCATGTACCCGTGCCGGTTCCTCCACTCCTCGACACGGATTTCCAAATCCACAGCAAACTCATGGTGGACGACACTTACATCACTAGAAAACCGCAATTTACATATTTTAAAAAATATAATAAGTTTAGAAATTTGCGGCTTTCCCCCGAAATCCAGCAATATCATAAAATCTCAAGAAATCCTCATAAGTGCATATATCAATGATAATGAATGCGTATGATATCAATAATCAAGTTGCGATGTGTGATTAATGTATTAAGCATGAACAATTAATATGATGAAGTACATGCACATGAATAGCAATACTACGGTTTCATTTTTAAGGAATTAAAGGAAATAGTACCAGTTTAAGTATCAATTAGTAAAAGGTTTCAATTTAAAAGTTATCTAGTGTGGTGGCATGGCAATTACCAGGGTGTGTGTGTAAGCATGAATAGTGCTCGTGCTGCATATAAAAACCCTGGTAATAGTGCAGGTGTCCTATGAAATGGTTTCGTATAGGTATGTCAATATAATGCATGGATGCAACAAATAGTCAATTACGCATTTCACCCCTAATTATTAACATTACTAAGGATCTTGTAAGTTACTAAAACTATCGGGAGGCTTGCGCCATCCAACGATAGTCCCCCGTAGATGTTACATCTACTCACCGGGATCCCTGGCTAGCTGTGTCCAATCACCGCCTTTCCCTTTCGCGCCGCGTCTGACGTCTCCGCGACCGAACCTGGAATTTACATCAATACCAAATATAAGGTTACATATCAAGAACGACGCAAAACCCCAACGAAACTACTAAAGTTCGCTAGCTAGGTACAACGTGCACAAAGTGCGCGGAACACACGCGAAAATCGCAAAAACTGCCAAAAAACGCCGATTTGGTCGCCCGGCAAAACTAAAACCCGACTACCCAAAAATCCGCACTCACGCATCCTAAAAGTCGTAGGACAAGCCATTACAATCATCAAGATATCAAGAATAATTCATCACATAAATTTTTATACAAAACTAGTAAGCATTTGCAATCCAAAATTGGTGCAAAAATTACCGATTTGCGACAAAACGACTACAATAAAGCATAATTACCCAAGCACACTACAAGCAATCTACAAACACTAATTACAACATAATAGCAATGATTCCAATCCTATTTTCCATAACCACCAATTCTTGAATTTATAACTTAGCAAATGCAAATCAAAATCCATACTCGAAAAACTTAATTAACACTAATTTCAAACCCAATTAGCAAGTTCACCTCTTAGATTTAGGTTAGCAAAATACTAGATAACAAATTAGGTTCAATCAACTAAATAATGTTTTCTAAACCTTAATCAACTCACTAATCAAGCTTCACAACTCAATTCCATACACTAACCCTCTCTTGAAATTCCTAAAACGACAATTACAACTAAAATCGAACTTTTAAAGTTAACTAAATTAACACAATTAGAAGACTACATAACAAGGTAACCATATAGATTAGTTCATTAACAACTAGATTAACTATAAACAACTTAATTAACCATCATGGTTCAAAACCCTAGTTTATTACAACTATTCTTTTATAAACTAGATTAGGAATTAGCTAAGCTTTTAAACACTAAACCATACAATTAAAGGAATTTAGCAAAAGAAAGTAATTTGATGAGAATTATACCTCCTGATCTATGGATCAAGCAAGAAAATTTTTCTCCAATTGATGGCCTCAAGCACCAAGATCCAAGCAAGAATGGCTAAGGAAAGGATAGCATAAGGATTTTGTTTGGATTTTTGAATAAAGTGTGGATTTTGATATGTTTTCTTGAAGAAATTGAAGGAAAATGAAAAGAAAAGAGAGGAAGAAGAGGGTGTGCAGGTTTTCGGCCAGAGGAGGAATGGGGGAGGGTGTGGGCAAGTGGGGAAAGTCATGGTCAAGTCCACAAAAGTCAATGTATCATACTTTATTCATTTTAATTAAAATAAAACCATAAACTATCAAATTCAACTCAAGAAGGCAACTCAAGAAATGAGGCCAGAAATTTCTGGTCTCACACAAGGTGGGGCTGTCCTAGGGCTGAGGAAAAAGAGAGAGAGGTTTTACAAAAGAAATTTTATGCAAAAAGGCCCCCTACAACTCAAAAATTGCAAGTTTTAGCTCAAAATTCAATAAATTCGTTTCATATCATAAAAATTTGTTAAAAATCAAAATAAATTACTAAAAATTTATGTTATCACTAGATTATAATTATCATAATTTTAGAGATTAAAATTAGCCCGGAAAAATTTGTATTTATCGCTTATTTAATGTATTTTCTTACCGGCTTAAAATAATATTAAAAAATGAAAAATTAGGGAAAATTTTTAAACAACCAGAATTTCATAATTAACTCATTAGCGACTAAAAACAAGCAATTACCTATCCATTTTAGGTATAATTAGCCCTAAACTGCAAAATAACAAGAAAGACGGTTTTCGGAAAAATACCGAATTTTCACCGAATTTCAAGAAAACACCAAAACGACTTTTCAAGACGCTACAGTAGGGTTCCTGTATGAGTTCTCTCGCCAGCTTCCCTTTCGTTCAATACATAGGCAACCGTTACGTACAGCTAGTATCTCTGACGTGCTTGTGGTTATACCCAGTGCCAGTGTATTGATGAGTCATTAGAGTCCCCCACAGAAAGTTTCCCAAGTTCGGGCGAAACGTTGTAGAAGCCGTATGGTTTTATGGAAGGGCTCGAACATGTACGTGCACTTGTGTACGTGTCATGGTTCGGACAGATAATATTAGTAGGTTTTGGTTTAAACCGGATCCTAGTATTATAATGTGTAGGAATACTTTTGTCTCGTTACATTCGTATTCGGTCGGAATACAAATGCGGGTATGTATATGCAGTTGTGGGGTAATCCTGTAATTCATTACGGGATTAGTTTTGAAGTTGCCAGTTTTTCTTCACCCGGTTAAACATTAGCCTTAATTTTTAATTAATGAATCATTGTTAGCTTTGTATTTGGCCATTTTCATTTATTGTGCAAGCTTTTTCCTTGCTGACCATTTTCAAAATTCATGGGCTTCTTTTGTTTTGTGTGAGATTCTAGAAGGGTATGGCTAAGAATGGGCAGCATGGGCTTGGTGATGGGGTGAGTGTGCTGGCATTTTTTGAGGAGGGGATTAAATTATTGGTGTTGTTTTTATCACTTGGGATTACCTCACCATTTTGACAATCCCCAAATAGATTGCATTCTTCTGGCTTCATTTTTTTGGACGAGCCTTATACATTTTCCAGAGAGCAAATTTTAGCTTGTGACCGAGCTCAATTTTCATGCTCACAATTTTTCCTTAGCTCACTTCATCTCTACTCCAATGGCAACTTCATTTACCATCACCCAATTCATTGGGTGTCTTGAGACAAAATATTCTACACTCTCTCTACTTCAATCTTGGACATGTCGGCTAGAAAACTTCATATCCGAGTTGCCTCGGTTTTGAGGCGGGAGCCCGTATAAAGATTGGTTGACGTGGTGCCCTTTCGACGAGGAGACCGGAGATCGGAGATGCCGCGAGGAGCTAAAGATGGTGGTTAAAAACCGAAGGACACGGATCAATCGGTATAGCCATTCTTATTTCTTTGTAGATTGCTAGTTAACGGTTAATAGAACGATCCGGGTATTGGTTGCGGTAGCGTCAAGTTTTGATAAAAATTTTGTTCCGCATTTGTCGTCGGATTGACAGCCGGGGCGCTGCCGTAACCCAACATGGTATCAGAGCCAACTATTAACCGTAATCTAGCTTGTTTAGACAATGATAACCTATCGAAATCGAAACAAACCCAAACACTGCTCCTGAACTTTGCGGTCTCTATTGATTTCAAAATGTCCTCGAAAAATTATTTAAACATGTGCAGAAGACTACTAGGGAGATCATAAGAACACACCCCAAGGACGAACCCCCTCCGCCGGAATTTGGCCGAGCCCGAGCTCACTAATTCCAGCATCGCCGGTTTTTCATAGGGCAATGGGGTTGGTGTTTTTGGTGTTATTCTGGTCTCTGGGAAGTTTGTTCAGTGGTGTTGTTTATTTGGCCCAGTTTGGATAAAGTTTTGTCAGTTTATTTGGGCTATATCGGGGTTATTTCGAAGTCGATATTTTTAACATTGTTTAAAGTTTTGCAGTGCATTACATTATATCTGTGACCGTGAATGTCATTTGATCGGTAAATCTTGTCTAATCGCTATAGCTCTTTTAGACGGGTTTGCGAACGTGACATTCACGTTGATGTTCTGTGTTGTGCTGTGATGTTACGGATTTGTCGTGGTGGATAGCTTGTGTGCAATGGTAGTGCAGTTTAGATTTATTTATACATTTGATATTGCGGGGCGAGTATCCGACATGTGGACTGCCGTCACTGCCTGTTTGTATATTATTCTTTTGGGGCACGACCGGGTTGAGGTCGATGTACCCGTTGTATATATTTTCTTTCTGTACTAGGATTACCCCGCGGTGGGGTGCACGGATAGCCGGGTTCTAGAGGGCAACAGGCTCGCATCTCATGGCGTTGAGACGGAGGGGGATTCACTCTAGAATTGGCGGGCTATTCGCCACACTCGTAGGGGGTACAGGTTGACCCAAGGAGGGATGCTCAAGTTATCGGATTCCGTGAAGTGCTGGGTGGTCCATTCACTTTGTTGAAGGGGGCTGTCTCACTTCTGGTTTTGGCTGGTAACTTACCGCACTCGCAGGGGTCTAGGATTTCATTGCACAGGCTATCCACACGACCAGGGGAACGTCGGGTTTCAGTTGTGGCTCAATGAAACTCGGGGCTCCCAGATTATCTGTATTGTTCTGTGATGCTTATTACTTTTCTGTGATGTTGCATTTATCATACCTGGAGCGATTATTATATATTGATATATATACTAGTAGTTGTTGTATATGTTTTGCACCTGCGGTAGCCCAGTCCCCGCTCTGTCATTAGTTAAGTAACCTAACGGGTGATGACGGGACCCAGTGGCGAATGCGGATGGCATATACGTACATTATATATTTTCGTTCTTTTCTGGTATGATTAATTGATGGGAATGCGTTGATTCTTATCAATGCAATGAAAACAAACCTATTATATGATGTTGTTGGAACCAAGTTTTTAAAACTAACATTACAGACGTTCTCTTTTGCTTTGCACAGTGGTATTCGGTTATGAATATCCAGCACCTCATTCGATGAGGCAAGGGCCGAGATTCCTTCATCGGGAGTGACCCCAAGGGCAGAAGTTTGCGTCAACGTAATAACTTCAATATAGTCGTTTCCTTTTGCTTTGCATCGTGGTATTCAGTTTGGAATATCCTGCACCTCATTCGACGAGGAAAGAGCCGAGATCCCTTCACCGGGAGTGACCTCTTTAGCAAAAGTCTTCGCTACTATATATTTATAAAACCACTTGGATTCCTTCAACGATATCAAGTTCATTACGTTAAAGGTTTTTTGCCAAAAACCAGCCGTAGCCCTCCGCCATTTCAGACTAGTATTGCTTAGTATTCGTGCTACGTATGTCGTGCCTTAGCCGAAGCGTAGTGTTCGGTAGCTATGTAGTGCTTTTCTGTTGCAGAGATAATGCGATTGGTTAGGACAGTCGTACGGTCATTTTGATCTTTATTCAAGACTCGTACGAGTGGGTCTAATGCAGTCAAGATAATGATGGGTAGAACTTGACTAGGACCTTTTGACATTTTGATCTTTAGTCAAGGTTACTTGGGTCCTAGGGGTAAAAATCACATCGGGAGTTTCGAACATACAGGAAACTTGCCAGGCTTGCGCATACCTTCTGGAGTGTGATGACCTGAGTGCCTTCCATCAAGTTAGCATGCGATGATAGTTGGATCTCGATTCCCACTGATGAGTAAGATTACTCCTCGCGTGATTCTGACTAATTCTTCTTTCAGGTTTGGAGGAGAATTCGAGGATACAGTGAGAGACATTCAGGTTAGAGCGCACGCAGAGTGTTTCTTTTCTCTCTCTCTCTTTGACTACGACCATGATCCGACCCTAGATTATAACTCAGTGACCATGTTAACTGAACTTTCTTAAAACACTGGCTTTTGGATTTTCTGAGTTGCGTACATCGTTGCCACTCCTTCTTTTACCTTTTTTATTTCTCCAGAACACCCTGTATTATTACGAACATCCAATTCCATTGGATAAATTCATCGTATGGTTATATATGAACTCGAAGGAATTTCTTCGAGGATGGATTCTGGTTCTGGAGAGATAGAATAGGACTATTCAGTTGTCTTTTCCTTTTACCTTCTCTCAGGTTATGAGGGCTCCTAAGATTAAGAGAGGTTACACCTATTACGCTTATTGGATAGTCTTCTTCCAAACCATAGGCAGGTGCCGAAAGGAAGGGAATGAAGAAAACCAACTAGCCTAAGTTGGGTGTGCAGAAGGTAATAAGTAAAGACATATAGAGGGATCAGAAAGAGGGCAAAGTAAAATGCGACTGCTATCATTCACGACTAAGCCACATATTTCATCGCCACTCCTACTTCACCTTTGTATTTCTTCAGAACACCTCGTATCACTACGAACATCCACTTCCATTGGATAAATCCATCGTATGGTTATATACGAACTCGAAGGAACCTTTTCGAGGATGGATTCTGGTTCAGGAGAAATAGGAATAAGGTTTATTCAGTTGTCTTTTATCTTTACCTTCTCTCAGGTTGCGAGTGCTCCTAGGATTAGGACAGTACACCTATTATGCTTATTGGATAGTCTTCATCCAAACCATAGGCTGGTGCCGAACAGTAGGAAACGAAGAAAACCATTAAGCCTAACGATGGTGTACAGAAGGTAACGACTAAAGACAAATAAAGGGATTTGGAGAGATGGCAACGAAGTATATGGTTACAGTCATGAATCTGGATAATGGAAGAGGCATTGTTAGGAATATCCGGATACCCCTTCGAAACATTTTCATGTTTCAGCTTCACTGTGCATTGTTAATAGAAAACTGATTTCCCAATTAGACCCTTACTTCAGGGTATGCATTTACCAGGTATGATCCTCACATCTGTATGGTTTTATAGATGATGAGTGGGCGTAAGTTATTGGGAATTAGGTGATCATCCTCATTATATCGGAATTCGTTGTAATGGTGATATTTGAGGAAATCGCATGGGTACAGTTTTCAACCTATGACGCACAGGGTTTGAGTTATTAAACTCAGGGGACTTATACAATGTATTGTATGTTGTCCAGTGTCCATTAGGACAAAAGGGGTTGGTCCTCGTACAACATTCTGTTTACTTGTGACTTCTCAAGTTTTGGACAAGTGTTTCGCAGAAATACAAGGTCCAAGTTTGAGAAGTTATAGGTACAAGAATAAAGTAGAGAACCAGGTGTTGCAATTATCGGGATTCTTCAAAGTGATCGAAGATATAGATACTAGTATGAGGTATTCAGTTGATAGTAATGGTTTTGAGAAACTTATTTCTCTTTCATATTACTCATAATTGGACACACTCCTAAGTTGAGTAATGCTGATCGGCCTCTCTCCATTTAGTTGACATGCACTGGAGACAGCTGCATGATTTGAATCTGGTTCCAATTAAATTAGTGCATTTGTCTCTATATTAGATATATATATAGAATTAATTTATATCTTAACGATGTTAAGGTATAGGGAGTCCTCCGGCTGATGCTTAAAACCAGAATCAGGATAAACTCAAGGCACGTTTCAGTAATGGCTGTTTGTGGGTTATCCAGGGCTTTGACGAGGGCTAACTTTCTACCATCAGGAAGATCAATATTTATATTATTTTTGACTCGCCACAGTTTTAGTAAAATGGATTTTTTTTTCCAGAAAACAGAAGTGGGAGTATGGTAGAACTGGAAGTGATTCCAGAACCGCAAACGATTACTGAAAATTTAATAGGACCTAAAGATTCAATCAGGTTTGACATTCCATTAGCCACTCCGCAGATATGGTAGGTAACCTCAGGCACCCGAGAGGTACTCCGGTATCCTCAATGACGGTGACATGGAGGTTTTTGTTTACCCAGACTTGTCATTACTGCTATTCCAGACAATGAGACCCGGCAAGAGGATGAGTATAGCGTCGTTCTAAACTAGCTTTAGAAGTGTACATATATATGACTCTGCCAGAGGGTTGTCGTAGTCAATGGGAGCAGCGGAAGCATAGTGGACAACTTGCTTGTGTCTATTTATAGACTAAAGCAAATATAGCGGAGATAGATTATCTATTTTTGATGTGACAGTCATAGGTTTTGACTTCATCAGAATAGGGGATGGATCTGTTAAGAAGGTAGTAGGGTGTAATGTCCTGGTATTTGGATGACATACACATAGTAGAAAGTGAAATTCCTATACTACGATCGGTTATACTGTGGTTGTCACACAGTAGTTTCCCCACATAGGACTTGGATATTATATAAGGCATTCTGGTTACTAGATCTATGGTTTTAGATCTACATTTGGGAAGTGTCTCAATCTGGGTACTTAGACAGTATTCTAAAAGTATTTTAGAATGGACGACTCCATGCATGGTGGTAAACCTGCAGGTGATGGAGTCACCCTCTCTAAAGGTGTCTTACAGACTAAAGGGGAGAGGGATGTGCATGATTGGCATATCACTTGCTTAGGCAATTGAGTCAATCATGAGATGTCAAGTACCACACCAGATGTTGTTTTTGCACTAGATGAAATAAGTTGATATATTAATCTAATCCTGGAGCAATGTTTAGAACATAAGTGGTTGTTCAAGGGATTTGATAACAATAGCCTCCTTCCGGAGACAGTTATCATTCCAGGCTTCCAAGGTGACCCGGATGACAGAGTGACTGTTAGAGTTATAGTTTTCCCTCTGACGAGGGGCAGCAGTTTTGACAGGTGGTCCAAGCGGATACTGTAGGAGGCATGGTGCAGGATACCGATTAAATTCAGTTGACGATACAGTTTAAGAAGTTTACTGGATTTGGAGTTCATTTGTGAACTGGGTCCCATCAGATATCCAGACATATTCTATAACAGGTATTGCTCAATTCGGGAGATGGCTTTCTCCGCGGACTTGAGATAAAGAGAGACATGCAAAGAAACATCAGGGCGGATCCACTCACTGAGGCTATTTCTTGAACGCAATAGTTTTACAAGCGAGCATTGTGAAAATGATTAGTAGAGGAGTTGGATGTTCGGTATCACATGGGCTGTGAGTATGCAACATCGCAATAATTAGCCTTAAGTGCAAGTGGGAGATTGTTGGATATAGTGCCCTCGATGTCAATTATTAGATTGCGGGTACGTGATTGTGATGATTGAGTGAGGACCTATACCGGTAGAACAGTCTTACTCGAGATGATAGTATGCTATCTGGTTTGTCTTTATCATAGTATACATCTTTTAGTTCACTTATACATGTTGATAGAGCCCATAGGATTCTTGCTTGACAACCGGCAGTATGATGGCGATCATATACGTGGGAGCTAGGGTCTATAAGCACATCCTTAAATGGTCCCTAGTCGAGGGTGTTTCGAGACAGGGCATCGATACTCCAGAGTAGACTAGTGTATACAGTCGAGACCCTGATGAGGGGCGGTGGCCGGTCTCACAAGTCATTGGTGTCAGTTGGTTCACCTAAGATGTATACAGGTGCTCAATCGGTTATGAGTATACCGGACAGGACTCGCCGGGAACCTGCTAGTTGGTATTATACCTATTGTCAGATAGCAGTTCCCAGGTGACATGTGTACAGGTTAGTCTGTCGACCTGAGATCGTCATTTGTCTCGTGTGAGTTCCCACTGTGCTTTGATTACTACCCTACCACGGCTTAAAGGAGTCATGCAAACAGGTTTTAGTTGGGTACAGTCCCGAGCCACATGGAGGTAGTGAGCGGATCGTCGGGGATTCATCTCTCCCGGTATCGGGGGTTGATGTCGCACAGTGCACGGGTGGCCATCACCAGAAAACCTTGGCCAAGGTAGTCAAGAATTACCGATCTAGGATCAGTAGTTTCTCAAGTGGTTATGGGCTTCTTACTGACATGAATTATCGCATTAGTAGGGGTCTAACTTTATCCACCCCCTAGACTTGATATGCGATACTCATAGACGAACAGACCGGACTGTACGGATATTGTCACTGTCAGGCTCAGTAGGGTTTCTCTATAAGTTCGCTCGCCAGTTTCCCTTTCGTTCAATACATAGGCAACCGTTACGTATAGCTAGTATCTCTGACGTGCTTGTGGTTATACCCAGTGCCAGTGTATTGATGAGTCATTAGAGTCTCCCACAGAAAGTTTCCCAAGTTCGGGTGAAACGTTGTAGAGGCCGTATGATTTTATGGCAGGGTTCGAACATGTACGTGCACTTGTGTACGTGTCATGGTTCAGATTGATAATACTAGTAGGCTTTGGTTTAAGCCGGATCCTAGTATTATAATATGTAGGAATACTTTTGTCTCGTTGCATTCGTATTCGGTCGGAATACAAATGCGAGTATGTATATACAGTTGTGGGGTAATCCTGTAATTCGTTACGGGATTACTTTTGAAGTTGCCAGTTTTTCTTCAACCGGTTAAACATTAGCCTTAATGTTTAATTAATGAATCATTGTTAGCTTTGTATTTGGCCTTTTTCATTTATTGTGCAAGCTTTTTCCTTGCTGACCATTTTCGAAATTCATGGGCTTCTTTTGTTTTGTGTGAGATTCTAGAAGGGTATGGCTAGGAATGGGCAGCATGGGCTTGGTGATGGGGTGAGTGTGCTGGCATTTTTTGAGGAGGGGATTAAATTATTGGTGTTGTTTTTATCACTTGGGATTACCTCAACATTTTGACAATCCCCAAATAGATAGAATTCTTCTGGCTTCATTTTTTGGCCGAGCCTTATACATTTTCCAGTAAGCAAATTTCAGCTTGTGGCCGAGCTCAATTTTCATGCTCACAATTTTTCCTTAGATCACTTCATCTCTACTCCAATGGCAACTTCATTTACCATCACCCAATTCATTGGGTGCCTTGAGAAAAAATATTCTACACTCTCTCTACTTTAATTTTGGACATGTCGGCTAGCAAACTTCATGTCCGAGTTCCCTCGGTTTTGAGGCGAGAGCCCGTATAGAGATTCGTTGACGTGGTGCCCTTTCAACGAGGAGACCGGAGATCGGAGATGCCGCGAGGAGCTAAAGATTGTGGTTAAAAACCGAAGGACACGGATCGATCGGTATAGCCATTCTAACTTCTTTGTAGATTGCTAGTTAACGGTTAATAGAACGATCTGGGTATTGGTTGCGATAGCATCAAGTTTTGATAAAATTTTTGTTCCGCATTTGTCGTCGGATTGACGGCCGGGGCGCTGCCGTAACCCAACATGAGCACCATATCGTACGCTTCGGCGGTAGGGTATATAATGTATGTGATACTATGTATAAGACCAGATATAGCTTACGCACTAAGCGTGGTGAGCCGGTATCAGTCGAACCCAGGTGAGAACCACTGAACAACAGTAAAGAATATTCTTAAGTACCTGAGAAGGACTAAGGAGATGTTCTTGGTTTTCGGTAATGGAGACCTCAGGGTCGAGTCCTTTACCGATTCCAGCTTTCAGAGTGATAAGGATGACAGCAAGTCTTTCTCGGGTTTTGTGTTTACCCTCAACGGAAGGGCGGTGTGTTGGAAGATTTCCAAACAGGACACCATCGCAGATTCGACGATGGAGGTTGAATACATTGCTGCAAGCGATGCCACAAAAGAAGCGGTCTAGATGAAGAAGTTCATTGCTGAACTTCAGGTGGTTCCGTCCATGGTAGATCCAATACCTTTGTATTGTTATAACAATGGGGCTATATCTTTAGCGAAGGAACCACGGTCCCATCAGAAATCCAGACACATTTTAAGGCGGTATCACCTGATCACAGAGATTATAGATCGCCAGGAGATCGAGGTCCGGAGAGTGGATACGAAAGAGAACACGGCGGATCTATTTACAAAGGCCCTCCCTCAAGCTCAGTTCGAGCGAATTTTTGAGATGTTGGGTATGCGGTAAGCCAGCAGCTGGCCTTAGTGCATACGTTGGGTATTTGGTATGCCAATTACTGGCCTTTAGTACAAGTGGGAGATTGTTGGATATGTATGCCTTAGAGGACAATATTGTATATGCATACATATGGATGCTATAGATATGTATGTACAGAACAATCTTGCTCAGTATATAGTATATTATTTGACCTGTCTTTGTCAGGATATGTGTATTTATTTCTATTGATGTTATATCCAGCTTGCACATATTGATAAAGACTCGATACAGTAGTATACTATTATGGTTTGTCTTTATCTTAACATGTGCATATGTTATATATGTTGTTGGATATGTATGCCCTAGAGACCATTATTGTATAGTACTAGTTTGTATATTATATTTTGGAAGCTTGGGATATATATAGAGATTGACGACAGTCTTGCTCAATATTGTAGTATGCTACTTGGTTTGTATCTATCTTAATATGTGTATATGTTTCTTTTAACATATCGCTAATACATATTGATGGAGCCCTTAGGATCTTTGCTTGACTACCGGCGTTGTGATGGCGATCACACTAGTGGGGGGTGGATAGTCTATAAGCACATCCTTATACAGGTCTCTAGTCGTAGGATTATCGAGACAAGGTATCGATACTCCAGAGTAGACTGGTGCATATGCTTCTCATCCCAGCAGGGGAGATGGTCTATCCCACAGCCATCAGTACGTCGTACTGGAGATAGTATGCAGGTGCTCGTTAGGTTATGAGTACACTGGACAGGACTCGTCGGGAACTGTTGGTTGGTATTATACCTATCTTCAGGTAGCAGTTCCCAGGTGATATGAGTACAGCTTAGTCCGTTGACTTGACACTGCTATTTCGCCTCAAGTGTGTTCCCACTATTCTTTGATTGCTACCCTACCATGGATCTATTGAGTCATGCAAATAGGTAATGGTTGGGTGCAGTCCCGAAGCACTTGGAGGCAGTGGCGGTTAGACATGATTCTTCTCTCCCGGTATTGGGGGTTGATATCGCGCTGTGTCTAAGAGAGCCATTACACAAAGTCCCTGGCCTGGGTAAGCGAAATTTACTGGTAGTGTTTCTAGTAGTTTCTCAGGGTGTTCTGGGCTACACTCCGACACGACTTGTACCGCTATTAGGGGTCTGGCGTTTACCGCCCCTTGGCCTGACATACGATACTTTTAGACGAACAGACCGGACTGCACGGAGATTGTCACATTCAGGCTCAGTAGGAGTTCGGATGAGTTCACCTCATCGGTCTTCTTATTGACATCTACCTGGGGACTGTTACATACAGCTAGTACCGCTTGCGGCCTGTAGTTAAACCCACTGCCAGCGTAGTGTCGAGTTTTTAGAGTCCCATGCAGAGGGTTATTCACCTTTGGGCGAAACGTAGTAGAGGTCGTATGGTTTTACGACAGGGTCCGTTCATATACGCGCACTTGTGCGTGTTTGGTGTTCGGGCAGTTGTTACTAGTGTGCTTTGGTTTAAGCCAGATCCTAGTATTTACTTTTGAGTTGGTTCGGTCTCATTGTATTCGTGTTCCTCGGAACACGGATGCGGGTATGTATATACTGTTGACAGAGGAAGAGAAACCTCATTAGGGTTTTGACCATTGACTTGATTAAAACCATAATGAGATGGACGAAATTGATTAATGAGTTTTAATTAGAGATAATTGTATCATGGTTAATTGGTTTGACCATTTGACTTGTTGACTTTTGTTGACTTAGATATTTTTGTTAAGCATGAGATATTTTGTGCTTAGCATTAATTGTGACATGATAATGGTCAAATCAACATCAACCATGACAATTATCCTAATTAAAATTATCATTATTCTTTTTTCATCATATGAGAGCAAACACCTCATTTGATCATGATACATTCTCTCTCTTGCTTGCTCTCTCCTCTTCCTCTCTCAAGGCGCTCTTGTTTCATGAGTTGAAAATCAAGAGCATTGTGATATCAAACGACCAAAATAATTCTATACTCACTCTAGGGTTCTTAGTCTAGCACACCAAGTACCTTAGTTACTTCAAGATAGAGGTTGGAGCTCAAAGCAGAGGCCTTCGGGTGGATCTTTCTTTGGCATAGAGAAGACGGTGAGGAGGAGCCATCTACACCACTCCAAGGAGCTCACAACAAGGAGAAGCACCACAAGAAGAGAAGGAGTTCAAGTTTGAGGTATAACTTTCTATCATAGTAGATATAACCTTCTTTTACTAGTTAGGTTTATGGTAAAGATCCGGTTTATGGTTTATTCTAGCGCCAAAGTTTTGTATCGTAGTAAAAATTTTCTTCCGTATTTGGCCACGGAAGTTGGCCGGGGCGTTAGTGTAACCCTTCATGGTATCAGAGCCTACCCATAAACTCTACTAGCTTGTTTGCACAATATTAAAATCTCGATTGACAAATTTTTCCGTATCACGAATTTATGTTCATGAGCTTGCTGTCGATTTTCAAAGTTGTCCTAAAATTTTTCTGGGTATCTTAGAATTATGTGCAGGAGAAACTATGGCTACAGAAAAAATTTGGGGGCCTAACCTCAAAATCCCGCCGCGGAAAGTGAGCAAAATGTCGCATTTTGCGGCCCTTCCGCGACGCTTTTTGGGCTACAGTACCCCCAAATTTTTCTGGGGCTCTAGTTTATGAAAATATGATATTTGTGATATATAGTTTTGGCCCAGATTTATTTGAGTGCTGGATTTGCATTTGGGGCCTATTTGGAAAAGTTTAGTTGATCGAAATTTTAAATGTGTATTTTACAGTACGTTCACTTTTATCTGCGACCGGGAATGCCACTCGATCGGTAAAACTCGTCTGATTGCTATATGTTCTTTTAGACAAGTTTTGCGAACGTGACATTCGCGTTGATGTTTTGTGCTTGTGCTGTGATTGTGGTTGAATAGTCGTGATGGATTGCATGTGGTGCAATGTTAGTAGTACAGTTTATATTCATTTGTACATTTGTTATTGCGGGACGAGCGTCCGACATGTGGACTGCCGTCTTCACCGGGTTGTATATTATTTTGGGGTACGACCGGGTTGAGGTCGATGTCACCGTTTGTACATATTATTTTCTTTTTCTGGACTAGGATTACCCCACGGTGGATTGCACGAATAGCCGGGTTGTAGAAGGCAACAAGCCCGCATCTCATGGCGTTGAGACGGAGGGGGCTTCATTCTAGAATTGGCGGGCTATTCGCCGCAATCGTAGGGGGTATTGGATGACCCACGGAGGGGCGCCCAAGTTACCGGATTCCATGAAGTGCTGGGTGGCCCATTCACTTTGTTGAAGGGGGCTGTCTCACTTCTGGGATTGACGGGTAACTTGGCGCGCTCGTAGGGGTCCAGGTTTTCATTGCACAGGCTATCCACACGACAGGGAATGTCGGGTTTTATTTGCAGCTCAAATGAAACCCGGGGCTCCAAGATTATCCACCATTCTGTATTGTTGACTGAGATTCTGTGATGTTGATTATTATCATGCCTGGGACGAATGTTGTATATACTTATATATATATACTAGTAGATGTATATGTTTTGCACCCGCGCTAGTCCAGCCCCCGCTCTGTCGTTAGTTAAGTAACCTAACGGGTGATGACGGGCTCAGTGGCGAATGCGGATGGCATATACGTACATCATATTTTCGTTCTTTTCTGGTGTGATTGGTTATATTGATGGGACCACATTAATTTTTATTAATGCAAGAAAATAAACCTAAAAGATGTTGTTGGAACAATTTTCAAAAAGCTGTTATTGCAAGGACGTTCTCTTTTGTTTTGCACAAAAGTATTCGGTTATGAATATCCAGCACCTCATTCTACGAGGCAAGGGCCGAGATCCCTTCATCGGGAGTGACCTCTTGGACAGAGGTTTGCGTCAGGGTAATAACTTTACTATAGTCGATTACTTTTGCTTTGCATCGCGGTATTCAGTTAGAATATCCCGCACCTCATTCTACGAGGAAAGAGCCGAGATCCCTTCACCGGGAGTGACCTCTTTAGCAAAGGCTTTCGCCACTATATATTTATAAAAAGCTATCCGGTTCCTTCCACGATATCAAGTTCATTACGTTAACGGGTTTTTCGCCAAAAACCCAGCCATAGCCCTCCGTCGTTTCAGATAATTAATACTTAGTATTCGTGCTGCGTTTGTTGATTACTCGTCAAGGCACAGTGAACGGTAGCTAAGTAATAATTCTTTGTTACACTGATAGATGTGATTGGTTAGGACGGTCGCATGATTTTGTTGATTATTCGTCAAGGATCATGCGGGTGGGTCTAATGCAATCCTGGATAACGATGGGTTGAACTTGACTAGGACCTTTTGATTTGTTGATTATTCGTCAAGGTCACTTGGGTCCTAGGGGCAAAAACCACATCGGGAGTTTCAAATATACAGGAAACTTGCAGATTTGGCATACCTTCTGGAGTGTAGTCACTAGAGTGGATTCCATATAGGTCATTACACAATGATAGTTGGATCCCGATCCCACTGATGAGTTGGATTACTCTTGGGAGATTATTACACTTAACAATCAATGCTATAAACCAAGTAGGTGTCTAGAACGGTGTTAGCGGGGCTACGCCTCCAGGGAAAAGAGGTTATGTAATTAAGGAACTTCGCAAAAGCGTTGGAAAACCTCCCTCGAAGTACCAACACTAGCCTGGCTGAAAGGTTAAACAAGTATTGTGAAGTGTGATTAATCCTGACTGGTTTTTCTTTTAGGGTTTGAAGAAGAATTTGAGGTAACAGTGGGAGCCATCCTGATTAGATAAATTAATAACCAATCTAATCTTGCAAGAGCTCACGCTGAGTGTTTCTTTTCTCTCTCTCCAGGTAGCAACCATTTCACGCCCTAATCAAGATAATAAAATATATCGCTTGACCGATCCGAATTCTTATTCGGGGCTGGGAAACGTCGGTTCGGCTCTAACTTACGACAACAGTCATAAGTGTGAGCAAGGGAAAGAGGAGTGTATGGATTCCAAGGAGACCCCATTGAAGAAGAAGCATACTATTGCATCTACTTCAGGTGTTCTTGTAATTGAGAACTGCTTTTCGGTCAGCCCTACCTCCTGGGTACTAGATACCGGATCAGGATCTCATATCTGTAATTTATTGCAGGGACTAAGAAAAAGTAGGAAAGTTGCACCTGGTGATATGTCCCTCAGGGTAGGAAACGGAGCACGAGTTAATGCTGCAGCCGTCGGTGAATATCACCTAGTGTTGCCAAATGGCAATACTATGATTTGAACAATTGCTACTATGTACCTTCCATGGTTTGCAACATCATATCAGTTTCTTTACTTGATAAAGATGGATATAACTTTGTTGTTGATAGAAATATCATGAACATTACCTTGATAAGGTACTGGTTGCAGAAGGTACACTGTGTAATGGTATTTATGTTCTAAATCAGAATACAGTTCTCAATGTAAAAAGCACACGCAAGAGGAAGAGTTCAGATACGAACGAATCCTACTTGTGGCATTGTAGAGTTAGTCATATCGGTGAGAAAAGACTTAGTAAGTTACATAAAGATGGACTCTTGAATACGTTCGAATTTTCATCTTATGAAACTTGTCAGTCTTGTCTCAAAGGAAAGATGACCAAATCTCCGTTCACCGGACATGGAGAAAGAGCAGCAGAGCTCTTGGGACTCATACAAAGTGATGTGTATGGTCCGATGTCTATACATGCAAGGGGTGGGTTCTCGTACTTCATCACATTCACTGACGATCTCTCTAGATTCGGATATGTGTATCTTATGAAACACAAATCTAAAGCTTTTGAGAAATTCAAAGAATTTAGAAACGAAGTAGAGAACCAGACTGGCAAAAGTATCAACATCCTCCTAACGGATAGAGGAGGGGAGTACTTAAGCACGGAATTCCTAGAATACTTAAAAGAGAATGGAATTCTCTTTCAGCTTACTCCTCCGTATACACCACAGCACAATGGTGTATCGGAGCAGAGGAACTGTACCCTATTGGATATGGTTCGCTCCATGATGAGTAATGTTGAGTTGCCTCTTTCATTCTGGGGACATGCGCTTCAGACAGCGGAATACCTTTTGAATCAAGTGCCGTCCAAATCTATGCCTAAGACTCCGTATGAAATATGGAGTAGTAAGAAGCCATGTCTTAAATTTATTAAGATATAGGGTTGTCCAGCCTATGTGAAAACACAGAAACTGGATAAGCTTAAGGCAGGTTTAGTTCTATGTAAATTTATGGGATATCCTAAGGATTCACTAGGATATCTGTTCTACCACACTGAGGAACAAAAGGTGTTTGTATCTCGCCATGCTACCTTTTTAGAAAGGGAGTTTCTTGCAAAAGAAACTAGTAGGAGTACGGTAGAACTGGGAGAAATCCATGCACCACAAAATGTAACTGAAGATTTGGAGGAACTACTAGATTTAGTAATCCCAGACGAACCTCAGCCACTTCGCAGGTCTGGAAGGATTTCTCATCTGCCCGAGAGATACTACGGTTTTCTCATAGACGGGGATCGAGAGTATTACATCTTGGAAGAAGATGATCCTACCAGTTTCAGGAAGGCCATTATCAGTAAGGACTCTGATAAATGGCTGGATACTATGCGATGCGAAATGGAGTCCATGTACACCAATAAAGTGTGGACCTTGGACATTGCACTACCTGGGGTAAAACCCGTTGGATGCAAATGGATCTATAAAAGGAAACTTGGTGTAGATGGGCAGGAGGAAACCTATAAGGCTAGACTTGTTGCAAAAGGTTTTCGTCAAAGACCTGGTGTAGACTATGACGAAACTTTTTCTCCAGTGGCTATGCTCAAATCCATTCGGATCCTACTAGCCATTGATGCCTTTCATGACTATGAAATCTGGCAGATGGATGTAAAAATGGCTTTTCTAAACGGCAGTTTGGAAGAGTGCGTTTATATGGATCAGCCAGAAGGTTTTGTAGACAGTGGGAGTAGCGGGAAGGTGTGCAAGTTGCTTAAATCTATTTATGGGTTAAAGCAGTCATCGCGGAGCTGGAACATCTATTTTGATGAAGCAATCAAGGAATTTGACTTCATCAAGAACAAGGATGAGCCTTGTATTTATAAGAAGATTGTAGGACGAACTGTCGTGTTCCTAGTCTTGTACGTGGACGACATTCTTTTGATAGGAGATGACATTCCTATGATACAATCGGTCAAGCTATTCTTATCACAATGGTTCTCCATGAAAGACCTGGGTGATGCCTCGTGCATTCTGGGGATCAAGATCTACAGAGATAGATCTAAGAGATTACTGGGACTTTCGCAGTCAGGTACATAGAGACCGTACTAAAGAGATTTAGTATGGAAGATTTCAAGCGCGGTAATATACCCGCATTGCACGGAATCACCCTCTCCAAGAAGATGTCTCCCAAGACTGATGAGGAGAGGGTTCGCATGAGCACTATACCCTACGCTTCGGCGGTAGGATCTATAATGTATGCGATGCTATGTACAAGACCAGATGTAGCTTACGCGCTAACCGTGGTGAGCCGGTATCAGTCAGACCCAGCTGAGAACCACTGGACGGCAGTGAAGAACATTCTCAAGTACCTAAGAAGGACTAAGGAGATGTTCCTGGTTTACGGTAATGGAGACCTCAGGGTCGAGTCCTTTACCGATTCAAGCTTCCAGAGTGACAAGGAAGACAACAAGTCTGTCTCAGGTTTTGAGTTTACCCTCAACGGAGGGGCGATGTGTTGGAGGAGTTCCAAACAGGATACCGTCGCAGACTCGACGATGGAGGCTGAATACATTGCTGCAAGCGATGCCGCAAAAGAAGCGGTCTGGACGAAGAAGTTCATTAGTGAACTTCAGGTGGTTCCGTCCATTGTTGACCCAATACCTTTGTATTGCGATAATAATGGGGATATAGCTTTAGCGAAGGAACTACGGTCCTATCAGAAATCCAGACACATCTTAAGGCGGTATCATCTGATCAGGAAGATCATTGATCGCCTGGAGATCGAGGTACGGAGAGTGGACACTAAAGACAACACGGCGGATCCATTCACAAAGGCCCTCCCTCAAACACAGTTCGAGCGACTTTTTGAGCTATTGGGTATGCGGTACGCCAGAAGCTGACCTTAGTGCAGCCGTTGGGTATGCGGTACACTAATTACTGGCCTTTAGTGCAAGTGGGAGATTGTTGGATATGTATGCCCTAGAGGCCATTATTGTATAGTACTAGTTTGTATATTACGTTTTGGAAGCTTGGGATATATACATGGATTGACGACAGTCTTGCTCGATATTGTAGTATGCTACTTGGTTTGTATCTATCTTAATATGTGTATATGTTTCTTTTAACATATTGCTAATACATATTGATGGAGCCCTTAGGATCATTGCTTGATTACCGGCGTTGTGATCACGATCACACTAGTGGGGGCTGGGTAGTCTATAAGCACATCCTTATGCAGGTCCCTAGTCATAGGATTATCGAGACAGAGTATCGATACTCCAGAGTAGACTGTGGCATACGCTTCTCATCCCAGCAGGGGAGATGGTCTGTCCCATAGGCATTAGTACGTCGTATTGGAGATAGTATGCAGGTGCTCGTTAGGTTACGAGTACACTGGACATGACTCATCGGGACCTGTTGGTTGGTATTATACCTATCGTCAGGTAGCAGTTCCCAGGTGACATGAGTACATCTTAGTCTGTTGACTTGACACTGCTATTTCGCCTCAAGTGTGTTCCCACTGTTCTTTGATTGCTACCCTACCACGGCTCTATTGAGTCGTGCAAACAGGTAGTAGTTGGGTGCAGTCCCGAAGCACTTGGAGGCAGTGGCGGTTAGACAGGATTCGTATCTCCCGGTATTGGGGGTTGATATCGTGCTGTGTCTAGGAGTGCCATTACACAAAGTCCCTGGCCAGGGCAAGCGAGATTTAATGGTAGTGTTTCCAGTAGTTTCTCTGGGTGTTCTGGGCTACACTCCGACATGACTTGTACCGCTATTAGGGGTCTGACGTTTACCGCCTCCCTAGTCCCGACATGTGATACTCTTAGACTAACAGACCGGACTATACAGAGATTGTCACATTCATGCTCAGTAGGAGTTCGGATGAGTTCACCTCATCGGTCTTCTTATCGACATCTACCTGGGGACCATTACGTACAGCTAGTATCGCTTGCGGCCTATGGTTAAACCCACTGCCAGCGTAGTGTCGAGCCTTTAGAGTCCCACACAGAGGGTTGTTCACCTTTGGGCGAAATATAGTAGAGGTCGTATGGTTTTACGACAGGGTCCGTTCACATATGCGCACTTGTGCGTGTTTGGTGTTCAGGCAGTTGTTACTAGTGTGCTTTGGTTTAAGCCAGATCCTAGTATTTGGTTTTGGATTGGTTCGGTCTCATTGTATTCGTGTTCCTCGGAACACGGATGCAGGTATGTATATACTGTTGACAGAGGCAGAGAAACCTCATTAGGGTTTTTGTTGGATATAGTGCCCTCAGAGTCAATTATTGGATCGCAGGTACATGATTGCAATGATTGCGGAGGACCTATACCGGTAGGACAGTCTTACTCGAGATGATAATATGCTATCTGGTTTGCCTTTATCAGTCGTGTACAGGTTCATGTGACTGATCACTGTTACACTTTGATAGAGCCCTTAGGATCTTGCTTTACTACCAACAGTATGATGGCGATCATATACGTGAGAGTTGGGTGGTTTATTAGCATATCCTTAATTGTGGTCCCTAGTCGTGGGAGTTTCGAGACAGGGCATCGATACTCCGGAGTAGACTAGTGTATACAGTCGAGACCCCGACGAGGGGCGGTGGCCGGTCTCACAAGCCACTGGTGTCAGTTGGATCACCTAAGATGTATACAGGTGCTCATTGGGTTATGAGTACACCGGACAGGACTCGCCGGGAACCTGCTAGTTGGTATTATACATATCGTCAGATAGCAGTTCCTTGGTGACATGTGTATAGGTTAGTTCATCGACCTGAGGTCGTCATTTGTCTTGTGTGAGTTCCCACTGTGCTTTGATTTCTACCCTACCACGGCTCAAAGGAGTCGTGCAAACAGGTAGTTTTTGGGTACAGTCCCGAGCCACATGGAGGCACGTGAGCGGATCGGCAGGGGATTCGTCTCTCCCTGTATTGGGGGTGAGATCGCGCTGTGACTAGGAGAGCCATTACACAAAGCCCACGGCCGTGGCAGGAGATTTACTGGTAGGTACTCCAGTAGTATCTCAGGGTGTTTTTGGGCTACACTCCGACACGAATTATACTGCTATTGGGGGTCTGACGTTACTAGCCCCCTAGGCAGATATGCGATACTCATAGACGAACGGACCAGACTGTATATACATTGTCACTATTAGGCTCAGTAGGGTTTCCGGATGAGTTCGCTCATCGGCATCCCTTGAGGTCAGTCCATGGGCAGCCGTTACGCACAGCTAGTGCCGCTGACGACTTGTGGTTAAACCCACTGCCAGGGTACTGACGAGTCATTAGAGTCCCCCACAGACAGTTTCCCAAGTTCGGGCGAAACGTTGTAGAGGCCGTATGGTTTTATGGCAGGGTTCGGAAAATGCACGTGCGTTTACGCATGTGTCATATTTCGGGCAGATTATACTGGTGGGCTTTGGTTTAAGCCGGATCCGAGTATTATACTGTGTAGATATAATATTTTTGTCTCAGTTGTATTTGTATTCTGTCGTAATACAAATGCGGGTATGTTTATACTGTTACGGGGTTGTCCTGAAATTCGTTTCAGGATCGCTTTTTGAAGTTGCCAGTTTCCAGTTTTCAGTTTTCTATCAGCCGTATTTGACATTCGGTTAAATGCGGATTTATCTTTCCGTTACTCGGGTGAGTCATGAGGGTGAGTCGTGCTTCTAGAAGGTTCTAGAAGAGGTGATTAGGCTTGTGACTCATTTGTTCATTAATGGTGCTTTAATGGTGCATTTATTGTTTTCATACTTTGTGTTCACACTAGATATTTCTCTTATTGTCACCTCCCCCTCTCCTACACTCACCCCCCACTCCTATATGATGGCCGGCCCCCTCCTCTCTCACATGGACATGCTTGATCAATTTGGTAAAAAGATTATGATAGTTTTGGGGTGTATGGAAATTTCATAGCTTATTTCATTCCATCACCCGACTTAATTGGCAACTTCATTAACCGTTCGTCCATGGCTTTGGACGAAGGAGACAAAGTGTTCTACTCATTCTCTACATCAATCTTGGTCGTCTCTTTTAGCAGACTTGACGATCGAGTTGCCTCGAGTCAGAGGCGGGAGCCCGTTTAAAGAATCGTTGACGTGGTGCCACCTGGACGAGGAGATCGGAGATCGATGAGATCGGAACAGCCGCAACGGAGCGTGGGATGATGGTTAAAGAACGAAGGACTCGGATCGTTCGGTATAACCTTTCTACCCTCTTTACAGTTTGTTAGTTTAGCAATAATGGCAGATCCGGGTTATAGTATACGATAGCGCCAGTTATAAAGTTTTGTTCCGCATTTGGCGTCTGTTAGACGGCCGGGGCGCTACCGTAGACTTACAGTTTGACCATTGACTTGATTAAAACCATAATGAGATGGAGGAAATTGATTAATGAGTTTTAATTAGAGATAATTGTATCATGTTTAATTGGTTTGACCATTTGACTTGTTGACTTTTGTTGACTTAGATATTTTTGTTAAGCATTAGATATTTTGTGCTTAACATTAATTGTGACATGATAATGGTAAAATCAACGTCAACCATGACAATTATCCTAATTAAAATTATCATTATTCTTTTTTCATCATATGAGAGCAAGCACCTCATTTGATCATGATACATTCTCTCTCTTGCTTGCTCTCTCCTCTTCCTCTCTCAAGGCTCTTTTGTTTCATGAGTTGAAAATCAAGAGCATTGTGAGATCAAACCACCAAAACAATTCTCTACTCACTCTAGGGTTCTTAGTCTAGCACACCAAGTACCTTAGTTACTTCAAGATAGAGGTTGGAGCTCAAGGTAGAGGCCTTCGAGTGGATCTTTCTTTGGCATAGAAAAGACGGTGAGGAGGAGCCATCTACACCACTTCTAGGAGCTCACAATAAGGAGAAGCACCACAAGAAGAGAAGGAGTTCAAGTTTAAGGTATAACTTTCTATCATAGTAGATAGAACCTTCTTTTGCTAGTTAGGTTTATGGTAAAGATCCGGTTTATGGTTTATTCTAGCGCCAAAGTTTTGTATCGTTGTAAAAATTTTCTCCCGTATTTAGCCACGGAAGTTGGCCGGGGCGCTAGTATAACCCTTCATATGTCGACCACATGTTGATAAATCCCGTGGGTTCTTGCTTGACTACCAGCGTTATGATGGCGATTATACTTGTGGGAGATGGGTAGTTTATAAGCACATCCTTAAAAGTCTCAAGTCGCAGGAGTATCGAGATCGGGCATTGATACTCCAGAGTAGACTTGCGTATACGTTTTGAGACCCCGACGAGGGGCGGTGGTTGGTCCCATAACCATTGGTGTGATCACCTAAGATAGTATACGGGTGCTCACTGGGGGTGAGTACACTGGACGGACTCACTGAGAACCTTTAGATAATATTATACCTATCATCAGATAGCGGTTCTCTTGTGACATGTGTATGGGATAGTCTTTGGACATGAGATCATCATTTTTCTCGTGTGGGTTCCTACTGTGCTTTGATCACTACCCTATCATGGCTCTACTGAGTCGTGCAAATAGGTTTTGGTTGGGTACAGTCCCGAGCTACATGGAGGCAGTGAGTGATTGTCAGGGATTCGTCTCTCCCGGTATTAGGAGTTGATATCGCACTGTGTTCGATTGGTTAGGACCATAAGTCCTTGGCCAAGGCAGTTGGGATTTACTGATAGGTTGATCAGTAGTTTCCCGGATTGGTCCTGAACCGCATCAGCGTGGATTATCGGGTTATTAGGGTCCGGCGTTTACCACTCCCTAGACCCTGTATGCGATACTCTTAGACGAAGAGACAGGACTGTATGGATATTGTCACGGATAGGCTCAGTAGGGATCCAGATGATCTTGCTCGTTGACTTTCCTTTTCGACAGGTACCTGGGTAGCCGTTACGTATAGCTAGTGCCGCTGATGTGCTTATGGTTAAACCCACTGCCAGCGTAGTGTCGAGTCTTTAGAGTCCTACACAGAGGGTTTCCCTGCTTTGGGCTAAACGATGTAGAGGCCGTATGGTTTTACGGCAGGGTTCGATCACATACGTGTACTTGTGCATGCATGATGTTTGGGCGGATAATACTAGCAGGCTTTGGTTTAAGCCGGATCCTAGTATTATATTGTTGGATTATTTTTGTCTCTTTTGTATTTGTATTTTTCGGAATATGGATACGGGTATGTATATATGATGAGGAGTATTCTTGGAGTTTGTTACAAGAGTGCATTTAGAAGAAGAATCCTCATTATTTGTTTTAAACATTTAGTTAAATGGTTAATGAGGTGGAGGTATGAGGTGTTGACTTTTCTTAAGTGAACCATGGCTAATTGTTAACTCACTTGGTGAGTTATGTGTTCCTATTGAGGCAAGGTGGCATCTAGATATTTTGCACAAAATATCTAGATATTTTGTGATGGAAATAATTGTTTATCATTATCTTAAGATGCTTACTTTATTAGTCAAACAGCTTAGCCATTCTTCACTTGAGTTTTTATCATGTTGCTCTCTACAACTCTCTCATCTCCTCCAAGCTTCTCTTCTTCTTCCTCAAACCCTAATAGTCCCATGTGTTGAGAAACCTAGGGTTCTTGAGACAAAATATTCCATCATCACTCTCTACATCACCTAGGTTACTTAGATTAGAAAACTGTGTGACCTAGTTACCTCGGTTTAGAGGTAAGAGCTCAAAGTAGACACTCTCGGGTGGATCATCTTCGATGTAAGGAAGCCGTTGATCAAGCTCGATCATGGAGACCACTAGGAGCAAGATAAAGGAGAGGAGTGAAGACCCGAAGGACTCGAGTCTCATGGTATAACTCTTTTCATAGTAGACAGCTCCTATTTTTACTAGTTGGGTTTATAGTAGATCCGGTTTTGTGTTATTCTAGCGCAAAGTTTTCATTCGTAGAAAAATTTTTGTTTCCCATTTGGCCATGGAAGTTGGACGGGGCGCTATCGTAACCTTTCAGGATTGACCCAACCTTCGATGGCTTCCTAGAACACTCATATGCTCGCCTTACAAATGACCATCGGCTTGCCTCCGAGCCCTCCTACACGCTAAGCTTCCTCAGCCCTCCCTGCTCGCCTCTGAGCTATCACAGAACTGAGCTTCCTCAGCCTCCTGCTCACCTCTGAGCCTCCCGCCGAGCTAAGCCTCAACGGTTCTGCCGAGCAACCAAGAACGCAGAGCCCAAGTGCCTCTGCCACGGCTCCGCATATTTCCTTAGAAGCGAGATATCCGCCACCCAACATCCCGCTTTCCACACCGTCGTATCCCCCTATTAACGAGCGTATCTCATCATTAATTGGGGGATCCCGTTATTCACGTAGGCATAACGTCAGGGTTGTAACCGACAACGAAGATCTCGTGCCAGCTCACTCCAAGCGACCACTATAAAAACCCCTCTCAGAAGACTCAGGTAAGGCATTTTCAATCCAACAAGCCGCTACTCTGCTAAAATTCCTCGGCTAACTTGATCGTCGGAGGGTCCACGGTGGTACAACCACCCCGGGACTTCTTTGCAGGTAGCTCGGCTTCACCCCAAAATCAACCCATTGAGATCCACATGTCTAAGGAGATAACCTTCAACACCAATATCAACCCTTCATCAATGCTCGCGACAGACTGACGGAGGACAACATCTGAAGGAGATCCAGACCTCCATCAGTTGGCGCCGTCTATGGGAATCGCAATTTTTTCCACCCATCAAAAGTTGATCTTCCGCTCTCGACTACATGGTGAGCAAAAACCGTGATGATCCCAGCAAAAGCCGCCGCATCCCCCACAACGGAGGCGCGGATGGATCTACTCCCCCTCCGAACGCCATCCAAGCCATTTCAGCAAGGATCGACAGGTTCGCGTCCATAGTGGATGCCCTTGTCCGTGTCCAAACGGTGGGCCTGGCCCCCTAGGTCACTGTTCCCATTCTCAGGGATCATGACCTCCGCAGAGGGGCGGATGACACCGCCCATGCTGGCACCACCGAACACGCTGTGCTCATTCTAGCGACCGCGGCTCCCCACGGCAAACGATTCAATGTCCCGCTGGGCGCCACATAGATCCACGCTGAGGTTTTGCCAAAGCGCCTATTGCCCCGAGGCCCGTCGCGTTCCTGTCCCTCCCGAGGAGGCATCGGTCAGCTCGCCTGCTCCTAGGCATGACCGACTCCCTCTCCCTCGACCGGATCGCACGAACAACACTCATCGTGAGGACTCAAGAAGGACCTCGCCAGGGGGACCTAAGGAATTTGATAGAATGGAATCGGAGTTGTAGCCTGGTGCATACCACGAGCGGGAAGGGCCACCACTCTGTCTGCGTTGAATCCTCGAGGTATCACGACCGCCTCGACGCCCTCGAAAAGAAGATCGAGGGTTACATGGAGAGGGTCATCCATCCAGTGAAGGGGCCAGGTACGCCGCCGACTCACTTATGAAGCCCTTAACTGAGGAGTTGCTTTCCGTACACGTCTCATCCAGGCACAAGCCTCCCAAGGTGGCCCTCTTCGACGGGAAATCCGACCCAAAGGACCATCTGGATGCATTTACGGTGGGCATGAGCTTCCAGGATAGCTCCGACGCTGCTCAATACCGAGCATTTCCCGCTACCCTCATCCGGGCTGGACGGGACTGGTTTCGAGGACTCACGCCACGCTCCATCTCTACCTTTGATGAGCTGGCCGTCCAGTTTCTCGGCCACTTTGTTGGACATAGACGACAGAAGAGAACTGTCGATTACCTCTTCACCATAAAGAGCGGGGGCAAGGAATCCTTTAAAGGATACGTCACTCGCTTCTACAACGCTCTTCTTGAGGTTCCCGAGCACCGGGATGAAACTGTCACCACCGCCCTAAGGTCGGGTCTTAGGGACAAAGAGTGGCTCCGCTCTTTTGCATTAGCACAACCTAAGACCATGCTCGAGGTAAAAGCTTGGACCATGCAAGAGATCCAACTCGAGTCTGAGGTGAACGCCAACCTGCCCTGGGGCGACCAACCCGACTAAAAGAAGAGGGGCAGAGAAGAGAAGAAGAAGGTCGACCGGCCAAAACCATACTCCCCAAAGTTCCAGGGGTATATTCCTCTCAACATCTCCCAGACCAAGCTGTTAGAGGAGGCGAAGGGCGAGCGGTTCTTCAATCTCCCGCCGGTCACCCATAGAGTGGCTAAATGTATCCGGGGCCTGTACTGCGCCTTCTATCGGTCGCAGGGCCACCCGACCGAAAACTGCAAACAACTCCGCGACTACATCGAGGAGTTGATCCGCTCTGGCCACCTGGCGAAGTACCTGTGGGATAAGCAACAGGCAGACAGGGAGCATGAGAACCAGCCCCCTCTCGGCGAATTAACAATTGGCCAAATCATGGTCGTTTCCTCGGGGTCTGCTCGTGAAGCCGGCGAGACTCACCGCTTCCTTCCCGTCGAAGGAATAAGCAACCCTCCCCAGAAGAAATGCAGGACTACCGAGCCCATCATCTTTACTGATGAAGACCTCCATGGTATATCCTTGCCTCACAATGACCCTCTCGTGATTACGGCACGGGTCCACCGTTACGAGGTTCAAAGGATATTGGTCGATTCTGGAAGCTCGGAAGATTTCCTCTTCTATGATTGCTTTCAGCGTATGGGGCTAGGGTCGTTTGACCTATGGCCAACCTCCCACATCCTATAGGGGTTTACCAACCACTCCATCCCGGCCGAGGGAGTGGTCACCCTCCTCCTCAACATTAGGGAAGCAGGCAATACGAGGACCGTACCGGTGGAATTCATCATCGCTAGGATCCCCTCATCCTACAACATCCTCCTGGGATGTTCAACGTTAAACTCCCTGCGGGCTCAAATCTCGACCTACCACCTTGCGATCAAATTTTCGTTAGATCTAGGGGGAATAGGCCGGGCCTGCGGGAACTAGCGAATCGCCAAGATCTGCTTCACCACGACATCCACCACCAGAGAGCAGAGCGGAGATCTCGAAGGCGCAAATGATTTCCAGGGGTCCTTGGATACTCGTGACGAACAGAAAGAAAACCGAGGAGCCCCGATATAGGCGCTAACAGAAGTCCCCCTCGTCGATGGGAATGAGGGATGAGCCGTCCAGATCAGATCCCTTTTAACAGGAACCCGGCGCGAAGACTTGATCCGCTTTCTCCGAGGGAACTCGGACGTGTTCGCTTGGGCACCCGCTGACATGCTCGGGATCGACCCCAAAGTAATCTTGCACAAGATCGGGATCGACCTGAAGGCCCGACCCGTCAGACAAAGGAAGCGAAGTTTTGCGCCGATCAAGTAAAAGGCGATCGAGGATAAGGTCGATAGATTGCTCGCAGCCAACTTCATTCTAAATGTTGACCACTCGGATTGGCTGGCAAATGTAGTCATGGTTAAAATGGCGAGCAGGAAGTGGTGCATGTGTGTCGACTTCACAGACCTGAACAAGGCCTGCCCGAAAGATAACTATCCCCTCCACCAGCTAGTAGATAGCTCGACAGGCTATGAATTGCTCAGCTTCATGGATGCTTTTCCGGCTACAACCAGATCCGTATAAACCCGGCAGATGAAGAACTTACCGTGTTCACCACGGACCGGGGGGTATACTGCTACAAAGTGATGCCCTTCGGCCTAAAAAATGCTGGGGCTACATACCAGCGCCTAGTTAACAAAATGTTCAAACCGCAGATCGGGAAGAACATGGAGGTTTACGTCGATGACATGCTCGTGAAATCAACCTCATCGGACGAGCACACCAAAGATCTTGGCGAGGCATTCGACATCCTCCGCAAGTACAAAATGAAGCTGAATCCGGCCAAGTGCGCGTTCGGAGTCACTAGCGGGAAATTCCTCGGGTTCATAGTTACCAACCAAGGAATCGAAGCTAACCCAGAAAAGATCAGCGCCATTCTCAACATGGCTACACCGAAGATCAACGTTGAGATCATGCGACTCACGGGGAGAGTGGCCGCTCTGAGTCGCTTCATGTCGAGGTCTGGAGAAAAGTGCCTCCCATTCTTCAAAGCCCTGAGAAAGATCCCAAAGTTCGAATGGTCGGAAGAATGTCAAAACGCTTTCGAGCAGCTCAAAGTGCACCTGGAAACTCCCCCGCTGCTCACCCGACCAATCGAAGGAGACGACCTATCATTGTACCTTGCGGTCTTCGGTCATGCTGGTAAGCGAACCCAGCAGTGGTATCAGAGCTACTAGGCTTTGGATGTCGACCTATGGAGGGTTCTCACTGTGTGACAGTGTGGCGAAGCATAGGCTCTTACCCCCAGGGTGTCCCGAGACCGGAAGGTGTTCCGACGGGTTGTAGTCCTCGCGAGGGGGCATGAGTAAAAAAGTAGTTGCTGGGGGACCCGTTAGTGCCACGGCGACCCCATTGGATGGGGTAGCTTCCTGACTTTCATGGTATCAGAGCCAAGCTAGAGTATTAGGCATGAACTAGACGACGTTAAAGTGTTCGATCGAACATCGAAACCATACATTTGCATGCTCTCTGGAAATTTTTCAAAAGTTAGAATTTTTTGGTTTAAAAATATGCAGAAAATAGTGTAGGGTATTATATGGACCCTCAAGAAAAACGAACCCCTAACTCGACTTAACGACCGCGGAACCGCGGCCAAAACATGCTTTTGGCAGCGGTTCCGCGGCGTCGTTGGTAAGACCAGGGACGTGCTTTCTTGTGATGGTCCATATGTACTGGTGGCACTGTCTGGGTATTTTTGAATCTGTCTCAAGTGTTGAGATCTCTGAGTATTGTGGGTTTTTGATGGATCGATCGAAATGTTTAACATCGTCTAGATATCTGTGATTTGTGATACAATATTTGAAATCCACAATAATTAGTTTTGGAAAACTAATTAGTATTTTCTAAATCTAGCAATTTAGTCTCTTTTGATCGGTTGCCGCAGGGTTTTGATTCAGATCAAAACTCCGCCGCAATCTCGTATTGTACGCGAACGCTCATCGGGTAACATTATTGGATAGCCCCGCCCCATAGCCCCGACCAAGTGACTGTAGGAGAACCCCGTAGCCAAATGCATTCATTCGGGTGCTCGCGGCCGCGGTGTTCCGCCTAAATGCGCTTCGTCGACGGCATCAGGGGTGCGGCCATCTACTAATGTTTTCGACGAGCATTCGATCAACAGTTAGGAACTTTGTTGAATTGCCCGACTAGATATTGAAAAGTGTTTTCAATTTGAGATTATATGCCTGGTTTATAACGTTAGGTATGAAATTCAGAATATGTGATATTCCGAGTTTATGATGTCTAAGGAATTTATACGGTTAGGCATGAAATCCGAAGTATGTGATATTTCGGGTTTATGATGTCTAAGGTGGTTGCGGATTCCAATTATTGTAGTTTTCACATTATTTTCTGCGACCGTAAGTGTAATATGTGGTGTATCACCGGTTTCATTGCTATACGTCAACGACAATTGGGATATGCATATTTTCTTACGTTGATGACATGTGATGTTATGTGTTGCTGGGATATGTTATATTGGATCGTCGTGTTTGAATAGTCCGGGGTTTTTGCGTGAGATGAGAGTTTTTCATTTTCATTCATGTAAAAACTTGTATGTAATATTATTTTATTAGGACACTTCCGGGTTGAGGATGATGTCACCATTGATGTATATTATTTTCTTTTCCGCATTAGGATAGACCCAAGGCGGGGAGCACAAGTAACCGGGTTCTAGAGTCCAGTGGGAGACCATCTCGAGGAGTCGAGACCGGGTCTCCTAACTCTAGAATTGGTAGGGTTGCTTGCTTCTCTCGTAGGGGTCTAGGGATATGGGTTTGGCTATTCATCACGACCGTGGAATCCGTGTTTTTTTACTGGCTTAATTTAAAACACGGACCTCCTAGTATATCCAATATTTCATATGTTGACTTCTACTGCAATATTCTGTGATGAGATCATATAACTGCGTGAGACGAATGCTTTATATTATATATATGATATATAATAAACGTTGCTTATGTTTTGCAGCCGCGCTAGTCCTGCCCCTGCTCTGCCGTTAGTTAACTAACCTAATGGTGCATGATGGGACCCCGTGGCGAATGCGGATGACATAAGCGTACGTTGTATTTTCGTTTCTTTATCTGTGATGCTTAGGAAGAATAAATTATGGGACTTCATTAATGAGATTAATGAAAAGGAGAAAAACCCAATGATGTTGTGGAATCAAAATTTCAAAACTGGTAGCTCTAGTTCTTGCTTTGCATAGTGGTATTCCTTGATGAATATCCAGTACCTCATTCGATGAGGAAAGAGCCTAGATCCCTTCACCGGGAGTGACCTGATTAGCAAAAGCTAGCAGATGCTACACCCACTCGGTTTATTTTGAAAAAATCAATTTTTAAAAGCGGATCTTAAACCACTCCTTTTCAAAATCACTCGATTCTACAATGATATCAAGTTCATTACGCAAAAGGTTTTCTTAAAAACCTGTTGTAGCTCTCTATCATTTCAGATAAGTACTACTTAGTATTCGTGCTACGTTTGTTGGCCTCCGTCAAGAAGTAGTGTGCGGTAGCTAACTAGTGCTTATCTGCAGCATATGATGCGATTTGATTAGGGTAGTTGTGCGACTTTGTTGGCCTCCGTCAAGGGTCATGCGGGTTGGTTTAATTCAATCACGAAATGTACGGGTTGAACTTGACTAGCAGCCTATGGTTTGTTGGCTTCCGTCAAGGTTATAGGATGCTAGGGGCAACATATTATTGGGAATTTCAAGTGTTGAAATTTGCAATGAGATTGCATACCTTCTATGAGATAGTTGGATCCCGATACCCACTGCGAGTAAGAGTTACTCCTGGGAGAGTTTTGCACTTTACAGTTAGCCAATCAAGTAGGTGTTTAGAAAGATGTCAACGGGGTTATGCCTCTGGAAAAACGAGGTTTATTTTAATTAGGTCCGTGCGAAAGCACTGGGAACCTCCCTCAAAGTACCGACACTAGCCTGGCCGAAAGATTAGCGAACTTGTAGGGTGTAATTAATCCCGGCTAGTCTTACCTTTTAGGGTTTGAAGGAAGATTTGATAAAAACAGTGGGAGCCATGCTGATTAGATAAGATAATAACCAATCTAATGTTGCAAGAGCATACGCTAAGTGTTTTCTTCTCTCTCTCTCTCTCCAGGTAGCGACCATGTCACACCTTAATCAAGATAATAATATTGATGTATTGACCGAACCCGCTTGTTATACCGAGCCGGGAAATATTGGTTCCTCTCTATCTTATAATTGTTATAAGTTCGAGCAGAAAATAGGGGAATATCCGGATTCCCACGCGACCCGAATGAAGAATGAGCATATTGATGCATCTTCTTCGGGTGTGTTTGTTACTGAGAAATGTTTCTCATTGCACTCTACGTCCTGGGTATTAGATACCGGATCGGGATCACACATATGTAATATGTTACATGGGCTAAAGAAAGGTAGAGACCTGGGAAAAGGTGATCATTCTCTAAAAGTAGGAAATGGTGCAAGTGTTGCAGCCAAAGCAGTTGGTGAATATCACCTTGTATTACCAAATGGGAATACATTGATCTTGAACGAGTGTTATTCTGTACCCTCTATGATATGCAATTTAATATCGATTTCTTTATTAGATAAAAAGGATATAACTTTGTAGTAGAGAATAATGTTATGAACATTTTCCTTAATCAAGTGTTGATTGGGTTTGGTACATTATGTAACGGTTTATACATTCTAAATCAAAATACAGTTTTTAACATACAAAACATACGCAAGAGGGAGAGTTCAGCAATGAACGAATCCTTCTTGTGGCATTGTAGACTAGGTCATATCATTGCGACACGGCTTGCTAAGTTACATAGAGATGGATATTTAAATTAGTTTGAATTTACATCATATGAAACTTGCCAGCCATGTCTCAAAGGTAAAATGACCAAAACTCCGTTTACTGGACACGGAGAAAGAGCTACTGAACTCTTGGGACTAATACATAGTGATGTATGAGGTCGCATGTCTACACATGCCTGCAATGGTTCCTCGAACTTCATTACATTCACCGATGATCTCTTAAGATTCGGTCATGTATTCCTGTTGAAACACAAGTCTGAAGTTTTTGAGAAATTCAAGGAATATAAGTGTGAAGTAGAGAACCAAACGGGTAAAAGTATTAAAATCCTTCGATCTGATCGCGGAGGACAATAATTGAGCACAGAATTCTTGGATTATCTAAAAGAGAATGGGATTCTCTCTCAGCTTACTCCTTCGTATACACCACAACAAAACGGTGTATCGGAGCGGAGGAATCGCACCCTATTAGATATGCTGCACTCTATGATGAGCACCGCTGAGTTACCTATCTCCTTTTGGGGTTATGCGCCTGAGACAGCTGCATACCTATCGAATAGAGTTCCGACCAAATCAGTGCCTACCACTCCATATGAGATATGGGAGGGGAAGAAACAATGTCTTAATTTTGATGGGTTCCTTAGCACTCTCACTAGGTTTTATAAGGCATCGAGTATGCAATTTTAAAAAATTTAGAGTGCTAGGAAACCCAAACCAAGGATCTAACTAGAGAGTTAGGGTTAATCTTAACACGTAAACAACTTTACACTAAGTGAACAAGGAATACAACCTTTGTAGACCGGTCCTTCACTTCAAAAGCTTCATGTAGTAGTCCTCTTGCTCCAAGTAGTGGCGTCCCGGACTCTCGTTAAGCTCCACTAGGCGAAAGGAACCAGCTTTCTTGAAGAACTTCGACGCCGAAGATGATCTACGTCGAGAAATCTCCAACTCAAGCTACCTCTTCACCAATTGAGAATTAGTAAAGCAAACAAGCTATACTAAATGGCTAGTCTAGTGTAGATTGATGAAGTAGGAATTTTTCTCACTTTAGAATTATTTTTCTCTCAATTTTTCTTCACCTCAAAAAAATCTACTAAGCTCAAGGAGATGAAGAAGAAGATGAAGTCAATCATAGAATGGCAACCATGGGTGAGATAATATCACATATAACCCCTGTAGAGACTTAACCATGGCTAAAGATAATAGTTGGGTTAATAAATATCTAAGATAAAACAAAATTAGTGGACTAAGTCAAGGTATCCACAAGCTTCTCCAAGCTTCACTAACCATGGCATTTTCACCTCATTTTGTTTTTCCCTTAAATAAATAAAACCCTTAATTATCTATGGTATGCTATGAGTCTCATACACCCATGAATAATGTATCATCAAGCATGACACAAAGAAAAATACATTAATATATATCACATATATATTAATTGCATAAATGAGAAAAAGAAATTCTTAAGTGAGCTAATATTAGTTAATATATATTAATATATCAAATATATAATCATACATTAAATTATTAAATCAACACATGATTTGATAATCCGGCTAAATCACATATAATCGACTAATATCATTTATATCAATTTATTGAATCAACACTTGATTCGATAATCCGGCTATATCACATATAACCGACCGATATCACATATCGCGAGTTTAGAATACAGTATCAATACACATATCAATTTTTATTTATCTCTTAATAATTAATTACCCAAATTATCTTTAGTTAGGTATGAGTCTCATACCCCCAAGTCCAATGTATCATCTAGCATGACACATAAATAAATACATTAATATATATCACATATATATTTGTATGTATTTAGAGAAAAGAGATTCTTAAGTGAGATAATATTAGTTAATATATATTAATATATCAAATATATAATTATATATTAAATTATTAAATCAACACTTGATTTAATAATCCAGCTATATCACATACAACCGACTAATATCATATACATGTATATCAAATATACATATAACAAATTATTGAATCAACACTTGATTCAATAATCCGGTTATATCACATATAACCTATATCGCGAGATTAGAATACTGTATCACAAACACGTATAAATCTCGGTCCCGCACATATCATATATGTGCCCTACTTCGTTTCGTTTGAGCCAGGAAACCTCTGTGTAGGACTCTAAAGACTCGTCAATACGCCAGCAGTAGGTGATGATCATATCAGTCACCCACAAGCTGTCAGCGGTACTAGAAGGATGTAACGGCTACCCAGGTATTGAGCGATCAGAAGATCAACAAGCAAGCTTGTTCATACTCCTGTGAATCCAGTAAGTGACACTGCCGTACAATCCGGTTTCTTCGTCTGATATGTCGCATATCGAGTCTTGGGGTGGTAAACGTCAGACCCCAATAAGTTGATAAGTCATGCCGATATAAGGCTCATAACGATTCGAGAAACTAATGATAACACTTACCAGTAAATCTCAGTATCAGCCCTGGCAAGGGACTTCCTGTTATGGCCAATCGAGCACAGCGCAATATCAACCCCCAATACCGGGAGAGACGAAACCCCTACTATTGCTCATTTTCTCCATGTGACTCAGGACTGTTCCCAAAAACCACATGTTTGCACACTCTCTTGAACGTGGTAGGGTGGAAATCAAAGTACAGTGGGAATTGTGAAGGGTTACGGCAGCGCCCGGCCATCAAAACGTGGCCAAAATGCGGAACAAAAATTTCTGAACTGGCGCTACCATTACCCGAATCCCGGATCGACCTTAAACCCTAAACTAGCATGCTAAACTAAGAGTTAGAATCGTTATACCGAGTTGATCCGTGTCCTTCGGTCTTCTTTCCAAGCTCCTAGTGGTTCGTTGATGTAGTTTGGTTGCCGGTCTTCCTTCATCTCCGATGATCCACCCGAGGGATGTAATTCCGGCTCTAGCTCCATATAAAGAGGCGAGTGGAGTAACTAGGGTCTCTAGGATGCTACCCTAGAGAGTCTATGATGTAGTGTGTATGATCTTTAAGTGTTATCTATCTCAAAACTTGAAGGTGTAAGCAAAATAAGAAAGCTAGAGGAGGTGAGGCTAATGGTGAGGGAGGAGCTAAAAAAAAAACAAATGAAGAAAAAACTATCATGCTTAAAATGAGCTCAACCATGAAAGAGAAAATAGCATGCTAGGTTTTGTAAAATCCATTTTTCCAATTTTAAAATCCCACCATGCTTGAATAGTGAACACAAATGAATTAACAATTCATTTGTGTGCACTATTACAAGCATGGTTGTCACCATACCTCCTTAAGCTAATATCTACCTCATTTATCCATTTAGTAAAATGGTCAAATCAAGAAATGAGGTGGCACCTTCTAGAATGTTATCCGGAAAAAATATGGATTACATTCTACTGTAAATATATCAGCATTCGTACCGAAATGCGAATGCCCAAAGAGATAGAATAACACAAAGAGTATAATACTAAAATATACGTACCGAAATACATATACGCAAATTATTAAATCAATACCTGATTTAATAATCCGGCTCAAATCCGATCCGGCTAGTATTATCAACTGTCCAATCAAAAACCCGAGTACAATGTACATCAATCGATAGGAACCCTGCACGTATCCAATATGGCTACTACATCATTTCGCCAGAACCAGGGAAACCCTCTGTGTGGGACTCTAAAGACTCGTCAATACGCTGGCAGTGAGTTTAACCACAAGCACGTCAGCGGCACTAGCTGTACGTAATGACTACCCAGGTATTGAGCGAAAGGAAGGCCGACGAGCAAACTCATGCAGAACCCCTACTGAGCCTGACAGTGGCAATATCCGTACAGTCCGGTCTGTTCGTCTAAGAGTATTGCATATCGAGTCTGAAGGGGTGGATAAAGTCAGATCCCTAACAACACGACATTTAGTGTCGGTATGAAACCCCATCACCACTTGAGAAACTATCGATCCTGGATCGATAATTCTCGTCCACCGTGGCGACGGATATATGGTGATGGCCATCCGTACACAACGTGACATCAACCCCCAATACCGGGAGAGACGAATCCCCGACGATCCGATCACTACCTCCATGTGGCTCGGGACTGTACCCAACTAAAACTGTTTGCATGACACCTTTGAGCCGTGGTAGGGTAGTAATCAAAGCACAGTGGGAACTCACATGAGACAAATGACGATCTCAGGTCGACAGACTAATCTGTAAACATGTCACCTGGGAACTGCTATCTGACAATAGGTATAATACCAACTAGCAGGTTCCCGGCGAGTCCGTCCAGTGTACTCATAACCCAATGAGCACCTGTATACTATCTTAGGTGAACAAACTAACACTAATGGCTTGTGAGACCTGGCCACTGCCCCTCGCCGGGGTCTCAATCAGTATACACCAGTCTACACCGGAGTATCGATGCCCGGTCTCGATACTCCTATGACTAGGGACATTTAAGGATATGCTTATAGACCCCAGCTCCTATATATGTGATCGCCATCACAATGCTGGCAGTCAAGCAAGAATCCTAAGGGCTCTTCCAACATGTACATGATGATAAAGACAAACCAGATAGCATACTATCATCTTGAGTAAGACTGTATTATCGGTATAGGTTCTCCCTCAATCATCATAATCATCTGCCTGCGATTACGATAATTGCTGTAATATTTCAGATAAATAAAATATTATTTTTGGGAATTTTTATAATTAAATAATAAATATTAGGAATATTTTAATGATGCGGTATAATTAAATACCGATAAAGTGGAAAATATTTGGAAAATTATAGAAATTACTGAAATGAGGGTGTTTTATATGATTTAGGCGAATTATGAAATTCTATGATTTATTTTGCACCATTTTAGCGCCAATCGCGATTAAATATCGCTAATCACGCATTAAGTGTGTTTTGTGCACAAGACATGCACCATATCATTTTTACACTTGTGTTACATTTTTCTACATGGCTTCTTGTTTTGTTTTGGTTTCTATTTAGAGAAAAGAAAAGAAAAGGAAAAGAAAAAAAGGGGAAAAAGGTATCATGATGATTTGGAGAGAGAGAGGGGACACAATCATGATAAGAGGCATGCTTGTAGAGAGAGAGAGAGGGTGAGGGGTTAAACCATAGGCATGGCTCATTGTTTCTCTCTTCATCTCTTCACCATTTCTTCTCCCTCTTCACCCATGGCAGCCCCCATCTCTCTCCTCCACTTCAAGCCTCAAAACACCCCCGAAACAAACCTAAAACCCCATCTCCATTTCATAAAAAGCATGTACAAGCTCAAGGGAAGCACATTGGACCAAGAAAAATCAAATTTTGAGGACTTTGGGCAACTCAAGAAAATTCTTGAGTTGCCAATTGAGGTAATTTCTGCACGCTTAGAATAGTATTTAAATTCCTTAGGCATCCATATATGCTCAGTATCGATATCGAGTGGTTTTGTGAACCTAGAAATTCCTAGATGAGGGTTTTGAGAAATTTTGAATTGTGTAAGTGTAATTGAGATTAGTAGAGACCTTATGACCCCTGTAGGGATTGTATCTTGGACCGAAACCATAGAATAAACCTCGGAATACGAACTTAGAAACCCCGACATCGGAAAACTGTGAAAATATGTTGGTAATTGGAAATCTGCTAACACTCGGGGACCTGAAAAATTATTTAGCAAACACTGAGATACATGCAGACATATTAGGACCCCAGCTGAAACCCTAGCCCCTAAGCACTCACCTTGGCCGCATAAATATTCCCTCTGGCCGCAATTTGCGGCCAGACCTATAGCATTTTGGTTCGTATTTGTTCTGTAGCTCCATCTCTAGTAAATTAGACCCCTCCTGTATGCAAAATGTCCCAATTGTCACCTAAGGAGAATCTGGAAGTGTTTTACTTAGTTGCTGAAATTGTTTTACGGTTTTTAATGAACTGGAAATTGGTATTTAGAGATCTGGGATGACCCGAGACCTTGGTAAAAGAAGTTCCCTTGACCATGAGACGTGCAGGCAACCTAGGACCTATACCTAAAACCCTGGACCCTAACCCCCAATCCAGGCCGTAGATTTAATGTTTTGGGCCGCAATTTAAGGCCAGGTCAGAGGGGAACCTTTTGATTTTTGGTCCAGGGCATTGTTATCTTATATTTAGAGCAACACCATATGCAGAATTGACTAGTTTGACCTGAGTCAAAATCTGAGAACATTTTGGGCTGTTTTAGGTTATGTTTCTCCGTATTTTTAGTGCTTGGTTTTGATGTTGGTGTTGTATTTGGTTGTTGGATGTTCGTACATCAACCACCGAGATTGTTTGGTTCTTCTTGCACGTGTAGACCATAGGTTTAAACCTATCTATGATACGTGCACTGTTTTGGTTTTATGCGAGATTTCTGTTTACGATACTATATGTGACATGTAGGTACCCCATGTGGACTTAGAGACGACAAGCAAGCGCGTGGCGACATCAGCATCGGCAAGCGAAGCTCAGGTGAGTAGATTTATATCTACGGGGGAAGTCAGGTGGATGGCGTATAGCACCCCCGCAATGTCGTAAGAAATGATATGACGTGATATAGATATACTTAGATGTGTTATTGAGGGATATAAAAACTTAGCAAGAAAAGCGTTAGGAGATCATGGGTTAATGTTAGCGAGAATTGAGGAAAGTGGTTTAGTTGGTTTCTTAGTCGCGAACCCTAGAGTGAGGTGTTACCCATACACATGCACACATGGGATATAGTTTTAGGTGTACATGTTATATACATGCGGATAGATGAGGATGCGTGGGTTAATATATATACATATTCGGGTACACGGGTGATAGAGGATAGTATATGGTACTTGGAGATTAGTCGATGTGATCGAGCTTGATGACGTGAGATCGGTAATATGATTTGGTTTGTATTAGGAGATACGACATGATATTATAGCAGATCTTTAGGTGAGGTGTTTCAGACACACGAACATATATTGTTGATGGTATCAGCTTATACTGGACTTAGATCTGTACCCCAGTTCATGACATATGATGATAAGGATACCAGATGAGTAATGAGACAAATATGATATTTGACCCATACCTAGATTTGGGATGCCGTACGATAGATTTACCGTACTAGATATAGTTATGAGGATAGATCCGCACTCTTGAGTCGAGGATATCATATTATTTATTGTATCGTACGTGATACTATTAAGGCGAGATCACCGACTACTCTCTCTCTATATATATATAGATCGACTCAGACTTAGGTGGATTCCCTTACCCTTTTGACTGGGCTCGAGTCATACTCATTTTCAAAAGTGGAGAATCGTAAGTATTTTAAATACCAAACGGTATGACTCGTATATTGGGTAGGTATATTTTTCAGTGTTGCTGTTACTACATCACTTTCTGTATATTCATGATGTTTCATCGCATTGCATGCTTGTACATATGTTATCTGTAATTATTATGAAACCCTGCTGTCAGGACACCAGCACCTTTACCGATGATGCGTATGTTCCACGTACACTTGCTTGCTGGCTCACACACATCATCATCGGTAATTGCCATGTCACGTACACTTTAGAAAATACTATTCATTGACATAGCTTGCTAGTTGGTAGTTGCAATATGTTATAGCTTTCATATGCTAGTTTAACTATTGCATTTATTGCGTGATATCTGATGCATTAATATATTCATTGGTCATGCAGTATCATCGAGATTTATGCCGGTATTCACTGTTTATTTACATCATGATTTTTATGATTTCGGATCCTTCTTGAGATTTCTGAATTTGGAAACCGCATGTGAAAGTTTTATAAACCGATGATTTGTTTTAAAGAGATAGATGCGGTTTTCCTTGATATTATGAGTATTGTCCGCCATGATATTTTCTCGGTTCTGAGATGGTTTTCGAGACCCGATTCGAGAAGCTGGATGAACCGTCTGCGGGTACATGGTGAACCCGGTATGGTATCCCGGGGCAAGAAGCTCGAGTTGTAGACGATGAGCCCGGCAGGGGCAGACTGCCTATCGGTGATTGTTTGGCGCGGCGGATATCCGGAGGATACCGTTCGCGGTCGTGTGATTGATGATATGGGCCGATCCGGACTAACGGAGCCCGAGGTATTGAGATTTGAGACACTGAGATATTGAGATTTGATGATACAGGCCAGTCCGGATAGCCGGAGTCTGAGATATTGAGATTTATGTTTTGTGTCGATGCTTGACACTGATTTCTCTGTTGATTTCATTGATGATACTTGATTTATAGACATACAGAAATCTCATTAAATAAAGAAAACAGTTGTCTCATTCATGATGTATTCTGTTTCCATTAGTAATGCATTCATCCATCATATATCTGATATGTTGCTATCTGAGGCACTAACACGAGCACGTCGTATTGCACTTATGTGTAGATGGATCAGGATATTTATTTGAGGATATTACTTGATATGACCTAGGATAGCGTCATACATGCGATTTCTATTTGTAGATGTTTTCTACTCACGAGTTGGCAAATCACCCCCGTTGTGCCACAGTTCTTTACAGGTTTGGTCGTACAGGTTTCGTTGCGGTTTTGCCGGCACACTGTTCCTTCCAGGTGATTACTTTGGTAGGTGGGTTCACTTGCTTCGTGACCACCATTGTATATTTGTTATTTCAGTTGTATCTAGTAAAACTCCATCAACCAGACTTGTATATTTGATAGAACTAGAAGTCCAGTGTTTATTCTTTCGACCTTAAAGTCACGCTTGTATTATTATGGTTTTCTGGTGGATATGGGCTTTCTTTTGAGTTTTGATCCTCGCCCTTCGGCGTTGTATATTATATTTCTTACGTGGTTTTGTCCGCCCTTTTGGCGAAGAGCTAGCTCCCGCTTAGGGATGCCTTTATTCATTATATATGCTTTATCAGGTTTGTACCTGTTTGGGCTCTTTATTTACAAAGGAAACTCTGCCGAAATTTTCAGAAAAGACTTGAGATTTTAAAAATGCATACTTCAGCTTGTGCTTTTAAACTTCTTGCTCAAAAATTGGTTTTTCCTTCACTCTACTGCTTTAATTAGTTTTGATTTCTGGGTTTTAGCTTACTTAGATTACGTACGCCTCGAGACGTTTCGTAATTTAAGTGCCAGTCATGTTCCGTATTTTTCGGGTCATGACAAGTTGGTATCAGAGCGTTAGGTTTTACCTCCTGAGTGTAGGATGGCCCTTGGTTGATGGAGTAGGCGACTTTAGTAGAGTGACGTACCGTGTGTATGTTCCGCGGCATACTTATGATACGCTACTCCGCTTAAGAAGACTTAGGATGTACATTTCCTTACACAGTATTATATTCATTCCTATGATCTATCCCCTTCAGTACCACTTTATGGTTTTGTTACTACGGTTGTATGGGCATGGAGAGCTACGGCTAGAGTTGCGGTCAGCACGAGCTCATCACGGACGAGGACTGACCAGGGCGTGATTCCGAGGACATACGATTGCATAGAAGCGTCGTTTTATTGTGTTTTCGCGCCATGAGTGTTTGATGGGTCGCTTTTACGAGATTACTCGAATGTGCAGATCAGCACCAGAGGATTGAGCCACTGATGAGGCCAGCCAGAATGTGATGACCACTGATGCATCGCCTATTCATGATGATTGATGGACTGTTCAGCATGCAGAAGAATGAGCCAGTAGTTGCTGCGAACGATGAGATGTCGTCCCAGATGTTAGAGCTATTATAGTACGAGTTGTACTTAGAGATATGACAGAAGATCGCTAGTCACCCGAGGATGAATGACTAGGATATGTGGTTTATTTGCTTACCCCAATGCGAGGTCATCAGATTGATTGATTCCAGTTAGAGACGACTTCACGCAGGTACGTTGAGTGTCGATAGAGGTGATCGAATGTCAGAAACCCATATTCCAAGTTTAAAGTATTCGAAAAGACATGCAAGCAATTCTATGGACCCTCTACAAGAATGAAAACCCTAACTCGACATAATGACCATGTGAAAGCCTTTGAATCTTAGGGTTTGCGGCAGTTCCGTGGTGCCATTAGTGAGGCTTGGGTTTGCCCTTCTACGGTTGGTCCACAGGTGCCGTGGCAGGTATTCGATACTATTAAACTGTACCCAAGATGTTGAGCTCTTGGAGGATTATGGAGCCTTGACGAATCGATCGAAAAGTTCGACATCATTCGGATATCATGTGATAGAATACATTGCTTGGGATACTCCAGATACGAGTATAGCCGTTGGAGCGCAGTCCATGCAGCCATGAGGAGACGAGTCCGAATCAGTCGACATTGGAGGAAAGTGGAGTAAGAGGTTCGTGCGAGATCGTGACGAGAGGACGTTTCACTCCGCTGACATCAGAGATGTGATACGCAAGCAGAGGCGTTGATTATGGGTATATCTTCCAGGAGGAGTCGTGATGAGTATGCAGCCATTCCGGAACAAGAAATAGATATAGTAAAGATGATGACTTCCGGGCAGTTCGGCAGAAACGAGATTGGGGAGAGACCTTGACAGGACCTTTCTGGAAATACTATACGAGAAGACTTGGACCCAGGATCAGTCATATTGCACACGCCCAGCAGGCCAGAGTTCATCATCGTCGACGAGACATGTTATGAGTGACCATAAGAGTTGGCCAGAGATCTTTAGAGGACGTACCGGAGCAGACTACTTCCATTATCGTTTCCATATTGGATCGTTGAGCTGGGGAGCTATATACTTAGCAATTTGCAGTGAGAGACGAGAGCCTAAGGGCACCAGACGACAGGCCATGATCAGGAAGAAAGTAGATATCTTGCTTTGCTAGCATTGGATGCACCGACACCTTCTCGACCTTGAAGGAAGGACATATCAACGACAGTATTTACGATTTGTGATTTCGTGAGTTGACTATCACGTATCAGTCACTTTGGATTTCGGTATTTTGGGTGACTTATTGCATGATTGAGTTTTGATGACCGAGTTTCATGATATTTGCTTTTGTGCACCATGGTTGCACCTACTGGGTATTTATATTTTGTGCATAGTTATTACACTTGATATATGTTTTATACACCGTTGTGTTGATTTATGATGTGTGCACAGTTATTGCGCTTGATATCGTTTTTGTGTCTTGGCTGCATATATTTATGATTTCATGGATTTCATACAGTTGGGTTGATTTTGTGCATCGATACGTATTTTGTGCACCACAGTTGCACCTGACTTCGATTTTGATGTCATTCGATATGTTGATTTTGATTTCATGCCTATGTTATGCATGTGATTTGACTTATCCTTTTGGCATAGTTTTCATGCACTTTTAGTATTTTGATTTGCTTTTGTGCACGCTGATACACATGGTTGTAAGATTATATACCACGGTATACCTGATTTGTATTTGGATTGGAATGTGTTGCATACCGTCGATTTCGATTGTGATACTCGATATTTGTTTTGTGCACCTTGTGCACCTGATTGGATTCTTGCGCATATTTGACGCACTTGGATTGTACTTTTGCGCATATTCGGTGCTTGATATTGGATTCGTGATTTCATGCATGTTGGATGCACATGATTTAGATTTTATTCGCGCATGATGGATGCACCTGATTTGGATTTTCGAGCATGTTGGGCGCATGATATGAGATGCGATTTTGGTGCACACCAGATGCACTAAATCGGGCCTCTTTGTGTATACCAGATGCACCTGATATTGCTGTCAGGCATACCAGTTCCCTATGACAGGTGTTTCGTGCATACTCGCTGCACTTAGTTTTTGTTCTGTGCACATGTATGGCATGTTTATGGATTTCGATTTCCGTGCGCACCAGACGCACGCGACATTCTTATGCACATTTTGGGATAGATTTCTTATGGAGCAGTACATTTTTAATGATATTTATTATTGTTTTCGTATTGAGCAGGACTAGTCAGAGGACAGTACCTGCATATATTTTGCATGCATTGATAGTTGTCGGAGGGATTTCCAAAAAGGGAGCTATAGTCTCAGTATTTACCTACGTGTCTGAGATGACACGAAACGTTTAAAATAAGGAAACCCTTCTAAATCATTTTCAAAACGGCGAGACGGGCATATTAAACAAAGGATAAGTATATGTATAGTTATTTTCTTACAAATGGATGTCCGCTACTTGTGCTGTGATACGTGCATCGCACAGTGATTTGAAAAAGAGGGATTAGCATGCATTTCTTTTCAAATATTTTGACAAGTTTAAAACGATGCGTACTATGTACATACTATAGTTTTGATGTATATCATGCTGGTTTTCGTATTGGATTTTGATATTGGTGTCTTCACCGTAACTCCGATGATATGCGTGCAAATCCGATGATTTGTGTGACGGTTGAAGAAGTTTTGATTTTGAGTTATCTGCTCATTTTTCATGCGCATGCATTGCGCTATGATGCGTTTTATGTATTGATAATTTCGGAGCCCCGACGACATGATCTTTTTATTGAAATGTTTTAGTAATTGAGGGGTTTAAATTTAAATTCGGGGACCGAATTTCTTTAAGGGGGAAGATTGTAACATTTCAGAAAAATAAAATATTATTTTTGGGAATTTTTATAATTAAATAATAAATATTAGGAATATTTTAATGATGTGGTATAATTAAATACCGATAAAGTGAAAAATATTTGGAAAATTATAGAAATTACTGAAATGAGGGTGTTTTATATGATTTAGGCGAATTATGAAATTCTATGATTTATTTTGCACCATTTTAGCGCTAATCGCGATTAAATATCGCTAATCGCGTATTAAGCGTGTTTTGTGCACATGACATGCACCATATCATTTTTACACTTGTGTTATATTTTTCTACATGGCTTCTTGTTTTGTTTTGGTTTCTATTTAGAGAAAAGGAAAAGAAAAGAAAAGGGGAAAAAGGTATCATGATGATTTGGGGAGAGAGGGGGGACACAATCATGATAAGAGGCGTGCTTGTAGAGAGAGAGGGGGTGAGGGGTCAAACCATAGGTATGGCTCATTGTTTCTCTCCTCATCTCTTCCCATTTATTCTTCCTCTTCACCCATGGCAACCCCCATCTCCCTCCTCCACTTCAAGCCTCAAAACACCCCCAAAACAAAGCCAAAACCCCATCTCCATTTCACAAAAAGCATGCACAAGCTCAAAGGAAGCACATTGGACCAAGAAAAATTAAATGTTAAGGACTTCGGGCAACTCAAGAAAATTCTTGAGTTGCCAATTGAGATAATTTTTGCATCCTTAGAATAGTATTTAAATTCCTTAGGCATCCATGGTTTTGTGAACCTAGAAATTCCTAGATGAGGGTTTTGAGAAATTTTGAATTGTGTAAGTGTAATTGAGGTTAGTAGAGACCTTATGACCCATGTAAGGATTGTATCTTGGACTGAAACCATAGAATAAACCCCGGAATACGAACTTAGAAACCTCGACATCGGAAAACTGTGAAAATATGATGTAATTGGAAATCTGCTAACACTCAGGGACCTGAAAAATTATTTAGCAAACACTGAGATACATGCAGGCGACCTAGGACCCCCCACTGAAACCCTAGCCCCAAAGCACTCACCTTGGCCATAGAAATATTCCCTCTGGCCGCAATTTGCGGCCAGACCTATAGCATTTTGGTTCGTATTTGTTCTGTAGCTCCATCTCCAGTAAATCAGACCCCTCCTGTATGCAAAATGTCCCAATTGTCACCTGAAGAGAATCTGGAAGTGTTTTATTTAGTTGCTGAAATTGTTTTACGGCTTTTAATGAAGTGGAAATTGGTATTTAGAGATCTGGGATGACCCGAGACCTTGGTAAAAGAAATTCCCTTGACCATGAGACGTGCAGGCAACCTTGGACCTATACCCAAAACCCTAGACCCTAACCCCCAATCCAGGCCGCAGATTTAATGTTTTGGGACGCAATATATGGCCAGGTCAGAGGGGAACCTTTTGATTTTTGGTCCAGCGCATTGTTATCTTATATCTAGAGCAACTCCATATACAAAATTGACTAGTATGACCTGAGTCAAAATCAGGGAACATTTTGGGCTGTTTTGGGTTATGTTTTCCGTATTTTTAGTGCTTGGTTTTGATGTTGGTGTTGTATTTGATTGTTGGATGTTCGTACATCAACCACCGGGATTGTTTGGTTATTCTTGCACGTGTAGACCATAGGTTTAAACCTATGTGTGATACGTGCATTGTTTTGGTTTTGTGCGAGATTTCTGTTTATGATGCTATATGTGACATGTAGGTACCCCATGTGGACTTCGTGTAATACCCAGTTCCTTTATACACCAATATGCGTATTTTTATAAAAAGGGTTACTTACAAATTTATTTATTTATATTTATAAATTATTTTAAGTATTTTAAACTCCCAATCCTTTTTATTTTTCCTTATATATTTTCCCTTTCTCTTTTCCCAAACCCTAGCCCCAGTTTCATTTTCTTTGCTTTTCCTATGACCCCTCATAGCCCGGCCCATTTCTTTATCTCTCTTTCCCCATCTCATCTAATTCCCAGAACTTAGCCCATCAAACCCCTCCCCTTTTCCCATTCATTCCTTTTTCCCCAATTCCCTTTCCCGGCCCAAGCTGCCAAGCCCCTACCCGCGCCCACGAATCCTCCCCTCATGCCCGACCCGACCCATTCTCATCCCTTCTCCCCAACGCAATTCTTTTTCCCGGTCGATTTCCCCTACTGCCCCACGTCGCCGCCCGCCTAGCCAACTGTTCATATCATAATATTGCATTATTATATTCCCCATTCTTATTTATTTTACAAATAAACAGGTGCTTTTGACCCATGTCTGCTACATAGTTGCAGGTTACAGGTTCTCGGAATAAAAACAGTGAAAAAGACAAAAGACGATACAAAAGTGAGACTACGACCAACAAATGGAAGAATCTTGATCAAGCCTACATTTTGGAGAATAAACGAAGAGCAATAAAAAAGTTCACAAAGTACAAAGGCAGAGCAAGGTTCAAGACTTCAACACGAAGCGAATGGTAAAAGTCCACTACATTACTCACTGTGGAATCTGGAAGAGAAATGGAAGATATTCTGCAGAACCAACCAGAGAAATAGGAAGAAAAGCAAGACCAGAACCAGCACAGGAAAGCACAGAGTCCAAGCCTCCTATTTGGCCGCGGAACCGCGGCCAAACCTGGCCTGCGGCCGTGGTTCCGCGGCCGTGCTAAGCCAGTAGTGGCGGAAAAAATTTCCAAAACTCTTGGCGGCGCTGACTAGTCTTCCTAGGGGTATTTTTGTAAAAGCAGACATGCGGCGATTGTAAACCTAGGGTTTTCTATGTCCTATAAATAAAGACCCAAATGCTTGTATTAGGTCATGCCTCCTTTCATTAATAAAATTCAGAATTCTTTTTGAGAGCACCAATTTGTAAGTAGTTCTTTTTATTTGCCCTAGTTAATTTTATTATCTGACCTAGATATGTTTTTCAATTCCCTAATGAGCGAGTAGTCTCCTCGCTTGTTAGGGTTAGGTTTGGGGATGGCTTGAGAGATGAAGATCTCTCACCCTTTTCTTGCCCATCATATATAATTAATAGGACTCCATGCATACATGCACACACCGCTCCCTACGGCACCCTATCCCACGAGGTAGCGGTGATATCGTAGTATAAAGGCCCGGTTGAGCGTGTTTTCCATGGAGATTAGGGTAAGGATTGATAAAGGAAGGACAAGAACCTAGAGGAAGAAACACTGTTTCTTCCCGATGGTACTAATCCCCTTTATTAATAATTACCATAACTCCTCATAGATCTTAATTTTGGTATAGAAAGCGGTGAGATTTATTGACATTCCAAACTTACCCTAAACCTAACCCTAGCAAGATTTAGATCTAGATTAATTTAGTTTTTAGATTTAATCAATCCGTTCACATCGTTCGGAATTAACTCGTAAGAACAATTAGGAAATTCACAAAATCCCTGTGGACTGACCCGTACACACCGGCTAGCTACCAAGCGACGCCGTTCTTGATTGCGGTTATATAAATTCTTTGATTCATCTTTTAAAAGCGCATAAGCTAATTAAAATCTCTTAATCAAATGGCGCCGTTGCCGGGGATGGTGTGTTATTTTCTTTTTGCAATTTCGGGTTAATCTAAAATTGAAAAATCATAAAAACTGAAAAATTAAAAAAATATATAAAAATTTATCATTTTGTTATTTTGTGAAGGGTATTTTTGTTTGAATTTTGCAGGATCTACAATCGAGTTCGGATCTGGAAAAATCCAGAAGGCGAAACAGAAAATAGAAGATCTGAACAGCAGAGGATTTCAACAACAGAACAACAGAAAAAAATCTAGAGAACTGAACCGATCAACCCACCGCGCTTCCGCCGCCAGAAGACCATTCCTGCTGCGCATCCGCGGTCTGTAGGTGACGTCAGCACCTGCAAATTTTCCTCGGGACTCGAGTTGCCTCTTCCACCGCGGAACTGCCGCACTAGCCCTCTCCCGACCACAGAACCGCCACGACCTGGTCACTTCAGCTGGTGGAAAAATCTCTGTTTGTTTTCTTTCTCTTCCTCTGCAAATCCCTGATATCTTCTCTGAAAAATCTCCTGCAGGATTCTTTGCGCTTAAAAAATCTTTCCCCTTCCAATAACTGATCTTGTGCAGGATTCTTTGCGCCACGCTTAAAATTTTTTTTTTTTATTGCAAGTGGTTGTTACTGTTTTGCTTATTTTTAATTGGACTTTAAGGGGCTTGGGGCCAATTCAGATTGGGTGGGGATTTCATCACCCTTCCCAGGACCTCAGAAATCATATAAGGCATATTGCATTGACCATCTTTTAATTAAAAAAATACTAGACTCAGCCCTAAGGACGTCGTGCTCAATAGGACAGAGCATTAGTTGTAGGCATCGGCCGTTGATCCTAACCTGACTTTGTGGTGTCTAGGCAAGTGTGTCTAAGGCGAGTGGTTACTTAATTAGGGCCACTACTTGTAGTAGAGAGCCTCCCACTCACCTGGCACTTACTTGTCCGCAATTGGCGGTGAAGAGGCGGTTTGAGGTCCTATTTCTAGCCCTTTGGAACAGTTAGGAGCTGTCTAGCTGACCTAGGTGACCCTAGATCTAGGCCTGATTGTGCATTTATTGAAAGTGTGTCAAAGCCCTTTATCGAAAATCTTTTTTTAAAGAGCACCACATAAAAAAAAAGGAATTTTTTTTATAAAAACTTGCAACTTGTCGCTAAGAACTCCTTGCACCACCCACCTTCTTTCTCTTCTCCTTTTTTACATCATGGGTACCCCACCTCACAAATCTCTTGCCGAACTTTGGTACACTGAACCAAACTTTGCCTCTTACGCGAATTGTTTTGGTCGAATTACGGACGACCCCTCCATGCCTAAAATTTCTTTGAAAGATCGAATAGAAGCGTCTAGGAGAAACAGTTGGACTCCGCAATCCACTTTGTATTAACCGTGTCAACCTTCACCACCTTCGTACGTTGATACCACTTTTTCGAGTCCTGTTGTAACTCCTAAACCCATGTCTATTGCTGAGCATATTGAACAATCTCGTAGCCGATCTTTCACTCCTCTCCACACATCCAGTTCTAGGGACCAACAAGTCCATTCACCTTTTTATCCAAATGTTGATCCTAATCATGTCCAACCATTCAATTCCTACCAGTCCTACCCAACTTTCACACCTTCCCTCGACACTGTTTCTACACAAATATTTGGGAGTTTCACGTATCCAAACAATTTTGAATCTTTTACCGAAACCCCTTCACAACCCATGTTTAGTTTGGAACAGTCGTTGGAAGCTTATATTTTAACAACAAACAAAATGATGAGGAATGTGGATGCGTCTATGGCCGCCCTTATGCAACCTAGTGAACCGGTAGCTAGTTTCCAACTAGCTCCAAAAATTCCAATGTATGAGGAGGCAGTTGGACAAAGTGAGAATTTGAGAGGAGAGAGTAAGTTCTACACCTTTCCAAATCAAACCTACCCATACCCAATTGAAGCCCACAACTCCGATTTTCCATCGATTGTCCCAAATGATTCACAAGTTGAAAATAAAACATTTAACGAGTTGTGTGACTTGGTAGTGCTTGATTTGCCAGATTGTGAAGAACCCCTTTCGAGTGAAACCACACCTAATCCTTTTGAACTTTACACCTCCGCTCTAGAACCTAAATTGATAAATATCCATGCTTTTGATGAGGTGTCAGAAAAAATTAATTTTCACTTGATTGAGGTTATAGATGCCGGGAATATTTTGGATGATGAACCCATAGATTTGATTGAAATTTTATGTCCAATTCATCATCCCGAGTCATTAAATGTTTCTCCCGAACTTCATATGCGTATTGATTTTGATGATAATGGCATGGATAAGCTAAATTTTGAGGAGAATATTGAGGAAATTATTGAGGATGAACCAGTTTTGTTTGATGAGTCGGATTTCCCAATTCATTATGTCCCTTCCACTGATTGTGTACACCTTCCTGAATCTTTAACAGATACCCTTCCTCACTCACTTCCCTCCGTCCTCGTTCTGACCTTGCAAGAGACCGTTACGCTTTTATCTCCAATACCAAGTTCGACGTACCCATGTTTGCTCACGAATCTTGAGGGATTTAATCTCATTTTTCCGCGGGTTGATAGATTAGTACAATCGCTTTTTACATATCGGTCATTACAAATTGTGCTAATTTATATACTCCATCCCCACCCTCAAGTTCGTATTCCCACTTTCTTTGGTTCTTCTAATCTTCTTTTAATGATACCGAGTGTTGATGAATCACAATCCGATATTTTGAGTTCGATAATTTTAGAAACACAACTTGATTTAGAATCTTTTGAGAATAAGGTAGATGAGCTTTATGAGTCTCCTACCTCCGTAATTTTTGAACAATCAAGTGTGTTGAATTCTGGCGTGACACTTTTCGAGATTGAAACGTTCAATCGGACCTTCGATGAAAGTTTCAAAAATATTTTCGCCGACGAACTCGCATTCTTAAACGATACGGATTTTGTGATTAATCAACCTCCACTCGAAGAAGTAGAACCACCACCATTTCTTTTTTCCCTTCGTCATTCTCCTCCACCGAGACCGTATACCGTTTCTATCTCCACACGGTCTCGTGTGCTTCTCATTTCTTTTCTTTACACTCCATTCTTTCACCAACCCTACCATTATCACGATAGAATTTTTGAATGGTTGGTGCTAACTTTTGGTCTGTGTAAGGCCTTGTATAGTTTGATTTTTCTTCTCCCTAACTCTGAACTTTAACGCTGTTTTACTTAAGTTTGGGGGGAACCTTGTTGTATATATATATATATATTTTTCTTTTTAAATTTTTTTTTATTATAAATAAATAAACAGGGGAGTGCCGACATTTTGACCCTCTTGGTGTAGCATGACAGTGAGGGCACAGTCAAGTTTAAGTTTGGGGGTGTGCTCGGTAAGCCTTCTTCCTTCGCATTCATATGTACTATTTTTTTGCATTTGCATACTTATTTTAAAAAAAACCCATAAAAAATTGAAAATTTCAAAAATTATAAAAATTAAAGTATTTAATTTTGCCCTTATTTGACTTGAGTTTGACAAATAGGTTAACTAGCTAGGAATAACTAGATCTTAGACTATGTAAATTAAAAACCCTAAAAATAACCTTTCTTAAAATTTAACGGTAGAAAATATATGTCTTTGTAGTTTATTTAGAAATAGGCAAATTTTGAGTTCACTTCTTGGGCTAAGTCAAGATAAAGGAAGAGTATTGATATTTTTATTAAAGTATAAGTTTGAAAAATAATTCCTAACTTAAGTCTAAATTCTGAAAATGTATACCCTACAGATTGCACAAACACGCACCTTGAAACTTGGAATAGTAGAGAAGACCTTGAAATGCTCTTGTCTAAAGTCCTTAGTACGAAGAAAATAAAATAAAAATACAAGTGTGAATAAAGAGATAATAAAAAATGAACACTGGTTTTGTGATTACTTAAGGCTGCAAAAATAGAAAAAAATATTTAGCGAGGGTGCTTCATCACCTAGTGCCTTAGACCAACTGGTTTGGGAGTCACTGCTAAAGCCTTAGGTGTTACAAGACTAGGAATTACGCTTTAATATGCAAACACATTTTGTAATCGGTTGTTGGTACCTCAAGAAGTATTAACGATCGTATGAAGGGTGTGTGAGCGAAATTCATCTAAAAATTCACCAATTAAGAAGTGCTTTGGACAACGGACAAGAGTATGATTGCTTGATTTGAATTTCCAAGTGTAGGGGTGATTTATACACACACGTAGGGGTATGTGATTGGGGTTTAGATAAGAGATTGGAATGAAGAATAGGACTTGTATCTTCAGTAGAGATGATAAAAATTCCTAAGTTGAGATAGAACCCTTGAAGGAAAACTTAAAAGATGCCGAAAGCTAAGTAAATTCACACGAATATAAAATCTTAAGTTAAATGATAAGGAAGCGTGAAGAATATGGGTGGATAATTTACGAGTCGAGGATAATAGAATTCCTTGTTAGAAAACCTAATTGGAGAATAAAAGTCAATAAGCCTAATTGATTGGATTTTGTCGGTAGTATCCGCTGATAACCCTCAGGAGACAACACTCCTCCTACTTGGGACACCTAGAGGTTTAACGGCTTGTTGCACGAGCTCAATGCAATCGTGTTTCCCTGCGAAAGTGAGGTTAGGTTTTTGTTGAGAATAAAACCAGGTTTGCTCGAGGACGAGCAAAACATAAGTTTGGGGGTATTTGTTCATATCATAATATTGCATTATTATATTCCCTATTCTTATTTATTTTATAAATAAATAGGTGCTTTTGACCCATGTCTGCTACATAGTTGCAGGTTACAGGTTCTCGGAATAAAAACAGTGAAAAAGACAAAAGACAATACAAAAGTGAGACTACGACCAACAAATGGAAGAATCTTGATCAAGCCTATATTTTGGAGAATAAATGAAGAGCAATAAATAAGTTCACAAAGTACAAAGGCAGAGCAAGGTTCAAGACTTCGACACGAAGCGAATGGTAAAAGTCCACTACATTACTCACTTTGGAGATCTGGAAGAGAAATGGAAGATATTTTGCAGAACTAACCAGAGAAATAGGAAGAAAAGCAAGACTAGAACCAGCACAGGAAAGCACAGAGTCCAAGCCTCCTATTTGGCCACGGAACCATGGCCAAACCTGGCCTGCGGCCGCGGTTCCGTGGCCGTGCTAAGCCTGTAGTGGCGGAAAAAATTTCCAAAACTCTTGGCGGCGCTGACTAGTCTTCCTAGGGGTATTTTTGTAAAAGCAGACATGCGGCGATTGTAAACCGAGGGTTTTCTATGTCCTATAAATAGAGACCCAAATGCTTGTATTAGGTCATGCCTCCTTTCATTAATAAAATTCAGAATTCTTTTTGGAGAGCATCAATTCGTAAGTAGTTCTTTTAATTTGCCCTAGTTAATTTTATTATCTGCCCTAGATATGTTTTTCAATTCCCTAATGTGCAAGTAGTCTCCTCGGTTGTTAGGGTTAGCTTTGGGGAAGGCTTGAGAGATGAAGATCTCTCACCCCTTTCTTGCCCATCACATATAATTAATAGGACTCCATGCATACATGCACACACCGCTCCCTATAGCACCCTATCCCACGAGGTAGCGGTGATACCGTAGTATAAAGGCCCGGTTGAGCGTGTTTTCCATGGAGGTTAGGGTAAGGATTGATAAAGGAAGGATAAGAACCTAGAGGAAGAAACACCGTTTCTTCCCGACGGTACTAATCCCCTTTATTAATAATTACCATAACTCCTCATAGATCTTAATTTTGGTATAGAAAGCGGTGAGATTTATTGACTTTCCAAACTTACCATAAACCTAACCCTAGCAAGATTTAGATCTAGATTAATTTAGTTTTTAGATTTAATCAATCCGTTCACACCGTTCGAAATTAACTCGTAAGAACAATTAGGAAACTCACAAAATCCCTGTGGACCGACCCATACTCACCGGCTAGCTACCAAGCGACGCCGTTATTGATTGCGGTTATATAAATTCTTTGATTCATCTTTTAAAAGCGCATAAGCTAATTAAAATCTCATAATCACCAACGCCCCTCTTCTCGCGACCACGACACGCGCGCGCCTCCCTCTAACTCTCGATCTCCTCTCGTTCTCCCGCTCCCTCACCCACCTCCGCTTCCACCAACCATCGACCCCAAAGCTGACCCCTCACACCCGAGCACACCCATCGACAACTGAGACCCCAACTGCATCACCGGCGACTTTTCACACCGCCGACGTCACCACTATCCTTACCTCCTCCAAAACACCACCACACCGAACTGACCCCCTCCTCCTTCTCCTCTCCCGCTCAACCCATGCACAACAGTGAACCCGCTGAATGCCTCCACGGTCAGCTCCGGCCGACCCCAGCATCGCCGACAACCTCTTCCAACCAAACCTCCCCTCGCCAAGCCCCGCATCCCCTCTTCCTCCCGTGAGCACGTCGCCACCTCCCTCTCCTCCCGTCACTCACCCCGAGCACTGCGTCGGCCACCTCCGTCGCCGAAACATCCTACCGCCGACGAGTTCCTCATCACCACCAAGCCCCCTCTCCTTATCACAGCACCTTTCTCTCTCTATTCCCACTCTCACAACATCTCTCCCTCTCACACAGCACCTCTCTCTCAACTTCTCTATCTCTCCTAGCAAACATTTCTCCCCCTCTCTCCTTCTACAACATTCCTCTCTCCCTCTCTCCCTCAGCAACATCTCACACTCTCTCTCACGGCAACATCTCTCTCTCAACTCTTCTTCAAAAGAACCCTAGACCAAACCGAACCCAATCACACAGTCGAGCCCCGACATTTTGTCAAACACTTGTATCGATCGCTGCTGCCGCTATTCTGGTCACCGACGTTGTCATCAAACTGTGGCCCCGATCCTCTGAAGCCATCATCGTCAGCAACACACCATCCGTCGCAACGCCCGCGCATGCCCGTCGCACCCACCGAGCCATCGAATCCAAGAGCCCAAGCTCGAGCCGAGGCCGCAAACCCCAGCCGCGCCGTTCACTGGGCGTTCGTGCCGTGGCCGCTGTCGTGCGTCGCCAAAGCGTCTCCAGGAAAGTACCCTACTCGCTACATGCTAGATTATACTGTTATACTTCAAAATATTATTAATTCCATGTTTACAATTCGTGAAAACCTATATGACATAAGTGCTTGATGCAAAACCCGAATGAAAACATTCCATTAAACTGACGGGACTTGATTATATATGCTGGCCCGTGTGGCAATCAACGTTGTGGTGAAATTTGCCTTGAAAATATAATCGTTAATGGCTTGAACGATCACCCCCAATTACATCCGTTAAAACTGAATATTTCCCGCGTCTGAAAATTGTTTAAATCATAATTAATTGTGTACACATTAAAATGATGTGTGCGATGGCTCGTATCGAAGATAACTATTTAGCACACTGCACCATATTGTTTATCACTGAATTTTAATAAAAAATGACAGAGAAAATTGCGGAGGAGTACGATTCTGGACTGCAGTCCAGAATGGAAATCCCGATTAACCCCTGTTTCTAGGCCCCTGTATATTACTATTCAAATATGAGAATGCGCGGAACCCTTTATCGTTACGTAGGAAATTGAATTAGCTTTCCTACTCGACTGGTCTCACTGGTTTCCTCAACCGTTTTATATTTTTAATTCATTTTACAATGTCGATACGTCTTGCGGAATTCTGCAGAAGCAGATTTTACACATCGAACATAATCTGTCCATAACTCCTTGTCGCCATAATATATTTCTGATCCGCCAATTGTGGTGGAAACATAACTGATAATACTAAATATAGTTAAGCTATAGCATCACCTAATTACGATCCCAACTGGGATTAAAATGCGTTATGAAACGGACTTCCGATTCTGAAACCGGATTTCCAGCAGTGAACGCTTAAAATAAAATGGCCATATCTAGTGATCCTGAAACCCGATTAACGTGAAACCAATTTTGATGGTTATATATTTAAACATACTGCTTATCCCCTGTTCATAGTTTTGCTAAATTTTGCATGTATGATTTATGATAAATTATACGAGTGGTAGGACACCGACTGATGATATCTTAAGCATGCCTTAATTACTGCATTCTCATCACATTCCATATATGTCATTGCATTGGTAACCTAGTAATCATGTGCATTACCCAGTGTTAGGTATTAGTGTTTGATTGTGGCAAGTACGTTTGTGTTTAAGCATGAACGGATAAGTGAAAGTGATACGTACTTGTACACAATCAGTGGACCCTATTGATTTATTGCATTGTCGACGTCTGTGGGACGTGTATAAGTGTGACTATAATTGGTATGGGACAATTATGGAAACACTTATATGGGTGTCACAGGTAAGGCACCAAATACTGTCTATTTATTTTGGGTATCAGTCGAGACATGCTTGATGGAGACCCTGTTTTCAGTTCTCGAGTAGACTCGTCATGGACCGACTGGTATTTGAGTTTATGGTTGGCGTTTGATGTAGACCACGGGGTGTGGGGTAGTTTGAGTGTGAGTTCAACAGAATCTCGGGAGTCCTATACCGGCACATATGGAGATATATGGGGATATATAGGGATATTACTGATTATTACCGTGCGTGTTTCGGGCCCGTGGTCCCTTGCCCTTGGGTCCTACCCTTGGCTGGGGGATACTCCTGCGTGGTTGACTCTCACACTTGGATTGACGATAGGCTTAGCGACCTGTACAGTGAGACTTAGAGACTGATAGGGTTAGTGATATTGACATGTATTGCTTACTGATTCAACATACCTGCCATATTGTTTAATGCTTTACTGTTTGCCTGCTCTATTAGATACTGTAAGTCGATGTGCAACACCCCACGAGTTGCGGGGAGGCGGAAATATGAAAAACGATCTTGTTTATTAAGCGAACATCGACTAACCGAAGATCTTTGCTAAACGATAATTAACAATAAGCATAGAGTTCTAAGCTACTATGTTAAAAGATTATACCAAACGATTCTAGTCCTTCGTCTTTACGATCTCTATGGCCTCCTTGGATCTCCACGTCCTCCTCGGCTTCCTTTCCGTGATAGACGATCCACCCGAGAACCCTAATCCAAGCTATAACCTCTAAACTTGAGGTTACTTAGTTTCTCTAGTTGCTAATAAAGGAACTAAGATGATGTAGAGATTGGTTATGGAGTGTTTAGTCTTTCCTAATCCTTGTTCTCAACTCATGAGTGGTAGGATTAGGGTTTGGTGAAGGAGAGAGAGCTTGAGGAGAGAGAAGGTGGAGATGATAATGAGAATAGAAAAGCTTCTCACTTGAATATATAAAACATAATGAATTATCAAATAATATCAATTAAATGATTATTCACCATGCTTCATTTATTCAAGAAGAGTGATTCATCATGTGAGTCATTAGATCATTAATGATGCATTAATGATGCATTTAATGATATGATGAATCATATGAATGAGTCACTAAAGCAATTAATGAAAATGCCACCTTAATCCCTCATGTCACATCCTTCTAGAAGATTCTCGGAAATTACTCGCATCCGTGAAAACATGGAAAAACTTTAGACTGTATAAATCTAATAACCCGATACTAGAATCTGGCTTAAACCAAAGCAGGCTAGTAAAAACTGTCCGAATGTCGTACGTGCGTTTAAACACGTATGCGTCCAAACCTTTGTCGTAAAACCATACGACCTCTATATCTTTTCACCTGGAGTTGGGAAATCTCTGTGTGGGACTCTAAGGACTCGACTACTACGCTGGCAGTGGGTTTAACCACAGACCGCAAGCGGCACTAGCTGTACGTAACGGTCCCCAGGTAGTTGTCGATAAGAAAGCCGATGAGGTAACCCATCTGAAATCCTACTGAGCCTGTCCGTGACAATATCCGTGCAGTCCGGTCTGTTCGTCTAAGAGTATCGCATGTATAGTCTAGGGAGGTGGTAGACGACAGACCCGTAATAACCGTACAAGTCGTGTCGGCATGGCTCAAGACCATCCGAGAATCTACTGATCAGTCCATCAGTAATTCTCAATCAGCCCTGGCCAGGGACTTATGGTAATGACCAACCGATCACCGTGCGATATCAACTCCCTATACCGGGAGAGACGAATCCCTAACAGTCGCTCACTGCCTCCATGTGGCTCGGGACTGTGCCCAACTAAAACATGTTTGCACGACTCCTTTGAATCGTGGTAGGGTAGTAATCAAAGCACAGTGGGAACTCACACGAGACAAATGACGACCTTAAGTCAACGGACTATCTGCACACATGTCACCTGAGAACTGCTATCTGACGTTAGGTATAATACCATCCAGTCAGTTCTCGGCGAGTCCTGTCCGGTGTACTCACATCCAGTGAGCATCTGTATACAATCTTAGGTGCACTCCACCAATGGCTGCGGGACCAGTCCATCGCCCCTCCTCAGGGTCTAGATATGTATACACTAGTCTACTCCAGAGTATCGATGCCCAGTCTCGATACTCCTGCGACCAGGGACATCTAAGGATGTGCCTATTGACTATCCAGCTCCTACAAGTATGACTGCCATCACAACGCCGGTAGTCAGGAAAACACCCTATAGGCTTTATCAACATACATATATAAATACCAAGTAAAATATATCATACGTTAAGACAAAGACAAACCAAATAGCGTACTATCATATCAAGCAAGACTGTCATGTACGTACATATCTCTAGCATCCTATACAATGAAGGCCTCTAGGGCATATATATCCAACAATCTCCCACTTGCACTAACGCCTATAATTGACGCAATGAGTACCCACTGTCTCTACCAGATCCAGTTGCTGGCGTACCGCATGCCCAACATCTCAAACAGCCTCTCGAACTGCACTTGAGGGATGGCCTTGGTGAATGGATCTGCTGTGTTGTCTTTTGTGTCCACTCTCCGTATCTCAATCTCTCGACGATCCACGATCTCCCTGATCAGGTGAAACCACCTTAAGATATGCCTGGATTTCTGATGGGACCTTGGTTCCTTCGCTAAAGCTACAGCGCCATTGTTATCACAATACAAAGGTATTGGATTGGCAATGGACGGAACCGCCTGAAGTTCAGAAATGAACTTCCTCATCCAGACAGCCTCTTTTGCGGCTTCACTAGCAGCTATATACTCAGCCTTCATAGTTGAGTCTGCGATGGTATCCTGTTTGGAACTCCTCCAACATACCGCCTCTTCATTGAGCGTAAACACAAAACCCGAAACGGATTTAGAATCATCCTTATCACTTTGGAAGCCGGAGTCGGTAAAAGCCTCTACCTGGAGGTCCTTATTACCGTAAACTAAGAACATCTCCTTAGTCCTTCTCAGGTACTTGAGAATGTTCTTCACCGCTATCCAATGTTTCTCACCTGGGTCAGACTGATACCTGCTTACCATACTAAGTGCGTAAGCTACATCCGGTCTGGTACATAACATCGCATACATTATTGATCCTACCACCGAAGCGTAGGGTATAATGCTCATGCGAGCCCTCTCTTCATCAGTCTTTAGAGACATCTCTTTGGAGTGGGCGATTCCGTGACAAGCGGGCATATTGCCGCGCTTGGAATCTTCCATACTAAATCTCTTTAGTATAGTGTCTATATACCTGGACTGTGAAAGTCCCAACATTCTATTAGATCTATCACGATAGATCTTAATGCCCAGAATGTATGATGCATCTCCCAAGTCTTTTATAGAGAATTTCTGTGACAAGAAGAGCTTTACTGATTGTAGCATAGGGATATCATTCCCTATCAGTAGTATGTCGTCAACGTATAAAACGAGGAAGACTACTGCTCCTTCTACAATCTTCCTATAAATACATGATTCATCTACATTTTTGATAAAGTCAAATTCTTTGACTGTCTCATCAAAGCAGATGTTCCAACTCCGCGATGCTTGCTTTAATCCATAAATGGATTTAAGCAACTTGCAGACTCTTCCGCTGCTCCCACCGTCTAAGAAACCTTCTGGTTGATCCATGTAAACACTCTCTTCTAAATGTCCATTTAGAAAAGCTGTTTTTACGTCCATCTGCTAGATTTCATAGTCATGGAAGGCAGCAATCGCAAGCAGGATCCGAATGGATTTAAGCATAGCTACAAGTGAAAAGGTTTCATCATAGTCTAATCCTGGTCTTTGACGAAAACCTTTTGCTACGAGTCTAGCTTTGTAGGTTTCCACTTGTCCAAATGCACCAATCTTCTTTTTGAAGATCCATTTGCATCCAACTGGTTTTACTCCAGGAGGAGCAACTTCTAAAGTCCATACTTTATTGGTGTAGATGGATTCCATTTCGGATCTCATAGCATCCAGCCATTTTACCGAGTCACTACTCGTAATAGCCTGCTGAAAACTAGTAGGATCATTATCATCGATGATACAATCCTCTCGATCCCCATCTAGAAGAAAACCATAGTATCTTTCAGGAGGATGAGAAAGCCTACTAGATCTGCGGAGTGGCGTTGGTTCGTCATGTTCTATTGAAATCTGAGATTCTACTAAGTCCTCGGTAGCAGTTTGAGATTCTGGAATTTCTTCCAACTCTGCCGCGCTACCACTAATTTCTTTTGCAAGAAATTCGCTTTCTAAGAAGACAATGTGACGAGCGACAAACACCTTTTGTTCTTCAGTGTGGTAGACCATATACCCCCTTGAATGCTTGGGGTATCCTACAAACTTGCATAAAACCGATCGTGCCTCGAGCTTGTCCGGTTTATGCTTTTTAACATATACCCGACACCCCCATATCTTGATATACTTGAGATATGGTCTCTTCCCACTCCACATTTCATATGGAGTGGTAGGTACTGACTTAGTTGGAACTCTATTCAATAGATATGCGGCTGATTCTAGAGCAAATCCCCAGAAGGAAAGTGGCAACTCAGCACTACTCATCATTGAACGTACCATATCTAATAGCGTGCGATTCCTCCTTTCTGATATACCATTATGCTGAGGTGTATAAGGCGGAGTAAGCTGAGAGAGAATTCCATTCTCTTTTAAGCATTCAAGGAAACTGGTACTTAAGTATTCTCCACCTCGATCAGATCGAAGTGTCTTGATGCTTTTACCAGTTTGTTTCTCTACTTCATTTTTATAATCCTTAAACTTCTCAAAAGCCTCAGATTTATGCTTCATTAAGAACACATGTCCATACCTAGAGAAGTCATCAGTAAAAGTGATGAAGTAGAAGTGACCACTTCGTGCATGCGTAGACATTGGACCACAAACATCACTGTGTACAAGTCCCAAGAATTCAGTGGCTCTTTCTCCGTGTCCGGTGAACGGAGATTTGGTCATTTTTCCTTTGATACATGATTGACAAGTTGCATATGATGAATATTCAAACGGATCTAAATATCCATTTTTATGTAACTTAGTCAACCTTGTTTCATTTATATGACCAAGTCTACAACGCCATAGGAAGGCTTGATTCGAATCTGGAGTCTTTCTTTTACGCGTGTTTTGAATATTGAAAATTTGAGGTTGATTAAGTATATATATGCCGTTTTCCAGTGTGCCATACCCAATCAGTTCTTGATTTAGGTGAATGTTCATAACATTTCTTTCAAGCGCAAAATAATATCCTTCATTCGATAACAAAGATACTGATATAATATTACACAAAATACTGGGAAAACAAAAACAGCTGTACAACACCAAAATGTGTCCATTAGTCAACCCTAGGTGATATTCCCCTATTGCAATTGCATCTACATGCATTCCATTGCCCATCCGGAGAGTCATATCACCTGTCCCAGCACTCTACTATTTCTCAGATCCTGCAATGAATTACAGATATGAGAACCAGAACCGGTATCAAGTACCCATGATGTAGAGTTAACTGAAAAACAATTTTCGATTACAAACGCACCTGAAGTAGAAGCAACTACTTGCTTCATGTCCTTGGCTTTGAAGGCCTGACAATCCTTCTTCCAGTGCCCTTGCTTATGACAATAGAAGCACTCGTTCTTTTCTGTCTTCACCCTTCCTGCCTTGTTCGTTCCCTGCACCTTCTTGACCCCACCTTTCGGTTTGGTGGCTTTCATCTTCTTCTTCCTTTTAGCTTTCGCTTTAGATTTAGAAGAAGATGATTGGCCAACATACAGAACGGGGGTCTTCTCCTTTTTCAAGGAGGTCTCTGCTACCCTCAACATATTGAGGAGCTTTGGAAGATCAGCTTCCATTTCGTGCATGTTGAAGTTCAGCACGAACTGAGAGAAGGTGTGGAGAAGGGACTGCAAAATCAAGTCGATATACAAATCATTCTCTAGCACGCATCCCAGGTTTGCAAGTTCCTCAATGAGGATGATCATTTTGAGGACGTGCTCTCCTACAGGCGATCCTGGACCTAACCTCATCTGGAAGAGTTTCCTTGAAGTTTCGTACCTCGCGATACGGGAGTGTTCCCCATACAATTCTTTGACATGGAGAAAGATGGATACTATATCCATACTCTCGTGCTGTTTCTGGAGTTCATTGTTCATGGACGCCAGCACGATACACTTAGCTCGCTCACAATCTAGATCCCAGGTTTTGCGGACTTCCCTGTCCACAACTGAGGAATCTGGTCCTGGGATAAGGGGAGGAACAGCGGTGGTAACATATGCTACTTTGTCATAAGTCAGTGCAATATTGACGTTCCTTAGCCAATCTTTATAGTTCTGCCCGGTCAGTATATTTTTTTCAAGTAATAGTTTTAGTCCAGTCATGGTAGCTGCCAGAGAGAGAGAGAAAAGAAAACACTCAGCATATGCTTCTTGCAAGTTTAGATTGGTTTATTAATTTATCTAAACAGGATGGCTCCTACTGTTTCCTCAAATCCTTCTTCAAAACCTAAAAGAAGAACTAGTCAGGATTTAATCACACGTCACAATACTTGCTTAACCGTTCAGCCAGGCTAGTGTTGGTACTTCGAGGGAAGTTTTCCAACGCTTTCGCGAAGTTTCTTAATTAAATAACCTCTTTTCCCTGGAGGCGTAGCCCCTCTAACACTTTTCTAGTCACCTACTTGGTTTATAGCATTGATTGTTAAGTGAGAAAAATTCCCGAGAGTAATCCTACTCATCAGTGGGATCGGGATCCAACTATCATTATATGATGCCCTAGATGGAAGCCACTCTAGTCACCACACTCCAGAAGGTATGCTAAATCTGCAAGTTTCCTTTATGTTTGAAACTCCCGATGTGATTTTTACCCCAAGCTCTTATAGACCTTGACGTAGGCCAACAAGTCGTAAGACGCAAGTCATGTTCTACCCGTCGTTGTCCTGATCAATTTAAGTACATCGTACAAGCCCTTGACGTAGGCCAACAAGGTGTACGTCTGTCTTAAACTAATGCATCTATCTATGCAACAAATAGGCACACACACTGCTACCATACACTATGCCTTGACGTAGGCCAACAAGCATAGCATGAATACGATGTGCTGTCTATCTGAAACGACGGAGGGTTACGGCTGGTTTTTGGCAAAAAACCGTTAACATAATGAACTTGATATGATCGAAGGAACAGAGATAGCTTTTATTTAAAAGGAGTGGTTTAAGCTCCGCATTTAAAATTTGCTTTTTCAAGAAAACCGAGTGGTTTTAGAAATTGTTCCAACGATTCAGTTTAGGTTTTATTTTCTTTGCATTAATAATAATGCGTCCCATCAATTAACCTATCATTACAGATAACAACGAAAATACAACGTCCTCTTATGCCATCCACATTCGCCACTGGGTCCCGTCATCACTCGTTAGGTTACTTAACTAACGACAGAGCGGGGGCTGGGCTAGCGCGGGTGTAAAATAGAAATGACGTTTAAATAGCTATCATATATAGATATTGTACATTCGTCAGACGCAATAATAGGCATTCCAGATCACAGATAAACAATATTGGATTTGCAAGCAATCCACGTTTCTTTTGAGCCTACAACGAAATACGGATTACACAGTTGTGATGAATAGCCATTACCCCACCCCAGACCCCTACAGGTATGGCAAACTACCCGCCAAGTACCAGAAGTGAAGCGGTCTACCTCAACACTTCAAAATACCCGGTAGTTTGTGCACCCCACCTTGGGTCTATCCTAGGAGCAAAAACAGTAAAAAGAAATAATACAGCGGTGGCTACAACCGCAACCTGGATGTGCCCCGCGAAATAAAATTACAACTTATTACATTTACATCGACTGAATTAATACAATAACCCATCACAAAACCCGGCTAATCATCACAACAGTCCAATACAGTTCATATCCACAAACAGTTATAAATAACATCACAGATATGTGCAACCCCATGCCAACCGACATACTAGCAGTTAGGGGAGGTTTACGAACACATAATACATTTCACAGATATAATCAAACAAGCAAAAATCGTATAATTTCGATCAATTAAACACATTAAATTTTGCTCCAATACTTCTCTGTAAAATTGAAACCTGAACAGAAAATAAATATACCAGAAAATACAAAATATCACAAAAGATGCACAGAAGAAAACTGGGCTGAATCGGCCCTAACTCGGCCGTGGATCCGCGGCGGATCGGTGGGATCGGCCGCGGTTCCGCGGCACTTTGGCCGATTCAGGAGCCCATTTTTCTTGTGTGTTCTTATATATTCAAGCTGGTCATTCTGGAGGTCCCTGAAAAATTTTTAGACCTCATTTTTAATTCGACAGAAACTATGCAATATCGGTGTATTTTCCGGTTTGTTTCGCGTTCGAAATTCATACGACTTTGCAAGTGAGTTAATTATTGTTTAGTGAGGCTCTGATACCACTGTAAGTCGATGTGCAACACCCCACGAGTTGCGGGGAGGCGGAAATATGAAAAACGATCTTGTTTATTAAGCGAACATCGACTAACCGAAGATCTTTGCTAAACGATAATTAACAATAAGCATAGAGTTCTAAGCTACTATGTTAAAAGATTATACCAAATGATTCTATTCCTTCGTCTTTACGATCTCTATGGCCTCCTTGGATCTCCACGTCCTCCTCGGCTTCCTTTCCGTGATAGACGATCCACCCGAGAACCCTAATCCAAGCTATAACCTCCAAACTTGAGGTTACTTTGTTTCTCTAGTTGCTAATAAAGGAACTAAGATGATGTAGAGATTTGTTATGGAGTGTTTAGTCTTTTCTAATCCTTGTTCTCAACTCATGAGTGGTAGGATTAGGGTTTGGTGAAGGAGAGAGAGCTTGAGGAGAGAGAAGGTGGAGATGACAATGAGAATAGAAAAGCTTCTCACTTGAATATATAAAACATAATGAATTATCAAATAATATCAATGAAATGATTATTCACCATGCTTCATTTATTCAAAAAGAGTGATTCATCATGTGAGTCATTAGATCATTAATGATGCATTAATGATGCATTTAATGATATGATGAATCATATGAATGAGTCACTAAAGCAATTAATGAAAATGCCACCTTAACCCCTCATGTCACATCCTTCTAGAAGCTTCTCGGAAATTACGAGAACGCCCCTCGCATCCGTGAAAACATGGAAAAACTTTAGACTGTATAAATCCAATAACCCGATATTAGAATCTGGCTTAAACCAAAGCCGGCTAGTAAAAACTGTCCGAATTTCGTACGTGCGTTTAAACACGTATGCGTCCGAACCTTTGTCGTAAAACCATACGACCTCTATATCTTTTCGCCTGGAGTTGGGAAATCTCTGTGTGGGACTCTAAAGACTCGACTACTACGCTGGCAGTGGGTTTAACCACAGACCGCAAGCGGCACTAGCTGTACGTAACGGTCCCCAGGTAGTTGTCGATAAGAAAGCCGATGAGGTAACCCATCCGAAATCCTACTGAGCCTGTCTGTGACAATATCTGCGCAGTTCGGTCTGTTCGTCAAAGAGTATCGCATGTATGGTTTAGGGAGGTGGTGGACGTCAGACCCCTAATAACCGTACAAGTCATGTCGGCATGGCTCAAGACCATCCGAGAATCTACTGATCAGTCCATCAGTAATTCTCAATCAGCCCTGGCCAGGGACTTATGGTAATGACCAACCGATCACCGTGCGATATCAACTCCCTATACTGGGAGAGACGAATCCCTAACAGTCGCTCATTGCCTCCAAGTGGCTCGGGACTGTGCCCAACTAAAACCTATTTGCACGACTCCTTTGAATCGTGGTAGGGTAGTAATCAAAGCACAGTGGGAACTCACACGAGATAAATAACGACCTTAAGTCAACGGACTATCTGCACACATGTCACCTGAGAACTGCTATCTGACGTTAGGTATAATACCATCCAGTCAGTTCTCGGCGAGTCCTGTCCGGTGTACTCACATCCAGTGAGCATCTGTATACAATCTTAGCTGCACTCCACCAATGGCTGCGGGACCAGTCCATTTCCCCTCCTCAGGGTCTAGATATGTATACACTAGTCTACTCCGGAGTATCGATGCCCAGTCTCGATACTCCTGCGACCAGGGACATCTAAGGATGTGCCTATTGACTATCCAGCTCCCACAAGTATGACTGCCATCACAACGCCGGTAGTCAGGCAAACACCCGATGGGCTTTATCAACATACATATATAAATACCAAGTAAAATATATCATACGTTAAGACAAAGACAAACCAAATAGCGTACTATCATATCAAGCAAGACTGTCATGTACATATATATCCCTAGCATCCTATACAATGAAGGCCTCTAGGGCATATATATCCTGTAGGGTTCCTAGGCACTCTCAAGAGGTCTCACAAGGCATCAACCATGCCAATTTCAAAATTTACGGTGCCGAGAAACCCTAATACGGATCGTTAACTAGAATTTTAGGCGAAACTAGAAACTAGCTAACAACTTAACTAATGAGAAAGCGGAAATACAACCTTTGTAGATCCGGTCCTCCACCTCCATGGCTCCGCGATGAAGTCTCCTCGCTGTACAAATCGGATCTTGGGCTCTAGCGTCGGCTTCATCGGAGAAAAAGCGGGCTAGGTCATCGACGACGATGTCGAAGATGATCTACGTCGAGGCATCGCTAGATCAAGCTCCAACTTCACCAAGTCAAGAAAACTTGTGAAGGAAACACCCTATACTACTTGGCAAGAGGTAGAGGATGAAGAAATAGGAGGTGGGTTCGCTTTAGAATTGGATTTCTCACTCATTTCATCAAAACACCATTGATGAAGACTAGGTTTTCTTCTTGAAGAAGAAGAAGAAGAAGATATTATGAAAAGTTATTATGTAAGAAGAAAATAATAAGAATACTTATCATATATCAACCATGGTCAAGTGTAGAGAATAAATCATGGTTAGTGGGAATGGTTAGGGTTTAGCATGGAGACAAAATGGTCACTTGGTCAAAGCTTCATGAAGCTTCATAATGCAAACAAAGAAAGCCACCATTTTTCTCTTTATGCTAATTATTTTCCAAAAAGAATAAAGAATAAATAAATTAATAAGAAAATGAAAACCCTAACCATTACACAACCATGGTTTAATCTTTACACAAACCCTAGTGAGCATGTATCATCAAACATGATACAATCAAGTGCACAAAAGTATATCACATATACAACTTGTGAACTTCAAGTGAGAAAATCCATTTAAAGTGAACCAATACTAGTTAATGCAAAGTAATATATCAAATATATAATTATGCATTAAATCATTAAATCAACACTTGATTAAGTGATCCGGTCATGTCGAACACAACCGACTAGTATACAATGTATCGGCTTATCGAATCGATCTTCGATTCGATAACTAGGTTATATCGCATATAACCAATCGAAACATTAATCGCGAGAATGAAATACGGTATCACATACACGCATTATTCTCGGTCCCGCACATATCTCATATGCGCTCCTATTTCGTTTCGCTTGAGCCAGGAAACCTCTGTGTAGGACTCTAAAGACTTGTCAATACGCCGGCAGCAGGTGATGATCATATCAAACACCCACAAGCCGCAAGCGGTCTGCTAAACGTAACTGCCACCCAGGTATTGAGCGATCAGAAGATCGACGAGCAAGCCCGCTCACACTCCTGTGAATCCAACCACCAACACTTACCGTACAGTCCGGTCTGATCGTCGGATATGTCGCATATCTCGCCTAGGGGTGGTAAACGTCAGACCCCAATAGCTTGATAAGTCGTGTCGATCTGAGGTCTATAATAATTCGAGAAACTACTGGTAACACTTACCAGTAAATCTCAGCAACCCTGGCCAGGGATTTCCGGTTATAGCCAATTGAACACAGCGCAACATCAACTCCCTATACCGGGAGAGACGAATCCCCTCCTATCGCTCATTGCCTCCATGTGACTCGGGACTGTACCCAAAAACCACCGTTTTGCACGCCCTCTTGGACGTGGTAAGGTGGAAATCAAAGCACAGTGGGAACCACACAAGACTCTATGACGATCTCGGGTCAACAGACTACTCTGTACCAGTGTCACCAGAGAACTGCCATCTGACGTAAGGTATAATACCATCTGGGAGTTCTCGACGAGTCCGTCCAGTGTACCCAGTCTCTACTGAGCACCCGTATATCATCTCTGATGTCAAACACCAATGGATATGGGATCATCCATCGCCCATCTGTATGGGTCGAGAAGGTACACGCTAGTCTACTCTGGTATATCGATGCCCCGTCTCGATACACCCACGACTAGGGACTTTGAAGGATGTACTTATGGACTACCATGTCCCCACTAGTATGATCCGCATCATAGTCCAGATAGTCAAGTACACATCCTAAGGGCTTTACCAACATGTAACAGAGAGACAATCAGTATACACGTTAAGGTAAAGAGTAACCAGATAGCATACTATCATATCGAGCAAGAAAGTCCTCCCTATATATGTCCCAGCATCCACTACAATATACATCTTATGTATAGCAATGGCCTCTAGGGCATACATATAACTAACAATCTCCCACTTGCACTAGGGCCATCTGATAGCAGTGGTTGTAGTATCTCATACTCAACCATCCCATAAAAGTCTCTCTCTGGGAAAAGGCCTTCGTGAGTGGATCCGCCATGTTATCCTCCGAGTCTGCTCTCCTTACCTTGATCCCTTAGAGATCAACCATCTCCATGATCAGGTGATACTGCCTTAGATTATGTCTGGATCACTGATGGGACGTACGTTCCTTGGCATAAGCCACAACTCCATTGTCTCACAATAGTAGGAACGCAGTTCATCTGATGAACTAATATACACCCAAACAGCCTCTTTGGTAGCATCTTAAGTAGCGATGTATCCTGCCTTTATCATCTGGTATGCCACGGTATCTAGCTTGGAATTCTTCCAACATACCGTCCCTTTACTGAGGGTAAAGTCAATGCCTGTGACTGACACTCAGTCTTCTTTATCACCTCGGAACACTTCCAGTGATTCTGCCCAGGATCAATTGATACCATCTCACTACAGCTAGTGAGTATTCTAACACCCAAATAACATCTATCTCATAGATGAAAACTCAGGATTTAGGAGGTATCATCTTGATCCCATGTGGAGAATCATTGTGATAAGCGGAGATTGATCGAGCGTAGCATAGGAAACTCCTTCCCTATCAAGAGTATGTTATCCACGTACTCTACGAGGATCGTCACCATACTCCTTACTACCTTTTTATATATACAAGGTTCATCTACCATTTTGATGAAGTCAAACTATTTGACTACTACATCAAAACAGATGTTCCATTTCCGCGATGCCTGCTTTATCCTATAAAGCATCTTTTACACGTTTTCGCTGCTCCCACTGTCTACGAAGCCCTCTGGCTGTGTACTTATAGACGTTCTCTTCTAAAACATTATTTAGAAAAGATGTCATGACACCCAACCACCAGATATCGTAGTCATGGTATGTAGCCGTGGCAAGTAGGATCTGGATGGACTTAAGCATAGCTACTGGAAAAGGTTTTATCATTATCCACGCCTGGTCGATGACGAAAACCTTTAACTAGTCTAGCTTTGAAAGTCTCAACTTTTCCATCTACACCAAGTAATCTTCTCAAGATATACTTGCTCCTGATGGGGATTTAACCCTTCAGATATAGCAACCAAAGTCCATACTTTGTTGGTGTACATGGATTCCATCTCAGATCACTAAGCATCCAGCCATTCTTACAGAGTCCTACTCCTGATAGCCAGCTCGAAGCTAGTTGGGTCATCATCTCATGATGCAATCCTCGCTCCCACTGTCATAGAGAAACAGAAGTATCTCTCAGGTGGGTGAGGAACCCTACTAGATCGGCGGAGAGGCTGAGGTTCGTTGGAATCTACTGAATCCTTTGGTTCTACCAAATCATCTGCTGTAGTTTGTATAGCTGGAACCTTTCCAGTTCTACATTACAGACTTTGCCTCGATCCTGTCCGGATTTAGCTTTTAGACATAGCCCGGACAACCCCAAATCTTAACTAACTTAAGATATGGGCTCTTCCCTTTCCATATCACATATGAAGTGGTAGGCAATTGATTTGATTCGAACCTAATTCAATAGATATGCAGCTTCTCAAGTGCATAACTTCCAAACAGGAAATAGCTAACTCGGTAGTACTCATCATAGAGCACACCTTATCATATAGGGTGTGATTGCTCCGCCCCGATATACCATCGTGCTATGGTGTATACGGAGGAATAATGCTGAGAGAGAATCTCATTCTCCTTTAGAATGGTCCAGGAATTCCATGCACAAGTATTCTCCTCCCTGATCTCATCATAGGACATAATACTTATACCCGTATTTTGGTTCTCCACTTCTAACTTATATTCTGTGAATATCTTAAAAGGTCCGGACTTGTGTTTCAACAAGAACATATGTTTGAATCTAAAGAGATCATCAGAGAATGTAATGAAGTACAAAGAACCGGTCTTGGCATGTGTAGACAGGAGACCTTACACACATCATCATGTATCAGTCCCAAGAGTTCACTAACTCTTTCTCTGTTTCCAATAAACAGGGCTATGTTCATCTAATCTTTGTGACATGACTGGCAAGTTTCACAAGATGTAAATTCAAACTGATTTAAATATGCATCTAAATGTAACTTCAACTAGTCGGGTCGCATTGATATGACCTAGTCTACAATACCTCAAGAAGAATTCGTTCATTTCTGAACTCTTCCTCTTTTGTGTGTTCCGTATACTAAGAACTGTAGTTTGTTTTAGAACATCAATGCTTTTAGATAACGTGCCTGAACCGATCAACTTTTGATATAGGAAATGTTCAAAACATTATCCAACAATACAAAATTTTATCATTTCTTTACTAATAAAGAGAGTGATATGATTTTGTATATCAGGTTCGGTATCTAATAACATTCGTTCAGAATCAATGTATTTGTAATACAGGGTGACAGTGACCAACAGACTTGGCTGCAACACTTGCCCCGTTTTCTGTCTCATGAAACTTATCACCCGTTCTCAGCTCTCTATCTGTCTGTAGCCCTATGTAACAGATTAGATATCTGGGATCCTGATTTGGTATCACATACCCAGGACGTAGAGGATACTGAGAAACAGTTCTGTATAATGAACACACCCGAAGATGATGCATCAGTATGCACTCTCTTCGTTTGGGCGGCACGCGAAATATGGTATTCCCCAATTTCCTGCTCTGTCTTATAACAATTATAAGGTGGAGCGGGACCAAAGTCCCCCAGCTCAGTATAACAAGCGGGTTCGGTCAATAATCCGTATTATTATCTTGATTAAGGCGTGACATGGTCGCTACCAGGAGAGAGAGAGAGAGAAGAAAACACTCTGCGTGCGCTCTTTCAAGAATAGATTGGTTATTATTTTATCTAATCAGGATGGCTCCCACTGCTTTTTATCAAATCTTCCTTCAAACCCTAAAAGGAAAGACCAGTCGGGATTAATTACACACTATAAGTTCGCCAATCTTTCAGCCAGGCCAGTGTCGGTACTTTGAGAGAGGTCCCCCGTGCTTTCGCACGAACCTAATTAATGTAAACCTCGTTTTCCCAGAGGCGTAACCCCGTTGACATCTTTCTAGACACCTACTTGATCGGCTAATTGTAACGTGTAAAACTCTCCCAGGAGTAACTCTTACTCGCAGCGGGTATCGGGATCCAACTATCTCATAGAAGGTATGCAATCTTATTGCAAATTTCAACACTTGAAATTCCCCATAATATTTTGCCCCTAGCGTCCTATGATCTTGACGCAGGCCAACAAACCATAGTGCGCTAGCCAAGTTCAACCCATCATTTCCTGATTGAATTAAACCCACCCGCACGACCCTTGACGCAGGCCAACAAAGTCGCACGACTACCCTAATCCAATCTGCATCATATGCATAAGCAGATAAATACTAGTTAGCTACCGCACACTACGCCTTGATGCAGGCCAACAAACGTAGCACGAATACTAACTACCACTTATCTGAAATGACGGAGGGCTACGACAGGTTTTTCTGAAAACCTATTGCGTAATGAACTTATCGTTGTAGAATCAAATGATTTTGAAATGGAGTGCTTTTGAGGCTTTTCTAGTTTTGCTAAAGGAGTCACTCCCCGTGAAGGGATCGTCGGTTCTTTCCTCGTCGAATGAGGTGCGGGATATATCATATATATCACTGTGCAAAGCAAAAACACTTAAAAGTAATCAAAAGACAAACCGAGTGTGTAACATCTGCCAGTTATTGCTAAAGGAGTCACTCCCGGTGAAGGGATCTCGGTCCTTTCCTTATCGAATAAGGTGCAGGATATATCATATATACCGCTGTGCAAAGCAAGAACTATAGCTACCTGTTTTATTTAGAAATTCGATTCTACAACATCTTAGGTTTCTTTTATTTCATTAATCTCATTAATGAAGTCCCATCATTTAATTACCTAAACATCACAGATAAATACGACGTCCACTTATGCCATCCGCATTCGCCTCGATGTCCCCTCGTGCACCGTTAGGTTAGGTAACTAACGGCAGAGCGGGGCAGGGCTAGCGCGGGTGTAAAACATAAGTAACGTCTATATAATATATCATATATACTATATACAGTATCTATCAAAGAACATCATATGATCACATCACAGATATCGCAGCAGAAGAAACATATGAAATATTGGATATACTAGGACGTCCGTGTTTTCAATACGAGCCAGTATAAAACACGGATTCCACGGTCGCGATGAATAGCCAAACCCACACCCCTAGACCCCTACGAGAGCGGCAAGCAACCCTACCAATTCTAGAGTTAGGAGACCTAGACTCGACTCCTCGAGTTGGTCTCCCACTGGACTCCAGAACCCGGTTACTTATGCCCTCCTCCTTGGGTCTATCCTAGTGCGGAAAAGTAAATAATATACAAACGGTGACAACTTCCGCAACCTGGAAGTGCCCCAATAAAAGAATAATACATACAAGTTTTTACATGAATGAAAATGAAAAACACTCATCTCACATAAAAAACCCCGGCTATTCAAACATGACGATCCAATATAACATATCCAGCAACACATAACATCACATGTCATCAACGTAAGTAAATATGCGCATCCCAATTGTCGTTGACATATAGCAACGAAACCGGCGATATCACATATTACACTTACGGTCACAGAAAAGAAAGTGTTAAACTACAACAGTTGGAATTCGCAACCATCTCAGACATCGCATGCCTGACCAAATGAATTACTTAGACATCGCATGCCTAACAATTATAAACCCCGCATTTTAGTCTCAAAATCGAAAACTCTTTTCAATATCAAGTCGGGCAATTCAACAAGACTCCCGACATCCTGATCGAATACTCGTCGCAAACTTCAGTAGGTGGCCACACCCCCGACGCCGTCGACAAAGTGCACCAAGGCGGAACACCGCTGCCGTGAGCACCCGAACGGATGCTTTCGGCGACGGGGTTCTCCTACAGTCACTTGGTCGGGGCTATGGAGTGAGGCTGTCTATTAAGTTTACCCGGCGAGTATCCGCGTACGCTACGTGATTGCGACGGACTTTTGATCACATCAAAATTCCGTGGCAACCGATCAAGTGAGACCAAACTGCTATGTTTATAACATTCATTCAGTTATCTCATAACTAATTGTGAATTCCAATTATTGTATCACATTCCGAATAAGATAGAAAATGTTAAACTTTCCGATCGAACAATCGAACACCCAAGTTTTCCCGATACAGCTCAACACATGAAATAAGTCTAAAAACATTCAGTTCATGCCTCAGTACCAACGGTCCAGCCGTAGAAGGGTCAAGCCAACGCCTCACATGTGGCACGCCGTACTGCCCCAAACCCTAAGGTTCAAAGGGCAGTTCGAGACGGTCACATAATCGAGTTAAGGTTTGTTGTCTTCTAGAGGGACCATCGCGTTACTTGCACTACTTAGAACGTCGTTAAACTACGGAAAAATCCAACACTTGGAAATTTCCCGACAGGGGAAAGGGTGGGTATTTATATCCGGTCGAACCTTTTTAACATATTCTAAAATATCCGGAAAGCCACATAGACAAAATCTGATACTCCGATCGAAACACTGAATCCCCAAAACAACCCCAAAATACTCAACTCTTGAGTACAGATTAAAAAATTCCCATAAAACTCAGCACCTGAAACCCTGAGTTACTGTGCAAAATAGAAAGGCAACTTCCATCATTTGGCCGCGAAACCGCCGCAGAATCCAGTCTTCTGCCGCGGTTCCGCCGCACTATGAACAGTTCATGGAAAAAATTTTGCACCGTAATTCTTAGATTTCCCTGCTGAATTTTTTAAGCATTTTTAATGTGGAAAAATCCCAGGTTTTAGAAAAAGTCCAGAGAGCAATTTAGAGTTGGGATTTCGGGTCGATCGGACTTCAAACTCCGTCTAGACTTCGCCTAAGGCTCTAGCTAGGCTCTGATACCACTGTAGGGTTCCTAAGCACTCTCAAGAGGTCTCACAAGGCATCAACCATGCCAATTTCAAAATTTACGGTGCCGAGAAACCCTAATACGGATCGTTAACTAGAATTTTAGGCGAAACTAGAAACTAGCTAACAACTTAACTAATGAGAAAGCGGAAATACAACCTTTGTAGATCCGGTCCTCCACCTCCATGGCTCCGCGATGAAGTCTCCTCGCTGCACAAATCGGATCTTGGGCTCTAGCGTCGGCTTCATCGGAGAAAAAGCGGGCTAGGTCATCGACGACGATGCCGAAGATGATCTACGTCGAGGCATCGCTAGATCAAGCTCCAACTTCACTAAGTCAAGAAAACTTGTGAAGGAAACACCCTATACTACTTGGCAAGAGGTAGAGGATGAAGAAATAGGAGGTGGGTTCGCTTTAGAATTGGATTTCTCACTCATTTCATCAAAACACCATTGATGAAGATTAGGTTTTCTTCTTGAAGAAGAAGAAGAAGAAGATATTATGATAAGTTATTATGTAAAAAGAAAATAATAAGAATACTTATCATATATCAACCATGGTCAAGTGTAGAGAATAAATCATGGTTAGTGGGAATGGTTAGGGTTTAGCATGGAGACAAAATGGTCACTTGGTCAAAGCTTCATGAAGCTTCATAATGCAAACAAAGAAAGCCACCATTTTTCTCTTTATGCTAATTATTTTCCAAAAAGAATAAAGAATAAATAAATGAATAAGAAAATAAAAACCCTAACCATTACACAACCATGGTTTAATCTATACACAAACCCTAGTGAGCATGTATCATCAAATATGATACAATCAAGTGCACAAAAGTATATCACATATACAACTTGTGAACTTCAAGTGAGAAAATCCATTTAAAGTGAACCAATACTAGTTAATGCAAAGTAATATATCAAATATATAATTATGCATTAAATCATTAAATCAACACTTGATTCAATGATCCGGTCATGTCGAACACAACCGACTAGTATACAATGTATCGGCTTATCGAATCGATCTTCGATTCGATAACTAGGTTATATCGCATATAACCAATCGAAACATTAATCGCGAGAATGAAATACGGTATCACATACACGCATTATTCTCGGTCCCGCACATATCTCATATGCGCTCCTATTTCGTTTCGCTTGAGCCAGGAAACCTCTGTGTAGGACTCTAAAGACTCGTCAATACGCCGGCAGCAGGTGATGATCATATCAAACACCCACAAGCCGCAAGCGGTCTGCTAAACGTAACGGCCACCCGGGTATTGAGCGATCAGAAGATCGACGAGCAAGCCCGCTCACACTCCTGTGAATCCAACCAGCAACACTTACCGTACAGTCCGGTCTGATCGTCTGATATGTCGCATATCTCGCCTAGGGGTGGTAAACGTCAGACCCCAATAGCTCGATAAGTCGTGTCGATCTGAGGTCTATAACAATTCGAGAAACTACTGGTAACACTTACCAGTAAATCTCAACAACCCTGGACAGGGATTTCCGGTTATAGCCAATCGAACACAGCGCAACATCAACTCCCTATACCGGGAGAGACGAATCCCCTCCTATCGCTCATTGCCTCCATGTGACTCGGGACTGTACCCAAAAACCACCGTTTTGCACGCCCTCTTGGACGTGGTAAGGTGGAAATCAAAGCACAGTGGGAACCACACAAGACTCTATGACGATCTCGGGTCAACAGACTATTCTGTACCAGTGTCACCAGAGAACTGCCATCTGACGTAAGGTATAATACCATCTGGGAGTTCTCGGCGAGTCCGTCTAGTGTACCCTGTTAGTGTATATGCCCTAGGGGCCATTATTGTATCATACTAGATTGTATATTATTTAATGGAAGCTTGGGATATTCACAGTTATATATACAGTCTTGCTAAAAATGGTAGTATGCTACTTGGTTTGTGTCTACTTCAATATGTGAATATGTCTCTTGTAACGTATCACTTATACATATTAGTAGAGCCCATAGGATCTTTGCTTGATTACCAGCGTCGTGATGGCAGTCACACTAGTGGGGGCTGGGTAGTCTGTAAGCAACATCCTATACAGGTCCCTGGTCGTTGGATTGTCGAGATAGGGCATCGATATTCCGGAGTAGACTGAGTGTATACGCTTCTCATCCCAGTTGGGGAAATGGTCTGTCCCAGAGCCAACAGTATGCCGTACTGGAGATAGTATACAGGTGCTCGTTAGGTTACGGGTACACCGGACAGGACTCGCCGGGGAACTGATTGGTTGGTATTATACCCATCGTCAGTTAACAGTTCCTAGGTGACATGAGTACAGCATAGTCCGCAGACTTGACACTGCTACTTCGCCTCGAGTGTGTCCCACTGTTCTTAGATTGCTACCCTACCACGGCTCAAAGGAGTCGTGCAAACAGGTAGCAGTTGGGTGCAGTCCCGAGCACTTGGAGGCAGTGGCAGTTAGATAGGATTCGTCTCTCCCGGTATTGGGAGTTGATATCGCACTGTGTCAGAGAGCCATTACGCAAAGTCCCTGGCCAGGGCAAGCGAGATATACTAGTAGGTTCCAGTAGCTTCTCAGGGCGTAATGGGCTTCGCTCCGACATGACTTATACAGCTATTAGGGGAATGACGCTTGCCGCCCCCTAGGCTAGATATGCGATAGTCTTAGACGAACAGACCGGACTGTACGAAGATTGTCACATCAGGCTCAGTGGGAGTTCGGATGATTTTCCTCATCGGCCTTCTTATCGACATCTACCTGGGGACCGTTACGTACAGCTAGTGCCGCTTGCGGTCTGTGGTTAAACCCATTGCCAGCGTAGTGTCGAGTCTTTAGAGTCCCACACAGAGAGTTTCCCTGCTCCAGGCGAAACGATATAGACGTCGTATGGTTTTACGACAAGGGTTTGGATACATACGTGTGTTTTCGCACGTACGACTTTTCGGACAGTTTATACTAGCCGACTTTGGTTTAAGCCAGATTCTAGTATCAGGTTATTGGATTTATACAGTCTAAAGTTTTTCCGTGTTTTCATGGATTGGAGGGGCGTTCTCGTAATTTGTCGAGAAGGTTCTAGGAGAGTGGTGACATGAGGGGTTGAGGTGGCTTTTTCATGATTACTTTGTGTGACACATTTATATGATTCATCATATCATTAATGCTTCATTAATGATCTAATGACTCACATGATGAATCACTCTCCTTGATTAAATGAAACATGGTGAATAATCAATTAATTGATATTATTTGATAATTCATTATGTATCATATATTCAAGTGAGAAGGATTTTTGTTCTCACTCTCATCTTCTCCTTCTCTCTCCTCAAGCTCACTCTCTCTTGAAACCCTAACCCTAACCTCTCATATGTTGAGATCAAGGGTTAGCTAGACTAAAACATTCATAACCTCACTCTATATCCTCTAGGTAGCTTAGATTAGCACTTTAAGCAACCTAGTTATCTCAAGTTTGAGATTAAGCTTGGCGTAGAAGCTTTCGGGTGGATCGTCTTTGATTCGAGGAGGCCGTGAAGTTGCCGATGTTCCAAGGAGCCTACGAGGAGTGGAGGACAGCGATGAAGACCCGAAGGACATGTAACGTGAGGTATAACTCCGGTACCAAGTAGTTAAACCTCTAGTATTACGTTAGCAATGGTTTAGATTACGATTCTTGCGCTCAAGTCCGTGTTACGAAGCTTTGATAATCGTTTTTCATATATTCCGCCTCCCCGCGAGTTAGTGGGGTGCGTGACATGGACTTACAGTGGTATCAGAGCCAACTAAACCATTACTAGCTTGTTAACAACTGATTAGAAGTTCGATCGACGGAAAAACACGAAAAACAAAACCCTAATCCTTGACAGTTTCTGTTAATTTTAAAAGTGTCGCAAATTTTTTTTGACATACCTTAAAATTCACAGCAGGCAATTTTAAGAAATCTGGGAAAATTCGAGGATGCAACTCGGCAATACGGCCGCGTTTCCGCGGCAATAGAGAGCTTTTGCCGCGGAACCGCCGCCGAGTCAACGCCGAGTTGACTCGGAGTTTCACAGTAATTCATATTTTTGGGTTTTTTGTTTTTCTGTATATACTGTTTCTGCCCAGGTTTCCTTTGTGATGATTTGCTTTTGGGGTAGACACGGATATAGGTAATCGATCGATGTTCTAAACTATTTGCTAATTGGATCTTTATCTGTAATGTTTAATGTGTTCGTAAACCTCCCCTAACTGCTAGTATGTCGGTTGGCAGGGGGTTGCACATTTCTGTAATGGATTTTATCTGTTTGTGTATATAAACTGTATTGGACTGTTGTGGTGAATATCCGGGTTTTGTGATGGGTTATTGTATTAATTCATTCAATGTAATTGTAATAAGTTGTAATATTATTTTGCGGGGCACATCCAGGTTGCGGTTGTAGCCACCGTTGTAATATTTCTTTTTACTGTTTTTGCTCCTAGGATAGACCCAAGGTGGGGTGCACAAACTACCGGGTATTTTGAAGTGTTGAGGCAGACCGCTTCACTTCTGATACTTGGCGGGTAGTTTGCCGTACCCGTAGGGGTCTGGGGTGGGGTAATGGCTATTCATCACAACTGTGTAATCCGTCTTTCATTGCAGGCTCAAAAGAAACGCGGATTACTTGCATATCCAATAAAGTTTATCTGTGATCTGGAATGCTTATTATTGCGTCTGAAGAATGTACAATATCTATATATAAATAGCTATCAGACGTCACTTATGTTTTACACCCGCGCTAGCCCAGCCCCCGCTCTGTCGTTAGTTAAGTAACCTAACGGGTGATGACGGGACCCCGTGGCGAATGCGGATGGCATAAGAGGACGTTGTATTTTCGTTGTTTTTTGCAATGATAGGTTAAATGATGGGACGCATTATTATAATGCAAAGAAAATAAACCAAAGTTTAATCGTTGGAACAAATTTAAAAGAAACCACTCGGTTATTTTAAAAGAATCAGATTTTTAATTGCGGAGCTTTAACCACTCCTTTTAAAAAGTATCAGGTTCCTTCGATTATATCAAGTTCACTACGTTCACGGTTTTGCCAAAACCAGTCGTAGCCCTCCGTCATTTCAGTTAAAAATTCAGTAGTAATCAAGCTATGTATTTTGACCTTCGTCAAGGCATAGTGATTGGTAGCTGCTGGATATTTATCTGTAGCATAGATAGATGCGTTGGTTTGGGACAGTCGTACTACTATTTTGTCCTTCGTCAAGGGTATGTACGGGTGGGTTCAAATTAACCTGGATAATGACGGGTAGAACTTGACATGTGACTTATGATATGTTGGCCTTCGTCAAGGTCATAAGAGCATGGGGCAAAAATCCACATCGGGAATTTCTAAAGAAACTGAAATTTGCAGAGAGAGCATACCATTTTGGAGTTTGATGAATGTTGGTAGGATTCCTTCAACATTATCATACGATGATATTTTGGATCCCGATCCTACTGTGAGTACATGCTACTTATCAGGAGATTCGTCACTTAACGATCAATGCTATAAACCAAGTAGGTGCCAAGAAAGGTGTCAGCGGGGTTACGCCCCCAGAGAAAAGAGGTTATTTAATTAAGGAACTTCGCGAAAGCGTTGGAAAACCTCCCTCGAAGTATCGACACTGGCCTGGCTGAACGGTTAAGCAAGTATTGTATGGTGAGAATTGTCCTGGCTAATTCTTCTTTTATGGTTTGAGGAGGGATTCGAGAAACAGTGGGAGCCATCCTGTTTAGATTAATTAAACCACTCTAAACTTGCAAGAGCATCATGCTAATAGTATCTTCTTCTCTCTCTTAAAATTGCAGCGACCCTGTGACCACACATAGGTTACATCTAGATAATAATTTGACTGAATCTGAATTATATGACTGGCAAAAGTCTGTCCAGATGTCCATTGCCTATGACAAACTGGACCTCCCTATTGAGGGACATTCCTATTGCTATGGGATTGGGCATTGGCAGAAAAATTGCAGGGCTTTAGAAGCCAGTAGCCAGGATTCAAAGCATGTTGTGGCTTCATCTTCGGGTGTGTTTATGATAGAAAACTGTATGTCAGTTAACCCTACTTCCTGGGTATTGGATACCGGGTCAGGAACTCACATCTGTAATTTTTTACAGGCTCTGAGAAACTGTAGGGTTATCGGGATAGGTGATATGACCCTCACAGTTGCTAACGGAATGAGCATGGACGATGAATCCGTAGGGGAATATCATCTTGGACTGACAACTGGGCAGATATTGATTCTACGTAACTGTTTTTATGTACCAGGTACGACTTGTAATATCATATCTGTACCCTTACTTTCTAAGGAAGGATATGATTTTACTTTTGCAAGAGATGTGGTTCACATCCACCTAAATCAAGTTTTGATTGGGTCAGGTACATTAGAAAACGGAATATACGTATTAAATCAAGCTCAGATTTTCAGTGTCCAGAACACACTTAAAAGAAAGTCTGTGGAAACAAATCAGGCTTTCTTATGGCATTGTAGACTGGGTCACATCAATGAAAGAAGATTAAAAAAGTTACATAGAGAGGGATACTTGGATCCGTTCGAGTATCAGTCTTATGCCACTTGTGAATCTTGTCTCATGGGAAAAATGACAAAGACTCCGTTCACTGGACACGGAGAAAGAGCAAGCGAGCTCTTAGGACTCATACACAGTGATGTGTGTGGTCCAATGTCTACACATGCGCGAGGTGGTTATTCCTACTTCATTACTTTTACGGATGATTTCTCTAGGTATGGACATATCTTCTTAATGAAGCATAAATCCGAGGCCTTTGAGAAATTCCAGGAATACAAGAATGAAGTGGAAAAACAAACTGGCAAAAGTATCAAGACACTGAGATCTGATCGAGGTGGTGAATACTTAAGCGCCGAGTTCCTGGGTTACTTAAAAGAGAATGGAATTCTCTCTCAACTTACTCCTCCATACACACCACAACACAATGGTGTATCAGAAAGGAGGAATCGAACCCTATTGGATATGGTTCGTTCCATGATGAGTAAAGCTGAGTTACCGCAATTTTTCTGGGGTTATGCACTAGAATCAGCTGCATATCTTTTGAACAAGGTTCCAACCAAAACTGTGCCTACCACACCATATCAGATATGGAGTGGGAAGAAACCCTGTCTTCAGTACCTAAAGACATGGGGATGTCCAGCTTTTGTAAAAAAGCAGCATCCGGACAAGCTCGAGGCACGCTCAGTACTGTGTAAGTTTGTGGGATACCCAAAGAACTCCAGGGGGTATTTTTTCTATTACGCAGAGGAACAAAAGATTTTTGTTTCTCGTAATGCCCATTTTCTAGAATATCAATTTTTAGAAAAGGATACAAATGGGAGCGAAATAGAACTGGAAGAAATTCAAGAAACACAAACTACTACTGAAAGTTTGGTAGAACCAGAAGTTCAAGAAGAACAGGACATCCCGACGCCACTCTGCAGGAGTAGTAGGCAATCTCATCCGCCCGAGAGATACTACGGTTTTCTCATTGACGGGGATAGAGAGGATTGCACTATTGACTATGATGAGCCTACTAGCTTCCAGCAAGCCATTCAGAGCGGTGACTCAGTAAAATGGCTGGATGCAATGCGGACCGAAATGGAGTCTGTGTACACCAACAAAGTATGGACTTTCGACATTGCTCCAGATGGGGTAAAACCCGTAGGATGCAAATGGATCTTCAAAAAGAAGATTGGTGTAGATAGACAGGTTGAAACCTATAAGGCTAGACTTGTTGCAAAGGGTTTCCGTCAAAGACCTGGTTTGGACTATGACGAAACCTTTTCTCCAGTGGCTATGCTTAAATCTATTCGGATCCTTCTTGCTATTGCTGCCTTCCACGATTATGAAATCTGGCAGATGGACGTAAAGACGGCCTTTCTAAATGGTAATTTAGAAGAAAGCGTCTATATGGATCAGCCAGAGGGATTCATTCATAGTGGGAGCAGCGGTAAAGTATGCAAGCTGCTTAAGTCCATTTATGGACTAAAGCAGGCATCGCGGAGTTGGAACATCTGTTTTGATGATGCTGTCAAAGAATTTGATTTTATCAAAAATCCAGATGAACTATGCATATACAGTAAGATTGTAGGGAGAGCTGTAGTATTCCTCGTCTTGTACGTGGATGACATTCTCCTAATAGGAAATGATATTCCTATGTTACAGTCAGTCAAAAGATTCTTGTCACATAAATTCTCCATGAAAGACCTGGGTGATGCCACTTACATTCTGGGGATCCGGATCTATCGTGATAGATCAAAGAGGATATTGGGACTTTCACAGTCCAGGTACATAGACACCATAGTAAAGAGATTCAGTATGGATGATTCTAAGCGTGGTAACCTACCGGCTTGTCACGGAATCACCCTCTCCAAAGAGATATCTCCCAAGACTGATTTGGAAAGGGATCGCATGTCAATTATACCCTACGCTTCTGCGGTAGGCTCTATAATGTATGCGATGTTATGTACCAGACCAGATGTAGCATACGCATTGAGCGTAGTAAGCCGGTATCAAGCAAACCCAGGGGAGAAGCACTGGATAGCAGTAAAGAACATTCTCAAGTACCTGAGAAGGACTAAGGAAATGTTCTTAGTATATGGCGGAAAAGACCTTCAAATGGAGGCCTTTGCCGACTCCAGCTTCCAGAGTGACAAAGATGACTCCAAGTCCATGTCGGGTTATGTCTTTACCCTCAATGGAGGGGCGGTCTGTTGGAAGAGTTCCAAGCAGGAGACCGTTGCAGACTCAACGATGGAAGCAGAGTGCATAGCTGCTTGTGATGCCGCAAAAGAAGCAGTCTGGATGAAGAAGTTCCTCACAGAACTTCAGGTGGTTCCTACCAGTGTTGATCCAATACCTCTGTATTATGACAACAACGGCGCTATAGCTTTAGCGAAGGAACCCAGGTCCCATCAGAAGTCCAGACACATCTTAAGGCGGTATCACCTGATCAGGGAGATCATAGATCGCCGGGAGATCGAGGTGAAGAGAGTAAAGACGGAGGATAATATTGCTGATCCATTCACAAAGGCCATTCCTCAGACGCAGTTCGAGAGGCTATTCGAGATGATCGGTCTACGATATGCCAGCTCATGGCCCTAGTACAAGTGGGAGATTGTTAGTGTATATGCCCTAGGGGCCATTATTGTATCATACTAGACTGTATATTACTTAATGGAAGCTTGGGATATTCACAGTTATATATACAGTCTTGCTAAAAATGGTAGCATGCTACTTGGTTTGTGTCTACTTTAATATGTGAATATGTCTCTTGTAACGTATCACTTATACATATTAGTAGAGCCCATAGGATCTTTGCTTGATTACCAGCGTCGTGATGGCAGTCACACTAGTGGGGGCTGGGTAGTCTGTAAGCAACATCCTATACAGGTCCCTGGTCGTTGGATTGTCGAGATAGGGCATCGATATTCCGGAGTAGACTGAGTGTATACGCTTCTCATCCCAGTTGGGGAAATGGTCTGTCCCACAGCCAACAGTATGCCGTACTGGAGATAGTATACAGGTGCTCGTTAGGTTACGGGTACACCGGACAGGACTCGCCGGGGAACTGATTGGTTGGTATTATACCCATCGTCAGTTAACAGTTCCTAGGTGACATGAGTACAGCATAGTCCACAGACTTGACACTGCTACTTCGCCTCGAGTGTGTCCCACTGTTATTAGATTGCTACCCTACCACGGCTCAAAGGAGTCGTGCAAACAGGTAGCAGTTGGGTGCAGTCCCGAGCACTTGGAGGCAGTGGCAGTTAGATAGGATTCGTCTCTCCCGGTATTGGGAGTTGATATCGCACTGTGTCAGAGAGCCATTACGCAAAGTCCCTGGCCAGGGCAAGCGAGATATACTGGTAGGTTCCAGTAGCTTCTTAGGGCGTAATGGGCTTCGCTCCGACACGACTTATATAGCTATTAGGGGACTGACGCTTGCCGCCCCCTAGGCTAGATATGCGATAGTCTTAGACGAACAGACCGGACTGTACGAAGATTGTCACATCAGGCTCAGTGGGAGTTCGGATGATTTTCCTCATCGGCCTTCTTATCGACATCTACCTGGGGACCGTTACATACAGCTAGTGCCGCTTGCGGTCTGTGGTTAAACCCACTGCCAGCGTAGTGTCGAGTCTTTAGAGTCCCACACAGAGAGTTTCACTGCTCCAGGCGAAACGATATAGACGTCGTATGGTTTTACGACAAGGGTTTGGATGCATACGTGTGTTTTCGCACGTACGACTTTTCGGACAGTTTATACTAGCCGGCTTTGGTTTAAGCCAGATTCTAGTATCAGATTATTGGATTTATACAGTCTAAAGTTTTTCCGTGTTTTCACGGATTGGAGGGGTGTTCTCGTAATTTGTCGAGAAGGTTCTAGAAGAGTGGTGACATGAGGGGTTGAGGTGGCTTTTTCATGATTACTTTGTGTGACTCATTTATATGATTCATCATATCATTAATGCTTCATTAATGATCTAATGACTCACATGATGAATCACTCTCCTTGATTAAATGAAACATGGTGAATAATCAATTAATTGATATTATTTGATAATTCATTATGTATCATATATTCAAGTGAGAAGGATTTTTGTTCTCACTCTCATCTTCTCCTTCTCTCTCCTCAAGCTCACTCTCTCTTGAAACCCTAACCCTAACCTCTCATGTGTTGAGATCAAGGGTTAGCTAGACTAAAACATTCATAACCTCACTCTATATCCTCTAGGTAGCTTAGATTAGCACTTTAAGCAACCTAGTTATCTCAAGTTTGAGATTAAGCTTGGCGTAGAAGCTTTCGGGTGGATCGTCTTTGATTCGAGGAGGCCGTGAAGTTGCCGATGTTCCAAGGAGCCTACGAGGAGTGGAGGACAGCGATGAAGACCCGAAGGACATGTAACGTGAGGTATAACTCCGGTACCGAGTAGTTAAACCTCTAGTATTACGTTAGCAATGGTTTAGATTACGATTCTTGCGCTCAAGTCCGTGTTACGAAGCTTTGATAATCGTTTTTCATATATTCCGCCTCCCCGCGAGTTAGTGGGGTGCGTGACATGGACTTACATACCCAGTCTCTACTGAGCACCCGTATATCATCTCTGATGTCAAACACCAATGGATATGGGATCATCCATCGCCCATCTGTATGGGTCGAGAAGGTACACGCTAGTCTACTCTGGTATATCGATGCCCCGTCTCGATACACCCATGACTAGGGACTTTGAAGGATGTACTTATGGACTACCATGTCCCCACTATTATGATCCGCATCATAGTCCAGATAGTCAAGTACACATCCTAAGGGCTTTACCAACATGTAACAGAGAGACAATCAGTATACACGTTAAGGTAAAGAGTAACCAGATAGCATACTATCATGTCGAGCAAGAAAGTCCTCCCTATATATGTCCCAGCATCCACTACAATATACATCCTATGTATAGCAATGGCCTCTAGGGCATACATATAACTAACATATCCAACAGATACCTGCATTGACTACTTCATGTTCACGTCTTTACTCTTTTGATACTGTTACATATTCATTACTATTACCCGGGTTACCATCGTATCGATATATATATATATATATATATATATATATATATATATATATTGCTACCGTGTCGCTCTGACGACCTGAGTATGCATGCTCAGAGTGAGAAGTGGATCTAGCTTGGACCAGGACCTGACGTACCTTGAGGACATCGCGAACATCTTGATCAGCTACCCAGAGCTATACTCTCTTGATCTCCATCTGGTTAGTTCTTTTATATTCGTTTTGATTTAGTTACTGCATTTCTCATTACCTATGCATTGTTTACTGATTACCACGTAAAGCTAGAAGCCGAAGTGTTACCATGGAGAGATATTTCCTCGACCGTAGGAGCATGGCTGGCCTTGTCAACCCCTCATATTCCGTATTTTGGGAAGCGGGGCATGACATGGTTTTGTTGGTATCAAAGCCAGGTTATGCTTCGATTGGGATTGCAGTTTCCGTGTAGTGCTTGACAATCTAAGACATCTTTCGGTCTAGATTGTAAACTTATTATCTTTGATCTTGATTCACATAGTGTGTTCTGCTATACATTTTGATCCATCCGCTAGAGTTTTGGGTGACTTAGTAGAGTTACGTGGTTGTAATTGTGAACTGTAGCATAGTTACAATACTGTACTCTGTTTGAGTGACTTGGAGTTCTACAGTTGATTTCCACTTGTTTGAATTTCACCGCACCCGGTATTCTTGATTCCTTGCCTAATCCATATTGTATTTTAATTCTTATAGCTTGGGCCTTATATCGTCCTGATTTGAATGTAGGTTTTTAACGATCAAAAATATTTACCGCAATCAAGAACGGCGTCGCATGAAGCTAGCCGGTGAATACGGGTCGGTCCACAGGGATGTGTAATTTTCCTAAGTGTTCTTACGAGCTGATTCCAATGGGTGTTTGGTCTTTTGATTGAATCTAAAAACTAAGTTGTACGATGGTTAAGGAACTTGCTAGGGTTAGGTCTAAGGTGGGGTTTGGTAAGATTTGATGTCACACCTCTTTCAATACCCTAAATTAAATCTTTTAGAAGTTATAGCAACTATTAGAAAAAGGGATTAGGATGATTGGGAAGAAACAGAGTTTCTTCGTCTAGATCCTTGTCCGTCCTTTCCTAATATTTGCTCTAACCTTCATGGAAGACATGCATGTCCGGTCCTTTATACTACGGTTTCACCGTTACCTCATGGGTAGGGTGCCGTAGGGAGCGGATCATGCATGCATGCATGAAGTTATAGTTATTACAAATTATTGGGCATGAAAGAGATGAGAGATCTTCATCTCTCAATCCCTTCCTTATTCCTAACCCTAACAAGCGAGGAAATTACTCGTTCATCAGGGGATCTATTAAAAACATCATATTAAGATTACTTACCTACTGCAGTTTAAAAGATACTACACTAGATTAAAACTAGGGCAAAGGAAGGATTTATCTAGGGCAAGAAACAATTATAAAACTAAGGCAGAAAAATAAAAACAAACTTACAGAAAATGATGCTCTTCCACTGAATTGAATCTGAATTTTATTTATCAAAAAGAGGCATCCCTAATACAATTTTTAGAATACAATTTTATAGGGAAATAGGGAAATTAGGGTTACAGGACTCGCACATGTGAGATTACAAAAATACCCCCTAAAAATCCCAACCAACGCACCGACGCACAGCCTGGAAAATTCTTCACCGACTCGTGCAACAGATGGCCGCGGAACCGCGGTCCCAGCCTGGGTTTCGCCGCGGTTCCGCGGCCAAACTAGGGAGTTGTGTCTGGAAAATTTTTGGTTTGCTTCTATGCTGCTTGGGCCTTTTATTTCTTTATTTCTTTTCTCCTTTTGGCTTCTGGTTCTTCTCCAGATCTTCAGTGAAAACTTGTATTGGTCTTTTAACCGTTTCACTTTGACATTTTTGGACCTTGCGTTGCCTTGTACCTCTGTGAACTGTTATTCGTCTAGGCTTGACTAGGATCCTTTTATTTGTTGGTCAAAAGTCCCTCTTTTGTATCAACTTTTGTCTTTTTCACTGTTTTCGCTCCGAGAACCTGTATCCTGTAATATGTAGCAGACATGCATCAAAAGCACCTGTTTATTTATAAAACGAATAAGAATGGGGAATATAATAATGCAATATTATGGTATGAACAAATACCCCCAAACTTATCTTTTGCTCGTCCTCGAGCAAACTTAGTTTTATTCTCTACAAAAAGCTTAACCGCACTTTCGCAAGGAAACGCGATTGCACTGAGCACGTGCAACAAGCCGTTAAACCTCTAGGTGTCCCTAGTAGGAGGTGTGTTGTCTCCTGAGGGTTTTCAGCGGATTACACCCACAAAATCCTATCAATTAGGCCCATTGACTTTAATTCTCCAATTAGGTTTTCTAACAAGGAATTCTATTATCGTCGACTCGTAAATTATCCATCCATATTCTTTACACTTCCTCATCATTTAACTTAAGATTATATATGTTCTATAGAATCACTTAGCTTTCGGCATTTCTTTAGTTTTCCTTTTAGGGTTCCATCTTCACTTATGAATTTTTATCAACTTTACTAAAGATACAAGTTTTAGTCTTCATTCCTTTCTCTTATCTAAACTCTAATCACATAACCCCACGTGTGTGTATATATCACCCCTACACTTGGAAATTCAAATCAAGCAATCATACCCTTGTCCGTTGTCCAAAGCACTTATTAATTGGTGAGTTTTGCTTACATATCCTTCATGCGACCGTTAATACTTCTTGAGGTACCAACAACCGATTACAAGATGCGCTTGCGCTTTAAAGTGTACTTCCTAGTCTTGTAATACCCAAGGATTTTAGCAGTGACTCCCAAACTAGTTGGTCTAAGGCACTAGGTGATGAAGCACCCTCGCTAAATATTTTTCTATTTTCACAGCCTTAAGCAATCACAAAAACCAGTGTTCATTTTTTTTTCTCACTTGTATTTTTTTCATTTTATTTTCTTCGTACTAAGAACTTTAAACAAGAGCATTTCAAGGTCTCTTCTACTATTCCAAGTTTCAAGGTGCGTGATTGTGCAATTTGTAGGGTATACATTTTCAGAATCTAGACTTAAGTTAGGAATTATTTTTCAAACTTATACTCTATTAAGAATATCAATATTTTTCCTTTATTTCAACTTAGCCCAAAAAGTGAACTCAAAATTTTCCTAGTTCTAAATAAACTAGAAAGACATATACTTTCCACCGTTAATCTTTAAAGAAGGTTATTTTTAGGGTTTTTAATTTACTAGGTCTAAGATCTAGTTGTTCCTAACCAGTTGACCTATTTGTCAAACTCAAGTTAAATATGGTCAAAATTGAATACAATAATTTTTATAATTTTTGAAATTTTTATGGGTTTTAAAATAATTATGCAAATGCACAAATATGTACAAATGAATGCGAAGTAAGAAGATGTACCGAGCATACCCCCAAACTTAAACTGGACAGTGTCCTCACTGTCATGCTGCACCAAGAGGGTCGATACTGTCGGCACTTCCCTGTTTATTTTTTAATGATTTTTTTATCTTATTGTTAAAAGAAAAACAAAAATATATACAGAATGCCCCCCCAAACTTCATTTAAACAATGTTAGACATTACTGCCAAACTTTGCATAGACCAAACGTCAACACCAACCAGTCGAAAAATTTATCTGTAAAGAGTATCGGTTGGTGGAAGAAGATGTTGTACTGATCTAAAAAGAATTGGGGAAGATAGAAGTGGTGGTATGGAAAGTGTGGAAGTGAATAGATATGAGGTGGTGATGAATCAAGACGAGAATGAGGATGATCAACAAACAGTGGAATGTTGGCATTCTCGTCGCTTATTAAAAGAAATGGGGGTGGTTCAACTTCTAAAGGAGGAGGTTGACTAACCACACTAACCCCAAGATATTTTTGTGGATCCCTTATCGACTTGGCATCATCCATCATATGCATATGATATTCAATTATGTGGGAACTAATCTCCTCGATGTCCGCCATAGTCCAGCCGAGAACTTGCCGCCTATCTTGTAATACCATTAAAATAGCGTTCTCTTGCTCTAAGGCTAGAGAGGCTGATATTATAGTGGGAAAGGTCTCATTCTCACCTATGTAAGCATATTTAAAGTGAGACGGCAAGGGCATGAGTTTGAGTTTCGGAGGCAAAAGAATCATTGGGGAATCTACCTCGAACTCAAAGGACTCCAACACAGGTTCGAAATCACCTCAAACAACCGATTCGGATGGTTCAACTAACTCATCCAAAAATTCAAACGACTCATATTCGGGCTGTGAGTCGTCATCATCCGAAAAAGTGAAATATTCATAATCAATATCGGTTGTGTCAACTGTGATAGGCTCAAGGAGGGACGCGCTAGTGGCGTCAAAACTGTTCTCATCAAACAAAAATCTTGCAAGCTCGCAGTCCTCCTGCGTGATTTCGTGAATAGAGCAAACTTCTCATGTACTAGTTTTAGGCACGGGGGGCAGACTTCCTAACTTATAAATATTGAACTCACTAGACGTCTTCCCGAAGGATAGAGTCATGGAGCCATTACGATAATTTATTACGACATTGGAAGTGGCCAAAAATGGTCGACCGAGGATCACCGGAATTTGGTTCCATGGGTTAGCAACAGGTTGTGTGTCCATAACAATAAAATCAACGGGGAATATGAAGTCCCCAACTTTGATCAACACATCCTCTAGCTCACCCCTAGGATAGGTGATTGATCGATCAGCCATTTGGAGAGTACAACGAGTGGGTTTCAACTCTCCAACCCCTAATTGTTCGTACACGGAGTAGGGAAGCAGGTTAACCCTAGACCCAAGATCTAAAAGTGCTCGATTGATTTTCTTATCCCCAATTGTTATTGAGATCGTAGGACAGCCAGGGTCCTTTCGCTTTTGGGGTAAGGATTGAGGTTGGTTAATAGCATTGCTCACTGCACTAGCCACTAGCACTTTCTTGGGTATTTGAGACTTCCTCTTTTTGGTGCATAAGTCCTTTAAGATTTTTGCATATGAAGGAACTTGTTGGATTGCATCCAAAAGAGGGATATTTTTGCTAACCTGTTTGAACAAATCGACAATCTTCTCCATTTGTGGAGTTGGTTTATTGGATCTCAACCGATTTGGAAAAGGAACATTTTGAAAGGTTGTTGAGTCCAATTTTTGCGGATCAGATTGTCGAGTTAGAACGGAACCCCGTGTAGATGTGTTCGTGTTGTGAGAAGTGGGTCCGTTCGAGCTAGAAGAAGTAGAGCCGTGCGAAGGATGGAGAATAGGCTCTAACGAAGAAGAAGTAGAAGAAGAGGGTGAAGAAGATGAAGAAGGGCCACCGGCAGGGGTGTCATTGTTAATACCCACATTGTTTTTCAACACTTTTCCCGATCTCAACGTGGTCACAGCATTTACGTTATGATTCTGCTGTTGATATGCAGCATGTGCGTGACCGGGGTTGGGCAGTGGTTGAGATGGGAGCTTTCCTTTTTCGTGCTCGCTCAAAGCTGCATTGAGTTGTGCAATTTGTGGCTCAATAGATTTTATGCTTTGATCGCGTGAGGCACTGTTTTGCACCAAAGATTGAATAGAAGTCTCCAATCTTGCTGTAGATTGTGTAGATTGCTTTAGGAACGCCTCTAGACTTCTTTCGATCGAGCTAACCTTGTCATTATTAGGTTGAACAAAATTGTTTGGCGGGTAAGTAGTGTTAGGCACAAAATTGTTCACTTGATTAGGGTAAGGTTGCTGTTGGAAAGGCTGTTGAAATTGAGTTTGTGGAGGTGCTTGTTGTTGTTGTGGAGGAGGAGGCCTTTGAAAATTGTTATTTCCTTGGAATTGTTGATTTTGGTTCCAAGCGAAATTTGGGTGACTCCTCCAACCCGGATTATATGTAGAAGAGTATGGATCGTTTCTTTGTCGTTGCTGAAATGCAGCATTGACTTAATCCTGTCCTTGCGTAGAAGCATTGTAAGGACATTCTTCGGTGAGATGTGATGGATCCGCACAACAAGCACAAACAGTTCGTGGAGGCATAACAGGGGCAGGAGAAGGCGACGAGATTTTGGTCTCAATCGCTTCTAGCTTTTTCGTAAGAGCGGCCATCTCGGCCTTCATAGCAATAGACATCTCTACTTGATGTATGCCTATCCTAGATTGACCACTAGAAGAAGATGATGTGGTCTTGGAGCTCTCCCACTGAATTGTTTGTTCACTAAGATCCTCAAGAAACTGCCACGCTTCCTCACTAGATTTAGAGAGAAAGTGACCTTGACAGATGGTTTCTAGCAACTGCTTCGTTGCCGAGTTCAATCCCTCGTATAATATTTGGCAAAGTTACCAACTTTCGATCCCATGATGAGAGCATTGAACGAGTAGGTCTTTAAATCTCTCAAAACACTTCCAAAATGGTTCGGAAGGAAGCTGTGAAAATTGTATAATCTCATTGCGGATTCTAGCAGTTTTGTGATGAGGATAGAAATTTTTAAGAAAAGCTTTCACAAACTCGTCCCAATTTCTAATAGAATGTGATGCGGTGCTGTATAGCCACTTCTCGGCTAGGTCACATAAGGTGAAAGGAATGACCCTTAGCCTTATAGCGTCATCACTTAATTGGGTCGTTTTCATCATAGCGCAAACGTTTTGGAATTTATTAATAAAAATATATACATCTTCTGATTCCAAACCGTTAAATTTTTGCAGCATATTGATGAAATGTGGTTTTATTTCAAAATTGTCCCCATTTGCCGGTGGGGGTGAAAGACAGGTAGGTAAAGAAATGCGGACAGGGTAGAAGAGATCCTGGAGCACGACTCGTGCGGGCGCTTCAACAGGCGGTTGATTCGGGTTATTCGCACCTAACGAAGGTGGAATCATTCCCGTCGGTAAGGTATTGTTGGGGTTGAATCCCGACATGCCTTCGGAGGAAGAATTTGAAGGTGGAGGTAAGAAAGTGGACGGAATGTCGACTTCGGTGTCGAAGGGTTCGTTGCTCGGTACCAACGAAACACGGACTAATCGGGCGTTAGTGTCCTTAGTCCAAAGTGACATACACTAAAGGGGTAGTGTAGTCAAGAAAAAAAAATGAAAGACAGAATGTTGAGGTAAGATAACGTCAATGAAAGGAAGTGGTGTAAGTGAGTTGCAAGGTTTCTTTAGCGACAAGTTGCAAGTTTTGAAAAGATTTTTTTTCTTTTTTTTTTATGTGAAATATTTGCAAAGAGATTTTTGAAAAGGGACTTGTGACACAAATGCGATCAACCACATATGCACAATCAGGCCTAGATCTAGGGTCACCTAGGTCAGCTAGACAGCTCCTAACTAGGATTAGAAATAGGACCTCAAACCGCCCCTTCACCGCCAATTGCGGCCAGGTAAGTGCCAGGTAAGTGGGAGGCTCCCAGCTACAAGTAGCGGTCTTAATTAAGTAACCACTTGCCTTGACACACTTGCCTAGACACCGCAAAATCAGTTAGGATAAACGGTCGATGCCTATGTCTAGTCTTTTGTCCTATTGAGCTCGAAATCCTTAGGGCTGAGTCTAGTATTTCTTAATTAAGAGTGGTCGATGCAAATGCTTTAAGTGCTTTCTGGGGTCCTGGGAAGGGTGATGAAATCCCTACCCAATCTGAGTTTGGTCAATAGCCCCTTAAAGTCCGATTAAATTATGCAAAACAGTAAATTCACTTGCAATTAATTTTTTTAAGCGCGGCGTAAAGAAACCTACAGAAAATCTGTTATTTAGAAGGGGGAAGAAGAATTTTTTTTGCGCAAAGAAATCCTGCAGAAAAATGGACAAAGGATATATTGTAGGTTGTAGAGGGGAAGGAAAGAAAACAAATAGAGACGATTTTTCGCTGTTCGGCCACGTAGCAGCCGCGGAACCGCGGTTTGGAGCGCTATCAGGCCGCGGTTTCGCGGTCGGGAGGAAAGATCAGGGCTCCAAAAATTTTATGCTTCTCTGTTGTTTCAAATCCCTTCTGTTTTGATATGACTTTTTCTGTTTCTAACTCTGTAAATTTCCAGATCTGAGATTCTTTGCTGTTCCTGCAAGATTCAAACGATAACCCTTCAAACAATAAAAAAATGATAAAATTTTTTGTACTTTTTATATTTTCAGATTTTTATGATTTTTAAAAATTTATATCAACCCGAAATTACACAAAAGAAATTTCAACGCCATCCCCGGCAACGGCGCCATTTGATTTGAATGTAGGTTTTTAATGATAAAAAATATTTACCGCAATCAAGAACGACGTCGCATGAAGCTAGCCGGTGAATACGGGTCGGTCCACAGGGATGTATAATTTTCCTAAGTGTTCGTACGAGCTGATTCCAATGGGTGTTTGGTCTTTTGATTGAATCTAAAAACTAAGTTGTACGATGGTTAAGGAACTTGCTAGGGTTAGGTCTAAGGTGGGGTTTGGTAAGATTTGATGTCACACCTCTTTCAATGCCCTAAATTAAATCTTTTATAAGTTATAGCAACTATTAGAAAAAGGGATTAGGATGATTGGGAAGAAACAGAGTTTCTTCCTATTGGAGATAGTGCCCTCAGAGTCAATTATTGGATCACAGGCACGTGATTGCAATGATTGAGGGAGGACCTATCCCAGGAGGACAGTCTTACTCAAGATGATAGTATGCTATCTGGTTTATCTTTATCATCGTGTACTGCGTTAGGTGGCCTGACAGGTCGTTATTGCACGTTGATAGAGCCCCTATGATTCTTGCTTGACTGCCAGCAGTATGAGGGCGATTGTATACGTGGGAGCTGGTAGTCTATAAGCACATCCTTAAAAGGTCCCTAGTCGTGGGTGTTTCGAGACAGGGCATCGATTCTCCAGAGTAGACTAGTGTATACAGTCGAGACCCCGACGAGGGGCGGTGGCCGGTCTCACAAGCCACTGGTGTCAGTTGGTTCACCTAAGATGTATACAGGTGCTCATTGGGTTATGAGTACACCGGACAGGACTCGCCGGGAACCTGCTAGTTGGGATTATACCAGATGTCAGATAGCAGTTCCCTGGTGACATGTGTACAGGTTAGTTCATCGACCTGAGATCGTCATTTGTCTCGTGTGAGTTCCCACTGTGCTTTGATTACTACCCTACCACGGCTCAAAGGAGTCATGCAAACAGGTTTTAGTTGGGTACAGTCCCGAGCCACATGGAGGCAGTGAGCGGATCTGCAGGGGTTCGTCTCTCCTGGTATTGGGGGTGAGGTCGCGCTGTGTCTAGGAGAGCCATTACACAAAGCCCTCGGCCGAGGCAGGAGATTTACTGGTAGGTATTCCAGTAGTATCTCAGGGTGTTCTGGGCTACACTCCGACACGACTTGTACCGCTTTTGGGGGTCTGATTTTTACCAACCCCCTAGGCCCGCCATGCGATACTCATAGACGAACGGACCGGACTGTACGGATATTGTCACTGACAGGCTCAGTAGGGTGTCAGGATGAGTTCGCTCATCGACGTCCCTTTTGGTCAATAGCTGGTGGCCCGTCACGTATTGGCTTATACCTCTGACGTGCTAGTGGTTAAATCCACAGCCATAGTATTGACGAGTCTTCAGAGTCCACCACACTTACAGTTACTCAAGCTTTCGGGCGAAACGCTGTAGAGGCCGTATGGAGATATGGCAGGGTCCGACCAGATACGTGCGGTATTGCACGGATCAGGATCGGATGGTTAGTACTAGTGGCCGTATAGATATATGGCAAGGTTCGATCGGATACGTGCGGTATTGCACGCATCAGGATCGGACGGATATTACTAGCCGGCTTTGGTTTAAGCCGGATCCTACTATAGTACAGTGTAGATTTTGACTCTTTGCATTTGTATCCGGACGGAATACAGATGCGGGTGTGTATGCACAGTATCGGGGTTTTCCTGTAATTTATTACGGGACCAGTTTTCTGGAGTTGCCAGTTTGCATTCCGTTCCGGCCGGTTTTCCTTTGTTCTTTCCCGGCCGGACTTTTCCGATGGAGGGGGTTATTTGCAAGTTTGCAAATAACATCTTGTGGAGGGGTTCTTTGCATATTGCCATGCCATGATCACTTGACTTTTTGACCTCATAATGGTTGCTCCATACCTTGACCATGCTCTCCCTCTCCACTCACACATGAGGTATGGCCGGCCACTGTTTGGGAATGGAGTGAGGATTATTTTGGTGGGATAATTTCCTTCTTGTATTTTCTGGGCCCCCATTTGTATGAGTATGCTAGAGTTTAGTTTTGATGTGGTGGATGATTAATTTCTTTGAAAAAAAATGAGCTTAAAATGAGGCTCATTTTTTTGACAGCAAGAGTGAGATGCTTAATTTAATTTCCAGTGAGCACACATTGGTTTTTAGTGAGCAAAAATGGGAGTTTTGATTTCTGGCCGAGCCCATTTTTAGCAGGATCCTTTTTCCCTCTTGCATCCATGAAAATTCTTGTGCACAAATTCCTCCATACATGGCAACCTCATAAACCCCAAAGAGACAAAGCACTACACATTCTACAGCACATCTTGGGCACGTCGACTAGCCAGCTTCGTGCCCGAGTTGCCTCGGTATTGAGGTGGGAGCCCGTAAAAGATGCAGACGATGTGGTGCCCTTCCGGCAAGGATGCGACGACCGGAGTTTCCGCAGGAGATCGGGACGACGACGAGAAGACCGGAGGACTCGGATCACTCGGTATATCTCTCACCCTTTCTCTTTTTAGCTAGTATCGGTTAATGGTTACGATCCGGGTATATTGTCCGCGGTAGCGCCAGTTTAAAGTTAAGAAAAATTTTGATTCCGCATTTTGGCCTCGGATAGACGGCCGGAGCGCTGCCGTGGCGCAACATGGTATCAGAGCCACGCCATTAACCTTGCCTAGCTTGTTCTAATGCGTTTTACTTATCCGATCGACCAAAATTCCAAAATCCGCGTTTTGCATGCATCAGTTTTCTGTCGATTTTTTCCGGGCTCGAAAATTTTTTCAGGTCGTAAAAAACTAATGTACTGGAAATTCTAAGACTACTGGAAAAATTCGACACAGTCAGTCGATCACTCAAGCGCGGAACCGCGGCCAAACCCCCCCTTGGGCCACGGTTCCGCCGCGCATTGGTGTCTTCACTGTATCATATTTTTCCAGTGGGCTTTTGGGATAATTTTTGGTGTTTTGGAATATTAATATTGGGCCCAGAATTTCTGTGAGTGCTACAGTATTACTTGGGGGCCCACTTGTTAATTTTTGATCGATTGGATATTTTAAACACATTATTTCACAGTATTTATATTATATCTGCGACCGTGAATATCACTTGATCGGTAAATCCTGTCTAACTGCTATAGCCCGGTTAGACGGATTTGCGAACGTGATTTTCACGTTGATGTTCTGTGTTTATGCTGTGTTGTTGCGGATCGGTCGTGGGGGATAGCCTGGATGCAATGCTAGTACTGTTTTGTTTTATATGTACATTTGATATTGCGGGGCGAGCGTCCGACATGTGGACTGCTGTCACTGCCTGTTTGTATTATTCTTTTGGGGCACGACCTGGTTGCGGTCGATGTACCCGGTGTATGTATATTTTACTTTCTGTACTAGGATTGCCCCGCGGTGGGGTGCACGGATAGCCGGGTTCTGGAGGGCAACAAGCCCGCATCTCATGGCATTGGGACGGAGGGGGCTTCACTCCAGGATTGGCGGGCTATTCGCCGCACTCGTAGGGGGTACAGGTTGACCCAGGAGGGGTGCCCGTGTTACCGGATTCCGTGAAGTGCTGGGTGGTCCATTCACGTTGCTGAAGGGGGCTGCCTCGCTTCAGGTTTTGGCGGGTGGCTTGCCGCGCCCGTAGGGGTCTAGGATTTCATTGCACAGGCTATCCACACGACCAAGGGAACGTCGGATTTCAGCAGCGGCTCTGTGAAACCCGGGGCTTCCAGATATCTGTATTGTTCTGTGATGCTGCATATTTCTGTGATGTTGCATTTTATCACGCCTTGAGCGAATATAATATATTGGTATATATATTAGTAAATGTTGTATATGTTTTACATCCGCGCTAGTCCAGTCCCCGCTCTGTCGTTAGTTAGCTAACCTAACGGGTAATGACGGGACCCAGTGGCGAATGCGGATGGCATATACGTACATCAGTATATTTTCGTTCTTTGTGGTGTGATCATTTGATGGGACTGGGTTGATTCGGATCAATGCAAGATAAACAAACCTATTCTGATGTTGTTGGAACACTTTTCAAAAAGCTGTTATTGCAAGGACGTTCACTTTTGTTTTGCATCGTGGTATTCATTTGGAATATCCTGCTCCTCAGTCGACGAGACAAGGGCCGAGATCCCTTCACCGGGAGTGACCCCTTGGACAGAAGTTTGCGTCAGGGCATTAACTTCACTATAGCCGATTACTTTTGCTTTGCATCGTGGTATTCAGTTGGAATATCCTGCACCTCATTCTACGGGGAAAGAGCCGAGATCCCTTCACCGGGAGTGACCTCTTTAGCAAAGGTTTTCGTCACTATATTTTTATAAAAAGTTATGCAGTTCCTTCAACGATATCAAGTTCATTACGTTAAAGGTTTTTCGCCAAAAACCAGCCGTAGCCCTCCGTCATTTCCTACAGGTATTATTTAGTATTCGTGCTGCGTTTGTTGACCTAGTCAAGACGTAGTGTTCGGTAGCTAAGTGGTACTTGTTTGTTGCATAAGTGGGATTGGTTAAGACAGTCGTGCGGCCTTGTTGACCTAGTCAAGGGCACGTACGGGTGGGTTTAATGCAATCCAGAATAATGACGGGTTGAACTTGACTGGCGGTTTATGGTTTGTTGACCTAGTCAAGGTCATAAACCGCTTGGGGTAAAAATTACATCGGGAGTTTCAAAAGAACTGAAACTTGCCAGACATGCGCATACCTTCTGGAGTGTGGTGACGTGAGTGGATTCGGTCATGTTATCATGCGATGATAGTTGGATCCCGATTCCTGCTGATGAGTTGGTTTACTCCTCAGGTGATCCCGACTAGTTCTTCTTTCAGGTTTGGAGGAGAATTTGACGGTACAGTGGGAGGTTTCCTGATTAGATAAAGTGATAACCATTCTGATCTTGGTTAGAGTGCACGCTGAGTGTTTCTTTTCTCTCTCTCTCTGGCAGCGACCATTGACCCGACCCTGGACTATGACTCAGTGACCAAGTTGACCGAACCTTCTTAACACAGGCTTTTGGATTGTCAGAGTTGCAAACCTCATTGCCACTCCTACTTTTACCCTTTTCTCCAGGACACCCCATATTACTACGAACGTCCACTTCCATTGGACAAAACCATCGTATGGTTATATACGAACTCGAAGGACTTCTAGGATGGTTTCTGGTTCTGGAGAAAACGAATAGGATTATTCAGTTTTCTTTTCCTTATACCTTCTCTCAGGTTGCGAGTACTCCTTGGTTTAGGAGATAGTATACCTATTACGTAAATTGGATAGTCTTCTTCCAAACCTTAGGCTAGTGCCGACCGGTAGGGAATGAAGAAAACCAATTAGCATAACGAAGGTGTGCAGAAGGTATTAAGTTAAGACAAAGCAAGGGATTAGTAAGAGGGCAAAGTAAATTATGACTGCTATTCACGATCAAACCAAGTATTTCTTCGCCAATCCTAAATCACCTTTCTATTTCTCCAGGACACTCCGTATCACTACGAAGATCCACAGTTTATTTGGATACTCCATCGTATGGTTATATACGAACTCGAAAGGAACTTGTTCCAGTTCGGGGATGGATTCTGGTCCAGGAGAAATAGGAATAAGGTTTATTCGGTTGTCTTTTATCTTCACCTTCTCTCGCATTGCGAGTGCTCCTAGGATTAGGACAGTACACCCATTATGCTTATTGGATAGTCTTCTTCCAAACCATAGGCTGGTGCCGAACGGTAGGGAAGGAAGAAAACCATTTGGCCTAAGGGGGTGTGCAGACGGTAATGACTAAAGACATATAAAGGGATTTGGACAGATGGCAAAGAGATATACGGGTACAGTTGTGAATCTGGATAATGGTAGAGGCATTACTAGGAATACCAAGATACCCTATCGAAACATTTCAATGTTTCAGTTCAACTGTGTACTGTTAAAAGAAAACTGATTTCCTGATTAGACACTTGCTCCAGTGTATGTATTTACCAGGTTTGATTCTCACATCTGTATGGTTTTACAGATGATGAGTGGGAGTAATTTATTGGGAATAGGGTGATCATCCTCATTATATCGGGATTCGTTGTAGTCGGTGATATTTGAGGAGATCACCTGGGCTGTTTGCCGGTCGGCAAATATTTGGTTTTGAATATCCGTTGTTATGCACCAATTTCAAATTGATATATCTGTACGTCTATTTTTATAGAGTGAGATATACCTTTTGAAATTATGTCTATGACATTTACCTATATCAGTGGATGGTTAGGTAAGGAGCATTGAACAGCGGTGTAATTCTTCTTAACCATAGTACAGTTTTCAACCTACGACACACAGTGAATGAGTTGTTAGACTCAGGGACTTATACAGAGTATTGTATATTGTCCAGTGTCCATTAGGACAATGGGGTTGGTCCTCATACTATATTCTGTTTACTTTTAACTACTCTAATTCTTAGACATGTGTTTCGTAGAAACACAGGGTCTGAGTTTTGAGGAGTTATTGGTATAAGAATAGAGTAGAGAACCAGGTATTGCAAGTATCGGGATTCTTCAAGGTGATCGAAGATGTAGATACTTGTGTATGGTATTCAGTTGATAGTAATGAGAACTTGCTTCTCTTTTAGGTTACTCATAATTGGAAGCATTCCTAAGTTGGGTAACGCTGATCGGCCTCCTTCCATTTAGTTGACATGCACTGGAGACAGCTGCATGATTTGAATCTGGTTCAATTAAATCAGTGCCTCTGGTTCTATATTGGGTATAGAACAGTTCATATCTTAACGATGTTAAGGTACGGGGAGTTGTCCGGCTTATGATTAAAACCAGACACTGGACAACTCAAGGCGCGTTTCTGTAATGGCTGTTTGTGGGTTGACCCAGGCTATGACGAGGGTTGACTTTCTACCATCTGGAAGATCAATAGTGATATTGTTCTTAACTCGCCACATTTTAAAAAAAAAGAAATGGATTTTTCAGAAAACAGAAGTGGGAGTATGGTAGAACTGGAAGCGATTCCAGAACCGCAAACGATTACTGAAGATTTCATAAGAACCTAAAGATTCAATCTGGCTTGACATTCCATTGGCCACTCCGCAGATAAGGTGGGTAACTTCAGGCACCCGAGAGGCACTCCGGTAGCCTCAAGGACGGTGACAGGGAAGTTCTTGTTTACCCACACTTGCCATTGTTGTTGTTCCAGGCTGCGAGACCCGGCAGGAGGAAGAGTATAGCGTCGTTCTAAACTTGCTTTAGAAGTGCGCGTCTATATGACTCTGCCAGAGGGTTGTCGTAGTCAGTGGGAGCAGCGGAAGCATTGGTGGACATCAGGCTTATGTCTATTTATAGACTAAAGCAGATATAGCGGAGATAGATCATCTATTTCTGATGTGACAGTCATTGGTTTGATGTCATCAGAATAGGGGATGGATCTGTTAAGAAGGTAGTAGGGTGTGATGTCCTGGTTTTGGATGACATACACAGAGTAGGAAAGGAAACTCCTATAATACGATCGGTTATACTTTGGTTGTCACACAGTGGTTTCTCCACACAGGACTTGGATATTATATCAGACATTCTGGTTACTAGATCTATGGTTTTAGAACTAGATTTGGGTGGTTTCCTAATCTGGGTACCTTGACAGCATTCTATGAGTATTTAGAATGGACGACTCCTGGTACGGTAGTACACCTGCAGGTGATGGAGTCACCCTCTCTAAAGGTGTCTTACAGACTAAAGGGGAGAGGGATACGCATGATTGACAGATCACTTGCTTAGGCAATTGAGTCAATCATGAGATGCCAAGTACCACACCAGATGTTGTTCTTGCAGTAGCTGCAATAAGCTGATATTAATCCAATCCTGGAGAAACAGTCGGAAGCAGTTTTAGAACATAAGTTGATGTTCTAGGGATGTGATAACGACAGCCTCTTTTAGGAGACGGTTGTCACTCCAGGCTTCCAAGGTGACATAGATGGCAGAGTGGCTGTCAGAGTTATATTTTCTCCTTCTGACGAGGGGCAGTATTTTGGACAGGTGGTCTAAGGCAATACTGAGGGAGGCATGGCGCTGGGTACTGATTAAGTTCAGTTATCGATACAGTCTAAGAAGTTTGGATTTAGAGTTCATTTATGAGCTAGGTCCCATCAGATATCCAGACATACTCTAAGACAGGTATTGCTCATTTCGGGAGATGGTTTTCTCTGCGAACTTGAGATATAGAGAGACATAGAAAGAAACATCACAGCGGATCCACTCACTGAGGCTATTCCTCAAATGCAATAGTTTCGCAAACGAGCTTTGTGAGACTGACTAGTAGAGGAGTTGGGTGTTCGGTATCACACGGGCTGTGAGTATGCGACATCGCAATAATTAGCCTTGAGTGCAAGTGGGAGATTGTTGGAGATAGTGCCCTCAGAGTCAATTATTGGATCACAGGCACGTGATTGCAATGATTGAGGGAGGACCTATCCCAGGAGGACAGTCTTACTCAAGATGATAGTATGCTATCTGGTTTATCTTTATCATCGTGTACTGCGTTAGGTGGCCTGACAGGTCGCTATTGCACGTTAATAGAGCCCCTAGGATTCTTGCTTAACTGCCAGCAGTATGAGGGCGATCGTATACGTGGGAGCTGGTAGTCTATAAGCACATCCTTAAAAGGTCCCTAGTCGTGGGAGTTTCGAGACAGGGCATCGATTCTCCAGAGTAGACTAGTGTATACAGTCGAGACCCCGACGAGGGGCGGTGGCCGGTCTCACAAGCCACTGGTGTCAGTTGGTTCACCTAAGATGTATACAGGTGCTCATTGGGTTATGAGTACACCGGACATGACTCGCCGGGAACCTGCTAGTTGGGATTATACCAGATGTCAGATAGCAGTTCCCTGGTGACATGTGTACAGGTTAGTTCATCGACCTGAGATCGTCATTTGTCTCGTGTGAGTTCCCAATGTGCTTTGATTACTACCCTACCACGGCTCAAAGGAGTCGTGCAAACAGGTTTTAGTTGGGTACAGTCCCGAGCCACATGGAGGCAGTGAGCGGATCTGCAGGGGTTCGTCTCTCCCGGTATCTGTGTCTAGGAGAGCAATTATACAAAGCCCTCGGCCGAGGCAGGAGATTAACCGGTAGGTATTCCAGTTGTATCTCAGGGTGTTCTGGGCTACACTCCGACACGACTTGTACCGCTTTTGGGGGTCTGATTTTTACCAACCCCCTAGGCCCGCCATGCGATACTCATAGACGAACGGACCGGACTGTACGGATATTGTCACTGACAGGCTCAGTAGGGTGTCAGGATGAGTTCGCTCATCGACGTCCCTTTTGGTCAATAGCTGGTGGCCCGTCACGTATTGGCTTATACCTCTGACGTGCTAGTGGTTAAATCCACAGCCATAATATTGACGAGTCTTTAGAGTCCACCACACTTACAGTTACTCAAGCTTTCGGGCGAAACGCTGTAGGGGCCGTATGGAGATATGGCAGGGTCCGACCAGATACGTGCGGTATTGCACGGATCAGGATCGGACGGTTAGTACTAGTGGCCGTATAGATATATGGCAAGGTTCGATCGGATACGTGCGGTATTGCACGCATCAGGATCGGACGGATATTACTAGCCGGCTTTGGTTTAAGCCGGATCCTAGTATAGTACAGTGTAGATTTTGTCTCTTTGCATTTGTATCCGGACGGAATACAGATGCGGGTGTGTATGCACAGTATCGGGGTTTTCCTGTAATTTATTACGGGACCAGTTTTCTGGAGTTGCCAGTTTGCATTCCGTTCCGGCCGGTTTTCCTTTGTTCTTTCCCGGCCGGACTTTTCCGATGGAGGGGGTTATTTGCAAGTTTGCAAATAACATCTTGTTGAGGGGTTCTTTGCATATTGCCATGCCATGATCACTTGACTTTGTGACCTCATAATGGTTGCTCTATACCTTGACCATGCTCTCCCTCTCCATTCACACATGAGGTATGGCCGGCAACTGTGTGGGAATGGAGTGAGGATTATTTTGGTGGGATAATTTCCTTCTTGTATTTTGTAGGCCCCCATTAGTATGAGTGTGCTGGAGTTTAGTTTTGATGTGGTGGATGATTAATTTCTTTGAAAAAAAATGAGCTTAAAATGAGGCTCATTTTTTTGACAGCAAGAGTGAGATGCTTCATTTAATTTCCAGTGAGCACACATTGGTTTTTAGTGAGCAAAAATGGGAGTTTTGATTTCTGGCCGAGCCCATTTTTAGCAGGATCCTTTTTCCCTCTTGCATCCATGAAAATTCTTGTGCACAAATTCCTCCATACATGGCAACCTCATAAACCCCAAAGAGACAAAGCAATACACATTCTACAGCATATCTTGGGCACGTCGACTAGCCAGCTTCGTGCCCGAGTTGCCTCGGTATTGAGGTGGGAGCCCGTAAAAGATGCAGACGATGTGGTGCCCTTCCGGCAAGGATGCGACGACCGGAGTTTCCGCAGGAGATCGGGACGACGACGAGAAGACCGGAGGACTCGGATCACTCGGTATATCTCTCACCCTTTCTCTTTTTAGCTAGTATCGGTTAATGGTTACGATCCGGGTATATTGTCCGCGGTAGCGCCAGTTTAAAGTTAAGAAAAATTTTGATTCCGCATTTTGGCCTCGGATAGACGGCCGGGGCGCTGCCGTGGCGCAACACTTCCTCTAGATCCTTGTCCGTCCTTTCCTAATATTTGCTCTAACCTTCATGGAAGACATGCATGTCCGGTCCTTTATACTACGGTTTCACCGTTACCTCGTGGGTAGGGTGCCGTAGGGAGCGGATCATGCATGCATGCATGAAGTTCTAGTTATTACAAGTTATTGGGCATGATAGAGATGAGAGATCTTCATCTCTCAATCCCTTCCTTATTCCTAACCCTAACAAGCGAGGAAATTACTCGCTCATTAGGGGATCTATTAGAAACATCATATTAAGATTACTTACCTACTGCAGTTTAAAAGATACTACATTAGATTTAAACTAGGGCAAAGGAAGGATTTATCTAGGGCAAGAAACAATTATAAAACTAAGGCAGAAAAATAAAAACAAACTTACAGAAAATGATGCTCTTCCACTGAATTGAATCTGAATTTTATTTATCAAAAAGAGGTATCCCTAATACAATCTTTAGAATACAATTTTATAGGGAAATAGGGAAATTAGGGTTACAGGACTCGCACATGTGAGATTACAAAATACCCCATAAAAATCCCAACCAACGCACCGACTGGAAAATTCTGCACCGACACGTGCAGCAGATGGCCGCGGAACCGCGGTCCCAGCGTGGGTTTGGCCGCGGTTCCGCGGCCAAACTAGGGAGTTGTGTCTGGAAAATTTTGGGTTTGCTTCTATGCTGCTTGGGCCTTTTATTTCTTTATTTCTTTTCTCCTTTTGGCTTCTGGTTCTTCTCCAGATCTTCAGTGAAAACTTGTATTGGTCTTTTAACTTTTTCACTTTGACATTTTTGGAACTTGCGTTGCCTTGTACCTCTGTGAACTGTTATTCGTCTAGGCTTAACTAGGATCCTTCCACTTGTTGGTCAAAAGTCCCTCTTTTGTATCAACTTTTGTCTTTTTCACTGTTTTCGCTCTGAGAACCTGTATCCTGTAATATGTAGCAGACATGCGTCAAAAGCACCTGTTTATTTATAAAACGAATAAGAATGGGGAATAAAATAATGCAATATTATGGTATGAACACGTCCTCAAAATTGTTGTTTCAGGACCACATCTTCCAACGACTCTTCTTCTATCTCCACTCCCCAGAATCAGACCGTAGAGATTCTGAATGCACTGCAAAGTTTGAAGGAAGCCCAGGAGTGAACAAACGACCTGTAAGCTGAAGGATTAAGAAAGCAGATTACTCCGGCACCGGCGGAAGCCTCCAATCGTAAAGGGATCCCTGTTAGACAAGGAAAAGAGCTGAAGATGAAGCGCCCACTTGTCCCCCAGCAACGGAAGCTGCGGAAGACTCAACGTTGTGGATACTGCAAGAAGCCAGGACACCTTCAGAGAGATTGTCGCAGCGCCAAGGGGAATGCCTGATTTGCGGATCCAGCGAACACCTTATCAATGGTTGCCCTAAAAGGAAGGAGCTACAAGGAGGCGGTCCGTCCATACTCTCCACTCCTGCTAAGTGATGGTTATTTCGTAGTTCGAGCTTCGGGGATAGTGCGGACCCAATGCAGGATTCAACTCGCATGATGAGAATGTAGCGGCCTGGAAAATCAAAGAAGAATTATCGCCTTTCCGCTTTCAATAAAAAAATGTTGTCACGCTTTTGTAAATATTTTTCTTTTCGTTTGAGATCTTGTATCCGTTGAACTTTTAGTTGAATGTAATAAAATTCTGAGTTGTGATGTATGTATCGTCCCCTTCCCACTCACTTTACTTATAAAATTCGTTGCATCAATATTCTAAATCTTGATTTTCCAGTCCTTACCTACAGCATGTCTTCCGTGTGCTATCGGATCCTTGGTTATCTTCTTAATATGTCCCACTGTCTGATCATAACTCTTTCTTTTCAGGCTATGGCCTACCCTGGAGCAGCGCCGCCTCTAGATGAGGACACACGGTCGTGCGTTTCCTTGGATTGCATGCTGGTGAGTTCAGATGACGAGATCAACGGCTCACAGGCTATTTTCGGAAACAGTGATTCCGAGAGTGAGGAATTCACAGCTCAGAAGTCGACATGATCAGCGACTCTGACGACGAAGAAGATGACCCGATGAAGACCCAATAGAGGAGGACCCCGAAGAGGACCCGATAGAGGGAGATCCCGAGGAGGACCCGATAGGAGAAAATCCAGAAGAGGAAGACCTAGCGGAAAATCCAGTGGAAGAAAATCCCATGGAAGAAGATCCAGAAGAAAAGAATCACATAGAAGCAGACCTCGATGAAGAAGCTCTAGCGGAGGAAGAAGATCCAGAAGAAAAAATCACGTAGCAGCAGAAGAAGCTCCAGTCGAGGAAGAAGGACCAGAAGAAGAAGACCCCATGGCAAAAGAACCTCCAATGGCAATCCCTGCGAGGCGATATGGAAATGGACGCCCCTATCTGAGCGCGCGAGCCTACCGTAACCTGCTGAACTTCTATAACCGCGCCTGACGCGATTTATTTTTTGTCTGCTCTGGCCAAAATAAATCTATGTATAGTTTAGGGCCATCTTTTATTTTCGAGGATGCCTTGTTTGGAATTTTCTGGAATGATAATAAAATTTCTGAGTTCGCTAATCTTTTGATTTTGGTTCGCATGATGCTTGACTGCTTCCCCTATACATTTCCTCTCCTCCTGAGATTCATTACTGTCCTTCACTCCTGCGCCTTATACTGTTTTGACCCTCGCTTAGATTTGAAAGTACCGCATCCCGATCTTTTGAATGGGCCTTACTCTATTGTAACCCCTACCCTGGCTAGCCCTTATACATCAGTAGTGCTTCCTTTTATTACATTTAGGGGCATCGTCATTCGAAAAATTTAGTTTTCATTATTTCATATTTATTGATAGATTGTGTGTTATTAACTATTTCCGTTTTACCCATTTTAGAGGCTCTACTATTCCTCATGTTTTCAATAGCGCAATCATATATCGCGCAGTTTTACTTTGCTCTATGTCTCTTAGTATCACCACGTGGATTCCTAAGTTATTTTAAAAATCGTTTGACCGATACAGTTATTCTAAAAATACTTTGGCCTATCAATAAATCTTTCACTATTTTATTACTGTTATTTTATTTTCCCTGGTATTGTGCTTATAGTTTGCTATTATATATGGTTATGTCTGATGCCATTACTTTTAGCTGCGCTATTTTGATATACGTATGTATGCATATTTAGAATTTCGATTTTATCTAGCATGCCTCGAATGTTATTGTTCGTTGTTGCTATTTTTATTCTCTAGTATATATAGTTTGCCCTTATAGTTGATTCCGCCTTATACTTACTTAGACCTTCAATTTTTTCTTTCTTTTTAACTGCTTTAAGTAAACCACTATATGTGAATGTTCGAGGTCGTAACTTTTCGCATGTTATTTTATATAGCTTATCGCTTGATTTAAATTTCGAGGACGAAATTTTTGTAAGGGTGGTATGATATAATACCCAGTTCCTTTATACACCAATATCCGTATTTTTATAAAAAAGGTTACTTAAAAATTTATTTATTTATATTTATAAATTATTTTAAGTATTTTAAACTCCCAATCCTTCTTATTTTTCCTTATATATTTTCCCTCTCTCATTTCCCAAACCCTAGCCCCAGTTTCATTTTCTTTGTTTTTCCTATGACCCCTCACAGCCCGGCCCATTTCTCTATCTCTCTTTCCCCATGTCATCTAATTCCCAGAACTTAGCCCATCACACCCCTCCCCTTTTCCCATTCATTCCTTTTTCCCCAATTCCCTTTCCCGGCCCACGCTGCCAAGCCCCTACACGCGCCCACGAATCCTCCCTTCGCGCCCGACTCGATCCGTTCTCATCCCTTCTCCCCAACACAATTCTTTTTCTCGCTCGATTTCTCCTACTGCCCCACGTCGCCGCCCGCCTAGCCAACGCCCCACTTCTTGCACCCACGACGCGAGCGCGCCTCCCTCTAACTCTCGATCTCCTCTCGTTCTCCCGCTCCCTCACCCGCCTCTGCTTCTACCAACCATCGACCCCAAAGCTGACCCCTCACACCCAAGCACACCCATCGACAGCCGAGACCCCAACCGCATCACCGGTGACTTTTCATACCGCCGACGTCACCACCATCCTTACCTCCTCCAAAAAACCACCATACCGAACTGACCCCCTCCTCCTTCTCCTTTCCCGCTCAATCCATGCACAACCAAGAACCTGCTGCATACTATGATGGTCAGCTCCGGCCGACCCCAGCATCGCCGACAACCTCCTCCAACCAAACCTCCCCACGCAAAGCCCCACATCCCCTCCTCCTACCATGAGCAGGTCGCCACCTCCTTCTCCTCCCGTCACTTACCCCAAGCACCGCATCGGCCACCTCCGTCGCTGACACATCCTACCGCCGACGAGTTCCTCGTCACCACCAAGCCCCCTCTCCTTATCACAACACCTTTCTCTCTCGATTCCCCCTCTCACAACATCTCTCCCTCTCACACAGCACCTCTCTCTCAACTTCTCTCTCTCCCCCAGCAAACATTTCTCCCCCCTCTCCCTCTAAAACATTCCTCTCTCCCTCTCTCCCTCAGCAACATCTCACTCCCTCTCTCTCACGGCAACATCTCTCTCTCAACTCTTCTTCAAAAGAACCCTAGACCAAACCTAACCCAATCTCACAGTCGAGCCCCGACATTTCGTCAAACACATGCATCGATCACTGCTGCCGCTATTTTGGTCACCGACGTCATCATCAAACTGTGGCCCCGATCCCCTGAAGCCATCATCGTCAGCAACACCCCATCCGTCGCAACGCCAACACACGCCCGTCGCACCCACCGAGCCATCGAATCCAAGAGCCCAAGATCGAGCCGAGGCCGCGAACCCTAGCCGCGCCACTCGCTGCGCGTTCGTGCTGTGGCCACTGCCGTGCATCGCCAAAGCGTCTCCAGGCAAGTACCCTACTTGCTACATGCTAGATTATACTGTTAAACTTCAAAATATTATTAATTCCATGTTTACGGTTCGTGAAAACCTATATGACATAAGTGCTTGATGCAAAACCCGAACGAAAACCTTCCATTAAACTGACGGTACTTGATTATATATGCTGTCCCGTGTGTCAATGAACGTTGTGGTGAAATTTGACTTGAAAATATAATCGTTAATGGCTTGAACGATCACCCCCAATTACACCCGTTAAAACTGAATATTTCCCGCGTCTGAAACTTGTTTAAATCATAATTAATTGTGTACACATTAAAAGGATGCGTGCGATGGCTCGTATCGAAGTTAACTATCTAACCCACTGCACCATATTGTTGATCACTGAATTTTAATAAACAACGACTGAGAAAATTGCGGAGGTGTACAATTCTGGATTGCAGTCCAGAATGGAAATCCCGATTAATCCCTTTTTCTAAACCCCTGTATATTGCTGTTGAAATATGAGAATGTGTGGAACCCTTTATTGTTACATAGGAAATTGAATTAGCTTTCCTACTCGACTGGTCTCACTGGTTTCCTCAACTGTTTGATATTTTTAATTCATTTTACAATGTCGATACGTCTTGCTGAATTCTGCAGAAGCAGATTTTACACATCGAACATAATCTGTCCATAACTCCTTGTCGCCATAATATATTTCTGATCTGCCAATTGCGGTGGAAACATAACTGATAATCCTAAATATAGTTCAATATAGCGTATCCTAATTACGATCCCAACTGGGATTAAAATGCGTTACGAAACGGACTTCCGATTATGAAACCGGATTTCCAGCGGTGAACGCTTAAAATGAAATGGCCATATCTAGTGATCTTGAAACTCGATTAACCTGAAACCAATTTTGATGGTTAGATATTTAAACATACTGCTTATCCCCTGTTCATAGTTTTGCTAAATTTTGCATGTATGATTTATGATAAATTATACGAGTGGTAGGACACCGATTGATGATATCTTAAGCATGCCTTAATTACTACATTCTCATCACATTCCATATATGTCATTGCATTGGTAACCTAGTGATCATGTGCATATTAGTGTTTGATTATGGCAAGTACGTTAATGTTTAAGCATGAACGGATAAGTGAAAGTGACACGTACTTGTACACAATCAAAGGACCCTATTGATTTATTGCATTGTCGACGTCTGTGGGACGTGTATAAGTGTGACTGTAATTGGTATGATGGAAGCACTTGTATGGGTGTCACAGATAAGGCACCAAACACTGTCCATTTATCTTGGGTATCAGTCGAGACATGCTTGATGGTGACCCTGTCTTCAGTTCTCGCGTAGACTCGTCATGGACCGACTGGTATTTGAGTTTATGGTTGGCGTTTGATGTAGACCATGGGGTGTGGGGTAGTTTGCGTGTGAGTTCAACAGAATCTTGGGAGTCCCATGCCGGCACATATGGAGATATATAGAGATATATAGGGATATTACTGATTATTACCGTGCGTGTTTCGGGCCCGTGGTCCCTTGCCCTTGGGTGGGGGATACTGCTGCGTGGTTGACTCTCACACTTGGACTGACGATAGGCTTAGCGACCTGTACAGTGAGACATAGAGACTGATAGGTTTAGTGACACTGACATGTATTGCTTACTGATTCAACATACCTGCCATACTGTTTACTGCTTTACTGTTTGCCTGCTCTATTAGATAGCTGCATTGGCTACTTCATGTTCACATCTTTACTCTTTTGATACTGTTACATATTCATTATTATTACCCGGGTTACCATTGTATCGATATATATATATTGCTACCGTGTCGCTCTGACAACCTGAGTATGCATGCTCAGAGTGAGAAGTGGATCTAGCTTGGACCAGGACCTGACGTACCTCGAGGACATCGCGGACATCTTGATCAGCTACCCAGAGATATACTCTCTTGATCTCCATCTGGTTAGTTCTTTTGTATTCGTTTTGATTTAGTTACTACATTTCTCATTACCTGTGCATTGTTTACTGATTACCACGTAAAGCTAAAAGCCGAAGTATGACTACGGAGAGATATTTCCTCGACCATAGGAGCATGGCTGGCCTTATCAACCCTCTCGTATTCCGTATTTTGGGAAGCGGGACGTGACACTTCGGGATGACAATCAAGCGCGTGGCGACGTCAGCATCGGCAAGCGAAACTCAGGTGAGTAGATTTATATCTACCGGGGAAGTCGGATGGATGGAGTATAGCACCCCCGCAATGTCGTAAGAAATGATATGATGTGATATAGATATACTTAGATGGGTTATTGAGGGATATAAACACTTAGCAAGAAAAGTTTTAAGAGATCATCGGTTAATGTTAGCGAGAATTGAGGAAAGTGGTTTAGTTGGTTTCTTAGTCGCGAACCCTAGAGTGAGGTGTTACCCATACACATGCACGCACGGGATATGGTTCTGGGTGTGCATGTTATATGTATGTGTGGATAAATGTGTATGCGTGGGTTTATATATATACATATACGGGTACACAGGTGATAGATGATTGTATATGGTACTTGGAGATGAGTCGATGTGATTGGGCTTGATGCCGTGAGATCGGTGATATGATTTGCTTCGTATTAGGAGATATGACATGATATTATAGCGGATCTTTAGGCGAGGTGTTTCAGACACACACACATATATTGTTGATGGTATCAGCTTGTACTAGACTTAGATCTGTACCCCAGTTCATGACATATGATGATAAGGATACCAGATGAGTAATGAGATGAATATGATATTTGGCCCATACCCAGATTTGGGATGCCGTACGATAGATTTACCGTACGAGATATAGTTATGAGGATAGATCCATACTCTTGATTCGAGGATGTCATATTATTTATTTTATCGTACGTGATACTATTGAGGCGAGATCACCGACTACTAGATATATATATATAGATCGACTCAGACTTATGTGGATTCCCTTACCCTTTTGACTGGGCTCGAGTCATACTCATTTTCAAAAATGGAGAATCGTGAGTATTTTAAATGCCAAATGGTATGACTCGTATATTGGGTAGGTATATTTTTCAGTGTTGCTGTTACTACATCACTTTCTGTATATTCATGATGTTTCATCGCATTGCATGCTTGTACATATGTTATCTTTAATTATTATGAAACCCTGCTGTCAGGACACCAGCACCTTTATCGATGATGCGTATGTTCCACGTACACTTACTTGCCGGCTCACACACATCATCATCGGTAATTGCCATGTCACGTACACTTTAAAAAATACTATTCATTGACATAGCTTGTTAGTTGGTAGTTGCAATATGTTATAGCTTTCATATGCTAGTTTAACTATTGCATTTATTGCATGATATCAGATGCATTAATATATTCATTGGTCATGCAGTATTATGGAGATTTATGCCGGTATTCACTGTTTATTGACATCAAGATTTTTATGATTTCGGATCCTTCTTGAGATTTCTGGATTTGGAAACCGCATGTGAAAGTTTTATAAACTGATGATTTGTTTTAAAGAGATAGATGTGGTTTTCCTTGATATGATGAGTATTGTCCACCATGATGTTTTCTCGGTTCTGAGATGGTTTTCGAGACCCGATTCGAGGAGCTGGATGAACCGTCTGCGGGTACATGGTGAACCCGGTATGGTACCCCGGGGCAAGAAGCTCGAGTTGTAGACGATGAGCCCGGCAGGGGCAGACTGCCTACAGGTGATTGTTTGGCGCGGCGGATATCCGGAGGATACCGTTCGTGGTCGTGTGATTGATGATATGGGCCGATCCGGACTGACGGAGCCCGAGGTATCGAGATATTGAGATTTGAGATACTGAGATATTGAGATTTGATGATACAGGCCAGTCCGGACAGCTGGAGCCTGAGATATTGAGATTTATGTTTTGTGTCGATACTTGACACTGATTTCTCTGTTGATTTCATTGATGATACTCGATTTATATACATACAGAAATCTCATTAAATAAAGAAAACAGTTGTCTCATTCATGATGTATTCTGTTTCCATTAGTAATGCATTCATACATCATATATCTGATATGTTGCTATCTGAGGCACTGACACGAGCACGTGGTATTGCACTTATGTGTAGATGGATCAGGATATTTATTTAAGGATATTACCTGATATGACCTAGGATAGCGTCATACATGCGATTTCTACTCGTAGATATTTTCTACTCACGAGTTGGCAACTCACCCCCGTTGTGCTACAGTTCTTTGCAGGTTTGATCTTACAGGTTTCATTGCGGCTTAGCTGGCACACTGTTCCTTCCGAGTGATTGCTTTAGTAGGTGGGTTCACTTGCACCGTGACCACCATTGTATATTTGTTATTTCAGTTGTATCTAGTAAAACTCCAGCAACCAGACTTGTATATTTGATAGAACTAGAAGACCAGTGTTTATTCTTTCGACCTTAGAGTCGCGCTTGTATTATTATGGTTTTCTAGTGGATATGGGCTTTCTTTTGAGTTTTGATCCTCGCCCTTCGGCGTTGTATATTATATTACTTGCCTGGTTTTGTCCACCCTTTTAGCGAAGAGCTAGCTCCCGCTTGGGGATGCCTTTATTTATTATATATGCTTTATCAGGTTTGTACCCGTTTGGGGTCTTTATTTAAGAAGGAAACTCTGCCGAAATTTTCAGAAAAGACTTGAGATTTTAAAAATGCATACTTCGGCTTGTGTTGTTAAACTTCTTGCTCAAAAATTGGTTTTTCCTTCACTCTACTGCTTTAATTGGTTTTGATTTCTAGGTTTTGGCTTACTTAGATTACGTACGCATCGAAACGTTTCGTAATTTAAGTGTCGGTCATGTTCTGTATTTTTCGGGTCGTGACAATTGCCTTGAGGGCACTATAGCCAGCAATCTCCCACTTGCACTTAAGGCCAATTATTGCGATGTCACATACTCACAGCCCGTGTGATACCGAACACCCAACATCTTTACTAATCAGTCCCGCAAAGCCCGTTTGCGAAACTATTGCGTTCGAAAAATAGCCTCAGTGAGTGGATCCGCTCCAATGTTTCTTTCTGCATCTCTCTGTATCTCAACTTCGCGGAGAAACCTATCTCCTGAAATGAGCAATACTTGTCTTAGAATTTTTCTGGATATCTGATGGGACTCAGTTCACAAATGAACTCCAAATCTAGCAAATTACTTAGACCATATCTTCCACTGAATTTAATCGGTAACAAGCGCCATGCCTTCCTCAGTATCCGCTTGGACCACCTGTCCAACATACTGTCCCTCAAAATAGGGAAAAACTATAACTCTGACAGTCACTCTGTCATCCAGGTCACCTTAGAAGCCTAAAATGATAATCGTCTCCCGAAGGAGGCTGCCTTAATCATTTCCCAAGAACATCCATTTATGTTCAATAACTGCTTCCCAATGTTTCTTCAGGATTGGATTAATATATGTTATTGCAACTAGTGCAAAAACAATATCTGGTATGGTACTTGACATTTCATGATTAACTCAATTGCCTAAGCAGGTGGTATGCTAATCATGCAGACCCCTCTCCACTTTAGTCTATAAGACACCTTTAGAGAGGGTGACTCCATCACCTGCAGGTACACTACCATGCCAGGAATCGTCCATTCTAAAATATCTTTAGAATAATGTCAAAGTACCCAAAATGGGATACTTGCCAAAGCTAGATCTAAAACCATAGATCTAGTAACCAGAAACCCTGATATTATATCTATATCCTATGTGGAGAAACAAGTTTATGACAACCACAGTATAACCAATCGTAGTATAGGAATATCTCTTCCTATAAAGTGCATGTCATTCTAAATACCAGGACATCACACCCTACTACCTTCTTACCAGATCCATCTCCTATTCTGATGATGTCAAGACCTATGACAGTTACATAAAAAATAGATGATCTATTTCCGCTATACTTGCATTAGTCTATATAGACATAAGCCACTTGTCCTCTATGCTTCCGTTGCTCCCACTGACTATAATAACCCTCTGGCAGAGTCATATACACGTACACTTCCAAAACTAGTTTAGAACGACGCTATACTCATCCTCTTGCCGGGTCTTATAGTCTAGAACAGCAACAATGGCAAGTCTGGGTAAACAAGAACTTCCCTGTCACCGTTACTGAGAAGACCGAAGTACCTCTCGGGTGCCTGAGGTTACCACCAAATCTGCGGAGTGGCTAACGGAATGTCGAAATTAATTGAATCCTTAGGTTCTATTAAATCTTCAGTGATCATTTGTGGTTCTGGAATTACTTCCAGTTCTACCATATTCCCACTTCTGTTTTTTTGAAAAAATCCATTTTACTAAAACCGTGGCGAGTCAAGAACAATATAAATACTGATCTTCCTAATGGTAGAAAGTTAACCCTCGTCAATGCCCGGGATAACCCATAAACTGCCATTACTGAAACATGCCTCGAGTTTATCCGGATTCTGGTTTTAAGCATCAGTCGAACAACTAATTATACCTTAACATCGTTAAGATATAAATTGATTCTATATAAATCTTATATAGAAACAAAAGCACTAATTTAATTAGAACCAGATTCAAAATCATGCAGCTGTCTCTAATGCATATCAATCAAATGGAAAGAGGACAATCAACATTACTCATCAAGGAGTGCATCCATATATGAGTGACCCGAAAGAGAAGCAAGTTCTTAAAACCATTACTATCAACGGAATACCAAACACAAGTATCTACATCTTCGACTTCATCGAAGAATCTTGATACTTCCAACAAATGGTTTTGTACTTTATTCTTATACCTATAACTTCTCAATATCTAGACCTTGCATTTCAACGAAATACATGTCTAGAACTTAGAGAAGTTATTAGTAAACAGAATATAGTACAAGTACCAACCCTATTATCCTAATGGACACTGGACAACATACAATACTTTTTATAAGTCTCCTGAGTTCAACAACTCAAACCCTGTGCGTCGTAGGTTGAAAAACTTTACTTTGGTTAAGAAGAGTTACACCGCTGTTGAATGAACCTTACCTAATCACCAATTGATATAGGTAAATGTCGTAGACACAATTTCAGAAAGTTATATCTCACTTTATAAAATAAACGTACAGATATATTAGTTTGAAATTGGTGCATAACAACGGATATTCAAAACTAAATATTTGCCGTCTGGCAAAAACCAGATGATTTCCTCAGATATCACCAATTACTACGAATTCCGATATAATGAGGATCTAATCACCCAATTCCCAATATCTCCCACTCACCATCCGTAATAACAAACAGATGTGAGAAACTGATCTGGTAAATACATACCCTGGAGTTAGATTCCAATTGGGAAAACAGTTTTCAATTAACATCGCACAGTGAAACTGAAACATGAAAATGTTTCAAAAATGGGTTAACTGGTATTCCTAATAACGCCTCTTCCACAAACCTTATTCATGACAGTAACCATGTACTTACCTGCCCTCACTCCAGTCCCTTTATTATGTCTTTACTTATTACCTTCTGTACACCTTCTTTAGGCTAATTGGTTTTCTTCCTTCCATACCTTTCGGCACCAGCCTAAGGTTTGGAAGAAGACTATCCAATAAGCATAATAGGTGTACTCTCCTAATCTTAGGAGCCCTCGCAACCTGAGAGAAGATAATGGGAAAAGACATCTGAATAATCCTATTCTATTTCTCCTGAACTGGAAACCATCCTCGAATCTGGAACGAATTCCTTCGAGTTCGTATGTTACTATACGATGGCATATCCAATGGAAGTGGGTATCCGTAATGATACGGAGTGTTCTAGAGAAAAGCAAAGTGGATGTAGGAGTGGCAGGGGTATACACGGTCTTTGTCGTGAATGATGGTGATCGCAATTTCCTTTGCCATTATTCCAATCCCTTTATATGTCTTTACTTATTACTTTCTGTACACCACAGTTAAGCTTGTTGGTTTTCTTCCTTCCCTACCGTTCGGCACCTGCCTATGGTCTGGAGGAAGACTATCCAATAAGCTCAATAGGTATACCCTCTCCTAATCCTAGGAGCCCTCACAAACTGAGAGAAGGTAAAGAGAAAAGACAACCGAATAATCCTATTCAATCTCTCCAGAACCAGTATCCATCCTCGAAAAAGTTCCTTCGAGTTCGTTTGTAACTATATGATTGATTTATCCAATGGAAGTGGATGTTCATAGTGATACGAGGTATTCTGGAGAAAATGTAAAGGTGATATAGAAGTGGCAATGATGTATGCGACACCGTGACATTCCAAAAGTCAAAGTGTTTTAAGAAGGTTCGGTTAACTTGGTTTCATGAGCTTTAGTCAAAGGTCGGGTCATAGTTGCAGCCAGAGCGAGAAAGAGAAAAGAAACACTCAGCGTGCACTCTAACCTAGATCAGAATGGTTAATCATTTTATCTAATCTGAATTGCTCCCACTGTATCCTCAAATTCTCTTCCAAACCCAAAAGGAGAATTAGCCGGAATTACCCGAGGAGTAGTCATACTCATCAGTGGGAATCGAGATCCAACTATCATCGCATGATGACTTGATGGAAGCCACTCAAGTCACCACACTCTAGAAGGTATGCGCAAGCCTGGAAAGTTTCCTGTATGTTTGAAACTCCCGATGTGTGTTTTTACCCTAAGCGGCTTATGACCTTAACAGAGGTCAACATATCATAAGTCGCAAGTCAAGTTCAACCCGTCATTGTCCTGGATTAACTTAGACCCACCCGCACGAGCCCTTGACAGAGGTCAACATGACCATGCGACTGTCCTAAATAATCGCATATCTATGCAACAAACAAGCATTACCTAGCTACCAAGCACTGTGCCTTGACAGAGGTCAACATACACAGCATGAATACAAAGTAATACCTGTAAGAAATGACGGAGGGCTACGATTGGTTTTTGGCGAAAAAACCTTTAACGTAATGAACTTGATATCGATGAAGGAATCCAAGTGGTTTTATAAATATACAGTAGCGAAAACTTTTGCTAAAGAGGTTACTCTCGGTGAAGGGATCTCGGCTCTTTCCTCGTAGAATGAGGTGCAGGATATTCCAAACTGAATACTACGATACAAAGCAAAAGGAAACGACTATAGTGAAGTTATTATGTTGACGCAAACTTTTACTCAAGGGGTCACTCCCGATGAAGGGATCTCGGCCCTTGCCTCGTCGAATGAGGTGCAGGATATTTCCAATCGAATACCACTATGCAAAGAAAAATAAAAAGTCTGTAATGTCAGTTTTTTTTTTAAAACTTGGTTCCAACAACATCAAATATAAGTTTGTTTATCCTTGCATTAATAAGAATCAATACAGTCCCATCAATTAATCACACCAGAAAAGAACAAAAATAAAATGTACGTATATGCCATCCGCATTCACCACTGGGTCCCGTCATCACCCGTTAGGTTAACTAATGACAGAGCGGGGACTGGACTAGCGCGAGTGCAAAATATATACAACATCTACTAGTATATATATAAATATATATAACAATCTTCCCAGGCATGATATAAAGCAACATCACAGAAACATCACAGAAGCAACACAGAATGGTAGATAATCTAGAGCCCCGGGTTTCACTTGAGCCGCAAGTGAGACCCGACGTTCCCTATCGTGTGGATAGCATGTGCAATGAAAGCAAGACTCCTACGAGCCGCCAAAACCAGAAGTGAGGCAACCCCTTTCAATAAAGTGAATGGGCTACCCAACACTTCACGGAATCCGGTAACTTGGGCACCCCTCCGTGGGTCATCCTATACCCCCTACGAGTGCGGCGAATAGATCGCCAGTTCTAGAGTAAGGTCCCCTCTGTCCCAACGCCATGAGATGCGGACCAGTTGCCCTCTAGAACCCGGCTATTCATGCACTCCACCGTGGGGTAATCCTAGTATAGAAAAGAAAATAATATACAAGGGTGACATCGACCTCAACCCGGTCGTGCCCCAAAAGAAAAATATACAAACTGGCAGTGACGGCAGTCCACATGTCGGACGCTCGCCCCGCAATATCAAATGTACAAATGAAATTAAAACTGTACTAACATTGCACCATAGCTATCCACCACGATGATCCAATCAACATCACAGTACAACACAGAACATCAACGTGAATGTCACGTTCGCAAACCCGTCTAAAGGAACATATAGCAGTTAGACGGGTTTACCGATCAAATGACATTCACGGCCGCAGATTATAATATATGTACTGATATAAACATTTAAACAGTGTTAAAACATCGACTCCGAAACACCCCGAATAGCCCCCGAACAACTGATAACAAAATATCAAAAATGGGCAAAATAAACAATACCACTGCACCAATTTTCCAGAGACCAAACCACACCAAAAAAACCAACTCCAAACACCCTATTAGGGCCGGCCTCCCCGTTTTTTCCACTAATGTGCTCGGTTAAAATCCGGCGAGGTGGGCTCGTTTTTGGGGTGTGGTCTTTGTTCATATCGTAATTTCGCATTATTATATTCCCCATTCTTATTCATTTTACAAATAAACAGGTGCTTTTGACCCATGTTTGCTACATAGTTATAGGTTACAGGTTCTCGGAACAAAAGCAGTGAAAAAGATAAAAGACGATGCAAAAGTGAGACTACGACCAACAAATAGAAGGATCTTGATCAAGCCTACACGAAGATCAGTTCACAAAGTACTAGACAGCGCAAGGTTAAAAGCTTCAACACAAAGCGAACGGTTAAAGTCCACTACATTACTCATTGTGGAGATCTGGAAGCAAAATAGAAGATATTCTGAAGAACCAACTAAAGAAATAGGAAGACAAACAAGACCAGAACAAACACAGGAAATTTCAGAGTCCAAGCTCCTCTTTTGGCCGCGGAACCGCGGCCAAACCTAGCCTATGGCCGTGGTTCCACGGCCGTGCTAAGCCCGTAGTGGCGATAATTTTTTCCATAATGCTTGGCGGCGCTGACTAGTCTTCCTAGGGGTATTTTTATAAAAGCATACATGTGGCGATTGTAAACCTAGGGTTTTCTATGTCCTATAAATAGAGACCCAAATACTTGTATTAGGTCATGCCTCCTTTCATTAATAAAATTCAGATTTCTTTTGGAGAGCATCAATTTGTAAGTAGTTTTAATTTTTGCCCTAGTTCTTAATTTATTTTCTACCCTAGGTTAAATTTATTATCTGCCCTAGTTAGATCTTTAATTTCTTGCCCTAGATAAATAGTTTAGAGATGTTTTTCAATTCCCTAATGAGCGAGTAATCTCCTCGCTTGTTAGGGTTAGTTTTGGGAAAGGCTTGAGAGATGAAGATCTCTCACCCCTTTCTTCCCCATCATATATAATTAATAGGACTCCATGCATACATGCACACACCGCTCCCTACGGCACCCTATCCCATGAGGTAGCGGTGATACCGTAGTATAAAGGCCTGGTTGAGCGTGTTTTCTATGGTGGTTAGGGTAAGGATTAAGAAAGGAAGGACAAGAACCTAGAGGAAGAAACACCGTTTCTTCCCGATGGTACTAATCCTCTTTATTAATAATTACCATAACACCTCATAGATCTTAATTTAGGTATAGAAAGCGGTTAGATTTATTGACTTTCCAAACTTACCCTAAACCTAACCCTAGCAAGATTTAGATCTAGATTAATTTAATTTTTAGATTTAATCAATCCGTTCACACCGTTCGGAATTAACACGTAGAACAATTAGGAAATTCACAAAATCCCTGTGGACCGACCCGTACTCACCGGCTAGCTACCAAGCGACGCCGTTCTTGATTGCGGTTACTAAATATTTTTGATCTAAGAAATCTCTAAAATCAAATGGCGCCGTTGCTGGGGATGGAGTGTTATTTTCTTTTTTCTATTTCGGGTTAATCTAAAATTGAAAAATCATAAAAAACTGAAAAATTAAAAAATATAAAAATTTATCATTTTGTTATTTTGTGAAGGGTATTTTTTTTTGAATTTTGCAGGATCTACAATTGAGTTCGGATCTAGAAATCTACAAAGATCAAAACAGAAAACCGAAGATCTGAAAAATAGCGGAAAATCAAAACAGAGGAACTGAAAAAAAATCTTGGGATCCGAACAGAACAACAGACCGCGGAACCGCTGTCGGGAAAGGCCTCTGGCGGTGAAAACGCGGTAGGCCTGTGACGTCAGCAAGTGGAAAAAGCTCTGTAAGTTCTCGTTTCTTCTCCTCTGTCGATTTTCCTGCAGGATTCTTTGCGCTAAAAAAACTCTCCCCCTTCCAATAATTGATCTTGTGCAGGATTCTTTGCGCCACGCTTTAAAAAAAAATTGATTGTAAGTGGTTGTTTACTGTTTTGCATATTTTTAATCGGACTTTAAGGGGCTTGAAACCAATGCAGATTGGGTGGGGATTTCATCACCCTTCCCAGGACCCCAGAAATCACATAAGGCATTTTGCATTGACCTTCAATTAATTAAAAAAAGATTTGACTCAGCCTTAAAGACTTCGCGCTCAATAGGACAGAGGACTAGTTGTAGGCATCGGCCGTTGATCCTAACCTGACTTTATGGTGTCTAGGCAAGTGTGTCTAAGGCGAGTGGTTACTTAATTAGGGCCACTACTTGTAGTGGAGAGCCTCCCACTCACCTGGCACTTACTGTAGGGTTCCTTGGCACACTAATGAGGTCTCACAACAGATCAAACATGCCCAATTCAAATTTTTTCATGTGCCTACAAACCCTAATACGGATCGTTAACTAGATGATAAGGCGATGCAAGCAAGTAAACAACTTTATTGCTAAAGGAAAGTGACTACAACCTTTGTAGATCCGGTCCTCCACTTCCTAGGCTCCGTGATGACGTCCCTCCGCTGTACCCATCGGAATCCTAGACTCTCGTGGTGGTTTCATCGGATAAAAGATCGGGCTAGGTCGTCGACTGCGATGCCGAAGATGATCTACGTCGAGGAAACTCAAGATCAAGCTCCAACATCACCAAGTCATGAAACTTGTGAAGAAAACACCCCATACTACTTGGAAAGTGGTAGAGGATGAAGAAATAGGAAGTGGGTTCACTTTAGAATTGGATTTCTCACTCTTTTTCTCATGTTGCCATTGAAGGTAGCAAAGCTTTTTCTTCATCTTGAAGAAGAAGAAGAAAAAGAAAAGAATATGATAAGTATATTGAAAATAGAAAATAAAATGATACTTATCATATTTGCAACCATGGTTTAGTGTAGAGAATTAACTAGGCTTAGTTGAATGGTTAGGGTTAGGAGATGAAGATAAAAATGGTCACTTAGTCAAAGATGTATGAAGCATCAAGAAGCTTCTTGTATGAAAGCAACCATTTTGTTTTCCTTTTTCTTTTAACCAAAATAAATAGATAAATAAATAAGTGAAATGAAACCCTAACCATTCACTAAACATGGTTTAAGTCTTACACAAACCCAAGTTTGCATGTATCATCAAATATGATACAAACAAGTGCACAAAAATATATCACATATACAACTTGTGCATTTCAAGTGAGAAAGTCAATCTTGAGTGAACCAATACTAGTTAATGTAAAGTAATATATCAAATATATAATTATACATTAAATCATTAAATCAACACTTGATTCAATGATCCGGTCATGTCGCATATAACCGACTAGTATCCAATGTATCGACTTATCGAATCAATCTTCGATTCGATAACTAGGTTATATCGCATACAAACAATCGATACATTCATCGCGAGAATAGAATACGGTATCACATACACGCATTATTCTCAGTCCCGTACATATCTCATATGCGTTCCTATTTCGTTTCGCTTGAGCCAGGAAACCTCTGTGTAGGACTCTAAAGACTCGTCAATACGCCGGCAGCAGGTGATGATCATAGCAAACACCCACAAGCCGCAAGCGGTCTGCTAAACGTAACGGCTACCCGGGTATTGAGCGATCAGAAGATCAACGAGCGAGCCCGCTCACACTCCTGTGAATCCAACCAGTAACACTTACCGTACAGTCCGGTCTGTTCGTCTGATATGTCGTATATCTCTCCTAGCGGTGGTAAACGTCAGACCCTAATAGCTTGATAAGTCATGCTGACGTGAGGTCCATAACATGTGTGAAACTACTGATAACACTTACCAGTAGATCACTTCAACCTTGGCCAGGGATTTCCTGTTATGGCCAGTCGAGCATAGCGCAACATCAACCCCCAATACCGAGAGAGACGAATCCCCTCCAATCGCTCATTGCCTCCATGTGAATCGGGACTGTACCCAAAAACCACCTGTTTGCATGACTCAGTAGAGCCGTGGTAGGGTGGAAATCAAAGCACAGTGGGAGACACACAAGACTCTATGACGATCTCGGGTCAACAGACTAAGCTGTACCAGTGTCACCAGAGAACTGCCATCTGACGTGAGGTATAATACCATCTGGGAGTTCTCGGCGAGTCCGTTCATTGTACCCAGTGTAGGGTTCCTAGGCACGCTAAGGAGGTCTCACAAGGCATCAACCATGCCAAATTCAAATTTTTCTTGTGCCTACAAAACCTAATACGGATCGTTAACTAGAATTTAGGCGAAAACGATAACTAGTTAACAACTTAACTGCTAAGTGAACGGAAATACAACCTTTGTAGATCCGGTCCTCCACCTCCATAGCTCTGTGATGAAGTCCCCTCGCTGCGATCATCGGATCTCGGGCTCTAGCATCGGCTTCATCGGAGAAATGGGCGTGCTAGGTCGTCGACTTCGATGCCGAAGATGATCTACGTCGAGGCATCACAAGATCAAGCTCCAACTTCACCAAGCCATGAAACTTGTGAAGAAAACACCCTATACTACTTGGCAATTGGTAGAGGATTAAGAAATAGGAAGTGGGTTCACTTTAGAATTGAATTTCTCACTCTTTTTCTCAAGTTGCCATTGATGGTTGCAAGGTTTCTTCATTGTTGAAGATGAAGAAGATGAAGAAAGAATTTGATAAGTATTTTTATAAAATAGAAAACTAAATGAATACTTATCATCTAGCAACCATGGTTAGGTGTAGAGAATAAACTATGGTTAGGTTGAATGGTTAGGGTTAAGCATGAGACAAAGATGGTGGACTTGTTCAAAGCTTCATGAAGCTTCAACAAGCAAACAAAGAAAGCCACCATTTTTCCTTTTGCCAAAATGAATGAATAAATAAATAAATAAGCAAATAAATCAAGTGAAACCCTAACCGTTGACCAACCATGGTTTAAACCAAACATACACCCAAACTAACATGTATCATCAAACATGATACAATCTTGTGCACAAAAATATATCATATACACAATGTGCACATCAAGTGAGAAAATCCATCTTAAGTGAACAAATACTAGTTAATGCAAAGTAATATATCAAATATATAATTATGCATTAAATCATTAAATCAACACTTGATTTAATGATCCGGTCATATCGCATATGACCGACTAAGATCCAATGTATTGATTTATCGAATCAATCCTTGATTCGATAACTAGGTTATATCGCATACAAACAATCGATACATTCATCGCGAGAATAGAATACGGTATCACATACACGCATTATTCTCGGTCCCGCACATATCTCATATGCGCTCCTATTTCGTTGCGCTTGAGCCAGGAAACCTCTGTGTAGGACTCTAAAGACACGTCAATACGTCGGCAGCAGATGATGATCATATCAAACACCCACAAGCCGCAAGCGGTCCGCTAAACGTAATGGCCACCCGGGTATTGAGCGATCAGAAGATCGACTAGCAAGCCTGCTCACACTCTTGTGAATCCAACCAGTAACACTTACCGTACAGTCCGGTTTCGTCGTCTGATATGTCGCATATCTCGCCTAGGGGTGGTAAACGTCAGACCCCAATAGCTCGATAAGTCGTGTCGATATGAGGTCTATAACAGTTTGAGAAACTACTGGTAACACTTACCAGTAAATCTCAGCAACCCTGGCCAGGGATTTCCGGTTATAGCCAATCGAACACAGTGCAACATCAACTCCATATACCGGGAGAGACGAATCCCCTCCTATCGCTCATTGCCTCTATGTGATTCGGGACTGTACCCAAAAACCACCGTTTTGCACGCCCTCTTGGACGTGGTAAGGTGGAAATCAAAGCACAGTGGGAACCACACAAGACTCTATGACGATCTTGGGTCAATAGACTACTCTGTACCAGTGTCACCAGAGAACTGCTATCTGACGTAAGGTATGATACCATCTGGGAGTTCTCGGCGATTCCGTCCAGTGTACCCAGTCTCCACTGAGCACCCGTATATCATCTCCGATGCTAAACACCAATGGATATGGGATCATCCATCGCCCTTCTGTATGGGTCGAGAAGGTATACGCTAGTCTACTCTGGTATATCGATGCCCCGTCTCGATACACCCACGACTAGGGACTTTGAAGGATGTACTTATGGACTACCATGTCCCCACTAGTATGATCCGCATCATAGTCCAGGTAGTCAAGTACACATCCTAAGGGCTTTACCAATATGTAACAGAGAGACAATCAGTGTACACGTTAAGGTAAAGAGCAACCAGATAGCATACTATCATGTCGAGCAAGAAAGTCCTCCCTATATATGTCCAAGCATCCACTACAATATACATCCTATGTATAGTAATGGCCTCTAGGGCATACATATAACTAACAATCTCCCACTTGCACTAGGGCCATCAGATAGCAGTGGTTGTAGTATCTCATACTTAACCATCCCATAATAGTCTCTCTCTGGGAAAAGGCCTTTGTGAGTGGATCCGCCGTGTTGTCCTCTGAGTCTACTCTCCTAAACTTGATCTCTTGGAGATCAACCATCTCCATGATCAGGTGACACTGCCTTAGAATATGTCTGGATCACTGATGGGACCGGCGTTCCTTAGCATAAGCCACAACTCCATTGTCACACAATGGGAGGAACTAAGCTCATCTCATGAACAAATATACATCCAGACTGCCTCTTTGGTAGCATCTTAAGTAGCGATGTATCCAGCCTTTATCGTCTAGTAAGCCACGGTATTTAGTTTGGAACTCTTCCAACATACCGTCCCTCCACTGAGGGCAAAGACAATGCCTGTGACTGACATTCAGTCGTCCTTATCACCCTGGAACCTTTCCAGTGATTCTCCCCAGGATCGATTGATACCATCTCACTTCAACTAGTGAGAATCCTAACATCCATTTTAGATCTATCTCATAGATCAGAACCCAGGATTTAGCAGGTATCATTTTGATCCTATGTGGAGAATCATTGTGATAAACGGAGATTGACCGAGCGTAGCATAGAAAACTCCTTCCCTATCAAGAGTATGTCATCCATGTACTCTACGAGGATCATCACCATACTCTCTACTACCTTTTTGTATATACAAGGTTCATCTACCATTTTGATGAAGTCAAACTCTTTGACTACCATATCAAAACAGATGTTCCAACTCCGTGATGCCTGCTTTATCCTATAAAGCATCTTGCACACGTTTCCGCTGCTCCCACTGTCTACGAAGCCCTCTGGCTGTGTACTTATAGATGCTCTCTTCTAAAACATTATTTTAGAAAACAGTCATGACACCTAACCGCCAGATATCGTAGTCATGGTATGTAGCCGTGGCAAGTAGGATCTGGATGGACTTAAGCATAGCCAATGAAAAAGGTTTCATCATTATCCACGCATGGTCAATGATGAAAATCTTTATCATGTCTAGCTTTGAAAGTCTCAACTTTTCCATCTACACCAAATAATCTTCTCAAGATATACTTGCTCCTGATGGGGATTTAACCCTTCAGATAAAGCAACCAAAGTCCATACTTTGTTGATGTATAAGGATTCCATCTCAGATCGCTAAGCATCCAGCCATTCTTACAGAGTCACACTCCTGATGGCCAGCTCGAAACTAGATGGGTCATCATCTCATGATGCAATCCTCGCTCCCACTGTCATAGAGAAACAGAAGTATCTCTCAGGTGGGTGAGGAACCCTACTAGATCGGCGGAGAGGCTGAGGTTCGTTGGTCTCTACTGAATCCTTTGGTTCTACCAAATCATCTGCTGTAGTTTGTATAGCTGGAACCTTTCCAGTTCTACATAACTGACTTTGCCTCGAGCTTGTCCGGATTTTGCTTTTAGACATAAGCCGGACAACCCTAAATCTTAACTAGCTTAAGACATGGGCTCTTCCCATACCATATCTCATATGGAGTGGTAGGCTGTGATCTGATTCGAACCCTATTTAATAGGTATGCAGCTTCTCAAGCGCATAACTCCTAAAAAGGAAACAGGTAACTCAGTAGTACTTATCATAGAGCGCACCATATCGAATAGGGTGCAACTGCTCCGCCCCGATATACCATCGTGCTATGGTGTATACGGAGGAGTAATGCTGAAAGAGAATCTCATTCTCCTTTAGAATAGTCCAGAAATTCCGTGCTCAAGTATTCTCCTCCCTGATCGCATAAAAGGACATAATACTTATACCCTCATTTTGGTTCTCTACTTCTAACTTATATTCTGTGAATACCTCAAAAGGTTCTGACTTGTGTTTCAACAGGAACATATGTCTGAATCTTGAGAGATCATCAGAGAATGTAATGAAGTACAAAGAACTGGTCTTGGCATGTGTAGACAGGGGACCTTTATACATCAACATGTATCATCCTAAGAGTTCACTAACTCTTTCTCTGTTTCCATTAAACAAAGCTGGTGTCATTATATCTTTGTGACATGACTGGCAAGTTTCACAAGATGTAAATTCAAACTGATTTAAATATGCATCTACATGTAACTTCAGCTAGTCAGGTCGCATTGATATGACCTAGTCTATAATGCCTCAAGAAGGATTCGTTCATTTCTGAACTCTTCCTCTTGTGTGTGTTCTGTATACCAAGAACTGTAGTTTGATTTAGAACATCAATGCTTTTAGATAACGTGCCTGAACCGATCAACTCTTGATATAGGAAATGTTCAAAACATTATTCAACAATACAAAATTATATCCTTTCTTTACTAATAAAGAGACTGATCTGATTTTGTATATCAGGTTCGGTATCTAATAACATTCGTTCAGAATCAATGTATTGGTAATACAGGGTGACAATGACCAACAGATTTGGCTGCAACACTTGCCCCGTTTTCTGTCTCATGAAACTTATTACCCGTTCTCAGTTCTCTGCCTTTCTATAGCCCTATGTAACAGATTACATGTCTGGGATCCTGATCCGGTATCAGATACCCAGGATGCAGAGGACACTGAGAAACAGTTCTTTGTAATGAACACACCCGAAGGAGATGCATCATATGCACTTTCTTCGTTTGGGCGGCACAGGAATTCTGGTAATCCCCAATTTCTTGCTCTGTCTTATAACAATTATAAGTTGGAGCGGGACCAACGTTCCCCTGCTCAGTATAACAAGCGGGTTCGGTCAATATTCCGTATAATTATCTTGATTAAGGCGTGATATGGTCGCTACCTGGAGAGAGAGAGAAGAAAACACTTAGCGTATGCTCTTGCAAGAATAGATTGGTTATTATTTTATCTAATCAGGATGGCTCCCACTGTTTTTATCAAATCTTCCTTCAAACCCTAAAAGGAAAGACTAGCCCGGATTAATTACACGCTATAAGTTCGCCAATCTTTCAGCCAGGCCAGTGTCGGTACTTTGAGGGAGGTCCCCCGTGCTTTCGCACGAACCTAATTAATGTAAACCTCATTTTCCCAGAGGCGTAACCTCGTTAACACCTTTCTAGACACCTACTTGATCGGCTATTTGTAATGTGCAAAACTCTCCCATGAGTAACTCTTACTCGCAGCGGGTATCGGGATCTAATTATCTCATAGAAGGTATGCAATCTCATTGCAAATTTCAACACTTGAAATTCCCGATAATTTTTCCCCTAGCATCCTATGACCTTGACGGAGGTCAACAAACCATAGGCTACTAGTCATGTTCAACCCGTCATTTCTTGATTGAATCAAACCCGCACGTACGACCCTTGACGGAGGTCAACAAGGCCGTACGACTACCCTAATCCAATCTGCATCATATGCATAAGCAGATAAATACTAGTTAGCTACCGCACACTACGCCTTGACGGAGGTCAACAAATGTAGCACGAATACTAAGTAGGACTTATCTGAAATGACGGAGGGCTACGATAGGTTTTTCTTAAAACCTATTGCGTAATGAACTTGTCACGACCCGAAAGTACGGAACATGACCGGCACTTAAACTACGAACGTCTCGAGGCGTACGTAATCTAAGTAAACCGAAAACCCAGAAATCCAAACCAAGAAAATAGTAGAGTGCAGGAAAAACAACTTAAAGCAAGTAATTTCAATAGCATAAGCCGAATTATGCGGTTTTTAAAACATCAAAAATTTACTGAAAATTTCGGCAGAGTCTCCATTGTAAATACTGGCCCCCAAACGGGATACAACATGAATAGTATACGAAATCAAGAAAAGGGCATCCCCAAGCGGGAGCTAGCTCTTCGTCAATCGACGGTCACAACCACACAAACAATATAATATACAACGCCAACGGCGAGGATCAAAACTCAAAAGGAAACTCAAAACCACCAGAAAAATAACGAGCGACTCTAAGGTCGAAAGAATAACTAACACTGGTCTCTATCTCAATAAATACATGGTTGGTTGATGGAATTCTAGATACAACAGAATAATGATATACAAGATAAATAATGGGGGTATGATACAAGGAAACCCACCTACTAGCAAATCACCCGAATGAAACTATGCCCGCAAAGCCGTAATGAACCTGTACGGCAACCTGCAAGAAACTGGGGCACAACAGGGGTGAGTTGCCAACTCGTGAATAGAAAAACATCTACGCACAGAAATCGCATAAATAACGCAATCCTAGGTCAATGATCATAATATATCCTCAAATATATATAATATGCAGCCTATAATAATGGCTAGGGTAAATATCTAACCCGAGTGTAAACTCATGTGCCCGTGTCAGTGCCTCAGGTAGCAATATATCATATGAATGAGGTATGAATGCATGAAAACAGAATACTTGTAAATGAAGAAACTGTTTTCATAAATTAGTGAGATTTCCTTCATATTTTAAACTGAGGTATCATAATTAAAATTAGTATCAACAGTGTCTAGTATCGACAAAAAACATAAATCTCACTGTCTCGAAATATCAATGTCTCAATCTCAATATCTAGGGCGCCGTCAGTCCAGACCGGCCCCTACCATCCATCTCAAGACCACGACGGTATCCTCCGGATATCCGACGCGTCGGGTAATATCACCGGTAGGTAGTGCTTCCCAGCCAGGCTCAACATCAACACCACATTCCTCTTGCCCCGGGGTACCATACCGGGCCCACCATGTACCCGTGACAGTTCCTCCACTCCTCGACACGGATCTCCAAAACAACAGCAAACTCATGGTGGACGACACTTTACATCACTAGAAAACCGCAACATTTTATATTTTAAAAGATCATAAGTTGTAAATTTTGCGGCTTTCCCCGAAATCCAGAAATATCATAAATCTCAAGAAATCATCACAAGTGCATATGTCAATGATAATGAACTAGGCATGAACAACTGAATAACAGTATGCATGAAGTGGTAGGTAATAACTACAATGTCTAATATGGCATATAAAGGAAGTACACTAATATCATGTCAACACTACTAACTAACAATCTAAGTCAAGCAATTATATTCTCTAAAGTGTACGTGACATGGCAATTACCGATGAAGATGTGTGTGAGCCGGCAAGTAGGTGTACGTGGTACATACGCATCATCGGTAATGGTGCTGGTGTCCTAACAGCATGATATCAATAATGGAATATGCAGCAAAATAAATATGCGAGGCAGAGCGAAAAGCAATAATGTGCGGGAGCTGAATACTAGACACAACGATAACTAATCTGCAATAATCTAATATAAGTCCTACAAATGGTGCCTTTTGAAATAACACGAATCATGGGGTTTTGAAAATAGGGGCTACGGTGTTTTTTTATGAAAAGATACGTCGTTTTTGAAATATCCGTAGATTCCCTTGAGCTGTCTTTAAAAATGCCCACGATTCTTTAGTTTTTGAAATAGGTAAGAAGTCTAATCTAATCTAACAACTACACTAAACTATACGGCTGAACTACAAGCTGAACTACAGGTAAGGAAACCGCCTATCATCTGAGTCGATACATATACATACATGTATATGTATAGTCGGTGATCTCGCCTCAATAATATCATATCCGATACCATATCTATAATCAGGCATCCTAAGTCAAGAGTGCGGATCAATCATCAATATAGCTCGTACGTAAATCCGTCGTACGGCATCCCAATCTGGGTACGGGTCAATATCACATTCATCATACTATTCACCTGGTATCCTCTTTATCAAATATCATGATCGGGGTACTGATCTACGTCTAGTACCATACTGATACCGCCTACGTATGCATGGACGTGTGTGAAACACTACGTCAAGGACCCGCTACAACGTCATGTCGTACCTAAGATACGAACCCTGCTATATCACCGATCTCACGGCCTCAAATCAAATCTCATCGACTCATCATAAATCCCAAGTACTATCATCCTCAATCCGTATGTGAACACATAGTCCCATACCCATGTGAACACATAACTATATAATCCCGTATAAGCGCAAATGAAAGAAGAAAGTATGCAAGTATGGGTGTGTGTGTGCATGTGTGGTGCGACCACTACTCTAGGGTTTCGCGACACTAAATCATCCAAGAACACCAAATATCTATATCATCGATAATATCAAACAAATTATAGTCAAATATATATATATGTGTGTATACGTATTCGTATACATCACCACGAACTGCGGGGGTGCTATACGCCATCCACCCGACTTCTCCCCGTAGATATAAATCTACTCACCTGGTCCTCGCTCGCCGGTGCCGACGTCGCCACGCGCTTGCTTGTCGTCTCGAAGTCCACGTAGGGGTACCTACATATCATAACGCACCATATCGCATTAAAACTAAATTCGAGATCGAAACGGCATACGAAAATCAAATCGGCACGCGTATCACGCATAGGTCCAAACCTATCGCCTACGCATGCAAGAATAGTAAAACCAACCCTCGATGTCGATGTACAAACGTCAAACCATCGAGAAAAATCCAATCACACTCATTTGCACATTCACGAACACTAATTTTAATATAAACTAGGTTAAAACTCAGAAAAACCCCATTTTCACTTAAAAAATCATTTTTCCGAAAATCTAGCAAGCACAATTCGCCGTTTTTGTACAAAACATGATGTTTAAATGAAAGTAGCGGCCAATATACTTATTAAATATCTTAAATAAGTCGTATAAACAATTTCCGGAATTTAATCTCATTAAATTCCAAAAATCCTAATATTCTAGTTTACAAAAATACCCTTTTTTAACAATTTCAAAGCAAAAATGCACAAACTACAATCTAGCTTAGATTTGCATGATCCAAAGTATTAAACCACACTTAATAAAGTTAATGAAGCCAAGAAAACCCTAATCACATTTTTAATCCCAAGAATTTAACAAATTTCAAAAACCTAGTAAGCAATTAGCAAATTAACACAATTTTTCAAGTAACAATTTGTAATTAACAACTAGATTAGTTTTCTACAAAACTAATTATGTTAAACCACTTCACTAAACCATGCACAATCAAACACAACTCATTTCCACAACAAACCCTAACTTGAAATCCAAAACTTGCAATTAAACTCACATATCCAAGTTAACACTTAATTTAAATTAGCTTTAAGAAACAAGTAACAATTTAAGCAAAAAGTTTTAGAATTATACCCAAAAATATATGAAGGTCCACAAGCATCCATGGCCTCCCAAAATGCTCTCTTTTCACAAGGATCCATGCTATACGGGCTAAGCTAAAATGGGTAGGAGTCGGATTTGGGTTTTGGGATTTTTTTGATGGATTTAGAAGCAATTTTTCATGAAGTTTTGAAGAGAAAAGAGAGGGGAAATTGGAGGGGGGCTGCTGCTGTGGGATGCAGGGAATTTCGGCCAGAAATGGGTGTGAGGAGAGAGAGGGAGGTAGAGAAAATGGGGGGGGGGGGACAAAGTCAAGGTCAAGCAAAGTCAAAAGTCTAACTACTTTATCCATTTTCTATTCTTTTCTTTTATTTCTTTTCCTTTGAAAACCAAGTGGGGACAAGAGAGGGGGCTGCTGAATTCAGCCATGGGGGGAGTAAGTGGGGGTGTGTGGGTGTGGGTACGGGTGTGGGGTGATGAAAAATGATAAATACAATACCCCAAACATCCATTTACACTAAAAAAAAGCCTTTTATCTTCAATAATTTCCAAACCATTTTGGCAAATGATTTTGTTCCAAAAACCACATGATAAAATTTTATTTAATGTTTTTTGATGCACAAAATTTGTTTCAACTCATTCCAATTTGTAATTTTCCCTAATTAAATGTATTAGTGACGGCTTAAATAATAATAAAACAATATTTTTTTCATAAAATTTGAAATTTCACCAGCGGCTCAATAAACACCAAATAATAGCAATTACATAGCTAGAATATGTATATTTAATTTTTATAATAAGATATTTATATTTTGACTTTTTACAGAAAACCCCCTTATTTTACCGATTTTTTCGAAATTTCACCGAAACGATTTTCAAAACGCTACAATCTTCCCCCCTTAAAGAAATTCGGTCCCCGAATTTAAATTCAAACTCCCCCAAATACAAAAACATCTAAGAAAACCCATCAAGTCGTCGGGGCTCCGAAATTGTAAATACATAAAACAAATCGTACCACAGCGTATGCGCTTGAAAAATGAGCATATAACTCAAATCAAAACTCCGTCAAGCATCCCGCAATCATCGGAGTCATGGAGAAGACATCAATGCCAAATCCAAATCAAAACCAATATGACATAACTCGAAACTATACATGTAAATATCGAATCTATATATGTAAGTATCTGAAGGAAATGCATGCCAAATCTCTTTATGTCGCTGTGCACGCGTATAACACTGCACAGTGGCGGACGTCTAACATAAGGAAATAACTATATACATATATATCTTTGTTTGAAATGTACGTTCCGCCGTTTTGGAAACAATTTAGAAGGGTCTCCTTGTTTTAAACATTTCGTGTCATATCAGACACGTAGGTAAATACTGAGGCTATAGCTCGCTTTTTTTTTTGGAAATCCCTTCAATAACTATCAATGCATGCAAAATATATTCAGGTACTGTCCTCTGAGTAGTCCTGCTCAGTACGAAAACACATAGTAATATCATAAAAACGTACTGCTCTATACGAAATCAATCCCCAAAATATGCACATGAATGCTACGTGCGTCTGGTGGGCACGGAAATCAAAATCCATGAATGTGCCATACATGCGCACAGAAACAACATCTAAGTGCATCGGGTGTGCACGAAACATCTGTCGTAGGCAACATGTGTGCCTGACAGCAAAATCAGGTGCATCTGACATGCACGAAAAATCTCAATTTAGTGCATCTGGTGTGCACCAAAATCGCATCTCAAGACATGCGCTCAACATGCGCGAAAATCCAAATCAGGTGCATCCATCGCGCACGAAATCATGAAATCCAATATCAAGCGCCGAACGTGCGCAAAATCAATCAGGTGCACAAAACAAATATCGAGTATCATAAACGAAATCGAAGTCCAGTGCATCTAAGTGCACATAAGGCGTATCACTGTACTGCAAGCATATATAAACTATACTGAGTGCAGGAACGAAATCGTGTGCATGCATACGCACAAAACCAACTCAACTGTTTAAAACCGTAATATCACAAACATGTGAAACTAAAGCACGAAAACGATATCAAGTGCAACACTGTGCAAAGGTCGTAAATCCTCAATCATCAAAATCAAATCATACGAATAAATCACCCAAAACATCGTAATCAATAATGGCGGAATAGTACCGCTCAAGTGCATCCTCTAAGAATCTCGGCCAACTGTCGTGGTCACTAGTGGGACGTCTCGTCGATGATCATGAACTCTGTCCTGCTGGTGTGCGTAACCATGACTACTCCTGGGTCAAGGTCTTCACTGTGAATTACCAATCTTTCGGTCCATCGGCTCATCGGCCCTGTCAGGTGTGCTAACGGGGACGATTCCATTCTGGCACTTCTCTGGTCATCTCTTAGTCAATCATCGCGACCACTCGTAAGACAGCATATCACTGGCGTCGGCCTCTGGCTCTCTGAATGTACGTGACACATCTGATCCTGAGTGCAAGTATCATTGCAGCAGTGTCTTGGAAGGAATCTTGCTCACGGTCTCTTCCATGTCTCGTCTCTGCCAACTGTCCGGAAGTCGTTGTCCTTTCCTATATCTGCATCTTGCTCTGGAAAGACTGCATACTCATCGCGACTCCTTCTGGAAGGTAAGTCCAAGTACCATGCCTCGGCATGCGCATCGCCTCTCTGATGTCGGCGGAGTGGAACATCATCTCATCTAGATCTGGTGCGAACCTCTTACTCCACTTTTCTCTAATGTCGTCTTCTTTGGACTCGTCTCGTCGCGGCTGCATGGACTGAGCTCCAACGGCTATCCTCGTATCTGGAGTCTCCCAAGAATGCATCTCACCACCTAGCATCCGATTGAAGTCGAACCATTCGATCGATTCGTCAAAACCTCATAATCCCCCAAGAGCTCAACATCTTGGTACAGTTTAATAGTATCGAATATATATACCACAGCATCGGTGGTCCAGCCGTAGAAGGGCAAGCCCAAGCCTCACTAATGGCGCCGTGGAACTGCCGCAAACCCGAAGGTTCAAAGGCTTTCACACGGTCATTAAGTCGAGTTAGGGTTTCATTCTTCTAGAGGGACCATAGAATTGCCTGCATGTCTTTCCGACTACTTTAAACTTGGAATAATAGGTTTCTGACATTCGATCGTCTCTGTCGACTCCCAACGTCTCCGCGTGAAGTCGTCTCTAGCTGGAATCAATCTATCTGATGACCTCGTATCGGGGTAAGCGAACGAACCACCTGTCCTAGTCATTCATCATCGGGTGACTAGCGACCTTGTATCATCTATTCATACAACTCGCCCCGCAATAGCTCCAACATATGGGGCGATATCTCGTCGCTCGCAGCAACAACTGGCTCGCTCGTCTGCACGCTGAACAGTGCCTCAATCATCAGGAGTAAGCAACACACCAACTGTCATCAAAATCTGGCTAGCCTCCATCATCGGCTCAATTCTCTAGTGTCGACCAGCACCTCCAAGTAACCTCATAAGGGCGATCCGCCAAACGCTCGTGGCGCGGAAACACAGTAAGAAGACACATCTCTGCAATCGTGTCGCCGGAATTTCGCCCTGGTCAGTCCTCATTCGTGACGAGCTTGTGCTGACCGCAACTCTAGCCGTAGCTCTCCCTGCCGTAACCGTAGCAGCAAAACCAAACTGGTACCGATGAGGCTAGATCGGAAAGAACATAATACTGAACAAAGAAATGTACATCCTAAGGCTTCTTAAGTGGAGTAGCGTATCGTAAATATGCCGCGGAACATACCCACGGTACGTCACTCTACTTTAGTCACCTATTCCATCAACCAAGGGTCATCCTACGCTCCGAAGATTAAAACCTAACGCTCTGATACCAACTTTGTCACGACCCGAAAGTACGGAACAAGACCGGCACTTAAACTACGAACGTCTCGAGGCGTACGTAATCTAAGTAAACCGAAAACCCAGAAATCCAAACCAAGAAAATAGTAGAGTGCAGGAAAAACAACTTAAAGCAAGTAATTTCAATAGCATAAGCCGAATTATGCGGTTTTTGAAACATCAAAAATTTACTGAAAATTTCGGCAGAGTCTCCTTTGTAAATACTGGCCCCCAAACGGGATACAACATGAATAGTATACGAAATCATGAAAAGGGCATCCCCAAGCGGGAGATAGCTCTTCGTCAATCGACGGTCACAACCACACAAACAATATAATATACAATGCCAACGGCGAGGATCAAAACTCAAAAGGAAACTCAAAACCACCAGAAAAATAACGAGCGACTCTAAGGTCGAAAGAATAACCAACACTGGTCTCTATCTCAATAAATACATGGTTGGTTGATGGAATTCTAGATACAACAGAATAATGATATACAAGATAAATAATGGAGGTATGATACAAGTAAACCCACCTACTAGCAAATCACCCGAATGAAACTATGCCCGCAAAGCCGTAATGAACCTGTACGGCAACCTGCAAGAAACTGGGGCATAACGGGGGTGAGTTGCCAACTCGTGAATAGAAAAACATCTACGCACAGAAATCGCATAAATAACGCAATCCTAGGTCAATGATCATAATATATCCTCAAATATATATAACATGCACCCTATAACAATGGATAGGGTAAATATCTAACCCGAATGTAAACTCATGTGCCCGTGTCAGTGCCTCAGGTAGCAATATATCATATGAATGAGGTATGAATGCATGAAAACAGAATACATGTAAATGAAGAAACTGTTTTCATAAATTAGTGAGATTTCCTTCATATTTTAAACTGAGGTATCATAATTAAAATTAGTATCAACAGTGTCTAGCATCGACACAAAACATAAATCTCACTGTCTCGAAATATCAATGTCTCAATCTCAATATCTAGGGCGCCGTCAGTCCAGACCGGCCCCTACCATCCATCTCAAGACCACGACGGTATCCTCCGGATATCCGACGCGTCGGGTAATATCACCGGTAGGTAGTGCTCCCCAGCCAGGCTCAACGTCAACACCATATTCCTCTTGCCCCGGGGTACCATACCGGGCCCACCATGTACCCGTGACGGTTCCTCCACTCCTCGACACGGATCTCCAAAACCACAGCAAACTCATGGTGGACGACACTTTACATCACTAGAAAACCGCAACATTTTATATTTTAAAAGATCATAAGTTGTAAATTTTGCGGCTTTCCCCGAAATCCAGAAATATCATAAATCTCAAGAAATCATCACAAGTGCATATGTCAATGATAATGAACTAGGCATGAACAACTGAATAACAGTATGCATGAAGTGGTAGGTAATAACTACAATGTCTAATATGGCATATAAGGGAAGTACACTAATATCATGTCAACACTACTAGCTAACAATCTAAGTCAAGCAATTATATTCTCTAAAGTGTACGTGACATGGCAATTACCGATGAAGATGTGTGTGAGCCGGCAAGTAGGTGTACGTGGTACATACGCATCATCGGTAATGGTGCTGGTGTCCTAACAGCATGATATCAATAATGGAATATGCAGCAAAATAAATATGCGAGGCAGAGCGAACAGCAATAATGTGCGGGAGCTGAATACTAGACACAACAATAACTAATCTGCAATAATCTAATATAAATCCTACAAATGGTGCCTTTTGAAATAACACGAATCATGGGGTTTTGAAAATAGGGGCTACGGTGTTTTTTTATGAAAAGATACGTCGTTTTTGAAATATCCGTAGATTCCCTTGAGCTGTCTTTAAAAATGCCCACGATTCGTTAGTTTTTGAAATAGGTAAGAAGTCTAATCTAATCTAACAACTACACTAAACTATACGGCTGAACTACAAGCTGAACTACAGGTAAGGAAACCGCCTATCATCTGAGTCGATACATATACATACCTGTATATGTATAGTCGGTGATCTCGCCTCAATAATATCATATCCGATACCATATCTATAATCAGGCATCCCAAGTCAAGAGTGCGAATCAATCATCAATATAGCTCGTACGTAAATCCGTCGTACGGCATCCCAATCCGGGTACGGGTCAATATCACATTCATCATACTATTCACCTGGTATCCTCTTTATCAAATATCATGATCGGGGTACTGATCTACGTCTAGTACCATACTGATACCGCCTACGTATGCATGGACGTGTGTGAAACACTACGTCAAGGACCCGCTACAACGTCATGTCGTACCTAAGATACGAACCCTGCTATATCACCGATCTCACGGCCTCAAATCAAATCTCATCGACTCATCATAAATCCCAAGTACTATCATCCTCAATCCGTATGTGAACACATAGTCCCATACCCATGTGAACACATAACTATATAATCCCGTATAAGCGCAAATGAAAGAAGAAAGTATGCAAGTATGGGTGTGTGTGTGCATGTGTGGTGCGACCACTACTCTAGGGTTTCGCGACACTAAATCATCCAAGAACACCAAATATCTATATCATCGATAATATCAAACAAATTATAGTCAAATATATATATATATGTGTGTATACGTATTCGTATACATCACCACGAACTGCGGGGGTGCTATACGCCATCCACCCGACTTCTCCCCGTAGATATAAATCTACTCACCTGGTCCTCGCTCGCCGGTGCCGACGTCGCCACGCGCTTGCTTGTCGTCTCGAAGTCCACATGGGGGTACCTACATATCATAACGCACCATATCGCATTAAAACTAAATTCGAGATCGAAACGGCATACGAAAATCAAATCGGCACGCGTATCACGCATAGGTCCAAACCTATCGCCTACGCATGCAAGAATAGTAAAACCAACCCTCGATGTCGATGTACAAACGTCAAACCATCGAGAAAAATCCAATCACACTCATTTGCATATTCACGAACACTAATTTTAATATAAACTAGGTTAAAACTCAGAAAAACCCCATTTTCACTTAAAAAATCATTTTTCCGAAAATCTAGCAAGCACAATTCGCCGTTTTTGTACAAAACATGATGTTTAAATGAAAGTAGCGGCCAATATACTTATTAAATATCTTAAATAAGTCGTATAAACAATTTCCGGAATTTAATCTCATTAAATTCCAAAAATCCTAATATTCTAGTTTACAAAAATACCCTTTTTTAACAATTTCAAAGCAAAAATGCACAAACTACAATCTAGCTTAGATTTGCATGATCCAAAGCATTAAACCACACTTAATAAAGTTAATGAAGCCAAGAAAACCCTAATCACATTTTTAATCCCAAGAATTTAACAAATTTCAAAGACCTAGTAAGCAATTAGCAAATTAACACAATTTTTCAAGTAACAACTTGTAATTAACAACTAGATTAGTTTTCTACAAAACTAATTATGTTAAACCACTTCACTAAACCATGCACAATCAAACACAACTCATTTCCATAACAAACCCTAACTTGAATTCCAAAACTTGCAATTAAACTCACATATCCAAGTTAACACTTAATTTAAATTAGCTTTAAGAAACAAGTAACAATTTAAGCAAAAAGTTTTAGAATTATACCCAAAAATATATGAAGGTCCACAAGCATCCATGGCCTCCCAAAATGCTCTCTTTTCACAAGGATCCATGCTATACGGGCTAAGCTAAAATGGGTAGGAGTCGGATTTGGGTTTTGGGATTTTTTTGATGGATTTGGCAGCAATTTTTCATGAAGTTTTGAAGAGAAAAGAGAGGGGAAATTGGAGGGGGGCTGCTGCTGTGGGATGCAGGGAATTTCGGCCAGAAATGGGTGTGAGGAAAGAGAGGGAGGTAGAGAAAATGGGGAGGGGGGGACAAAGTCAAGGTCAAGCAAAGTCAAAAGTCTAACTACTTTATCCATTTTCTATTCTTTTCTTTTATTTCTTTTCCTTTGAAAACCAAGTGGGGACAAGAGAGGGGGCTGCTGAATTCAGCCATGGGGGGAGTAAGTGGGGGTGTGTGGGTGTGGGTACGGGTGTGGGGTGATGAAAAATGATAAATACAATACCCCAAACATCCATTTACGCTAAAAAAAAAGCCTTTTATCTTCAATAATTTCCAAACCGTTTTGGCAAATGATTTTGTTCCAAAAACCATATGATAAAATTTTATTTAATGTTTTATGATGCACAAAATTTGTTTCAACTCATTCCAATTTGTAATTTTCCCTAATTAAATGTATTAGTGACGGCTTAAATAATAATAAAATAATATTTTTTTCAGAAAATTTGAAATTTCACCAGCGGCTCAATAAACACCAAATAATAGCAATTACATAGCTAGAATATGTATATTTAATTTTTATAATAAGATATTTGTATTTTGACTTTTTACAGAAAACCCCCTTATTTTACCGATTTTTTCGAAATTTCACCGAAACGATTTTCAAAACGCTACAGAACTTGATATCGTTGTAGAATCAAATGATTTTAAAATGGAGTGTTTTTTAGGCTTTTCTAGTTTTGCTAAAGGAGTCACTCCCGGTGAAGGGATCGTCGGTCCTTTCCTCGTCGAATGAGGTGCGGGATATATCATATATATCACTGTGCAAAGCAGAAACTATAGAAGCAATCAAAAGTCAAACCGAGGGTTGTAGCATCTGCCAGTTATTGCTAAAAGAGTCACTCCCGGCGAAGGGATCTCGGTCCTTTCCTTATCGAATAAGGTGCAGGATATATCATATATACCACCGTGCAAAGCAAGAACTATAGCTACCCTTTTTTATTTGAAATTCGATTCTACAACATCTTTAGGTTTCTTTTCTTTCATTAATCACATTAATGAAGTCCCATCATTTAAGTACCTAAACATCACAGATAAATACGACGTACACTTATGCCATCCGCATTCGCCTCGATGTCTCCTCGTGCACCGTTAGGTTAGGTAACTAACGGCAGAGCGGGGCAGGGCTAGCGCGGGTGTAAAACATAAGTAACGTCTATATAATATATCATATATACTATATACTGTAGTATCTATCACAGAATATATCACATGATCACATCACAGATATTGCAGCAGAAGAAACATATGAAACATTGGATATACTAGGACGTCCGTGTTTTCAATACGAGCCAGTATAAAACACGGATTCCACGGTCGTGATGAATAGCAAAACCCACACCCCTAGACCCCTACGAGAGCCGCAAGCAACCCTACCAATTCTAGAGTTAGGAGACCCGGACTCGACTCCTCGAGTTGGTCTCCCACTGGACTCCAGAACCCGGTTACTTGTGCTCTCCTCCTTGGGTCTATCCTAGTGCGGAAAAGTAAATAATATATAAAGGGTGACATCTTCCGCAACCTGGAAGTGCCCCAATAAAAGAATATTACATACAAGGTTTTTACATGAACGAAAATGAAAAACACTCGTCTCACATAAAAACCCCCCGGCTATTCAAACACGACGATCCAATATAACATATCCAGCAACACATAACATCACATGTCATCAACGTAGGTAAATATGCGCATCCCAATTGTCGTTGACATATAGCAACAAAACCGGCGATATCAAATATTACACTTACGGTCACAGAAAAGAAAGTGTAAAACTACAACAGTTGGAATCCGCAACCTGCATAGACATCGCATGCCTAATCAAATAAATTCCTTAGACATCGCATGCCTAACAATTATAAACCCCGCATTTCAGTCTCATTATCGAAAACACTTTTCAATATCAAGTCGGGCAATTCAACAAGATTCCCGACATCCTGATCGAATGCTCGTTGCAAACTTCAGTAGACGGCCGCACCCCCGATGCCGTCGACGAAGTGCACCAAGGCGAAACACCGCTGCCGCAAGCACCCGAACGGATTCTTTCGACGACGGGGTTCTCCTACAGTCACTTGGTCGGGGCTATGGAGTGAGGTTGTCTATTAAGTTTATCCGGCGAGTATCCGCGTACGCTACGTGATTGCGACGGACTTTTGATCGCATCAAAATTCCGTGGCAACCGATCAAGTGAGACTAAAGTGCTATGTTTATAACATTCATATCAGTTATCTCATAACTACTTGTGGATTCCAAATATTGTATTACATTCCAGATAAACAAGAACTGTTAAACTTTCCGATCGAATAGTCAAACACCCAAGTTTTCCCGAAACAGCTCAACACATGAAACAAGTTTAAAAACATCCAGTTCATGCCTCAGTACCAACGGTCCAGCCGTAGAAGGGTCAAGCCAACGCCTCACATGTGGCACGCCGTACTGCCCCAAACCCGAAGGTTCAAAGGGCAGTTCAAGACGGTCACATAATCGAGTTAAGGTTTGTTGTCTTCTAGAGGGACCATCGCGTTACTTGCACTACTTAGAACGTCGTTAAACTACGGAAAGATCCAACACTTGGAAATTTCCCGACAGGGGAAAAGGTGGGTATTTTTATCCGGTCGAACTTTTTAACATATTTAATAATTATCCGGAAAACACATAGACAAGATTAGACAATCCGATCGAATCTACGAACTCCCAATACAACCCAGAATATTCAACTCTTGAAAAAATATTAAAAATTCCCAGAAAATACAGCACTAAAATATAAGAATTACTGTGCAATTTCCAAAGGCTGTTGTGATAATTTGGCCGCGGAACCGCCGCAAGAGCCATGCTCTTTGCCGCGGTTCCGCCGCAGTTTAGACGAATTGGTCTCTCGAATTTCACAGTAATTCTTAAAAAACCCTGCTGATTTTTCTGCATATTTTTAATTTGGAAAAATCCCCGATTTTAAAAAGTGTACAGAGAGCATTTTGAGAGTTAGGGTTTCGGTTCGATCGGACTTCTAACTCCGTCTACGCATCGTCTAAGGCTCTAGCTAGGCTCTGATACCACTGTAGGGTTCCTAGGCACGCTAATGAGGTCTCACAAGGCATCAACCATGCCAAATTCAAATTTTTCTTGTGCCTACAAACCCTAATATGGATCGTTAACTAGAATTTAGGCGAAAACGATAACTAGTTAACAACTTAACTGCTAAGTGAACAGAAATACAACCTTTGTAGATCTGGTCCTCCACCTCCATAGCTCCGTGATGAAGTCCCCTCGCTGCGATCATCGGATCCCGGGCTCTAGCGTCGGCTTCATCGGAGAAATGGGCGGGCTAGGTCGTCGACTTCGATGCCGAAGATGATCTACGTCGAGGCATCACAAGATCAAGCTCCAACTTCACCAAGCCATGAAACTTATGAAGAAAACACCCTATACTACTTCGCAAGTGGTGGAGGATGAAGAAATAGGAAGTGGGTTCATTTTAGAATTGGATTTCTCACTCTTTTTCTCAAGTTGCCTTTGATGGTTGCAAGGTTTCTTCATTGTTGAAGATGAAGAAGATGAGGAAAGAATATGATAAGTATTTTTATAAAATAGAAAACTAAATGAATACTTATCATCTAGCAACCATGGTTAGGTGTAGAGAATAAACTATGGTTAGGGTTAAGCATGAGACAAAGATGGTGGACTTGTTCAAAGCTTCATGAAGCTTCAACAAGCAAACAAAGAAAGCCACCATTTTTCCTTTTGCCAAAATGAATGAATAAATAAATAAATAAGCAAATAAATCAAGTGAAACCCTAACCATTGACCAACCATGGTTTAAACCAAACATACACCCAAACTAACATGTATCATCAAACATGATACAATCTTGTGCACAAAAATATATCATATACACAATGTGCACATCAAGTGAGAAAATCCATCTTAAGTGAACAAATACTAGTTAATGCAAAGTAATATATCAAATATATAATTATGCATTAAATCATCAAATCAACACTTGATTTAACGATCCGGTTATATCGCATATGACCGACTAATATCCAATGTATCGATTTATCGAATCAATCCTTGATTCGATTACTAGGTTATATCAAATACAAACAATCGATACATTCATCGCGAGAATAGAATACGGTATCACATACACGCATTATTCTCGGTCCCGCACATATCTCATATGCGCTCCTATTTCGTTTCGCTTGAGCCAGGAAACCTCTGTGTAGGACTCTAAAGACTCGTCAATACGTCGGCAGTAGATGATGATCATATCAAACACCCACAAGCCGCAAGCGGTCTGCTAAACGTAACAGCCACCCGGGTATTGAGCGATCAGAAGATCGACGAGCAAGCCTGCTCACACTCCTGTGAATCCAACCAGTAACACTTACCGTACAGTCCGGTCTCGTCGTCTAATATGTCGCATATCTCGCCTAGGGGTGGTAAACGTCAGACCCCAATAGCTCGATAAGTCGTGTCGATATGAGGTCTATAACAGTTCGAGAAACTACTGGTAACACTTACCAGTAAATCTCAGCAACCCTGGCCAGGGATTTCCGGTTATAGCCAATCGAACACAGTGCAACATCAACTCCCTATACCGGGAGAGACGAATCCCCTCCTATCGCTCATTGCCTCCATGTGATTCGGGACTGTACCCAAAAACCACCGTTTTGCACGCCCTCTTGGACGTGGTAAGGTGGAAATCAAAGCACAGTGGGAACCACACAAGACTCTATGACGATCTTGGGTCAACAGACTACTCTGTACCAGTGTCACCAGAGAACTGCCATCTGATGTAAGGTATGATACCATCTGGGAGTTCTCGGCGAGTCCGTCCAGTGTACCCACTCTCCACTGAGCACCCGATATCATCTCCGATGCCAAACACCAATGGATATGGGATCATCCATCGCCCATCTGTATGGGTCGAGAAGGTATACGCTAGTCTACTCTGGTATATCGATCCCCCGTCTCGATACACCCACGACTAGGGACTTTGAAGGATGTACTTATGGACTACCATGTCCCCACTAGTATGATCCGCATCATAGTCCAGATAGTCAAGTACACATCCTAAGGGCTTTACCAACATGAAATAGAGACAATCAGTGTACACGTTAAGGTAAAGAGCAACCAGATAGCATACTATCATGTCGAGCAAGAAAGTCCTCCCTATATATGTCCAAGCATCCACTACAATATACATCCTATGTATAGTAATGGCCTCTAGGGCATACATATAACTAACACCCAGTCTCCACTGAGCACCCGCATACCATCTCTGATGTCAAACACTAATGGATATGGGATCATCCATCGCCCATCACATGGGTCGAGAGGATATACGCTAGTCTACTCTGGAATATCGATGCCCCGTCTCGATATTCCCACGACTAGGAACATTGAAGGATGTACTCATGGACTACCCAGGCCCCACTAGTATGATCTACATCATAGTCCTGGAAGTCGAGTACACATCCTAAGGGCTTTATCAATATGTAACAGAGAGACAGAAAGTATACATGTTAAGATAAAGAGCAACCAGATAGCGTACTATCATGTCGAGCAAGAAAGTCCTACCTATATATGTCCCAGCATCCATTACAATATACATCTAATGCACAGTAATGGCCTCTAGGGCATACATATTACTAACAATCTCCCACTTGCACTAGGGCCATCTGTAGCAGTGGTTGCAGTATCACATACTCAACCATCCCATATAAGTCTCTCTCTGGGAAAAAACCTTTATGAGTGGATCCACCGCGTTATCCTCTGAGTCTACTCTCCTAACCTCGATCACCCTGGAGATCATCTATCTCCATGATCAGGTGATGCTGTCTCAGAATATGTTTGGGTCACTGATGGGACCAGGGTTCCTGGGCCAAAGCCACACTTCCATTGTCATACAATGGTAGGAACCTAGTTCATCTTATGAACCAATATACACCCAAACTTCCTCTTTGGTAGTATCTTCAATAGCGATGTTACCAGCCTTTATCGTCTAGTTTGCCACGGTATTTAGCTTGGAACTCTTCCAACATACCGTCCCTTTACCGAGGGTAAAGACAATGCCTGCGACTGACATTCAGTCATCCTTATCACCCTGGAACCTTTCCAGTGATTCTCCCCAGGATCGATTGATACCATCTCACTACAACTAGTGAGAATCCTAACATCCATTTAGATCTATCTCATAGATCCAAAACCCAGGATTTAGGAGGTATCACTTTGATCCTATATGGAGAATCCATGTGATAAGAGGAGATTGACCATGCATAGCATAGGAAACTCTTTTCCTATCAAGAGTATGTCATCCACGTACTCTACGAGGATCATCACCATACTCCATACTACCTTTTTGTACATACAAGGTTCATCTACCATTTTGATGAAGTCAAACTCTTTGACTACCACATCAAAACAGATGTTCCAACTCCGCGATGCCTGCTTTAATCCTGTAAAGCAACTTGCACACGTTTCCGCTGCTCCCACTGTTTACGAAGCCCTCTGGCTGTGTTCTTATAGACGTTCTCTTCTAAATCATTATTTAGAAAAGTAGTCATCGCACCCAACCACCAGATATCTTAGTCATGGTATGTAGCAATGGCAAGTAGGATCTGAATGGACTTAAACATAGTCCCTGAAAAGGTTTCATCATTATCCACGCCTGGTCGATGACGAAAAACTTTAACAAGTCTAGCTTTGAAAGTCTCAACTTTTCCATCTACACCAAGTAATCTTCTCAAGATATACTTGCTCCTGATGGGGATTTAACCCTTCAGATATAGCAACTAAAGTCCATACTTTGCTGGTGTACATGGATTCCATCTCAGATCGCTAAGCATCCAGCCATTCTTACAGAGTCCCTACTCTCGATGGACTGCTCGAGACTAGTTGGGTCATCATCTTATGATGCATTCCTCACTCCCACTGTCATTGAGAAACCGAAGTATCTCTCAGGCGGATGAGAAACCCTACCAGATCGGCGGAGAGGCTGAGGTTCGTTGGGAACTATTGAATCCTTTGGATATGTCAAATCATCAGCTGCAGTTTTGTATAGCTGGAACCTTTCCAGTTCTACAGAACTGACCTTGCCTCGATCTTGTCCGGATTTTGCTTTAGACATAGGCCGGACAATCCTAAATCTTAACTTACTTAAGAGATAGGCTCTTCCCATACCATATCTCATATGGAGTGGCAGGCAATGATCTGATTCGAACCCAATTCAATAGGTATGCAGCTTCTCAAGTGTACAACCCCAATAGGTAACTCAGTAATACTCATCATAGAGCACACCATATCTAATATGGTGCGATTGCTCCGCCCCGATATACCATTGTGCTATGGTGTATACGGAGGAGTAATACTGAGAGAGAATCTCATTCTCCTTTAGAATAGTCCATGAATTCTATGCACAAGTATTCTCCTTCTTGATCTCATCAAAGGACATAATACTTATACCCGGTTTTTGGTTCTCTACTTCTAACTTATATTCTGTGAATATCTCAAAAGGTTCGGACCTATGTTTCAACAGGAACATATGTCTGAATCTTGAGAGACTATCAGAGAATGTAATGAAGTACAAAGAACCGGTCCTGGCATGTGTAGACATGAGACCTTACATACATCATCATGTATCAGTCCCAAGAGTTCACTAACTCTTTCTCTGTTTCCAATAAACAGAGCTATGGTCATCTTATCTTTGTGACATGACTGGAAAGTTTCACAAGATGTAAATTCAAACTGATTTAAATATGCATCTAAAATGTAACTTCAGCCAGTCGGGTCGCATTGATATGACCTAGTCTACAATGTCTCAAGAAGGATTCGTTCATTTCTGAACTCTTCCTCTTGTGTGTGTTCTGTATACTAGGAACTGTAGTTAGATTTAGAACGTCAATGCTTTTAGATAACGTGCCTGAACCGATCAACTTTCGAAATAGGAAATGTTCAAAACATTATCCAACAATACAAAATTATATCCTTTCTTTACTAATAAAGAGACTGATCTGATTTTGTATATCAGGTTCGGTATCTAATAGCATTTGTTCAGAATCAATGTATTGGTAATACAGGGTGACAGTGACCAACAGACTTGGCTGCAACACTTGCCCCGTTTTCTGTCTCATGAAACTTATCACCCATTCTCAGTTTTCTACCTTTCTGTAGCCCTATGTAACAGATTACATATCTAGGATCCTGATCCGGTATCAAATACCCAGGATGCAGAGGATACTGAGAAACAGTTCTTTGCAATGAACATACCCGAAGGAGATGCATCATATGCGCTTTCTTCATTTGGGCGGCATAGGAATTCTGGTATTCCCCTATTTCTTTCTCGGTCTTATAACAATTATAAGTTGGAGCGGGACCAACGTTCCCCAGTTCAGTATAACAAGCGGGTTCGGTCAATGCATCCATATTATTATCTTGATTAAGGCGTGATATAGTCGCTACCTGGAGAGAGAGAGAAGAAAACACTCTGCGTGCGCTCTTACAAGATTAGATTGGTTATATATTTTACCTAATCAGGGTGGCTCCCACTGTTTTTATCAAATCTTCCTTCAAACCCTAAAAGGAAAGACTAGCCGGGATTAATTACACTCTACAAGTTTGCCAATCTTTCAGCCAGGCCAGTGTCGGTACTTTGAGGGAGGTTCCCCGTGCTTTCGCACGGATCTAATTACAGCAAACCTCGTTTTCCTAGAGGCATAACCCCGTTGACACCTTTCTAGACACCTACTTGATCGGCTAATTGCAAAGTGCAAAACTCTCCCAGGAGTAACAATTACTCACAGTGGGTATCGGGATCTAACTATCATATAGAAGGTATGCAATCTCATTGCAAATTTCAACACTTGAAACTCCCGATAATGGTTTTTACCCCTAGTACCTATGACCTTAACTATGGTCAACAAATCATAAGTACTAGTCAAGTTCTACCCGTCATTTCGTGATTAATTAGACCCACCCACATGACCCTTAACTAAGGTCAACAATGTCACGCGACTGTCCTAACTAATCGCATCATATGCAGTGTAGGAAGACATCACTTAGCTACCGTACACTGTGCCTTGACTATGGTCAACAAACACAACACGAATACTAAGTTCTTTACTTCCTAAAATGCCGGAGGGTTGCGAATGGTTTTTATGAAAACCTTTAACGCTCTGAACTTGATCTCGTTGCGGAATCAAATGGTTTTTAAATGGAGTGTTTTTGAGGCTTTTCTAGTTTTGCTAAAGGGGTCACTCCCGGTGAAGGGATCGTCGGCCCTTTCCTCATCGAATAAGGTGCGGGATATATCATATATATCACTGTGCAAAGCAGAAACTATAGAAGCAATCAAAAGACAAACTGAGAGTTGTAGTATCTGCCAGTTATTACTAAAGGAGTCACTCCCGGTGAAGGGATCTCGGTCCTTTCCTTATCGAATAAGGTGCAGGATGTTCTACAAGGAACACCGCGATGCAAAGCAAGAACTGTAGCTACCTGTTTTATTTTTGAAATTCGATTCCACAATATCTTTTAGGTTTATTTTCTTTCATTAATCACATTAATAAATATCCCATCATTTAAATCCACCTAAACATCACAGATAAATATAACGTACGCTTATGCCATCCGCATTCGCCTCAATGTCCCGTCTGCACCGTTAGGTTAGGTAACTAACGGCAGAGCGAGGCAGGGCTAGCGCGGGTGTAAAACATAAGCAACGTCTATATAATATATCATATATACTATATGCTATATCTATCTGAACAAATCACATGATCACATCACAGATAACGCAGCAGAAAATATCATATGAAATATTGGATATACTAGGACGTCCGTGTTTTTAATACGAGCCAGTATAAAACACGGATTCCACGGTCGTGATGAATAGCCATATCCCACACCCCTAGCCCCTACGAGAGCGGCAAGCAACCCTACCAATTCTAGGGTTAGGAGACCCGGACACGACTCCTCGAGATGGTCTCCCACTGAACCCTAGAACCTGGTTACTTATGCTCCCCTCCTTGGGTCTATCCTAATGCGGAAAAGTAAATAATATATAAATGGTGACATCATCCGCAACCTGGAAGTGCCCCAATAAAAGAATATTACATACAAGTTTTTATATGAATGAAATTGAAAAACACTCATCTCACATAAAACCCCCCCGGCTATTCAAACGCGACGATCCAATATAACATATCCAGCAACACATAACATCACATGTCATCAACGTAAGTAAATATGCGCATCCCAATTGTCGTTGACATATAGCAACGAAACCGACGATATCACATATTACACTTACGGTCACAGAAAAGAAAGTGTAAAACTACAACAGTTGGAATCCGCAACCTCTTTAGACATCGCATGCCTAATCAAATGAAATACTTAGACATCGCATGCCTAACAATTATAACCCCCGCATTTTAGTCTCATTATCGAAAACTCTTTTCAATATCAAGTCGGGCAATTCAACAAGATTCCCGACATCCTGATCGAATGCTCGTCGCAAACTTTAGTAGGCGGCCGCACCCCCGACGCCGTCGATGAAGTGCACTAAGACGGAACACCACTGCCGCGAGCACCCGGATGGATGCTTTCGGCAACGGGGTTCTCCTACAGTCACTTGGTCGGGGCTATGGGGTGTAGCTGTCTATTAAGTTTATCCGGCGAGTATCCGCGTACGCTACCCGATTGCGACGGACTTTTGATCGCATCAAAATTCCGTAGCAACCGATCAAGTGAGACTAAAATGCTATGTTTATGACATTCATTCAGTTATCTCATAACTACTTGTGGATTCCAAATATTGTATCACAATCCGGATAAATAGAAAATGTTAAAATTTCCCATCGAACAATCGAACACCTAAGTTTTCCCGAAACAGCTCAACACATGAAATAAGTTTAAAAACATTCACTTCGTGCCTCAGTACCAACGGTCCAGCCGTAGAAGGGTCAAGCCAACGCCTCACATGTGGCACGCCGTACTGCCCCAAACCCTAAGGTTCAAAGGGCAGTTCAAGACGGTCACATAATCGAGTTAAGGTTTGTTGTCTTCTAGAGGGACCATCGCGTTACTTGCACTACTTAGAACGTCATTAAACAACGGAAAAATCCAACAATTGGAAATTTCCCGACAGGGGGAAAAATGGGTATTTATATCCGGTCGAACTTTTTAACATATTCTAAAATTACCCGGAAAAACAAATAGACAAAGTTTGATAATCCGATCGAATCTACGAACTCCCAATACAACCCAGAAAACTCAACTCTTGAGTAAATATTAAAAATTCCCAGAAAACTCAGCAATGAAAGATAGAAGTTACTGTGCAAAAATAACTGACTGAAGCGACTAAGTGGCCGCGGAACCGCCGCATTAGCCATGCTAATGCCGCGGTTCCACCGCGCTTTGATTGAATCAGGTGCTCGTGCTTCACAGTAATTCTTAGAAATGCCTGCTGATTTTTCTGCATATTTTTAATTCTCAAAAATCCCCGATTTCAAAAAATGTACAGAGAAGGATTTTGCATTAGGGTTTCGGTTCGATCGGACTTCTAACTCCGTCTACGCATCGCCTAAGGCTCTAGCTAGGCTATGATACCACTGTAGGGTTCCTTGGTACACTAATGAGGTCTCACAATAGATCAAACATGCCCAATTCAAATTTTTTCATGTGCCTACAAACCCTAATACGGATCGTTAACTAGATGATAAGGCGATGCAAGCAAGTAAACAACTTTATTGCTAAAGGAAAGTGACTACAACCTTTGTAGATCCGGTCCTCCACTTCCTAGGCTCCGTGATGACGTCCTCCACTGTACCCATCAGAATCCTAGGCTCTCGCGGTGGTTTCATCGGAGAAAAGATCGGGCTAGGTCGTCGACTTCGATGCCGAAGATGATCTACGTCGAGGCAACTCAAGATCAAGCTCCAACTTCACCAAGTCATGAAACTTGTAAAGAAAACACCCCATACTACTTGGCAAGTGGTAGAGGATGAAGAAATAGGAAGTGGGTTCACTTTAGAATTGGATTTCTCACTCTTTTTCTCATGTTGCCATTGAAGGTAGCAAAGCTTTTTCTTCAACTTGAAGAAGAAGAAGAAGAAAAGAATATGATAAGTATATTGAAAATATAAAATAAAATGATACTTATCATATTTGCAACCATGGTTTAGTGTAGAGAATTAACTAGGGTTTAGTTGAATGGTTAGGGTTAGGAGATGAAGACAAAAATTGTCACTTAGTCAAAGATGCATGAAGCATCAAGAAGCTTCTTGTATGAAAGCAACCATTTTGTTTTCCTTTTTCTTTTAACCAAAATAAATAGATAAATAAATAAGTGAAATGAAACCCTAACCATTCAGTAAACATGGTTTAAGTCTTACACAAACCCAAGTTTGCATGTATCATCAAACATGATACAAACAAGTGCACAAAAATATATCACATATACAACTTGTGCATTTCAAGTGAGAAAGTCAATCTTGAGTGAACCAATACTAGTTAATGTAAAGTAATATATCAAATATATAATTATACATTAAATCATTAAATCAACACTTGATTCAATGATCAGGTCATGTCGCATATAACCGACTAGTATCCAATGTATCGACTTATCGAATCAATCTTCGATTCAATAACTAGGTTATATCGCATACAACCAATCGATACATTCATCGCGAGAATAGAATACGGTATCACATACACGCATTATTCTCGGTCCCGCACATATCTCATATGCGTTCCTATTTTGTTTCGCTTGAGCCAGGAAACCTCTGTGTAGGACTCTAAAGACTCGTCAATACGCCGGCAGCAGGTGATGATCATATCAAACACCCACAAGCCGCAAGCGGTCTGTTAAACGTAACGGCCACCCAGGTATTGAGGGATCAGAAGATCGACGAGCAAGCCCGCTCACACTCCTGTGAATCCAACCAGTAACAATTACCGTACAGTCCGGTCTGTTCGTCTGATATGTCGCATATCTCGCCTAGGGGTGGTAAACGTCAGACCCCAATAGCTTGATAAGTCATGCTGACGTGAGGTCCATAACATGTGTGAAACTACTGATAACACTTACCAGTAGATCACTGCAACCCTGGCTAGGGATTTCCTGTTATGGCCTGTCGAGCATAGCGCAACATCAACCCCCAATACCGGGAGAGACGAATCCCCTCCAATCGCTCATTGCCTCCATGTGAATCGGGACTGTACCCAAAAACCACCTGTTTGCATGACTCAGTAGAGCCGTGGTAGGGTGGAAATCAAAGCATAGTGGGAGACACACAAGACCCTATGACGATCTCGGGTCAACAGACTAAGCTGTACCAGTGTCACCAGAGAACTGCCATCTGACGTGAGGTATAATACCATCTGGGAGTTCTCGGCGAGTCCGTTCAGTATACCCAGTCTCCACTGAGCACCCGCATACCATCTCTGATGTCAAACACCAATGGATATGGGATCATCCATCGCCCATCACATAGGTCGAGAAGATATATGCTAGTCTACTCTGGAATATCGATGCCCCGTCTCGATATTCCCACGACTAGGAACATTGAAGGATGTACTCATGGACTATCCAGGCTCCACTAGTATGATCTACATCATAGTCCTGAAAGTCGAGTACACATCCTAAGGGCTTTATCAACATGTAACAGAGAGACAGAAAGTATACATGTTAAGATAAAGAGCAACCAGATAGCGTACTATCATGTCGAGCAAGAAAGTCCTACCTATATATGTCCCAGCATCCATTACAATATACATCTAATGCACAGTAATGGCCTCTAGGGCATACATATAACTAACACTTACCTGGCCGCAATTGGCGGTGAAGAGGCGGTTTAAGGTCCTATTTCTAGCCCTTTGGAACAGTTAGGAGCTGTCTAGCTGACCTGGGTGACCCTAGATCTAGGCCTAATTGTGCATTTGTGGTTGATTGCATTTGTGTCAAAGCCCTTTATCGAAATCTTTTTGCAAAGAGCACCACATAAAAAAAGGGAAAAATTTTTACAAAAAAAAAGACTTGCAAATTTTGTCGCTAAGAACTCCTTGCACCACCCACCTTCTTTCTCTTCTCCTTTTTACATCATGGGTTCCCCACCTCACAAATTTCTTGCCGAACTTTGGTACCCTGAACAAAACTTTGCCTCTTACGCGAATTGTTTTGGTCGATTTACGGACGACCCCTCCATACCCAAAATTTCTTTGAAAGATCGAATAGAAATGTCTAGGAGAAACAGTTCGACTTTGCAATCCAGTTTGTATCAACCATTTCAACCTTCACCACCTTCTTACGTTGATACTACTTTTTCGAGTCCTGTTGTTACTCCTAAACCCATGTCTATAGCTGAGCATATTGAACAATCTCGTAACCGATATTTCACTCCTTTCAACACATCCAATTCTAAGGATCAACAAGTCCATTCACCTTTTTATCCAAATGTTGATCCTACTCCTGTCCAACCATCCAATTCCTACCAGTCCTACCCGACTTTCGCACCTTCCCTAGACATTACTTCTACACAGCCATTTGGGAGTTTCACGTATCCAAACAATTTTGAATCTTTTACCGAAACCCCTTCACCACCCATGTCTAGTTTGGAACAGTCGTTGGAAGTCTATATGGTAGCGACAAACCAAATGATTAGGACTGTGGATGCGTCCATGGCCGCCCTTATGCAACCTAGTGAACGGGTAGCTAGTTTCCAACTAGCTCCAAATTTTCCAATGTATGATGGGGCGGTTGGACAGAGTGAGAATTTAAGAGGAGAGAGTGAGTTCTACACCTTTCCAAATCAAACCTACCCATTACCAATTGAATTCCACAACTCCAGTTTTCAAACAAGTGTCCCAATGATTCATCAGTTGAAAATTAAACATTTAATGAGTTGTGTGACTTTGTAGTGATTGATTTGCCAGATTGTGAAGAATCCCGTTCGAGTGAAACCATACCTAATCCTTTTGAACTTAACACCTCAACTCTAGAGCCTAAATTAATTGATATCCATGCTTTTGATGAGGTGTCTGAAAAAATTGATTTTCACTTGATTGAGGATATAGGCGCCGGGAATATTTTGGATGATGAACCCGTAAAATTGACTGAAATTTTATCTCCAATTCATCATCCCGAGTCATTAAATGTTTCTCCCGAACTTCATATGCGTCTTGATTTTGATGATAATGGCATGGATAAGCTAAATTTTGAGGAGAATTATGAGGATAGTATTGAGGAGAGTATTGAGGATGAACCATTTTTGTTTGATGTGTCGGATTTTCCAATTCATCCTCTTGAACCTTTAACTATTATACTTCCTAAATCAAACCCCTGCTTTCCATCGTTCCGACCACGAAAAAGATCACGCTTGAGGACTGTGAGCTTGAAAAATTTTTGTTTGATCAAAACGGTTTTGACGCTTTTAGTGCGCCCCTCCTTGAATCTAACACAGTTCGCACAGATGATAACGATTACGAGTGTTTCACTTTTTCGGACGATGTTGAAAACTCACCTCCCGAGTTTGAGTCCTTTAAATATTCAGATGAGTTAGTTTAACCATCAGACTCGGTTGCTTACAGTCATTTCGAACAATTGATGGAATCTTTCAAGTTCGAGACAGATTAGTTAGGTGAGAATAAGACTATCCCTAAATCACTCCCTTTCGTCCTTCCTATCGTTTCGACCATGCCAGACTCCGTCGCGTTTCCATTTTCAATGGAGGGTTTACCAAGTTCAAAGTACCTATGTTTTCTTGCGAATCTTGAAGGATTTGACCCCATTTCTCGACGGGTTGATAGATTAGCACAATCGCTTTTAACACATCGGTCATCACAAATTGCGCTAATTTATTCACTCGATTTACACTCTCAAGATCGTACTACACTTCTTTCTCTTTTCCGCCATTCTTCTCCTCCACCGAGACCTTATTCCACTCTTCTTCCCACACGGTCTCGTGTGCTTCTCAACTCCTTTCTCTACACTCCATTCTTTCACCAACCCTATCATTATCACGATAGAATTTTTGAATGGTTGGTGCTAGCCTTTGATCTGTGTAAGGCCTTGTATAGTTTGATTTTTCTCCCTAACTCAGAACTTTAACGCTTAAACAGTGGAAACACTGTCTCACTTAAGTTTGGGGGAACCCTGTTGTATATATATTTTGTTTTTCTTTTAACAATAATAAATTTTTTTTTATAAATAAATAAACAGGGGAGTGCCGACATTTTGACCCTCTTGGTATAGCATGACAGGGAGGACACTGTCAAGTTTAAGTTTGGGGGTATGCTCGGTAAGCCTTCTTCCTTCGCATTCATATGCACATTTTTTGCATTTGCATACTTATTTTAAAACCCATAAAAAATTGAAAATTTTAAAAAAATTATAAAAATTAAAGTTTTCAATTTTGGCCATAATTGACTTGAGTTTGACTAAAATGATAACTAGCTAGGAACAACTAGATCCTAGACTAAGTAAATTAAGAACCCTAAAATTAACTTTTCTTAAAGTTTAACGGTAGAAAGTATATGTCTTTGTAGTTTATTTAGAAATAGGCAAATTTTGAGTTCACTTCTTGGGCTAAGTTAAAACAAGAGAAGAGTACTGATATTTTTATTAAACTATAGGTTTGAAAAATAATTCCTAAGCTTAAGTCTAAATTCTGAAAATGTATACCCTACAATTTGCATAAACACGAATCTTGAAACTTGGAATAGTAGAAGAGACCTTGACATGTTCTTGTCTAAAGTCCTTAGTACGAAAAAAAAAGAAAGTTAAAATAAAAGTGTTAATAAAGAGATAAAAAAATGAACACTGTTTTTTGTAATTACTTAAGGCCGCATTAATGAAAAAAATATTTAGCAAGGGTGCCTCATCACCTAGTGCCTTAGACCAACTGGTTTGGAAGTCACTGCTAAAGCCTTAGGTGTAACAAGACTAGGAATTACGCTTTAACGTGCATACACATTTTGTAATCGGTTGTTGGTACCTCAAGAAGTATTAACGATCGCATGAAGGATGTGTGAGCGAAACACATCTAAAAATTCACCTATTAAGAAGTGCTTTGGACGACGAACAAGAGTATGATAGCTTGATTTGAATTTCTAAGTGTAGGGGTGTTATACACACACACGTAGGGGTATGTGATTGGGGTTTAGATAAAAGACAGGAATGAAGAATAGGACTTATATTTTTAATAGAGATGATAAAAATTTCTAAGTTGAGATAGAACCCTAGAAAGAAAACCTAAGAGATGCCAAAGCTAAGTAAATTCACAAGTATATATATAATCTTAAGTTAAATGATAAGGAAGCGTGAAGAATATGGGTGGATAATTTACGAGTCGAAGATAATAGAATTCCTTGTTGGAAAACCTAATTGGAGAATAAAAGTAAATAAGCCGAATTAATAGGATTTTGTGGGTAGTATCCGCTGAAAACCCTCAGGAGACAACACTCCTCCTACTAGGGACACCTAGAGGTTTAACGGTTTGTTGCACGAGCTCAGTGCAATCGCGTTTCCCTGCGAAAGTGAGGTTAGGATTTTGTCGAGAATAAAACTAGGTTTGCTCGAGGACGAGTAAAAGATAAGTTTGGGGGTATTTGTTCATATCGTAATTTCGCATTATTATATTCCCTATTCTTATTCATTTTACAAATAAACAGGTGCTTTTGACCCCATGTCTGCTACATAGTTATAGGTTACAGGTTCTCGGAACAAAAGCAGTGAAAAAGATAAAAGACGATGCAAAAGTGAGACTGCGACCAACAAATAGAAGGATCTTGATCAAGCCTACACGAAGATCAGTTCATAAAGTACAAGGCAGCGCAACGTTAAAAACTTCGACACAAAGTGAACGGTTAATGTCCACTACATTACTCTCTGTGGAGATCTGGAAGCAAAATAGAAGATATTCTGAAGAACTAACCAAAGAAATGTTAGTGTATATGCCCTAGAGGCCATTACTGTATCATACTAGTTTGTATATTACTTAATGGAAGCTTGGGATATTCACCTTGTATAAACAATCTTGCTCAATATAGTAGTATGCTACTTGGTTTGTTTCTACTTCAATGTGTACATGTGTTTATTTTGCGATATCACCTATACGCATTAGTGGAGCCCTTAGGATCTTTGCTTGATTACCAGCGTTGTGATGGCAGTCACACTAGTAGGGGTTGGGTAATCTATAAGCACATCCTTATACAGGTCCCTAGTCGCAGGACTATCGAGACAGGGCATCGATACTCCGGAGTAGACTAGCGTATGCGCTTCTCATCCCAGTGTGGGAGATGGTCTGTCCCACAGCCATCAGTACGTCGTACTAGAGATAGTATACAGGTGCTCGTTGGGTTACGTGTACACTGGACAGGACTCGTCGGGAACTGACAGGTTGGTATTATACCTATCGTCAGTTATCAGTTCCCAGGTGACATGAGTACAGCTTAATCCGCTTACTTGACACTGGCACTTCGCCTCGAGTGTGTTCCCACTGCACTTTGATCACTACCCTACCGCGGCTCAAAGGAGTTGTGCAAACAGGTAGTGGTTGGGTGCAGTCCCGAAGCACTTGGAGGCAGTGACGGTTAGACAGGATTCGTCTCTCCCGGTATTGGGGGTTGACATCGCGCTGTGTCTAGGAGAGCCATTACACGAGTAGTCCCTGGCCAGGGCAAGCGAGATATACTGGTAGGCTTCCAGTGTTATCTCAGGGTGTTTTGGGCTTCACTCCGACACGACTTGTACCGCTATTGGGGGACTGACGTCTTACCGCCCCCTAGGCCCGACATGCGATGTATCAGACGAACAGACCGGACTGTATGGAGAATGTCACAATCAGACTCAGCAGGAGTTCAGATGGGGTTCACCTCGTCAGCCTTCTTGTCGACATCTACCTGGGGACCGTTACGCACAGCTAGTGCCGCTTGCGGTCTGTGGTTAAACCCACTGCCAGCGTAGTGTCGAGTCTTTAGAGTCCCACACAGAGGGTATTCGCCTCTGGGCAAAATGAGTAGAGGTCGCATGGTTTTGCGGCAGGGTTCGTTCTCATCCGCGCACTTGTGCACGTTTGGAGTCCGGACGGATTATACTGGCAGGCTCTTGTTTGAGCCAGATACTGGTATATGTTTTGGGGTTGCTTTTATATCTCGGTATTCTTGTTCCTCGGAACGAGAATGCAGGTGTGTATGCACAGTTGCTTGAGGCGGAGGATGAGGTATTTCATTAGGGTTTCGGATCGGGTGCGTATGCACAGTTGACAGTCGTCATTTTCCAAACCCTAATAGATTTATGAAATATCAATTAATAATAGTAATTAAATGAAATATTGTTATGGTTGATTTTGTTGACTTGTTGACCATGGTTGACTTGTTGACCATGGTTGAATGTTGACCACCATCATGCTTTGCAAGGATACTCCTTGATTCTTGCTTACACTCATTTAATGAAGTATGATAGTGGTCATTCCAAAACAACCATCAACTATTCTCATTTGAATTATTATTACTAATTAGATAATTCTTTTTCTTTTGATATGGTTGCAAAAAGGAAAAAGAGAGCTCATTCTATCATAATCATTCTCTCTCCTCATTTCATCTTCTTCTTCCTCAAGCTCAAGGTGATTCCTTCTCATGTGTTGAGAATCCCTCACCTTGAAAAAGAAAGCACCCCATAGATACTCTCTACTCTCTCTAGGGTTCAAGGTTTAGCAAGCCGGAGATCCTAGTTCACTCAAAGTTCGAGGAAGAGCCCGAAGGTTGAACCCTCAGGTGCATCCATCTTCGACGGAAGAAGGCGACGAGGAAAGAACCATCAACCTCTACAAAGTTTGAAGAAGAAGGAGTTCAAGTTTAGGTATAACCATCTTTCCGAGTAGCTAACTCTCTTTAGCAAGTTTGCTAGTTTTAGTTTAGGAAAAGATCCCGACTTTGTTAGTCCATGTTGCCCCATGCGCTAAAAATTTGATTTTTATACCGTTTCCGCCTCCCCGTAAGAACCGGGGGTCGCAACGTGGACTTACAAGAAATAGGAAGACAAACAAGACCAGAACAAACACAGGAAATTTCAGAGTCTATGCTCCTCTTTTGGCCGCGGAACCGCGGCCAAACCTGGCCTGCGGCCGCGGTTCCGCGGCTGTGCTAAGCCCATAGTAGCGATAATTTTTTCCATAATGCTTGGCGGCGCTAACTAGTCTTCCTAAGGGTATTTTTGTAAAAGCATACATGCGGCGATTGTAAACCTAGGGTTTTCTATGTCCTATAAATAGAGACCCAAATACTTGTATTAGGTCATGCCTCCTTTCATTAATAAAATTCAGATTTCTTTTGGAGAGCATCAATTTGTAAGTAGTTTTAATTTTTGCCCTAGTTCTTAATTTATTTTCTGCCCTAGGTTAAATTTATTATCTGCCCTAGTTAGATCTTTAATTCCTTGCCCTAAATAAATAGTTTAGAGATGTTTTTCAATTTCCTAATGAGCGAGTAGTCTCCTTGCTTGTTAGGGTTAGCTTTGGGGAAGGCTTGAGAGATGAAGATCTCTCACCCCTTTCTTGCCCATCACATATAATTAATAGGCTCCATGCATACATGCACACACCGCTCCCTACGGCACCCTATCCCACAAGGTAGCGGTGATACCGTAGTATAAAGGCTCGATTGAGCGTGTTTTCCATGGAGGTTAGGGTAAGGATTAAGAAAGGAAGGACAAGAACCTAGAGGAAGAAACACCGTTTCTTCCCGATGGTACTAATCCCCTTTATTAATAATTACCATAACACCTCATAGATCTTAATTTGGGTGTAGAAAGCGGTTAGATTTATTGACTTTCCAAACATACCCTAAACCTAACCCTAGCAAGATTTAGATCTAGATTAATTTAATTTTTAGATTTAATCAATCCGTTCACACCATTCAGAATTAACTCGTAAGAACAATTAGGAAATTCACAAAATCCCTGTGGACCGACCCGTACTCACCGGCTAGCTACCAAGCGACGCCGTTCTTGATTGCGGTTACTAAATATTTTTGATCTAAAAAATCTCTAAAATCAGTCTTCTGGTGACTCAAGAAGTCTTCTGCACTTGTTTGCAAATTTTTTTGAACACTTTGAAAATTGACAGAGAACACAATCTGCAGTGCATCGTTTCGGGACTGTTTCGATTTCGATACTTTTATATTGTCTAACCTAGCTCGCTAAGGGTTTAAAGGGTAACTCTGATACCATGAATGGTTACGGCAGCGTCCCGGCCATCAAAACACGGCCAAAATGCGGAACAAAAATTTCTAAACTAGCACTACCATTACCCGAATCCCGGATCAACCTTAACTTAAACCCTAAACTAGCAAGCTAAACTAAGAGTTAGAATCGTTATACCGAGTTGATCCGTGTCCTTCGGTCTTCATTCCAAGCTCCTAGTGGTTTGTTGATGTGGTTTGGTTGCCGGTCTTCCTTCATCTCCGATGATCCACCTGAGGGATGCAATTCCGGCTCTAGCTCCATATAAAGAGGCGAGTGGAGCAACTAGGGTCTCTAGGATGCTACCCTAGAGAGCCTAGGATGTACTGTGCATGATCTCCAAGTGTTATCTATCCCAAAACTTGAAGGTGTAAGCAAACAAGAAAGCTAGAGGAGGTGAGGCTAATGGTGAGGGAGGAGCTAAAAAAAAAACAAATGAAGAAAAACTATCAAGCATAAAAATGAGCTCAACCATGAAAGAGAAAATAGCATGCTCGGTTTTGTAAAAACCGTTTTTCCAATTTTAAAATCCCACCATGCTTGAATAGTGAACACAAATGAATTAACAATTCATTTGTGTGCACTATTGCAAGCATGGTTGTCACCATACCTCCTTAAGCTAATATCCACCTCATTTATCCATTTACTAAAATGGTCAAATCAAGAAATGAGGTGGCACCTTCTAGAATGTTATCTGGAAAAAAATACGGATTACATTCTACTGTAAGTATATCTGCATTCGTACCGAAATACGAATGCCCAAAGAGATAGAATAACACAAAGAATATAATACTAGAATATACGTACCGAAATACATATACGTAAATTATTAAATCAATACCTGATTTAATAATCCGGCTCAAAACCGAGCCGGCTAGTATTATCAACTGTCCAATCGAAAACCCGAGTACAATGTACATCAATCGATCGGAACCCTGCACGTATCCAATACGGCTACTACATTATTTCGTCAGAACCAGGAAACCCTCTGTGTGGGACTCTAAAGACTCGTCAATACGCTGGCAGTGGGTTTAACCACAAGCACGTCAGCGGCACTAGCTGTACGTAACGGCTACCCAGGTATTGAGCGAAAGGGAGGCCGATGAGCAAACTCATTCAGAACCCCTACTGAGCCTGACAGTGACAATATCTGTACAGTCCGGTCTGTTCTCTAAGAGTATCGCATATCGAGTCTAAGGGGGTGGATAAAGTCAGTCCCCTAATAACGCGACATTTAGTGTCGGTATGAAACCCCATCACCACCTGAGAAACTATCGATCCTGGATCGATAATTCTCATCCACCGTGGCCACGGATTTATGGTGATGGCCATCCGTACACAACATGACATCAACCCCCAATACCGGGAGAGAAGAATCCCCGACGATCCGATCACTACCTCCATGTGGCTCGGAACTATACCCAACTAAAACCTGTTTGCACGACTCCTTTGAGTCTTGGTAGGGTAGTAATCAAAGCACAGTGGGAACTCACACGAGACAAATAACGATCTCAGGTCGACAGACTAACCTATACACATGTCACATGGGAACTGCTATCTGACAATAGGTATAATACCAACTAGCAGGTTCTCGGCGAGTCCGTCCAGTGTACTCATAACCCAATAAGCACCTGTATACTATCTTAGGTGAACAAACTAGCACCAATGGCTTGTGAGACCTGGCCACCGCCCCTCGTCGGGGTCTCGATCAGTATACACTAGTCCACACTATATTATCGATGCCCGGTCTCGATACTCCTATGACTAGGGACATTTAAGGATGTGCTTATAGACCCCAGCTCCCATATATGTGATCGCCATCACAATGCTGGCAGTCAAGCTAGAATCCTAAGGGCTCTATCAACATGTACATGATGATAAAGATAAACCAGATAGCATACTATCATCTTGAGTAAGACTGTTTTATCGGTATAGGTCCTCCCTCAATCATCATAATCATCTTCCTGCGATTACGATAATTGACTTGAGGGCACTATAGCCAACAAATTGCACAAGACTCTATGACGATCTCGGGTCTACAGACTAATCTGTACCAGTGTCACCAGAGAACTGCTATCTGACGTTAGGTATAATACCATCTAGGAGTTCTCGGAGAGTCCAGTTCAGTGTACCCAGTCTCCATTGAGCACCCACATACAATCTTTGATGTCAAACACCAATAGATGTAGGATCATCCATTGCCCATCAAATGGGTCAAGAAACATATATGCTAGTCTACTCTGAAATATCGATACCCTGTCTCGATACACCCACGACTAGGAACAATTAAAGGATGAACTTGTGAACTACCCTGGCCCCACTAGTATAATCTGCATCATAATCCTGGTAGTCAAGTACACATCCTGAGGGCTTTACTAACATGTGAGAGCAAGACAGTATCATAATACTAGTCTATATGTTAAGATCAAGAGTAACCAGATAGCATACTATCATGTCGAGCAAGAAAGTCCTCTCTATATATTTCCAATCATCCATTATAATATACAATCATGTACAATAATAGCCTCTAGGGCATACATACAACTAACACATGCTGCTGGCTCGGTGCTCGTCTAAGAAGTCGAAAGAGTACAGAAGTCAGTCTACTACGTGAGCCATGTCTTCAAAGAGGCGGAAACAAGATACCCGGTCATAGAAAAGATAGTCTTGGCTCTTGTCGTCACCTCAAGAAAACTCCGGCACTACTTCCAGGCGCACACCATCTTCGCCCTCACCAAGCGTCCTATAGGGAAAATTCTCGCTTCCCCCGAGTCATCATGTCGTCTAGAAAAATGGAGGTGGGAATTGTCCCAATTCGACATCAAATACCGCCCCCGGCAAGCCATCAAAACTCAAGTCCTAGCTGACTTCATGGTCGAATGTACTATTCCCACTAAAGAAGAAGCGGAAATACGAAACGACGGACCCCGATCCTCGGTCGAGGAAATACCCGACTCCGTCCCTGATTGGGTTCTCTACGTCGACGGGTCCTCTACCGAAGAAGGGAGCGGGGCTGGCCTTATCATTCGAGTCCTGAACGAGGCAGAGATGGATTACTCTTTGAAACTCGGGTTCAGAGCGTTAAACAACGCCGCAGAATACGAGGCCTTGCTAGCCGGGTTGCGAATCGCTTCCGGGATAGGGTTGAAGACGATTCGGATTCACAGTGATGCTGCCCTAGTCGTCGGATAAGTGACCGGGAGCTTCGAGGCCCGAGAGCCACTCGTGGTGAAGTATTTGGCCGAGGTGAAAGACTATGAAAAAATTTTAACGAAGTCCAAGTGGAACAGATTCCTCTGCACCTGAATGCCCAAGACGATGCCCTGAGCAAACTTGCCTCTTCCTATGTTGCCAACAATAATAGGAATATGCTCTTTGAAGTCTTTCCACGGCCCAGCGTGGAAGACAGAGAGGTGACGCTTCAAGTATACACTACTCAAGAAGAAGGCCAGGATTGGAGGAAGCCCCTCGTGGAGTTCCTGAAGGATGGTACACTTTCGGAAGACCGAGGGGAAGCATGCTGCCTTCGATCCAAATCCCGCCATTTCATCTAGAGCAATGGAAACCATTACAAGAAGTCATACACGCAGCCTCTGCTCCAGTGAATCGACCCTCACGAAGCCGACTACGTGCTGTGTGAGATACATGAAGGGGTCGGTAGAGCGCATCAAGGGACCCGTACCTTGGTCCAGAAGACGCTACTCCAACGATATTATTGGCCGACGGTATACCAAGGTGCTCAGAAGCTCATCAGAAGATGCAAGATCTGCCAACTCCATGGCAGCATACCCCGTCTTCCGAATATCGAGCTAACCGCCCTCACCTCCCTTTGGCCGTTTGCCCAGTGAGGGATGGACATGGTGGACCAACTCCCCACTGGTACGGGCGGACACAAGTACATCCTCGTCGCGGTAGACTATTTCATGAAGTGGATTGAGGCCGTTCCCATCAGAAAACTGGATGAAACCACTACCATAAAGTTCCTGCAGAACAACATAATCTCTCGATTCGGGATCCCAAGGTGCATCATTACCGACCACGGGACGAATTTCGGGAACGACAAGGTCAAAGAGTTCTGCAATGAATACTTCATACTAATGAAGTTTTCCACAGTCGCGCATCCTCAATGCAACGGACAGGCCGAGGTTGCTAACCGAGACGTCATCCGAGGTCTTCGAGCTCGTTTGGAAGGAAGGCATGGCAGCTGGGTCAAGGAACTACCGTGGGTACTATGGGCCTTATGCACATCGAAGAAATCGCCCACGGTAGAGGCCCCCTTCAGCCTCTGCAATGGTCCCAGCGGAGATCGAACTGACCAGTTATAGAGTTGAACACTTCGATGATGAAGCCAATACCTCGGCACTCCAGACCAATTTGGACATCTTGCTAAAGAAGCGAGACTGAGCGCAGATCAAGGCGGCCGCTTACCAGCAACAAACTACTCGCTACTACAACGCACGAGTTAAGCACCGCGCCTTCAAGACGGGAGATTTGGTCTTAAGGCGGAGCGAATTTGTAGGTCAGGGCAAACTGTACAAGTTCTCCTCGAAGTGGGACGACCCTTTCCCCGTCTCCGAAGTATTGCCCAGTGGAGCCTATTGCTTACAAGACGCTGGGGGACGCAAGTTTCTTCGGCCCTACAATGCTGAAAAACTCAAACTATACAAATGAATGTATTTTCTTCTTTTCAAAGATATGTAATTTTTCTTAAGTCTCCTGAAATAGAAGAGACTTCTTTGATATATTTTCTTCTTCCTCGGTTCCGAGATCCCTAGATTCGTTTTGAGAAAATATGTAAAAAATGCTAAGGGATAAAAGAAGACAAAACACATCAGAAAAGAAGAATTTTATTCATTAAGAGGTATTATAGGCTCCTCAGCCTTACAAAAATTAGAGAAAAGGGGATTGAGAAAGCACTATTGATGGTACTCCGACGAAATCTCCACCAGCCGAGCCCTAGCCTCCTCGGCTACCTCGGAAGCGCCACCCGCCGGACAAAAATCAATGATCAACCTCTTCTGGAAACACTCCAGAAGATGGTCCGCTGATCGGTCCTGCCTATTCTTGGAGATCAGCCCGAGATGGTAAAGCGAGTTCAACTTCTCGATCGCCTCATCCCTCAAATGCGGAGACAAGGCGTTGTGCAGACCCGGGGACCTTCTCCAGATTGCATAAAAAAGCACTTGGAGGAGTGGCGATCGTCGGGGAAGAAGGCGTCCGAAGTGGCCCTCCACGCGGTCTATCACCGCCTCGTACGTCTGTTCGGATCGGTCGAGCTTGTAGAGATACACATCGTCGTGAGAAATGATCTCCCTGATGAGAACACACGGGCGTCCGACCATTTTCAGAAACGCAAGGCTATAAGAAACCAACATGACTTCGCTATTTATAGCCCCAACAGAATCCCTAAAGGCCGAAATTTGCGCACGCAGCAATGCAAATCACGCGATAATTTCAAATTTCCCAATACAGAGCTGCCACGTGGCGACCATGCCGATCCTCACGAGCCCTTAAGCGGTCAATGAAAGTTGGAACAATGCAAACCAATGAGCGTCGCGCCCCGCATTTACGCTTTTGTCACGTGTTGTCTGCGACGGTCACTCTTCCAGATCTTATGGGTTAAGGGAGATTGAATGGAGCCCCATGAAGGTGAAGAGAAGTCTAGAAATCCCCCATTAAGAGGCCGCCAAGCAGCTCCCCTGCCTGGTCAATCCCTGGCTGGTATTTTCCTACCCATCTACGCCAAGGATAAAAGCCCTCCTCTTGAGGCCACCGAGCAGCATCCCTGCCCGGTCAATCCTTAAAGGGTAACTTCTTACCTGCCTACGCTAAGGATCGAAGCCCTCATCAAGAGGCTGCCGAGCAGCTTTCCTGTCTAGTCAAACCTTAGCGGGTAACTTCTTACCCACCTTCACTAAGGATCGAAGCCCTCATCATGAGGCCATCGAGCAGCTCCCCTGCCTAGTCAATCCCTGGCGGGTATTTTCCTACCCATCTACGCCAAGGACCAAAGATCTCCTCTCAAGACCACCGAGATGCTTCCCTGCCCGGCCAATCCTTAGCGGGTAACTTCTTACCCACCTATGCTAAGGATCAAAGCCCTCATCAAGAGGATGCCGAGCAGCTTCCCTACCCGGTCAATCCTTAGCGGGTGACTTCTTACCCACGTACGCTAAGGATTGAAGCCCTCATCAAGAGGCCACCGAGCAGCTCCCTTGCCCGATCAATCCCTGGCAGGTATTTTCTTATCTATCTACGCCAAGGATCAAAGCCCTCCTCTCGAGGCCACCGAGCAGCTTCCCTGCCTGGTCAATCCTTAGCAGGTAACTTCTTACCCACCTACGCTAAGGATCGAAGCCCTCATTAAGAGGCCACCGAGCAGCTTCCCTGCCCGGTCAATCCTTAGCGGGTAACTTCTTACCCACCTACGCTAAGGATCGAAGCCCTCATCAAGAGGTCACCGAGCAGCTCCCCTACCCGGTCAATCCCTAGCGGGTAGGCTCCTATCCACTAACGCTAAGGATCTAAAGCCCTCATCAATAGGTCACCGAGCAGCTTCCCTTCCCGGTCAATCTTTAGCGGGTAACTTCTTACCTACCCACTCTAAGGATCGAAGCCCTCATCAAGAGGCCGCCGAGCAGCTTCCATGCCCGGTCAATCCTTAGCAGGTTACCCACCTACGCTAAGGATCGAAGCCCTCATCAAGAGGCCACCAAGCAGCTCTCCTGCCAAATCAATCTCTGTCGGGTAGGCCCTACCCACTGGCGCTAAGGATCTAAAGCCTTCATCAAGAGGTCACCGAGAAGCTTCCCTGCTCGGTCAATTCGAGTGATAAATTCCTACCATCTCAAGACGAAGGTCTAGGAACTACATCATGGGGGAATCATCCAACGCTGACCAATTCTAACTCGGATAATGTCCAACTCACGCTAAGAGATGTGGTTGTCGGTCTGACTCTATAGGATGGACAGATACCGACCTTCCTACACTGAGGGATCTTCCGATGTATTCTAAGTGAATGATCAGCACATCGACTTCAGGTTTCGGAGGGCACCGACTTTCCTGCACTTAGCGATTAATCGACTTACACTCGACGCGTGATCGTCATCTAAAAGGCCGGTCATCGAACTACGACCTAACACTTGAATCGAGGAAAAGACCGACATGCTCAAGTACTTACACAAGAAACGCATTGTCATGCATACGAAAATAAACCCAGTTTATTCACGTTCAGAAAGTCTTTACAAGGTATTCCGGGCTCCTCAGCCTTAGAGGGGAAAACAAAAGCTTGATTTATAGGAAAAATAAAAGCTCAAGCTGCAGTCTCGGCCCGGACCTCGCCTTGCTCGGCACCGCCCTCATGGGCCGGTGTAGAGATTCCTTAGCACCATGTCTAGGGTTTGGCTTGCATCAAACATGCTATAACAAAAATTTTAGGGGTGCTAAGCAAAACCGACCATGAATCGAACTAGAAAATTAGGGTAACAAGAACTAGTATCACATACTAATAGTAGTCTAACACTAAGAGGTGAGTAATACAACCTTTGTAGACTTCCTCTTATGACTCCTTGGATCAACTTGGTGTTTGAATAGGTTTGCTTGAAACCTTCGAAGTCCACGACGATCCACCACGGAGTCCCTTGGATCAAGCTCCTAGATTCACTTGATCTAAATGGAAGTGGAGCTAACAACCTACACTAGTGGGCTAGACTAATATAAATTGGTGATGTGGGTTTGGATCTCACTTAAAAAACCATTCTTTTTATGTTCTTCACTCACTTGAAAAAGCTAGAGAGCTTGAATGAGGAACAAGAAGGAGAATGGCTAAGCTTGAGCTCTTTTTTGATTATCCTCACAATAATAATGAGAAAAGAAAACAAATATGAGAGAGTCACACTCACCTACAACCATGGTTATAAAATATCTAGATATTTTTATATTGAGTTAAAGAACTAATAGAAAATAGATCATGGTTAATCCTAGGTCAAGTAAAGAAGAGTGTAGAAACCTAGCCATGATTTATTCCCATTTTTCTTTTTCTCAATAAACAAAATATATAAATATTTCACCATGTGAGTCTTGCATTGCCATCTCTAATGTATCATCAACCATGACACATGTATGCATGCATGTGTGCATTCATATCAACATATATACATACATACATTCATGCTTACATCACAAAGAAAAGGTTTCAAATAAATGAGCTAAAAGGTCAATAATATTAAATCAACACTTGATTTAATAATCCGGTCATATCACATACGACCCGACCAATAGAAAACGCCCGATTAAAATACGGTATCAAATACATGCATTTAATCGAGCTCCCGTGCATATCCCGTATGCACCCCATATCATTTCTCCTGAGTTAGGAAACCCCTCTGTGGGACTCTAAGACTTGTCAATACACTAGCAGTAGGAAGTGATCATATCACATACCCACAATCCGTCAGTGGCACTAGCTGTACGCAACGGCTCCCAGGTATTGAGCGATCAGAAGAAAAACAAGCGAACCAGTCAAAACTCCCGTCGAGCCAACTGGAAACACTTGCCGCACAGTCCGGACTCTTCGTCATATATGATGCATATCGAGTCTAGGGATGGTATCGTCGACCCCAATAACTCAATAAGTCATTCTGGTATATGGCTCATAACAGATCGAGAAACTACTGATAACACTTATCAGTAAATCTCATCAGCCATGGCCAGGGACTTCCTGTTATAGCCAATCAAGTATAGCGCAACATCAACCCACAATACCGGGAGAGATGAAACCCCTCCTATTGCTCATTGCCTCCATGTGCCTCAGGACTGTACCCAAAATCCACCTGTTTGCACGACTCGGAGAGCTGTGGTAGGGTGGAGATCAAAATACAGTGACTCTATGACGATCTTGGGTCTATAGACTAACCTGTACCAGTGTCACCTTAGAACTGCTATCCGATGATAGATATAATACCACATTGGAGTTCTCGGTGAGTCCGTTCAGTGTACCCAGTCTCCACTGAGCACCCGTATACAATCTTTGGTGTCCCCACACAATGGATATGGGATCATCTATTGCCCATCATATGGGTCAAGAAACGTATTCGCTAGTCTACTCTGGAATATTGATGCCGCATCTCGATACACTCATAACTAAGAACATTTCAAGGATATGCTTATAAACTACACATGTCCCACTAGTATGATCTGCATCATAATCCCAGTAGTCAAGCAAATATCCAAAGGACATTATCAACATGTACCAAATGAGTAATATGCATGATCAAGAGAACATGTCAAGATAAGGAAAAACCAGATAGCATACTATCATGTCGAGCAAGAATGTCTTCTGAATATATATAAACACACATACCGATACATCCGCTAACATATAATGGCCTCTAGGGCATACATATATCCAACAGCCGGAGCTTCTACTTCTGTGACCGCCCCTCCCCAGGCGCCAGTCGCTTGCGACGCATCCACTGAAAGCAAGACGCGAGCGCGGAGCTCACTGTCGGAAAACTCCGGCATTAACTCCTTGACGACATAAAGATCTTCGTGCCAAATGATGGCAGATGCTTCGTCGATGTTGGCGTAGAACTGGTCCGACGACCTGTACGAGTCCACCGACTTGCGAGCTTGGAGCTCGGCGATCTTTGCCGCCTCAAGCGCAGCCTCGGTCTCTCTCTTATTGGCGTCCCTCTCCTTCTTCATTATGGCGTAGCGCTTGGCCAACTCCTTCAACTTGGTCTTGACGGCTCGGTGGGACTCGCTCAGAAGTCGGTGGGACTCTTGGCTCTTAGAGACCATGAGCTCCCCGGCGGCCAACCGGGTTTCGAGGGCGGCTGTCTTTTCCTTCTCCTGCTGCAACTGAAGGCGCAGATGTAATGCTTTGAAAATTCGTTTAGATTAATTATGTGTTAATTAATGATAATACGAGTTTTCCGTAAAACCTAGTTATTAATTATTAAACTCATAAACATGAATATATCTATTTTAATTATGTAATTACATATATAATTGTAATTTATTAGTTATTATTTAATCTATTGTTCACATAATTATTTTCTTATGTATTAATTATTTAAAGATTATCTTAAACATGCACACACACTAATTAGTAATAATTGCACATTAGTTTGGGTTAACTACATATTAGTGCACCATGACAACTTAACCTTCTTTTTATAACATGTTCTTTTTCTCTCTCAAGGGTTCTAGAATCCTCTTTTAAAAGGAAAATAATACAATAAAATAAAATAAGAATAGAAGTATGGTGCATATTTAATGAGGTATGGGGGAGTTTGACTTGAACACACACACACCCTCACTCTCTCCTCTCTTGTGCTCTGCCAAGAGCAGAGCAGCCCCCCTCCAATTCTTCTTCTTCTTCTCATTTCAAAACCTCATTTCCTCATCAAAATCCACAATAAAATTAACACAAATCCTACCTAAAATCATCACAAAGATTACTTGTTCTAATCTCGCATGGTTCTTGGCTCAAGTCGCTATAATTGTTAGCATGTTTTGGATCTTCTTCTCAACCTTCTCGAGGTATACAACTTAATCAAATTGTTACTTTGATAATTATTTGCTTTAATCTAATCTTAATTAAGTGTTAATATAGTTTTAATTGCAAAATAGAGTTTTAAAGAGAAGGGTTTGAGGTTAAATTAAGGTTTTTATCACCTAATTAGATTAGCTAAGTGTAGTTAACATCTAATTGCTTTATCAAATATAATCTAGTTGTTAAACTTACAAATCTTTACTTTTAAATTATCTTAATTAAGTGTTTATGCAAATTAATTTCATGTTTAGTGTGTAAAAAGGTAAGGTTAAAATTAGTTAATAAATTGTGTGGTTTAATTAAGATATTAAAGTGTGATTGTAGCTACTAGGTTTGCTAAAACACCTAGTTTTGCACTAAAATACCCTATTGTTGCTTACAAGGTTTTTAGAAAAAATAGGTTTAAGTTAAATTGGAGGTTATGATGATCTACTACTATTTTCGTAAGATTAGTTAGCATTATGTCTTGTGTGATTAGTACGATTGGATTTTAGGTTTGGTGTTTGCTACGCATAGCAACCCCTAGATGTAGTTTGTGGCGATATCGCAAGCGTTTTGTGCACTAAGTGCACGCGTGTCTTGCTTGTGCGCATTGGTTGTCTTGTATCATTGTGTGTCCGCGTCTATTTAAATATTGAACCTCATATATACTATTTGTGTGATTCTAGGATTGGTTGCGGAGACGTCGAATGTGGCAAGGAAAAGCAAGGCAGTGATCGGATTCAACTAGCCGAGGCGTCCCGGTGAGTAGATGTACACATCTATGGGGGGATAGTCTGGATGGCGCAAGGCTCCCGATAGTTAAGACGATTAGTTGTTCTTGCATCTATATGCGTAGTATCAAAGCATTCATAGCATGAGATTGTATCTTCTTACAATATGATGTTATTACCTAGGACACTTGCACCATTACCATTGGTTCATGCCGCACATGCACTATTCATGCGAACACACACGCCATTGGTAATTGCTATGTCACGAACACTATAGAACTCACTTTAATCAGTATCTGAGCTGCATCGACTTGCGGTTTGCTTATAGGTAGGTTGTGAAGATATTCTTTTGTACCCACCATGTATATATTTCTTTGTATCTAGTATACTCCATCTACCTTTTGTATATTGACTAGATAGTGAGACTGTGAGACTTGTATTTTTGGTATCTGGTATCGAGCTCGTGTGAGCCGACTTTATACTTGGTTTCCGTTTTCTTGCTTTTAAAATGCTGATTTCATATTGATGATATATCTTGCATGTGGTTGTGTTCCGCAATTCGGCGAAGAGCTAGCTCCCGCTTGGGGATGCCTTTATTCATTGCTTATGTATATTTCATGCGCTGTACCCATTTAGGGACAGTTTTTACAAAGGAAACTCTGCCGAAATTTTCGGGAAAAACTTGATGTTTTAAAATGTTTAATGTGACTTTATTTTATTAAAATCACCTTTTTAAGTTAAGTTTTCCTTCACTCTATTTTCATTAAACTGTTTAGATTACGTTATGCCTCTAGACATTGCGTAATTTAAGTGCAAGTCACGTTCCACATATTCGGGTCATGACAAAGTTGGTATCAGAGTGATAGGTTTTACTTTTCCGAGTGTAGGATGACCCTTGGTAGATGGAGCAGGTGACTTAAGAAGAGTGACGTAGCGTGTGTATGTTCCGCGGCATACTAACGATACGGTATTCCGCCTAAGTGACCTTAGGATATATAATTGCTTGTACTTCCTTCCTTGATTCCATATATCCTTTGATTCGATTGCAATATTCTCATCAAAACCTGTTTCTTGTTCCATACACTATGCCGCCGAAGACTACGAGGGATCAGAAGGCTGCCTCCAGGGATGAGACTATAGCGCGCTTGTCTGAGACGAGGACCGATCAGGGCGGTACGCCTACCCCTCAAGGAAAGACTGATCCGCCTTCTCCAGACCGTATTTCCAGGCTATAGGTCGGTATGCAGGAGTTGCGTCAGATGATGGGATCATTAGTTGAGGCCAGCCGAGCACTGAGATCCAAGGATGTTCCTCCCACTACACAGATTGCGATTGTACCTGCTACCTGGACAGCTGTTCCTACTGTTACCAAGACTATCCCCGTATCTTTGCAGGAGTTTATGAGGCTGAAGACTCCAGTTTTTACCGGCACAGATGCAGCGGAGGATCCGCAGACATTCCTCGATAGGATGGCTAGGATTTGTCGTTCGCTGAGATGTTCTGACGAGAGATCAGTCGAGCTTGCGAGTTTTTGTCTAGAGGGTCTTGCTCAGACGTGGTGCGAGTCAGTTGAGAGAGGCCAAGCCACAGGTCTACCTCCTATGACTTGGGATGAGTTCATAGCGGTATTTCTTACTCGTTTCCTTCTGGAGAGCATCCGAGATGCTCGAGCTCGTAGTTTTGAGTCTCCGCGTAAGACTCTTGGGATGATAGTGTCCGAGTACGACATTCAGTTTACTCAGTTGTCCCGATATGCTCCTTACTTAGTGGACACTGAAGAGAAGAGGATAAAAAGGTTTGTGTGGGGACTGGACATGCAGTTATTTCTTGCTATCAGCGCCCAGTATTTTGACACTTATGCTGCTGCTATGGACGCGGTCTTACTGTTGGAGGAGCACATTTATGAGATTTCGGTCGTTTCTGGACCGAAGCGGATTTGTACCGATATATCAACCCAGAGGCAGACAGGTAGATGCCGTGCCAGACCCTCTCCAGGCCGTGGTGATAGCAGAGGCTCGAGACTAGGACTGTTATATAGCACCTAACCATAGGGTCAGCCACCGTCAAGGGGATGTTTTCGGTGTGGGAGCCTGCATCACCGCATCAGAGACTGTACTATGAGGCGCTAGGGCACGGCGATAGTTCCACATGTGACATTACCACCTTCACCCCCTCTTCCGAGAGCTTTACTTCCTACCCCTGATGATGCTCCATGCCAAGCAGATGCTCCTAGAGGCCGTGGGCATGGCGGTCCTGTTTAAAGAGGATGAGGCGGCAGAGGCAGAGGCAGAGGACAGCAAGGTACTAGTGGGGGACAGGCCCGAGTGTTCGCTTTGACTCCTCAGGATGCGCAGGCATCCAATGCCGTTGTGACAGGTACTATTCCAGTATGTTCTTTTGACGCGCGGGTATTATTAGACCCAGGTTCCACACATTCATATATATCTACACACTTTGCACCGAGGTTGGGCCGAGAGTTGTCTTCGCTAGATCAGCCACTTGTGGTTATCACTCCAGTAGGCGAGTCATTTGTCACTCGATATGTGTTTCGATCGTGTTCCGTTCGTATTGGGGAGAGGGACCCTTCTGTTGATTTGATTCTCTTCGATATGTTAGACTTCGACGTTCTTCTGGGCATGGATTGGCTTGCCACGTGTTATGCGTCCGTGGACTGCCATGAGAAGGCGGTCAGATTTAGTTTTCCGGGTGAGCCGGTTCTTGTTATTCAGGGAGACTGTAGCCTTACCCTTCCCAGTTTAATTTCTTCTCTCTCGCTAGTCAGCTCTTTAGGAAAGGACGTCAGGGATTCATGGCGTATGTTTGTGATGTTAGAAACGCAGAGGTCCTGTTGGACCAGGTCCCGATTGTGAGAGAGTTTCCAGATGTCTTCCCTGAAGAGCTGCCAGGTTTCCTTCCTGAATGCGATTTTGAGTTCTGCATTGACTTGATCCCCGGCACGGGGTCTATTTCTATACCGCCTTATCGGATGGCCCCGCCGGAGCTTAAAGAGCTGAAGGATCAGTTGCAAGATTTGCTGAATAAAGGGCTCATTCGTCCGAGTATGTCACCTTAGGGAGCTCCTGTCCTGTTCGTCAAGAAGAAGGACTGCAATATGCATTTATGCATCGATTATCGTCAGTTGAATCGAGTGACTGTGCGGAACAGATATCCCCTACCTCGCATTGACGACTTGTTTGATCAGCTCCAGGGTGCGGGACATTTCTCGATGATTGACTTGCGGTCAGATTACCATCAGTTGCGGTTTCAGAAGGATGATATTCCGAAGACTTCTTTTTGCACGGGTTACGTGCATTATGAGTTCTTGGTGATGTCGTTCGGACTCACCAATGCCCCAGCAGAGTTTATAGACTTGATGAACCGCATATTCAGGCCACATATCTTAGTATAATCCTGGAGCCGAGAGGAGCACTAGCAGCATTTGAGGATCACATTGCAGACGTTGAGGGAGCATCAGCTGTTCGCTAAATTCTCCAGGTGTGCTTTCTTGCTTGATAGTGTCGATTTATTGGGTCAGTGGTTACAAGAGATGGTATACATGTGGACCCAAAGAAGATCGAGGTCATTCAGCACTGGCCCAGACTTGTATCAGTGACGGAGGTTCGCAGCCTTTTGGGTTTTGCCGGATACTATCGACGTTTTGTACAGGATTTTTCTCGTATAGCTGCACCGTTGACCGGGTTGACCCGGAAGGGAGTTCCGTTTCTTTGGACCAAGGCATGCGAGTAGAGCTTTCAGCAGTTGAAGAATCATTTGACTACTGCGCCAGTGTTATCTTTGCCTTCAGGTTCAGGCGGCTTTTATTGTTTATTGCGATGCTTCTTCAGTGGGTTTAGGCTGTGTGTTGATGCAGCACCGCAGAGTTGTTGCTTATGCTTCTCGACAGTTGAAGAAGCATGAGAAGAACTATCCCACGCATGAATTAGAGATGGCTGCGGTGGTTTTTGTACTAAAGATCTGGAGATACTGCTTATATGGCGAGTCGTGCTAGATATTTACGGACCACAATAGCTTAAAGTATATCTTTTAGCAGCGAGATCTAAATTTGAGAGAACGCCGTTGGATGGAGCTAGTGAAAGACTATTACTGCGAGATTCTTTATCATCCGGTCAAGGCGAATGTTGTGGCAGATGCTTTGAGTCGGAGGCCCGGAGGTAGCTTGCCTTATTTGAGCGCAGTTCAGAGACAGTCGACGGCAGATTGGCAGATTCTATGTGACAGCCGAGTGCAGTTCGAGTTTACTTCGACCAGGGGATAGCTTACCCATATCTGTGCACGTCCACAGTTACTTGACTGTATCCGTGAAGCACAGTCCGGCGATGCCCGTTTGTCAGAGATCATGGAGCAGGTTCGACAGGGCAGAGATTTAGAGTTCGTGATCGATGATCAGGGAGTACTGCGATTTGGGACTCGACTGTATGTGCCAGATTCTAAGGGACTGAGACGTAAGATTTTAGAGTAGGCGCATCGGTCAGTATTTAGTGTTCATCCGGGTTCTACCAAGATGTACTATGACTTGAGAGATGTCTACTGGTAGGAAGGGATGAAGAGAGATGTCACATATTTTGTTTTGAGATGCCTAACTTGTCAGCAAGTCAAGGCCAAGCATCAGAGGCTAGCTGGAGAATTATAGCCTTTTCCCATTCCGGAGTGTATGTGGGAGCAGATCTCTATGGATTTTATCGTGGGTCTACCTAGGACCAGTTGAGGGTATGACTCTATTTGAGTGATCGTAGACCGGCTGACGAAAGCGGCTCACTTTCTGCCAGTAAAGACCACTTTCGGATTCACTCAGTACGCTCAGATATATATCGATGAGATTGTGGGACTACATGGCGTCCCGACTTGCATCATGTCTGACAGAGCCTCTCAGTTCACTAGTAACTTTTGGAAGAGACTTCAGGAGGCTTTGGGCACCCGATTGAGTTTTAGTACAGCTTTCCATCCGCAGACCGACGGTCAGTCAGAGTGTACCATACAGACTCTTGAGGACATGCTTTGAGCTTGCGTACTAGATTTTGGTGGCAGTTGGGATTGTCACTTACCCTTGATAGAGTTCTCCTATAATAACAGCTTTCAGGAGACGATTCAGATGGCACCCTTCGAGTCTATATATTGGAGGAAATGTCGATCACCAGTTTGTTAGACGGAGCTCAGTGAGAGCAATGTTTTGGGAATGCAGCTTGTGCAGGAGACGACAGAAAAGATCCAGCTGATTCGGGATAGGATGAGAGCAGCCCAGAGCAAACAGAAATCTTATGCGGATAGACGTCGTCGCAGACTGGAATTTCCTATAGGTGATCACGTTTTCTTGCGAGTTTCTCCAATGAAGGGTGTGATGAGATTCGGAAAGAAAGGGAAGCTTAGTCCCAGATATGTGGGTCCCTTCGAGATTCTCAAGCATGTCAGCACAGTTGCTTATCGTTTGGCTCTTCCACGTAGCTTCCCAGATGTTCACCCCGTGTTTCACGTATCGATTCTCCGCAAGTACCTTCATAACCCTTCTGCTGGGTTCCCTAGCACTGCCACAAGGTTTCGGGAGGCATCAACCATGCCATTTTTAAAAATTTGGCACGCTAAAGAACCCTAACCTAGAATCTTAACTAAAGAATTAGACGAAACCAACATGTAAACAACTTTACGTCTAAGTGAACAAGGAATACAACCTTTGTAGACCGGTCCTTCACTTCAAAAGCTCCGTGTAGTAGTCCCTTCGCTCCAAGTAGTGATCTCCCGGACTCTAGTAAGGCTCCATAAGCTGAAATGAACAAGCTTGCTTGTAGTCTTCGAGGCCGAAGATGATCTACGTCGAGGAGACACTAACTTAAGCTAGCTCTTCACTAATAAGGAATTAGTGAAGCAAATAACTTAAACTAAATGGCTAGTCTAGTATAGATTGATGAAGTAGGAATTTTGATCACTTTAGAAATATTTTTCTCACTTATTTTCTTCACCTCCCAAAAAGCTAGAGAGCTTGAGGAAAGGGATGAAGAAAAGCAACCATGGAGAGAAGCAAGTGTAGAATGACAACCATGGGTGAGAAATATCTCATATAACTTTTGTAGAGACTAAACCATGAGTAACAATAATGGTTAGGTTAATAATTATCTAGAGTGAGACAAAACTAGTGGACTAAGTCAAAAGTTAGCACAAAGCTTCTCCAAGCTTCTAACCTTGACCAATTTCCAACTAATTTTCTTTTACTCTTAATAAATAAAATCCCACATTATTATTATTATGGTATGAGTCTTATACACACATGTAGCATGTAGCAACTAGCATGACACAATAATATATATATATATTAAGTGTACACAAGTGAGAAAAAGAAATGCTTAAGTGAGCTAATATTAGTTAATGTAAATTAATATATCAAATATATAATGATACATTAAATTATTAAATCAACACTTGATTTAATAATCCGGCTATATCATATATAACCGACTAATATCATTTGTATCAACTTATCGAATCAACACTTGATTCGATAACCCGGCTATATCACATAGAACCGACCGATAACACAAATCGCAAGAATAGAATACGGTATCGCATACACGTATTAATCTCGGTCCCGCACATATCACATATGTGCTCCTACTTTGTTTTTCCAGAGCCAAGAAACCTCTGTGTAAGACTCTAAAGACTCGTCAATACACCGGCATTAGGTGGTGATCATATCAGTCACCCACAAGCCGTCAGCGGTACAGCTAGACGTAACGGCCACCCGGGTATTGAGCGATCATAAGATCACCGAGCAAGCCTGCTCATACTCCTACGAATCCAATAAGTAACACAACCGTACAGTCCGGTCTCTTCATCTGATATATCGCATATCCAGCCTGGGGGTGGTAAACGTCAGACCCCAATAGCCTGATAAATCATGCCGATATGAGGCAAATAACGGTTCGAGAAACTACTGATAACACTTACCAGTAAATCTCAATAACCCTGTCCAGGGATTTCTTGTTATGGCTAATCGAGCATAGCGCAACATCAACCCCCAATACCGGGAGAGAAGAAATCCCCTCCTATCGCTCATTGCCTCCATGTGACTCGGAACTGTACCCAAAAACCACCATTTTGCACATTCTCTTGAACGTGGTAAGATGAAAATCAAAGCACAGTTGGAATCACACAATACTCTATGACGATCTCGGGTCTACATACTAACCTGTACCAGTGTCACTAGAGAACTGCCATCTGACGTAAGGTATAATACCATCTAGGAGTTCTCGGCGAGTCCTATTCAGTGTACCCAGTCTCCACTGAGCACCCATATACAATCTTTCATGTCAAACACCAATGGATGTGGGATCACCCATCGCCCATCATATGGGTCAAGAAACGTATATGCTAGTCTACTCTGGAATATCGATGCCCCGTCTCGATACTCCCATGACTAGGAACAATTGAAGGATGTACTTACGGACTATCCAGGCCCCACTAGTATGATCTGCATCACAATTCTGGTAGTCAAGTACTCATCCTAAGGGCTTTATCATCATGTAACAGAGAGAAAATAAGTGTACATGTTAAGACAAAGAGCAACCAGATAGCATACTATCATGTCGAACAAGAAAGTCCACCCTCTATATGTCCAAGCATCCACTATAATATACATCATATGTACAATAATGGCCTCTAGGTTCAAATACCCATGGATTTTTTGTTTGCTTACTAGCTTCATATAATTCAGAAAACACTAGATACATACAACTAACACTCTCTCATGCAATCCAGTATCAGACGATCCAGCTGGAGCGCGATCTTTCTTTCATCGAGCAGCCGATAGTCATTCTGGATCGGCAGGTGAAGAAACTGGGGTCAAAGGTCAAACTGTCCGTAAAGATTCTTTGGTGTAGCCCGAACAGAGAAGAGGTCATGTGGGAAGCCGAGGGCGAGATGATGAAGAAATATCCCCATCTCTTCGAATGTACGCGTAGTTAAATTTTAAATTCGGGGACCGAATTTCTTTAAGGGGGAAGATTGTAACTCTTTGAAAATTCATTTAAGTTAATTATGTGTTAATTAATGATAATACGTGTTTTCCGTAAAACCTAGTTATTAATTATTAAACTCATAAACATGAATATATCTATTTTAATTATGTAATTACACATATAGTTGTAATTTATTAGTTATTATTTAATCTATTGTTCACAAAATTATTTTCTTATGTATTAATTATTTAAAGATTATCTTAAACATGCACACACACTAATTAGTGATAATTGCACATTAGTTTCGGTTAACTACATATTAGTGCACCATGACAACTTAACCTTCTTTTTATAACATGTTCTCTTTTTCTCTCAAGGGTTATAGAATTCTCTTTTAAAAGGAAAATAAAAAAATAAAATAAAATGATAATAGAAGTATGGTGCATATTTAATGAGGTATGGGAAGGGGTTGACTTGAACACACACACACACACACTCACTCTCTCATCTCTTGTGCTCGGCCAAGAGCAGAGCAGCCCCCCTCCTCCAATTCTTCTTCTTCTTCTCATTTCAAAACCTCATTTCCTCATCAAAATCCACAATAAAATCAACACAAATCCTACCTAAAATCATCACAAAGATTCCTTGTTCTAATCTCGCATAGTTCTTGGCTCAAGTCTCTATAATTGTTAGCATGTTTAGGTCTTCTTCTCAACCTTCTCAAGGTATACAACTTAATCAAATTGTTACTTTGATAATTATTTGCTTTAATCTAAACTTAATTAAGTGTTAATATAGTTTTAATTGCAAAATAGAGTTTCAAAGAGAAGGGTTTGAGGTTAAGTTAAGGTTTTTATCACCTAATTAGATTAGCTAAGTGTAGTTAACATCTAATTGCTTTATCAAATATAATCTAGTTGGTAAACTTACAAATCTTTACTTTTAAATTATCTTAATTAAGTGTTTATGCAAATTAATTTCATGTTTAGTGTGTAAAAAGGTGAGGTTAAAATTAGTTAATAAATTGTGTCGCTTAATTAAGATATTAAGTGTGATTGTGGTTACTAGTTGCTAAAACACCTAGTTTTGCACTAAAATACCCTATTGTTGCTAACTAGGTTTTTAGAAGAAATAGGTTTAAGTTAAATTGGAGGTTGTGATGATCTACAACTATTTCCCTAAGATTAGTTAGCGTTATGTCTTGTGCGATTAGTACGATTGGATTTTAGGTTTGGTGTTTGCTACGCATAGCAATCCCTAGATGTAGTTTGTGGCGATGTCGCGCGCGTTTTGTGCACTAAGTGCACACACGTCTTGCTATTGCCCATTGGTTGTCTTGTATCATTGTGTGTCCGCGTCTATTTAAATATTTAACCTCATATATACTGTTTGTGCGATTCTAGGATCGGTTGCGGAGACGTTGGACGTGGCAAGGAAAGGCAAGGCAGTGATCGGATTCGACTAGCCGAGACGTCTCGGTTAGCAGATATACATGTTGGGTTCCCTAGCACGGCAGGAAGGTTTCGGGAGGCATCATCCATGCCATTTTAAAATTTTGCCGTTCTAGTAAACCCTAACCCTAGAATCGCTACTAGAAAACCCGACGAAACATAATGTAAACACTTTACATCTAAATTGAACAAGGAATACATCCTTTGTAGACCAGTCCTTCACTTCTTTAGCTTCATATAGTAGTCCCTTCGCTGCGATCATGAGCTCCCGGATTCAAGAGAAGCTCCATGAAGAAACAAACAAGCTTGTATCGAAGTCTTCGAGGCCGAAGATGATCTACGTCGAGGAGACACTAACCCAAGATACCCCTTCACTAATTGTGGAATTAGTGAAGCAAACACCCTATACTAAATGGCAAGTAGTAGAGAATGATGAAGTAGCAATTTTGCTCATTTTAGTTTTCATTTTCTCACTCAATTCCATCACTTGATCAAAAGCTAGTGAGCTTTCAAGTGGTAGATGAAGATGAAAATGATGAAGTGATGAATGAATAATTCTTGTGAGGTTAGAAATGAAACCATGGTGAGTTAATGTCATGTTTAACCCTTGTAGAGACTAAACCATAGCTATGAGTTAAGGGTTAGGTTAACAAATATCTTAAGCTAAACAAACAAGTGGACTTGGTCAATGAAACCTACAAGCTTCTACAAGCTTTGAACCATGACTCATTATCCAAGTGTTTGAATTACTTAAAATAAATAAAACCTTAATTTTAACCTAGCATGGTGTGAGTCTCATATTAACATGTTGCATGTGTAACCTAGCATGACACAACAATATATATCACATATATATTTTGTGTGCAAAGAAAACAATTAACATATATCACATATATGTTAAGTGTATCAAATGTGGGAAAAAGAAAATCTTAAGTGAGCTAATATTAGTTAATGTAATTTAATATATCAAATATATAATTCTACATTAAATTATTAAATCAATACTTGATTTAATAATCCGGCTATAGTGTCTATAAACGACTAATATCAAATGCAACAACTTATCGAATCAACACTTGATTCGATAACCTGGCTCACATATAACCGACCAATGTCATAAGTCGCGAGAACAGAATGCGGAATCATATATCGCATTAACCTCGGTCCCGCACATATCACATATGTGCTCCTACTCCGTTTCGCTTGTACCAGGAAACCTCTGTGTAGGATACTAAAGACTCGTCAATACGCCGACAGTAGGTGATGATCATATCAAACACCTACAAGCCGCAAGCGGTCTGCTAAAAGTAACGGCCACCCGGGTATTGAGCGATCAGAAGATCAACAAGCATGCCTGCTCGTACTCCTGCAAATCCACTCAGTAACACTACTGTACAGTCTAGTCTCTTCGTCTGATATGTTGCATATCAAAGCCAGGGGCTGGTATAACGTCAGACCCTAATAGCCTGATATGTCATGCCGATGTAAGGTCCATAACGGTTAGAGAAACTACTGGTAACACTTACCAGTAAATCTCAGCAACTCTGGACATAGATTCCCTGTTATGACCAATCGAGCATAGCGCAACATCAACTCCCAATACCGGGAGAGACGAAACCACTCCTATCGCTCATTGCCTCCATGTGACTCGGGATTGTACCCAAAAAACACCTTTTTACACGATCTCTTGACCGTGGTATGGTGGAAATCAAAGCACAGTAGGAATCACACAAGACTCTATGATGATCTCGGGTCTATAGACTAACCTGTACCCGTGTCACCAGAGAACTGCTATCCGACGATAGGCATAATACCATCTAGGAGTTCTCGGCGAGTCCGTTCAGTGTACCCAGTCTCCACTGAGCACCTGTATACCTTCTCTGATGTCAAACACCAATGGATATGGGATCATCCATCACCCATCACATGGGTCGAGAAGCGTATACGCTAGTCTACTCTGGAGTATCGATGCCATGTCTCAATACTCCTACGATTAGGAACAATTATAGGGTGTACTTATGGACTACCCTTGGCCCCACTAGTATGATCTTCATCATAGTCCTAGTAGTCAAGTACACATCCTAAAGGCTTTGTCAACATGTGAGAGAAAAACAGCATGACGTATACAAGTCAACATGTTAAGACAAAGAGCAACCAGATAGCATACCATCATATCGAGCAAGAAAGTCCTCTCTATCTATGTCCAAGAATCCACTACAATATACATCCCATATACAGTAATGGCCTCTAGGGCATACATATAACTAACAATCTCCCACTTGCACTAAGTCCATTTGCTGCAGTATCTCATACTCAACAATTTAGCAGTGGTTGTAGTATCCCATACTCAACCATCCCATAGAAGTCTCTCTAAGGTTAAGACCTTTGTGAGTGGATCTGCCAACCTCAAAATCTACTTTCCTTATCTCGATCCCTTGGAGATCAACCATCTCCTTGATCAGGTGATACTTGCCTCAGAATATGTCTGGAACGCTGATGGGACTTGCATTCCTAGGCCAAAGCCACAACTCCATTGTTGTCACAATAACAATTATTGGACACTCAATGGTAGGAACCTTGTTCATCTTATGAACAAGAAATGTCCAGACAGCCACTTTGGCAGCATCATTGGTAGCAATGTATTCGGCTTTTATTGTCTAGTATGTCACGGTATCTAGCTTGAAACTCTTCCAACATACCGTCCCTCCATTGAGGGTAAAGACAATGCCTGTGACTGACTTTCAGTCGTCCTTATCACTCTGGAAGCTCGAACCAAGAACATTCTTTTAGTGCTTCTCAAGTACTTAAGAATGTCCTCCACAGCTTTCCAGTGATTCTCCCAAGATTCGATTGATTCCTAATCACTACACCTAGCGAGCCATCTACACCTGGTCTGGTACATAACATCGCATACTCTGATAGAGCCTACTGCCGAAGCAAAGGGTATCCCTTGTACGCGAGCTCTCTCCAAATCAGTCTTGGAAGATATCTTTTTGGAGAGGGTGATTCCTTAGTAAGTGGGCGAACCACCATTCTTAGAATCTTCCATACTAAACCCCTTTAGCATGGTGTTAATGTACCTGGACTTGGAACACTCCCAACATCCACTTAGATCTATCACCATAGATCATAATCCATAAGATGTAGTAGGTATCATCCAGATCACTTATTTACAATCCCCGTGATAAGAAGAGCTTGACCGAGTGTAGCATAGGAAACTATTTCCTATCAAGAGCATGTCATCTACGTACAATACGTAGAAGACAACCTTACTCTCTACAACCTTCTTATACAAGGTTCATCTACCATTTTGATAAAGTCAAACTCTTTGACTGCCACATCAAAACAGATGTTCCAACTCCGCGATACATGCTCTAATCCTGATGGACTTAAGAATAGCTTTGAAAGACTCAACTTTTCCATCTACACTAAGAATCTTCTTAAGATCCATTTTCTCCTAATGGGTTTTACGCCTTTAGGTGCAATTATCAAAGTCATACTTTGTTGGTGTACATGGATTCCATCTTTGATCACATAGCATCCATCCATTCCACAGAGTCGCTACTCGTGATGGCCTGCCTGAACCTAGTTGGGCCATCATCTACCATGATGGAATCCTTGCTCCCACTGTCACCGAGAAGACCGTAATATCTCTCAAGTGGATAAGGAACCCTACCAGATTCACGGAGAGGATGAGGTTCGTCGGAGACTATTGAATCCTTTGGTTTCACCAAATCATCAGCTCTTAGTTTGTCTAGCTGGAACTGCTTTCAGTTCTACCTCATGACCACAAATTTCTTCACAAGAAATTCCTTTTCTTAAAAGGTGGCATGCTGAGAAACAAAACAACTTTTGCTTCTCAGGGCGGTAGAAGATATTCCCTCACAGATGTTTGGGATATCCTAACAATCTTATACAGAACTGATCTTGCCTCGAGCTTATTCAGATTCTGCTTTTCAACATAGGCCGGATAACCCCATATCTTAACTCGTTTAAGACATGGTCTCTTCACATAACATATCTCATATGGAGTGGTAGGCACTGATTTGGAAGGAACCCCGTTCAATAGGTATGCAGCGTCTCAAGTGCATAACACCCAAAAGGAAACATGTAACTCAGCAATACTCATCATAGAGCGCGCCATATCTCATAGGGTGTGATATCTCCACCCTGATACACCGTTGTACCGTGGTATACTCGAAGGAGTAAGCTGAGAGAAAAAATCACAATTTCCTTTAAATAATCCAGGAACTCCATGCCCAAGTATTCACCTCTTCGATCACATCGAAGGACTTAATACTTCTACCCATCTGGTTCTTAACTTCAAACTTAAATTCCTTTAATTTCTCAAAAGTTTCAGACTTGTGTTTCAACCGGAACATATGTCCGAATCTTAAGAGATGATCAGTGAATATAATAAAGTATTAAGAACCAACCTTGGCATTTGTAGACGTAGGACCGTATACATCATCATGTATCCGTCCCAAGAGTTCACTAACTCTTTCTCTTTTTCCAGTAAACGGAGTATTGGTCATTTTACCTTTGAGACAAGACTGGCAAGTGTCATAAGATGACAGATTCTCATATTCATCCTTATGTAACTTAGCTGGTCATGTTGCATTGATATGACCTAGTCTACAATGCCACAAGAAGGATTCATTCATTTATGAACTACTCCTCTTGTGTGTGTTCTATATACTATGAACTGTGGTTTGATTTAGAACGTATATGGTATTATATAATGTGCTTGAATGAATCAACTCTTGATTCAGGAAAATGTTCACAACATTATTCTTCCAATACATAATTATATCCTTCTTTAACTTAATACAGAATCTGGTGTAATGTTGTATATCAGGTTCGGTATATAATAATATTCGTTCAGAATCAATGTATCAATACAAGGTGATATCTGGCAACTGACTTGGCTGCAACAATTGCACCATTCTCTGACACTTAGAGACATATCACCCATTCTCAGTTCTCTACCTTTCTATAGCCCATGTAACATCTTACATATGCGGGATCCTGATCTGGTATCACATACCTAGGACGTAGAGGATACTGAGAAACAGTTCTCGGTGATGAACACACCCGAAGAATATGCATTAACATGCTTATTCCTCGATTAGGTCGCATGGGAATCCGGATATTCCCCTATTTCCTGCTCGGACTTATAACAATTATAAGAAAGGACCGAACCAACGTTCCCTAGCTCAATTTAATAAGTAGGTTCGGTCAATGCGTCCATATTATTATCTTGATTAAGGCGTGACTTGGTCGCTACCAGGAGAGAGAGAAAGAAGAAAACACTCTGCGTGCGCTCTTGTAGAATTAGATTAGTTATTAGTTTATCTAATCAGGATGGCTCCCGCTGTTTTAGTCAAATCTACCTTCAAACGTAAAAGGTAAGACTAGCCAGGATTAATTACACCCTATAAGTTTGCCAATCTTTTGGCCAGGCCAGTGCCGGTACTTTGAGGGAGGTTCCCCGTGCTTTCGCACGGACCTAATTAAAATAAATCTCGTTTTCCCAAGGGCGTAACCCCGTTAACACCTTTCTAGACACCTACTTGATTGGCTAATTGTAATGTATAAAACTTTCCCAGGAGTAACTATTACTCGCAGTGGGTATCGGGATCCAACTATCTCATAGAAGGTATGCAATCTCATTGCAAATTTCAACACCTGAAATTCCCAATAATGTTTTTCCCCTAGCGACTTATGACCTTAACATGGTCAACAAATCATAAGCGCTAGACAAGTTCAACCCGTCATTTCCTGATTGAATTAAACCCACCCGCACGACCCTTAACATGGTCAACAAAGTCGTACGACTACCCTAATCCAATCGCATCATATGCTTATGCAGATAAGCACTAATCAGCTACCGCACACTACGCCTTAACATGGTCAACAAACGTAGCATGAATACTAAGTAGTACTTATCTGAAATGACGGAGGGTTACAACAGGTTTTTAAGAAAACCTTTTGCGTAATGAACTTGATCTCGTTGTAGAATCGAGTGAATTTTTAAAAGGAGTGTTTTTTTGGCTTTTACTAGTTTAGCTAAAGAGGTCACTCCCGGTGAAAGGATCTCGGCTCTTTTCTTATCGAATAAGGTGCAGGATATTTCACAAATACCACTATGCAAAGCAAAAACTATAGAAGCAATCAAAAGACAAACCGAGTGGGTTGCAGTATCTGCTAGTTTCGCTAAAGAGGTCACTCCCGGTGAAGGGATCTCGGCTCTTTTCTTATCGAATAAGGTGCTGGATGTTCTACAAGGAATACCGCTATGCAAAGCAAGAACTAGAGCTACCAGTTTTTAAACAAGTTTCTACAACATCTTTAGGTTTTTTTTATTTCTTTCATTAATCTCATTAATGAAATCTCATCAATTTGTGCTTCCTAAGCATCACAGAAGAAACGAAAGCAGCAATAGTAATTATATATCATATATATAATATAGGCATTCGTCTCAACATATCACAGTGATCACATCACAGAGGAGCAGAAGATAACATATGAAATATTGGATATACTAGGATTCCGTGTTTAATATCAAGCCAGTAATAAACACGGTTTCCACGGTCGCGACGAATAGCCAAACCCACATCCCTAGACCCCTACGAGAGTTGCAAGCAACCCTATAAATTCTAGAGTTAGGAGACTCGATCTCGACTCCTCGAGATGGTCTCCCACTGTACCCTAGAACTCGGTCACTTATGCTCCCCTCCTTAGGTCTATCCTAATGCGGAAAGTAAATAATATATATCAATGGTAACATCATCCTCAACCCGGAACTGCCACAATAAAAAAATATTATATACAAGCTTTTACATGAATGAAAATGAAAAACTCTCATCTCACATAAAAAAAAACCCGGCTATTCAAAACACGACGATCCAATATAACATATCACAGCAACACATAACATCACATGTTATCAACGTAAGTAAATATGCGTATCCCAGTTGTCGTTGACATATAGCACCGAAACCGGCGATGCACCAAATATTACACTTACGGTCGCAGAGAAGAAAGTGAAAAACTACAACGGTTGGAATCCACAACCACCTTAGACATCATAAACCCAATGTATCACATACTTTGGATTTCATGCCCAACCAAATGAATTCCTTAGACATCACATGCCTAACAATTATAATCCCTGCATTTTAGTCTCGATCTCGAAAACACTTTTCAATATCAAGTCGTGTAATTCAACAAGATTCCCGACAACCTGATCGAATGCTCATCGGAAACTTTAGCAGACGGCCGCACCCCCGATGCCGTCGACGAAGTGCACTAAGACGGAACACCGCGCACGCGAGAACCCGAACGGATGCTTTTGGCGACGGGGTTCTCCTACAGTCACTTGGTTGGGGCTATGAGGCATGGCTATTTAATAATGTTACCCGGCGATTATCCGCGTACGCTACGTGATTGCAACGAACTTTTGATCACATCAAAATTCCATGGCAACCAATCATCTGAGACTAAATTGCTAGATTTATAAAATTCAAATTAGTTTTGATTCCAAGTATTGTATCCCATCACATGATACCCGGACGACGTTAAACTTTTCGATCGACTCATCAAAGTTCCACAATTCCCCGAGAGCTCAACACTTGAGCACGGTTTAATAATACCCAGAATATGCCGCAGTCCCTATGCACCAGCCGTAGAAGGGCAGACCCAAGCTTCACTCATGTCGCCATGGAACTGCGGAAAACCCTAAGGTATGACCGCGGTTCTGCGATCCAAAAAAGTCGAGTTAGGGTTTCATTCTCCTAGAAGGTTCACAGAATTACTTGCATGTTTTTCCGAGTACGTTAAACTTGGAAAAATGGGTTTTTGACATTCGATCGAACTTTTTAACTTCGTCTAGACAACATACGACGACCCGAAACAATGTTAAAACTACGAATACGAAACACTCTGAATTGTTTATAGTGTAAGATCACATCACATGCAAACTTAGAAAAAATAAACAACACCTGAAACACTAAAACCCAGAACCTGGAACACACTGCAAAATTCAACCCCAAACTCCAATGAAGAACCGAGCTGGCCGGAATTGGTGAGCATGTGGCCGGCCATTTTCTGGCGAGGGGGGCTAAATTTTCTTGTGTGTTCATGTTGCATCTCATACAACATTCTGCAATTGTTTAAAAATTTTTTTGAAGTCCTTTTAAATTCGACAGAAACTAAGTTTTCGTGTCGGGTGTTTCGGAGTTTTCGGTTTCGTAATCTTAACAAAATCTGTCTAATTTCTAGCATGGCTCTGATACCACTGTTGGGTTCCCTACCACTGCAGCAAGGTATCGGGAGGCATCATCCATGCCATTTCAAAATTTTGCCGTTCTAGTAAACCCTAACCTTAGAATTGCTACTAGAAACCCGACGAAACATAATGGAAACATTTTACATCTAAAGTGAACAAGGAATACAACCTTTGTAGACCGGTCCTTCACTTCTTTAGCTCCGTGTAGTAGTCCTTTCACTGCGATCATGAACTCCCGGACTCAAGAGAGGCTCCCATGAAGAAACAAACAAGCTTGCATCGAAGTCTTCGAGGCCGAAGATGATCTATGTCGAGGAGACACTAACCCAAGCTACCCCTTCACTAATTGTGGAATTAGTGAAGCAAACACCCTATACTAAATGGCAAGTAGTAGAGGATGATGAAGTAGCAATTTTTGCTCATTTTAATTTTCATTTTCTCACTCAATTCCATCACTTGATCAAAAGCTAGTGAGCTTTCAAGAGGAAGATGAAGATGAAAATGATGAAGTGATGAGTGAATAATTCATGTGAGGTTAGAAATGCAACCATGGCGAGTTAATGTCATGCTTAACCCTTGTAGAGACTAAACCATAGTTATGAGTTAAGGGTTGGGTTAACAAATATCTTAAGTTAGACAAACAAGTGGACTTGGTCAATGAAACCTACAAGCTTCTACAAGCTTTGAACCATGACTCATTATCCAAGTGTTTGAATTACTTAAAACAAATAAAACCCTAACTTTAACCTAGCATGGTGTGAGTCTCATACTAACATGTTGCATGTGTAACCTAGCATGACACAACAATATATATCACATATATATTTTGTGTGCAAAGAAAACAATTAACATATATCACATATATGTTAAGTGTATCAAATATGAGAAAAAGAAAAGCTTAAGTGAGCTAATATTAGTTAATGTAATTTAATATATCAAATATATAATTCTACATTAAATTATTAAATCAACACTTGATTTAATAATCTGGCTATAGTGTGTATAAACGACTAATATCAAATGCAACAACTTATCGAATCAACACTTGATCCGATAACCTGGCTATATCACATATAACCAACCAATATCATAAGTCGCGAGAATAGAATGCGGAATCACATATCGCTTTAACCTCGGTCCCGCACATATCACATATATGCTTCTACTCCGTTTCGCTTAAGCCAGAAAACCTCTGTGTAGGACTCTAAAGACTCGTCAATACGCCGACAGTAGGTGATGATCATATCAAACACCTACAAGCCGCAAGCGGTCTGCTAAACGTAACGGCCACCCGGGTATTGAGCGATCAGAAGATCAATAAGCATGCCTGCTCGTACTCCGGCGAATCCACTCAGTAACACTACCGTACAGTCCGGTCTCTTCGTCTGATATGTCTCATATCACAGCCTGGGGATGGTATAACGTCAGACCCCAATAGCCTAATAAGTCATGCCGATGCAAAGTCCATAATGTTTCGAGAAACTACTGGTAACACTTACTAGTAAATCTCACTAACCCTGGCAAGGGATTTGCTGTTACGGCCAATCGAGTATAGCGCAACATCAACTCCCAATATCAGGAGAGACGAAACCCCTCCTATCGCTCATTGCTTCCATGTGACTCGGGACTGTACCCAAAAACCACCTTTTTGTACGATCTCTTGACTGTGGCATGGTGGAAATCAAAGCACAGTGGGAATCACACAAGACTCTATGACGATCTCGGGTCTACAGACTAACATGTACCAGTGTCACCAGAGAACTGCTATCCGACGATAGGTATAATACCATCTAGGAGTTCTCGGCGATTCCGTTCAGTGTACCCTGTCTCCACTGAGCACCCGTATACCTTCTCTGATGTCAAACACCAATGGATATGGGATCATCCATCGCCCATCACATGGGTCGAGAAGCGTATACGCTAGTCTACTCTGGAGTATCGATGCCCTGTCTCGATACTCCTACGACTAGGAACAATTATAGGGTGTACTTATGGACTACCCTTGGCCCCACTAATATGATCTCCATCATAGTCTTGGTAGTCAAGTACACATCCTAAGGGCTTTGTCAACATGTGAGAGCAAGACAACATGACGTATACAAGTCAACATGTTAAGACAAAGGGCAACCAGATAGCTTACTATCATATCGAGCAAGAAAGTCCTCTCTATATATGTCCAAGCATCCACTACAATATACATCCCATGTACAGTAATGGCCTCTAGGGCATACATATAACTAACAATACATATCTATGGGGGGATCGTCTGGATAGCGCAAGGCGCCCGATAGTTAGGATGATTAGTAGTTCTTGCATATATATGCGTAGTCTCAAAGCATTCATAGCATGGCATTGTATCTTCTTACAATAGGATGTTATTACCTAGGACACTTGCATCATTACCATTGGTTCATGCCGCACGTGCACTATTCATGCAAACATACACGCCATTGGTAATTGCTATGTCACGAACACTATAGAACTCACTTTAATCAGTATCTGAGCATTTCATCGTATATGATATGAAACTTGTAGTTGTATGTTCATTTTATCATAATGGATACGTAGGATTGCTAGTCATATATACCTCATTGCATCATCATTTATACATAGTTTTCTAGTAATACATCGCATTGCATATTCTCGATATCATGGACATCCATCATTATCGACATGTCTATATATTGTGATTCTTTGGGAGATTTCAGTATTTATGAGATTTCTGGATTTTTCGGGAAAGCTGAAAGAATTTCATAAACCTATTATCATTTTCAAAATGCAAGTTGCGGTTTTCTCATGATATGATGTATATGGAGTCCACCATGAGTTTTCCTGATTTGAGTTGGTTTTCGAGACCCGATTCGAGGAGTAGGATAAACCGTCTCGGGTACATGGTGGACCCGGTAAGGTACCCCGGGGCGAGAGTGTTTTTGTGGGGATGACGATGAGCCTGGCAGGGTAACAATGCCTACCGGTTATTATTGACTCGACGGTTATCCGGAGGATACTGACCGGAGTCGTGTGATGTGACAGATTTGAGAGCTGATCTGAGAGACGGCTATTGAGATATTGAGATATACATATGTTGTGTCAATACTTGATACGGATTTTCTGTCGATTTCACGGATGATACTCCAGTTTTATTATACAAAAGTTTTACTAAGATAAGAATACAGATTTTCTCATACCAGATATATCCAGATTTTCGCGTTTGATTATTCATTCATGTTGCATTCATGCTGGTGCATCGCATCATACTTGTATATGTAGGGTTGTGACGCATTTGCATGAATGCTTACGATAGCCTTATTAGATGTTACTTATTACTCACGAGTTGGCAACTCACCCCCGTTGCGCCACGGTATTTTGCAGGTCCGGCCGGTCAGCATAGTAGCGGCGGGCGTATTTCCACTCCTACTCCATTTGCAACGACTTACGGTATGCTTATAGGTGGGTTGTGAAGATATTATTTTGTACCCGCTATGTATATATTTGTTTGTATCTATTATACTCCATCTACCCTTTGTATATTGACTAGACAGTGAGACTGTGAGACTTGTATTTTTTGTATCTGTCGAGCTCGTGTGAGCCGACTTTATATCCGTTTTCCGTTTTCTTGCTTTTAAAATGCTGATTTCATATTTTAATTTCTACCTTATGATGTCTTCTACTCATGAGTTGGTAACTTACCACCGTTGTGCCATAATTTTCTTGCAGGATCGACCGCTCGGATTCAATATCGGCTTGCTGGCATACTGCTTCTTTTGGGTGATTTGCGTTGGTAGATGGGTTACATCACAGAGCGCAACCACCGTTGTATATTTATTATTCATTGGTATCTAGTTAAAAGCTCCATCAATCAGACTATGTATATTTGGTAGACTTAGAGACCAGTTTGTATGTTCTTTGGATTTAGAGTCGAGACATGTATTATTCTTTATATTGGATTTGATGATGTTTAGGTTTCTTTACTTTCTTTCTGTGTTTGATTTTCGCCTTGGACATCGTATATTTCATATTGCGTGGTTGTTATTCCACCAATTGGCGAAGAGCTAGCTCTCACTTAGGGATGCCTATATTATCATCGTTATTGTACCTATTTTGATAGAAATTTACAAAGGAGGTGCTGCCCAAATTTCAACTGACGAAAATGTTTTCAAATTATAGTATAGAATCTACTTGCATTTCAAACGAACATTATTTATACTTTGAAAAGAAAAACTTGATTTCATTATACATTTATTTCAAAACTTCACCTCCCCTATTTTCTTAAAAATATTTAGATTTCTGGGTTTTCGACTTACATGGGTTACGATGGGGTCCTATAGACTTCACACGATCCAAGTGTCGGTCACGTGCCATTTCCGGGTCATGACAAAGTTGGTATAAGAGTGTTAAGTTTAACCTTTATTCGAGTCTAGGTTTGACTATGCGGAGTCTAGGGCGTATTTATTTCGGAATCTAGGCTTGACCTTATGAAACTTAGACTTGACTGAGGGGGTATTAGACCCAAACTTTCGTTACATAGGTTGACCTTGGTTGATGGAGTAGGTAACTCATGTAGAATGGCGTACCGTGCGTATGTTTCGCGGAATACTTACGATACGATGCTCCACTTAAGTAACCTTAGGATGTGCATATTTGAGATTCATTATTCTACTTGTTCTTGTGATCTATCCTCATCGATGTTTGGTTGTGGTTCCTGTCACATTGGCTATGCATGCCGAGAGAGATACAGGTAGATATGCTGTCAGAGCGAGCTCGTCAGGGATGAGAACTAACCAGGGTGTTATTCCGATGACACAGAAAAAGATTGTTATTCTTTTATGCTTAGATTTCTCGTTTGAGACGAGAGTTCGTAATCTGCACCAGATGATCGGGCCATTGCGTGAGGCCAATCAGATTGAGGGGATTGTTGACGTACGGCCTACTCCAGAGATCGTAGTGTTGTCTACCGTGCAGACAGATGAACCAGCTGTTCCTGAGATTGACGAGATATCCCCTCCAGAGTTTACAAAGCTGAAGCCACATGAGTTTACAGGCAAAGATGTGACAGAAGATCCCTAGCCATTCTTGGATAAAGTGACTAGGATATTTAGTTTGTTTGATACCCCGATGCGAGATCAGTGAGTTGACTAACATCAGTTCGAAAGGTCTTGCTCAGACATGGCATGAATCGATCAAGAGAGGACAAGCAGTGCATATTTCTCCAATGACTTTGGACAAGTTCTCGAGGACGCATTTCGCCAGATTTCTTCCACAGAGTGTTGGAGACACCAGGTTTGTAGCTTCGAGTATCTGCGAGAGACACCGGATATGACTGTAATGGAGGATGAATTGTAGTTACGCAGCTATTAAGATGTGGTTCCGATTTGGTCGATACGGAAGAAAAGTAGATTAAGAGGTTCGTGCGAGATCTCGATTAGCAGTTGTTTCTCTCCGTTTATACCAGAGATTTGATACGTATGTAAGGAGTTGGATACAGCCAACTTTTCAGAGAAAATTATAGATGAGATTGTACCTGTCCCGGATAAAAAACGGATTAATTTAAGAGTGTCAACTTCCAGACAGTTTGGCAGAAATGATATTGGAAGAGACCGTAGCAGGTTCTTTCCAGAGCGGGACTGTTTCCGTCACTACTCCTAACCGGGCCGTCGAGCTGAGAGGTCGTGGAATTAGAGATCCACAGAGAGGACAAGGACCTAAAGACAGAGGACGCCAGACCGTGGGCAGAAGGAAAGTGGGAATTCTCGCTCTGCCGGCTCCGGGTGCACCGGCACCTTTCGACACTGAAAGAGGTGTACCTCAATATCATTTATTTACGATTTGTGTTTTGGTGATTCAAATATCACGTTTTCATCGTTTTTGTTAGTTATATGTATGCCCTAGAGGCCATTACTATACATGTGATGTATATTGTAGTGGATGCTTGGACATATATAGGGAGGACTTTCTTGCTCGACATGATAGTATGCTATCTGGTTACTCTTTACCTTAACGTGTACACTGATTGTCTCTCTGTTACATGTTGGTAAAGCCCTTAGGATGTGTACTTGACTACCTGGACTATGATGCAGATCATACTAGTGGGGACATGGTAGTCCATAAGTACATCCTTCAAGGTCCCTAGTCGTGGGTATATCGAGACGGGGCATCGATATACCAGTGTAGACTAGCGTATACCTTCTCGACCCATATAGATGGGCGATGGATGATCCCATATCCATTGGTGTTTGACATCAGAGATGATATACGGGTGCTCAGTAGAGACTGGGTACACCGTACGGACTTGCTGAGAACTCCCAGATGGTATTATACCTTACGTCAGATGGCAGTTCTCTAGTGACACTGGTACATGTTAGTCTGTAGACCCGAGATCGTCATAGAGTCCTGTGTGATTCCCACTATGCTTTGATTTCCACCTTACCACGTCCAAGAGGGCATGCAAAACGGTGGTTTTTGGGTACAGTCCCGAGTCACATGGAAGCAATGAGCGATAGGAGGGGTTTCATCTCTCCCGGTATTGGGGGTTGATGTTGCGCTATGCTCGATTGGCCATAACAGGGAAGTCCCTGGCCAGGGCTGGTTTAGAGATATACTGGTAAGTGTTACCAGTAGTTTCTCGACCGTTACGAGCCTCATATCGGCATGACTTATCGGTTATTGGGGTCTGACGTTTACCACCCCTAGACTTGATATGCGACATATCAGATGAGGAGACCGGACTGTACGGTAGTGTCACTGTCAGGCTTTTTGCAGGAGTTGGAGCGGGCTTGCTTGCTGATCTTCTGATCGCTCAATACCCGGGTAGCCGTTACGTCCAGCTAGTACCGCTGACGGCTTGTGGGTGCTTGATATGATCATCACCTACTGCCGGTGTATTGACGAGTCTTTAGAATCCTACATAGAGGTTGTACTGGCTCAGGCAAAACGAAATAGGAGCACATATGTGATATGTGCGGGACCGAGAATAATACGAGTATGTGATACCGTATTCTATTCTCGCGATGTTTGTATCGATCGGTTGTATGCGGTATAACCTGGTTATCGAATCAAGGGTTGATTCGATAAGTCGATACATTGGATGTTAGTCGGTTATATGTGATATAACCGGATTATTAAGTCAAGTGTTGATTTAATAATTTAGTGTATAATTGTATATGTGATATACTAATTTACATTAACTAACATTGGTTCACTTAAGCATTTGTTTTTCTCACTTGTGCACAAGTTAAAATATATATGTGATATATATTTATTAGTGTACAAATTGTATCATGGTTGTTGATACAACTATCATGGGTGTAGAAGACTTATACCATACTAATTATATTTGTTAGGTTTTTATATTTAAAGTAATTCTAAAACAAATGGATAATGAGCACAAATGCATAAAGCTTCATGAAGCTTATGTTTGCATATGACTTAGTCCACTAGTTTTGTTTTACTTAAGATATTAGTTAACCTAACCACTATGATTACCTATGGTAATGTCTCTACATGAGTTAGTATATGATACTCACTCACCATGGTTGGCTCATTCTCTCTCTTGATTATTTTTCATATTCATTTTGAGCTCATCTTCTTCTTCCTCAAAATTTCTTTCTAGGGTTTGAAATAGAGAGAGAATCAAAGTGAGAAAAGAAATTCTAAAGTGTACCCATTTCCTATCTCACCATTCTCTACTAGACTAGCACTTTAGTTTAGGGTGTTTGCTTCACTAATTCTTTAGTTAGTGAAGTAGAAGCTTGAGTTCGTATTCCCTCGACGTAGATCATTTTCGGCCTTGAAGACTTCAAGCAATACCGTTGCCTCTTCTCATGGAGCCGTCCGAGAGTCCGGGTGTTTGATGATCGCAGCGAAGGGACCACTACAAGGAGCTTAAGAAGTGAAGGACCGATCTATAAAAGTTGTATTTCGTATTCACTTAGAGTTAATGAGTTTAACTTGCATATGAAACCCTAATTTTCTAGCAACGATCTTGTTTAGAGTTATTCGGCACGGCTAAAATTTTAATCCGGCATGGTTGATGCCTTGTAGATCCTTATTAGAGTGCCTAGTAACCTTACAGTTTTGATTCTTGTGTTTTGATGATTGGGTTTCATGATTGATATTTTCGTGCACTGTAGCTGCACCTGATAGATACTTTCCCTTGTGCACAGCAGTTGCACTTGGTTTATGTTTTTATACACCAGTTACACTTGATTGTGTTTTTGTGCATATCTCTTGCTCTCGATGTTGTTTTGTGCACCCAGTTGCACATATTTATGATTTCGTGTATTTTGACATACTTGATTTTGATTTTGTGCATGTTGTATATACTAATTTTGACTTGTGCACTCGATATTGTTTACGTGCACTTTCGATTCATTGATCTGGTTTTGTACATGCCAGTTATGTTAGTTATATGTGTGCCCTAGAGGCCATTACTATACATAGGATATATATTGTAGTGGATGCTTGGACATATATAGGGAGGACTTTCTTGCTCGACATGATAGTATGCTATCTGGTTGCTCTTTACCTTAACGTGTACACTGATTGTCTCTCTGTTACATGTTGGTAAAGCCCTTAGGATGTGTACTTGACTACCTGGACTATGATGCGGATCATACTAGTGGGGACATGGTAGTCCATAAGTACATCCTGCAAGGTCCCTAGTCGTGGGTGTATCGAGACGGGGCATCGATATACCAGAGTAGACTAGCGTATACCTTCTCGACCCATACAGATGGGCGATGGATGATCCCATATCCATTGGTGTTTGACATCAGAGATGATATACGGGTGCTCAGTAGAGACTGGGTACACTGGACGGACTCGCCGAGAACTCCCAGATGGTATTATACCTTACGTTAGATGGCAGTTCTCTGGTGACACTGGTACAGAGTAGTCTGTTGACCCGAGATCATCATAGAGTCTTGTGTGGTTCCCACTGTGCTTTGATTTCCACCTTACCACGTCCAAGAGGGCGTGCAAAACGGTGGTTTTTGGGTACAGTCCCGAGTCACATGGAGGCAATGAGCGATAGGAGGGGATTCGTCTCTCCCGGTATAGGGAGTTGATGTTGCGCTGTGTTCGATTGGCTATAACCGGAAATCCCTGGCCAGGGTTGCTGAGATTTACTGGTAAGTGTTACCAGTAGTTTCTCAAACTGTTATAGACCTCATATCGACACGACTTATCGAGCTATTGGGGTCTGACGTTTACCACCCCTAGGCTTAAGATATGCGACATATCAGACGATCAGACCGGACTGTACGGTAAGTGTTACTGGTTGGATTCACAGGAGTGTGAGCGGGCTTCCTCGTCGATCTTCTAATCTCTCAATACCCGGGTGGCCGTTACGTTTAGCAAATCGCTTGCGGCTTGTGGGTGTTTGATATGATCATCACCTGCTGCCGGCGTATTGACGAGTCTTTAGAGTCCTACACAGAGGTTTTCTGGCTCAAGCGAAACGAAATAGGAGCGCATATGAGATATGTGCGGGACCGAGAATAATGCGTGTATGTGATACCGTATTCTATTCTCGCAATGAAAGTATCGATTGGTTGTATGCGATATAACCTAGTTATCGAATCATGGATTGATTCGATAAGCCGATACATAGGATACTGGTCGGTTATATGCGATATGACCGGATCGTTAAATCAAGTGTTGATTTGATGATTTAATGCATAATTATATATTTGATATATTACTTTGTATTAACTAGTATTGGTTCACTTTAAATGGATTTTCTCACTTGTTTATGCACATTGTATATATATATATGAGATATATTTTTTGTGCACAAGATTGTATCATGTTTGATGATACATGCTAGTTTGGGTTTGTGTAAAGAATTAATCCATGGTTACTTAAGTGGTTAGGGTTTCATTTCCTTTTCTCATTTATTTATCTATTTATTCTTTTTGGAAATATATTTAGCATAATGCAAAATGGTGGCTTTCATTCATGAAGCTTGATGAAGCTTCATGAAGGCTTTGACTAAGTGACCATATTTGTCTCATGCTTAACCCTAACCATTCCACTTAACCCTAGTCTATTCTCTACACTTGACCATGGTTGGCTTATGATAAGAATTGATTTTCTTTTCTATTGTAATTATTCTTATCATAACATTTTCTTCTTCTTCTTCTTCTTCTTCTTCATCTTCAACATGAAGAAACCTTGGACCATCAATGGTGATTGATGAAAAAGAGTGAGAAATCCAATTCTAAAGTCTACCCACTTCCTATTTCTTCATCCTCTACCTCTTGCCAAGTAGTAGAGTGTGTTTCCTTCACAAGTTTTCACGGCTTGGTGAAGGTGGAGTTTGATCTAGTGATGCCTCGACGTAGATCATCTTCGGCATCGTAGTCGATGACCTAGCCCGTCCTTTCTCCGATGAAGCCGACGCTAGAGCCCTGGTTTCCATTTGGACAGCGAGGAGACTTCATTGCGGAGCTATGGAGGTGGAGGACCGGATCTACAAAGGTTGTATTTCCGTACTCTTAGTTAAAGTAGTTAACTAGTATCTTTTTCGCCTAAACTTCTAGCCAACGATCCGTATCTAGGGTTTCTCGGCACCGTAAATTTTGAAATTGGCATGGTTGATGCCACGTGAGACCTCTTGAGAGTGCCTAGGAACACTACAAGTTACACTAGATTTATGCCTTCATGCACTTAGTTGCACTTGATATTTTCGTCCACTCTATAGCATTAGATGCTTTTGTGCAGACCTGATGCACTTGATTTAGATTTTCGTGCACACTCAGCGCACTTGATGCAGTTTTGTGGACATTTGATGCACTTGAGGATTTTCATGCACAACAATTGCACTCGATTGATATTTTCCATGCACTCTAGATGCACTTGATTCTGTTGTCGTGCACACCTGTTGCACTTGACTTATACTTTTGTGCACACCTGTTGCACTCAGTTTTCGTTTTCTTACACATTCGTGGCACTTAGATTAGACTTCGATTTTCGTGCGCACCAGACGCACGTGAGTTGGTTTTCTTATATACCTTTTGGGATTGATTCTTTTTTAGCATCGCATTTTACGGTACACTATGTTATATAGTAGCAGAGCAGGACTGGTCTAAGGATAGTACCTGATTGTTTTTGCATGCATCGATATTTATTGAAGAGGTTTTCAAAAAAGCTACAATCTCACTATTTTTCTACGTGTCTATGAGCGGCATGAAATTTTACAAAAAGGAAAACCCTTCTAAGTTAATTTCAAAGAGGCGTGGCGTATATCTTGAGCAAAACATATATATATATATATATATATATATATATTTATATATATGTTGGATATATGTATTCCCTAGAGGCCATTATATGTATAGTGGATGCTTGGACATGTATATATAAAGATGACTTTCTTGCTTGACATGATAGTATGCTATCTGGTTGTATTTTATCTTAACATGTTTACTTGATTGTATTATACTGCTCATTTCATACATGTTGATAAAGCCCTCAGGATATTTGCTTGACTTCCATGACTATGATGGAGATCATACTAGTGTGGCATGTGTAGTTTATAAGCATATCCTAGAATGTTCCTAGTCGAGAGTATATCGAGACAGGACATCGATATTCCAGAGTAGACTAGCGTATACATTTATTGACCCATATGATGAGCGATGGATGATCCTATATCCATTGGTGTTGTGACATCGAAGATTGTATACAGGTGCTCGGTGTAGACTGGGTACACTGAATGGACTCACCGAGAACTCCTACATGGTATTACATCTATCGTCAGATAGCAGTTCTCAGGTGACATTGGTACAGGTTAGTCTGTAGACCCAAGATCGTCATAGAGTCTTGTGTGTTCTCCTACTGTGCTTTGATTTCCACCCTACCACGGCTCTACTGAGTCATGCAAAAAGGTGGCTTTTGGGTACAATCCCGAGACAATAAGCGATAGGAGGGGTTTCGTCTCTACCGGTATTGTGAGTTGATGTTGTGCTATGCGCGATTGGCTTTCACTCGAAGTCCCTGGCCAGGGCTGATGAGATTTACTGATAAGTGTTATCAATAGTTTCTCGACCGGTCATAGTCCATATCGGCATGACTTATTAAGTTATTAGGGCTCGACGATTCCATCCTTATACTTGATATGCAACATATTAGACGAAGAGACCGGAATGTACGGTAAGTGTTGCCAGTTGGCTCGACGGGAGTTTTGACAAGTTCGCTTGTTTTTCTTCTGATCGCTCAATACCTAGGAGTCGTTACGTACAGCTAGTGTCGCTGACGATTTGTGGGTATGTGATGTGATCACTGTCCACTTCTAGCGTATTGATGAGTCTTAGAGTCCCACACAGGGGTTTTCCGAACTCAGGCGAAACGAAGTGGGAGCGCATATGGAGATATGTGCGGGCGTTTGATTAAATGCGAGTATATGATACCATATTTAATTTAGTGGATATATTAGTCAAGTTATATATGATTTGACCGGATTATTAAATCAATTGTTGACTTTATGAAATGACTAATTTCTTTTTGTAAAATCCTTTCTTTAGTAATTTTATTTGCATATATATGTGGGTGTGGGTGTTTGTGTGTGTGTGTGTGTGTGTGTGTATGTATGTATGTATGTATGTATATGTATATGTATATTAATTATATATAAACATGTATTTATAATTAGTTTCATGGTTGATGATACATACAACATGGGTGTGCAAGACTCACATTGGAGATTAAATTAGATTTTTAATTAAATAAAATGAGTCATAGCTTCTACAATATTCTCAAAAATATCTTCTCTCATGAGTCACCATTCCACTCATGTTTTATTTAGAAAAATATCTAAAATATCTCCATGGCTAATTATGTGATGTTTACTTGAGTTAAACAAAACCCTAGTTGCTTCTTCTTCCTCCTCAATTCACTTGCTAGGTTTTTGAGAAAAAGAAAAAAGGAAGGTATTTTTGAGAGAGAGAAATCCTCACTTCACCAATCTATACTGCTCTAGCCTATTAGTGTAGGTTGTTATGCTTTATTCATCCTAGTTTTGAGAAGCAAAGAGTTGAGCTAAGAAACTCTGGGTGGATCATCGTAGACGACGAAGGACCCTGAGCAGAGTTGATCCAAGCTTCGACTGGTGCCATTGGAGTCTAAGAGAGTGAAGGAGTTGATTACGAAGGTTTTGGTTTCTTTTTACTTACGTTTAGACTTCTTTTATTAATGCTTTACCCTAATCTCTAGTTCGATTCGGAGTTTGTTTGTATTAGCCCTCTAAAATTTTGAAAGGCTCATTACTTTATGTTGTTTAAACCTAACTAGAGGAGCTAATACACACCAACATGGTATCAGAGACTAGCTAAAGCTTTAGGGTAACCAAGACGGTGTTTAAAAACTTAATCGGACATGAAAAATGTGATTTTTACATGCTCACTGGAAATTTTTTCAAATGTTGGAATTTTGTGGGTTAAAAATATCTAGAAAATAGTGCAGGGTTTTCTGTGGATCCCCAAGAAGAACTAGCGCCTAACTCGACACAACGACCGAGGAACCGCGGCCAAATCTTGGCATTTGCGGCGGTTCCGTGGCGCCGTTGGTGAGGCTTGGACCGTGCCTTCTTGTGCTGATCCAAGGGTACATGCTGTGCTCTCTGGAAATTTTTAAAAATAGGTTCAAGTGTTAAGATCTATGAAAACAGTGGGTACGTTGATGTGTTGATTGATATATTTAACGTCGTTTAATCTTTTTGAATGTGATACAATATTTGGAATCTATGCTAATTAGTTTTGGGAAAATTAATTGGTTAATTGTAAATCTAACATTTCCGTCTCGTTGGATATCAGGAATCTTGTTGAATTACCCGATCTCTTTTGAAAAGTGTTTTCATTATTAAGACCTAAATGTAAGATCTACAGTGTTAGCATGAAATCTGGGGTATGTGATATTCCAAGTTTGAGATGTCTAAGGATAAGTGTGGATTCCAAATGTTGTAGTTTTACATTTCTTTTCAACGACCGTAATTGTAATATGTGGTGTATTGCCGGTTTCGATGCTATACGTCAACAACAATTAGGATACACATATTTACTTACGTTGATGACATGTAATGTTATGTGTTGCTGTGATATGATGTATAGGATTGTCGTGATTGAATGGCCGGGGTTTTATGTGAGATGAGAGTTTTTCTTTTCATTCATGTAAAAAAAACTTTGTATGTAATATTCTTTTATTGGGGCACTTCCGGGTTGAGGAGGTCACCATTAATGTATATTATTTACTTTCCCGCATTAGGATAGACCTAAGGAGGGGAGCACGAGTGACCGGGTTCTGGAGTTCAGTGGGAGGCCATCTCGAGGAGTCGAGACCGGGTCTCCTAACTCCAAAATTGGTAGGGTCACTTGCCGCTCTCGTAGGGGTCTAGGGGTGTGGGCTTAACTATTCATCACGACCGTGGAATCCGTATTTTCTATTATAGGCTAAATATAAAATACGGACTTTTTAGTATATTCTATATTTTCATATATGTGTTTCTGCTGCTGATTATTCTGTAATGAGATTACTTAATATCTGAGACAAATGGAAGATTATTATATATATATATATGATATATAATAAACGTTGCTTATGTTTTACATCCGTGCTAGTCCCGTCCCGCTATGCCATTAGTTAAGTAACCTAATGGTGCATAACGGGACACTGTGGCGAATGCGGATGGCATAAGTGTACATTCTATTTTCGTTTCTTTTCTGTGATGGCTTAGGAACTTAATGATGGGACTAGATTAATGAGATTAATGTAAAGAAAAAGAAACCTAAAAAATGTTGTAAAATATGATTGAAACCCACTCAGCTTTTTTGTGAAAAAGCAAGTTTCAAAAGATGCGGAGCTTAAGCGATTCCTTTTCTAAAATATTTAGATTCTACAACGAGATCAAGTTCAAAGCGTTAAAGGTTTTCAAAAAAACTATTTGCAACCCTCCGTCATTTTAGGAAGCAGAGTACTTAGTATTCGTGCTACGTATGTTGATCATAATTAAGGCGTAGTGTACGGTAGCCAAGTGATATCTTCCTACAAAGCATATGATCCGATTAGTTAGGACATTCATGTGATTATGTTGATCATAGTCAAGAGTCATACGGGTGGGTCTAGTTAATAACGAAACGACGAGTAGAACTTGACTAGAGCTTATGATATGTTGACCATAGCCAAGGTCATAAGTAGCTAGGGGTAAAAACCACATCGGGAGTTTCAAGAGTTGAAATTTGCAATGAGATTGCATACCTTCTATATGATAGTTGGATCCCGATCCCACTGTGAGTAAGAGTTACTCCCAGGAGAGTTTTGCACTTTACAATTAGCTAATCCAGTAGGTGTCTAGAAAGGTGTCAACGGTGTTACACCTCTAGAAAAATGGGGTTTATTTTAATTAGGTACATGCGAAAGCACGGGGAACCTCCCTCAAAGTATCGACACTGGTCTGGCTGACCGGTTAGCGAAATTGTAGAATGTAATTAATCCTGGCTAGTTTTCTTTTTGAGGTTTTAAAGGAAAATTTGATAAAAGCAGTGGGAGACATCGATTAGATAAGATAATAACCAATCTAAATCTTTGCAAGAGCATTTCACTGAGTGTCTTCTTTTCTCTCTCCTAATGGCAGATACCAATGACGGGACTTAAGCTTCTGTAAGAGAAAAACAAACTGACAGGACCGAATTATAAAGACTGGTTGAGGAACCTGAACATTGCACTCACATATGATAAAGTATTATATGTCCTCACTGCCAAAGCCCCACCCATCTCAGGTCCTGAGTCATCTGTTTCGGATAACGAGATCCGAAAAACATAGGATATTGATTGTGACACGGCCAAGTGCCTCGCGCTTGCTTCTATGGACAATGTACATCAGAAGCAGCATGAGAAGATGGATATTCAATCCATCTTTCTTCATACAAAGGAGTTGTATGTAGAGCAATCTCAGGCTTTACGCTATGAGGAGTTTCGAAAGCTATTTCAAATGCGGATGGCTTCTGGCACATCAGTAGGTGAACATGTCTTAAAGATGATTGGTCTTATAGAAGAACTTGAGGACTTAGGATGGACCATGGATAACGAGCAATATACTGATATTGTTCTACAGTCTCTCCCCCCTTCCTTTGCTCCATTCATTGTGAACTTCAATATGAACAATTTGGAGAAATCACTGCTTGCACTTCTAAATATGTTGAGAAGTGCAGAGAGCAAGATTAAGACAGCGAAAACTCCCGCTCTGCTTGCTGGGCCATCTTCCTCTTCCGTCCTAAAAGCTAAGGCCAAGGGAAAGAAGAAGAAGAAACCCACCAAACCGAGAGGTGGAGTTGAAAAGGCGAAGGGGAAAGAAAAATCCGGGACTGTAGGAAGTGGAAAAGGAGAATGTTTTTTCTGCCACAAGTTAGGACACTGGAAACGCGATTGTGCTCTGTATCTTGCTGATCTCAAGAAGAAGAAGCATACCGATGCTTCCGCTTCAGGTGTGTTTGTAACTGAAAACTATTTTTCTATAAACTCTCCATCTTGGGTATTAGATAGCGGTTCTGGTTCTCACATCTACAATTGTATGAAGGGATTGAGAAACCGTAGAGTTTTGAAGACTGGTGACCATACTCTGGTTCCAATGTACATGCTGTATCTGTAGGAGAGTATCATCTGGAGTTGCCTTCGGGATGTATTTTGGTTTTGAACCTTTGTTATTATGTACCTAGTATGCTATGTAATATAATATCTATTTCTTTGTTAGACAATGAAGGATATCATTTTGTGTTGCAAAATAATGTTATGAACATTAACTTGAATCAATAGTTGATTGGGTATGGTACACTAAATAACAGTATTTACGTCGTAAACTAACACACAGTTTTCAACATACAACATACAAATAAAAGAAGAATTTCAGATATAAATGAAGCTTTTCTTTGACATTGTAGACTTGGTCATATTAATGAAACGAAACTAAACAAGCTACATAAAGATGGATATTTAAATCCTTTTGAATATAAATCTTATGCGACTTATAAATCCTGTATCAAAGGTAAAATGACAAAAACTTCATTTACTGAACACGAAGAAAGAGCTATAGAACTCTTAGACCTCATACATAGTGATGTATGCGGACCAATGTCTACACATGCTAGAGGCGGTTTTTCATACTTCATCATTTTTACTGACTATTTCTCAAGATTCGGACACGTGTTTTTATTAAAGTATAAATCCGAATCTTTTGAGAAATTCAAGGAGTACAAATTTGAAGTAGAAAAACAAACAGGCTTTAGCATTAAGAAACTTCGATCGGATCGAGGTGGAGAGTATTTGAGTACAGAGTTTTCAGACTTCATAAAAGAGAATGGGATTCTCTCTCAGCTCACTCCCTCTTACACACCACAGCACAACGGTGTGTCAGAACGGAGGAATCGTACCCTATTAGATATGGTATGGTCCATGATGAGTGATGCTGTGTCACCGCTTTCCTTCTGGGGACATGCATTGGAGACAGCCATGTATCTGTTGAATAGGGTTCCAACCAAGACTGTGTCTACCACTCCATATGGGATATTGTGTGGAATGTATCACGACCCGAAATTGGCACGTGACGGCCTTAATACTACGCAACGTCTCCAGGCGTAACGCAGTAAAAGAAAGCTAAAACCCAGAAATCTAAACCATCAAAGAAATAAGAAAGTGATAATAGTATTTTCAAAACCTTTGAAATCACAACCCAAATTCTTTAAAGTCTCACTTTTATTCCTTAAAATTTTGGCAGCACCTCCTTTGTAAAAACCAGCCCCAAAAATAGGTACAACATAAATATACATAAAGCATCCCAAACGGGAGCAAAATCCACGCCCAACGGCGGAAAACAAACACCACTACAGATATACGACGCCGTAGCGAAGAAAGAGACGATATAAATAAAACTGCATAAAAACCTCTAAGTCACAAAATAATATACAATATCGTTCTCACACCAAGTCACTAAGTCGTACATAATACTGGTAGATGGAGAGTACATGGATACAATGAATATACAATACAACATTGGATAACCACAAAACCCACCTGGGCAAAATTGCACACTGTCAGGCGAAGTGCAGCCAAAGGATGATACGAAGGATGGAAATAGCCTGCCTCTGACTATCCTGAGGAACACCTGCAAACACTGTGGCACAACGGGGGTGAGTTTCCAACTCGTGAATAGTATATAACATATGCAGGAAATCGCGAGTATGCACGTACAACGCGAATCTAATATAAGCATTTAATATAAATGAACAGTCATATGTAAAGCAACAATCATGAAAAGTACACTAGCAGGTACAATTAATACATGAAGCAATAATATGACGATATGAAGATAACAGTCATATAAGGTACTCTATCAGGTACAACAAGTACATGAAGAAATGATATGAATAAAGGTATGTAAATGCAACAGCCATGGAAGGTACACTAATGCATGAAGCAGTGCATAAACAGTAAAAGTAGAGTATGGAATGAAACATGTCATTTCCACGGAATCCTAACATCGTGGTAGGATCAAAATCCATCAAGACAATCCAAATCCCAATTCCTCAAATCAGCCCCCAAATTGGCTCTCATATCATATAAGTCTCACAAATCCTGAATGTACACTATCCAGTAGATCTCACATATCCCGTATGTACAATATCAAGTATATCTCACATATCTCGAATGTACAGCATCAAGTAGATCTCACATATCCCGTATGTACAGTATCAAGTATATCTCAAATCCAATGTCAATGAGTCCTTTACATTCTAGGTATATTTGCATGAATAAAATATGATGATGTATATAATTAAAGTCAATACACATATATTAGCGTCCCATTCCACTAATAGTGGTGTAAGGGCATATATAACAGCGGCTCAATCCCCTGTTATATATACAACGGAGTAAAAAGAATATCATGAAACCAATGTGTCAAGCATCGATACAGAAATGCTGATCTATCAGGTGCTGTCACCAAGACTGGCACCCTGATAGGTACGTATCACACGCAATCCAAAAAGCACGAGTGCCTAGCTCTGAATCCCATCTTTCCACGTATCCATACCTACATGACTCCCAACGGTATCCCCATGATAACCGCCGAGTCATTGGTAATGTCACCGGATGGTATGGTTCCCCTGCCAGGCTCAACTGCATGGACCTTCGATCTTCTTACCCCGGGTACCTCCGGGCCCCACTATGTACCCTCATACAGCTCACGACGCCTCCTCGCATGGGGTATATATATCAGAACCGATAAATCTCATGGTGGATGCTAGAATATCATATCAAGGGAAACCGGGTTTTTCAAATAATGCATAATTTCATGAACTCCCACGGTCCCCAAATCCAGAAAACATCATGAAAAATCCATATCTAAATGCGAAAATCCATGAATAAAGTATACGCAACATAAAAATGTAATATAAGCGTATAAAGGAAAGACGCTAATTAACTGCAACCAGTTAATATAAATATCATGCGGTTCCTAATATCTCCAATTCATAATAATACATCAATAATGGTAAATACGTAGCTATAGCCAGATATATGTGAACACATGAAGGTATAGCAAAAAATATAGGTATCTACCTATTAGTAATGATGTGATATACCCTCCAGGTATAAGTGAAGTATGAAATGCAAAGCACACCTGTAGCTATGTCCTTAGGTGTGTAGTATATAGGTAACTAGCATGTCAAAGCATATGTGTAAGAATGTAGGTATACAGGTATGCTATTTGTCATATGTGATAAGAAATATGAATCAATGTCACAATGTCCCTAACCAGACAATATCATTTCTATATGTGGGTTGTGCATGACATGGCAATTATTGACGGTGTGTGTGGCATGCAATCAGTGCTCGTGCAACATGAGCCGTCAATAATAGTGCAGTGTCTTAAGGATACTAGTCCAAGCACAACAATTTACTAAGCAGTAGGGTAAATGTGCAATTCTAAACATGACATAGAATATGCGACAAAGTTAATATCTCTAGCCTAGACGCATAACGCCATGCGGGCGATTCCCATGTAGATCTTAAATCTACTCACCAACACTCCTGGCTAAGTGCAGCCAACCACCTGTTTTCCCTTTGCAGCAGTGTCCATAGTCCCCGCCTGCGAACCTACAACAATAGGACAATAAAACAAGTGCAAATTAATAATAACCCTAAAACACGTACAAACCACATTTAACCGACACAACAACACAAAACATACTCTCAAGCGTTCGTATTGTGGCTAACGCGCGTAGCGACACGACGAAAACAACCTAAGAGCAAAACCACACAAAGTGCACGATCCGTATCGTATAATGTATCACACGGACACAAAACACTAGATTATAGGAAAACGATCCCAGATTTTTCATACCGCAATTACTAAAAAAGTAAACAGTACCAAACACCCCTAAACCACAGCAGACAACTACCCACAAAAACCCAAACCCCAACACTCCCTAAGTAGCCGACGTCGCCGGAATTTCCAAAGGGGTCGCCGGCCGAGGCCGGTGAGGTGGGTCTCGTGTCTAAGGTGGTGCTCCAGGATCACAGGTACATCACAACTATTTTGTTTGGTTTCTAGTAACAAATCCGGGTCATAGCAGGTCACAGATATCACAAAACGACACTAAAATACAATATTACGCGTCAAACTAAACTTTAAACACTTAAAACTGAAACTAACTAACTACAAAGCACAAAAACTAATTAAAGAAGAGATAGAGATCATTACCTAGCTAAAAGAACTCAAAGATCCTAGCTTTGCATGCTCCTAGGCATCCAAGAGGCACAAGTGAAGAAAAAAGTGATTTTTGTGGTATATTTTGGGATTTTTAGGATTTAGTGTGCAAGAATTGAAGAAGAAGGGAAGGGAAAAAATCAAGAGCAGTAGAAAGAGAGGGATTCGGCCAAGTGAGGGAGTGGGTGAGGAAGTGAGTAGAGTTTCCTAGCAACTTCTTGTGATAAATGCTCATTAATGCATTCACACACTCACTTGCACACATGCATGCACCTCCTTTCTATTCTTTTGTTTTAAAATTAAAACAAAACCCATACAAATATCTAGAGATTATTTGGGTTTGGTTTTCTCAAGAATAATTGAAGAAAAGATACAAAGAGAAGTTTCCCAAAATGTGAATACCGCATTAAAATAATATTAAAATTGGGAAAAATTCAAATTGGACCAAAACGTCCCAAATAATCCCAAAGCTTGCGCATTAGCTTTATTTTAGCTACACTAGGTGCGGGCAAGTCTATATGGTCGTTTGATCACAGTCGGTATAAAACAGAAAATACCGACAATTTTACCGATAAACGGAAACATTCACATAACGATTTCTAAAACGTTACAGAAAGATACCATCTCTTAAAAGAGTTAGGATATGGGGTTTTCCGGCTTTTGTTAAAAAGAAAAATACAGACAAACTCGAGACACGATGGGTCATGTGTAAATTTGTGGGATATCCAAAACATTCATATGGATATCTATTCTATCACAAGGAGGAACAAAGAGTGTTTGTTTCTCAACATGCCACATTTTTAGAAAATGAAATTTTTACAAATAGTACTGATGGCAATGCGGTAGAACTAGATGAAGTTCTAGAGACACAAATTACTCATTACGAATTGGTTGAAACTGATGTTGCAGTAGAACTTCGAGAACCTCAGCCGCTCCGGAGATTTAGTAGAACTTCTCGTCCACCGGAGATATACTATGGGTTTCTCGTTGATGGTGATAGAGAAGATAGCATCATGGATGATGATGACCCTACTAGTTTTCAGCAAGCTATCACTGTAAGTCCATGCTACCTCTCCCGGTACTTTCGGGCATGCGGAATTTGGTGAAAAACAATTTTTCTAGAGGCGGTAACATCGACTCAAAACCGGATCTTTGTTAAACATCTAACTAACAACCTAACTAGGAGTTGTTAACTACTCGGTTAGGGGGTTATACCTTTCTTTCTTAAACTCCTTCGTCTTCAAACCTCGATGGTTGTCCGGATCAGCTTCACCCCGTCGTCTCCTTGCGCCGAAGAACGATCCACCTAAAAGCTTCTACCTTTGGCTTCTTCTTCGAACTTTGAAGAAACTAGTTCACTCGGTTTGCTAAACCTTGTGAACTAGAGTGAGTAGAGGAGAGTGTGTTGGGGTTTTTCTATATGGTTCTTGGTTCTCAACACATGAGACAAGTGAACCATAGACTAAAAAGAGGGAGAGCAAGAGGAAGAAGATGAGAGCTCAAGAACACAAGAGAGAGAATGAAAATGATAGAATGAGAAAAGACTTTTCTCACTTGGCTCTCATAATCCAAAACCATCATAACAAAAATAGTAATCAAGTATTGTGTAAATGGTTTAAGTCAAAATGGCTATATCATTTCATGCACTCATATTGCACAAGAGAACAAGCAAGTAAAAAGTCTTTGCCATGAAATGATAGCCATTGTCATCATGATGGTCAACTAGTCCAACCTAGTCAACCGGTCAACAAAGTCAACAAGTCAACAAAGTCAACCCCTCAACAACCATGTCACCGCAATACTTAATTAATATTATTGTTAATCATATATCATATTCTCATTAGGGTTTAGCAAGAAGTCAACGGTCAACAGTCAACAACCCTAATGAGAATCCTCTGCCTCTGTCTCTCCGTCAACTGTGCATACACACCCGCATCCGCGTTCCGAGGAACACGGATACATACTGGATAAAACCAATACCAAAACGTACACTAGGATCTGGCTTAAACCAAAGCCCGCTAGTGTTAACTGTCCGGACACTGTACGTGCACAAGTGCACGGATGTGACCGAACCCTGTCGCAAAACCATGCGACCTGTCGCAAAACCATGCGACCTCTACTCTTTTGCCAAAAGGCGAATAGCTTTCTGTGTGGGACTCTAAAGACTCGACACTACGCTGGCAGTGGGTTTAACCACAGACCGCAAGCGGCACTAGCTGTGCGTAACGGTCCCCAGGTAGATGCCGACAAGAAGACTGACGAGGTGAAACCCATCTGAACTCCTACTGAGCCTGAATGTGACATTCTCCGTACAGTCCTGTCTGTTCGTCTGATACATCGCATGGCGGGCCTAGGGGGGCGGTAAACGTCAGTCCCCTAATAGCGGTACAAGTCGTGTCGGAGTGAAGCCCAAAACACCCTGAGATAACACTGGAAGCCTACCAGTATATCTCGCTTGCCCTGGCCAGGGACTACTCGTGTAATGGCTCTCCTAGATACAGCGCGATGTCAACCCCCAATACCGGGAGAGACGAATCCTGTCTAACCGTCACTGCCTCCAAGTGCTTCGGGACTGCACCCAACTACTATCTGTTTGCACGACTCCTTTGAGCCGTGGTAGGGTAGTAATCAAAGTACAGTGGGAACACACTCGAGGCGAAGTAACAGTGTCAAGTCAGCGGACTAAGCTTTACTCATGTCACCTGGGAACTGATAACTGGCGATAGGTATAGTACCAACCAATCAGTTCCCGATGAGTCCTGTCCAGTGTACTCGTAACCCAACGAGCACCCGCATACTATCTCCAGTACGACGTACTGATGGCTGTGGGACAGACCATCTCCTACTCTGGGATGAGAAGCGCATGCGCTAGTCTACTCCGGAGTATCGATGCCCTGTCTCGATAGTCCTGCGACTAGGGACCTGGATAAGGATGTGCTTATAGATTACCCAGCCCCCACTAGTGTGACTGCCATCACAACGCTGGTAATCATGCAAAGATCCTAAGGGCTCCACTAATGTGTATAGGTGATATACAAAAATAAACACATGTACACATTGAAGTAGAAACAAACCAAGTAGCATACTACTATTTTGAGCAAGATTGTATATACAAGGTGAATATCCCAAGCTTCCATTAAGTAATATACAAACTAGTATGATACAGTAATGGCCTCTAGGGCATATACACTAACAATCTCCCACTTGCACTAAGGCCATGTACTGGCGTATCGAAGACCTATCATCTCTATCAGCCGCTCGAACTGTGTCTGGGGCAAGGCCTTGGTGAATGGATCTGCAGTGTTATCTTCTGAAGCAACCCTCCGAACCTCGATCTCCTGGCGATCCACGATCCCCCTGATCAGGTGATACCGCCTCAAGATGTGTCTGGATCTCTTATGGGACCTGGGTTCCTTCGCTAAAGCTATAGCCCCGTTGTTGTCGCAATACAGAGGTATTGGATCAACAATGGACGGAACCACCTGAAGTTCTTTCAAGAACTTCCTCATCCAGACAGCTTCTTTTGCGGTATCAGATGCAGCGATGTATTCCGCTTCCATCGTCGAGTCTGCAACGGTATCCTGTTTGGAACTCTTCCAACACACCGCCCCTCCATTGAGGGTAAAGACAAAACCCGACATGGACTTGGAATCATCCTTGTCACTCTGGAAGCTGGAGTCAGCAAAGGCCTCGATCTGGAGGTCTTTTCCGCCATACACCAAGAACATCTCCTTAGTCCTCCTCAGGTACTTGAGAATGTTCTTTACCGCTATCCAGTGTTTCTCCCCAGGGTTTGACTGATACCGTCTTACTACATTCAGTGCATAAGCTACATCCGGTCTGGTACACAACATCGCATACATTATAGAGCCTACCGCAGAAGCATAGGGTATAATAGACATGCGATCCCTCTCCAAATCAGTCTTGGGAGACATCTCTTTAGAGAGGGTGATCCCGTGATAAGCCGGTAGGTTACCGCGCTTGGAATCTTCCATACTGAATCTTTTCAGTATGGTGTCGATGTACCTGGACTGTGAAAGTCCTAATATCCTCTTGGATCTATCATGATGGATCCGGATCCCCAGGATGTATGAGGCATCACCCAGGTCTTTCATAGAGAACCTGTGTGACAAGAACCCCTTGACAGATTGTAGCATAGGAATGTCATTTCCTATTAAGAGAATGTCATCCACGTATAAAACGAGGAATACTACAGTTCTCGCTACAAATCTACTATAGATGCATGGTTCATCTGGATTTTTGATAAAGCCAAATTCCTTGACCGTCTCATCAAAACAAATGTTCCAACTCCGCGATACCTGCTTTAGTCCATAGATGGACTTAAGCAACTTGCACACCTTTCCGCTGCTCCCACTCTGAATAAAACCCTCTGGCTGGTCCATGTAGACACACTCCTCTAAATTTCCATTTAGAAAAGCGGTCTTTACGTCCATTTGCCAGATCTCATAGTCGTAGAAGGCAGCAATGGCAAGAAGGATCCGAATGGATTTCAGCATAGCCACTGGAGAAAAGGTTTCGTCATAGTCCAAGCCAGGTCTTTGACGGAAACCCTTTGCAACAAGTCTAGCTTTATAGGTCTCAACCTGTCCATCTACACCAATCTTCCTTTTGAAGATCCACTTACATCCTACAGGTTTATCCCGTCTGGAGCAATGTCCAACGTCCATACTTTGTTGGTGTACATGGACTCCATTTCGGTCCGCATTGCATCCAGCCATTTTACCGAGTCAACGCTCTGAACGGCCTGCTGGAAGCTAGTAGGCTCATCATAATCTATGATGCAATCCTCTCGATCCCCGTCTATGAGAAAACCGTAGTATCTCTCGGGCGGATGAGACTACCTACTACTCCTGCGGAACGGCGTAGGAATGTCCTGTTCTTTTGAAACCTCTGGTTCCACTAAGCTTTCAGTAATAGTCTGTGGTTCTGGAATTTCTTCCAGTTCTACTGTGCTCCCACTAATTTCCTTTTCTAAGAACTGGTGTTCTAGAAAGTGGGCATGACAAGAAACAAAAACCTTTTGTTCCTTTTTGCAGTAGAAGAAATATCCCTTGGAGTTCTTTGGATATCCCACAAACTTGCACTGTACTGAGCGTGCCTCGAGCTTGTCCGCATGCTGCTTTTTGACAAAAGCTGGACTTCCCCATGTCTTAATGTGATTAAGATAGGGTCTCTTCCCACACCACATCTCATATGGTGTAGTAGGCACAGTCTTAGTGGGAACTCGGTTCAAAAGGTATGCAGCTGATTCTAGCGCATAACCCCAGAATGATCGCGGTAACTCAGCGTTACTCATCATGGACCGTACCATATCCAATAGGGTTCGGTTCCGTCTCTCCGATACACCGTTATGTTGCGGAGTGTATGGAGGAGTAAGCTGAGAGAGAATTCCGTTCTCTTTTAAATAGTCAGGAACTCGGTACTTAAGTATTCTCCACCTCGATCCGATCTTAGAATCTTGATACTTATGCCGGTTTGTTTTTCTACTTCATTCTTATATTCTTGGAATTTTCCAAAGGCTTCGGACTTATGTTTCATTAAGAAGACATAACTGTACCTTGAAAAGTCATCCGTAAAAGTAATGAAGTAAGAATAACCGCTTCGCGCATGTGTAGATATTGGACCGCACACGTCGCTGTGTACGAGTCCCAAGAGCTTGCTCGCCCTTACTCCGTGTCCAGTGAACGGAGTCTTTGTCATCTTTCCTTTGAGACAGGATTGACAAGTGGCATACGATTGATATTCGAGCGGATTCAAATATCCTTCTGTATGTAACTTAGTCAACCTTCTCTCATTGATGTGACCCAGTCTACAGTGCCATAAGAAAGTCTGATTGATTTCCGGAGACTTTCTTTTGTGTGTATTCTGGACATTGAAAATCTGTGGTTGGTTTAGTACGTATATACCATTGCTTAATGTACCTGACCCAATCAGAACTTGATTAAGGTGAATGTTTACAACATTACTTACAAACGCAAATTCATAAGCTTCTTTAGAAATCAAAGATACAGAAATGATATTACAAGTTGCGTTGGGTACAAAAAAGCAATTACGCAAAACCAAAACGTGTCCATCTGACAACCCCAGGTGATGGTCCCCCACTGCCTTAGCATCTATGCTAGCCCCGTTTGCAACTTTGAGGGTCATGTCACCTGCCTTCAAAACCCTACGGTTTCTCAACGCCTGCAAAGAATTACAGATATAAGATACTGATCCGGTATCCAATACCCAGGAAGTAGAGTTTATTGAAAGACAGTTTTCAATAACATACACACCTGAAGCTGAAGCCGCAACTTTCTTCAGTTCCTGTGTTTTGGCTTTCCAAGCCCTGCAATCATTCTTCCAGTGTCCACTCTTATGACAATAGAAGCATTCTTCCTTATCCACATGCTTCCCCACTTTCTTTGTTGCTTTTGCCTTTCCCTTCGTATCCACTTTACTAACACCGCCCCTTTGTTTGGCGGGGGCTTTCTTCTTCTTTCCCTTGGCTTTCGCCTTGGACCTAGAAGAGGAAGATCCTCCTACAAACAAAGTGGATGTTTCCCTACCTTTCTTTAGGGTGCCCTCTGCACTCCTCAGCATGTTGAGGAGCTCCGGAAGTTCAACTTCTTTTCCTTGTAAGTTGAAGTTCAGGATAAACTGGGCGTAAGTGGAAGGAAGGGACTGGAGAATCAAGTCCGTATAGAGCTCATTCTCCAACGTGGTCCCAAGGTCCGTGAGCTCTTCTATGTAGCCAATCATCTTAAGCACGTGTTCCGCTACCGATGATCCGACGGCCAATCTTGCCGAAAATAACTTTTTCGACACTTCGTATCATGCGATACGAGATTGCTCTCCATACAGTTCTTTTGTATGGAGAAATATGGATTCGAGGTCCATATTCTCGTGCCTCCTCTGATGTTCGTTGTCCATAGAGGCAAGCACGAGGCACTTGGCCTTCGCGCAATCGATCTCCCAAGTCTTACGGATTTCTTTATTCGCGACGCTGGAGGTGGGACCTAGGACAGGGGGAGCTTTGGTGGTAAGAAGGTACCCCAGCTTGTCGTAAGTGATTGCCATCTTGACATTCCTGAGCCAATCTTTGTAGTTTGGTCCTGTCAGTATGTTTTTATCTAGAAGTAACTTAAGTCCAGTCATGTCGATTGGTCGCTGCAATTAGGAGAGAGAGAAGAAACACTCAGCATGATGCTCTTGCAAGTTTAGAATGGTTTTTAATTTGTCTAAACAGGATGGCTCCTACTGTTTCTCGAATCCCTCCTCAAACCAAAAAGGAAGAATTAGTCAGGATCAATCTCACCGTACAATTCTTGCTTAACCGTTCAGCCAGGCCAGTGTCGGTACTTCGAGGGAGGTTTTCCAACGCTTTCGCGAAGTTCCTTAATTAAATAACCTCTTTTCCCTGTGGGCGTAGCCCCGCTAACACCTTTCTAGACACCTACTTGGTTTATAGCATTGATCGTTAAGTGAGAAATTTCCAGAGGAGTAGCATATACTCACAGTAGGATCGGGATCCAAATATCATCGCGTGACAAAACTGAAGGAATCCTACCAGAATCATCACACTCCAAATGGTATTCAGCGCTAGCAAGTTTCAGTACTTATGAAACTCCCGATGTGGATTTTTGCCCCATGCTCTTATGACCTTGACTTTGGCCAAAATATCATAAGTCACATGTCAAGTTCTACCCGTCATTCTCCAGGTTAATTTGGATCCACCCGTACCTACCCTTGACTTTGGCCAAAATGGCAGTACGACTGTCCCAAACCAACGCATCTATCTATGCTACACATGAATACCTAATAGCTACCAATCACTATGCCTTGACTTTGGCCAACATACATAGCTTGAATACTATTGACTATTCATGTGAAACGACGGAGGGCTACGAATGGTTTTGACAAAACCGTGAACGTAGTGAAATTGATATAATCAATGGAACGAGATAGCTTTTAAAAGGAGTGGCTCAAGCTCCGCATTTAAAAGTTGGTTTTGAAAAGAACCGAGTGGTTTTTCGAAAGTGTTCCAACGACTTTTACTTGGTTTATTTTTCTTGCATTAGTTCTTTTAATGCGTGATATTCTTGCATTAGTTCTTTTAATGCATCCCATCATTTAATCCTACCATTGCAGAAAAAAACCAAAATATGACGTACGCTTATGCCATTCGCATTCGCCACGGGGCCCCGTCATTACCCGTTAGGTTACTTAACTAACGACAGAGCGGGGGCTGGGCTAGCGCGACTGTAAAACATAAGCAATGCCTAAATAATATCATATATAGATATATTGCAATGATAGCCATTTCAGATCATAGATGAACACATTGGATATACTAGGAACCCGCAATTCGTACGAGCCTGTAACGAAAAGCAGATTACACGGTCGTGGTGAATAGCCAATACTCCCCCCAAGACCCCTACGGGTGCGGCAAACTACCCGCCAAGTACCCGAAGCGGAGCAACCTCCCTCAACACCGTGAGTAGGCCACTCGGCACTTCGAGATACCCGGTAGTTTGTGCACCCCCTCCATGGGTCTATCCTAGGAGCAAAAACAGTAAAAAGAAATTATACAATGATGGCTACAACCCCGACCCGGTTGTGCGGCCATACAAATAATTATTACATCAATTTACAAATTTACATGAATTAAAAGAAAAGAAAACTCTCGTCTCACGACCCCCGGCTATTCACCCGCGACAATCCAATGAATTCATATACACAAACCAATAACATTACAGATCACAGATTTGTATAACCCCCACTAATCGACATATAGCGACTAGCAGACGTTCAATACAAATATCACATCACAGATAAAAACCCGTCAGCTTAAGTCTTTAGAAACTCGATCGAAATACGGTTTTTAAAGCCCCAAAAACAAAATTTTCTTTCTGGAAAATCTGGGCTGAAAAAACATATACCAAAATTCCTAAAATACCCCACTGAACAAACTGCAACCAAAATTTCCCACGACCGAGTCAACTCGGCCGCGGAACCGCGGCGGGAGCACGCTCCCGCCGCGTTTCCGCGGCGCTTTGATCGGATCAGTGGATGAAATTTTCTCAGTTTGCTATAAAAACCCTGAGCCGAATTTCAAAATATGATTTATCATTTTTTGAACAGAGTAAAAATTCGACAGCAAGCATGAATTCCGGGTTCATTTCGGGACTTTTTCACCGATCAAATTTCTAGCTACTATGCTAACATGTTAGATAGAGTTTAACTGGGCTCTGATACCACTGTAAGTCCATGCTACCTCATCCGGTACTTTCGGGCATGCGGAATTTGGTGAAAAACAATTTTTCTAGAGGCGGTAACATGGACTCAAAACCGGATCTTTGTTAAACATCTAACTAACAACCTAACTAGGAGTTGTTAACTACTCGGTTAGGGGGTTATACCTTTCTTTCTTGAACTCCTTCGTCTTCAAACCTCGATGGTTGTCCGGATCGGCTTCACCCCGTCGTCTCCTTGTGCCGAAGATCGATCCACCTGAAAGCTTCTACCTTTGGCTTCTTCTTCGAACTTTGAAGAAACTAGTGCACTCGGTTTGCTAAACCTTGTGAACTAGAGTGAGTAGAGGAGAGTGTGTTGGGATTTTTCTCTATTGTTCTTGATTCTCAACACATGAGACAAGTGAACCATAGACTAAAAAGAGGGAGAGCAAGAGGAAGAAGATGAGAGCTCAAGAACACAAGAGAGAGAATGAAAATGATAGAATGAGAAAAGACTTTTCTCACTTGGCTCTCATAATCCAAAACCATCATAACAAAAATAGTAATCAAGTATTGTGTAAATGGTTTAAGTCAAAATGGCTATATCATTTCATGCACTCATATTGCACAAGAGAACAAGCAAGTAAAAAGTCTTTGCCATGAAATGATAGCCATTGTCATCATGATGGTCAACTAGTCCAACCTAGTGAACCGGTCAACAAAGTCAACCCCTCAACAACCATGTCACCACAATACTTAATTAAAATTATTGTTAATCATATATCATATTCTCATTAGGGTTTAGCAAGAAGTCAACGGTCAACAGTCAACAACCCTAATGAGAATCCTCTGCCTCTGTCTCTCCGTCAACTGTGCATACACACCCGCATCCGCGTTCCGAGGAACACGGATACATACTGGATAAAACCAATCCCAAAACGTACACTAGGATCTGGCTTAAACCAAAACCCGCTAGTGTTAACTGTCCGGACACTGTACGTGCACAAGTGCACGGATGTGACCGAACCCTGTCGCAAAACCATGCGACCTGTCGCAAAACCATGCGACCTCTACTCTTTTGCCAAAAGGCGAATAGCTTTCTGTGTGGGACTCTAAAGACTCGACACTACGCTGGCAGTGGGTTTAACCACAGACCGCAAGCGGCACTAGCTGTGCGTAACGGTCCCCAGGTAGATGCCGACAAGAAGACTGACGAGGTGAAACCCATCTGAACTCCTACTGCGCCTGAATGTGACATTCTCCGTACAGTCCGGTCTGTTCGTCTTATACATCGCATGGCGGGCCTAGGGGGGCGGTAAACGTCAGTCCCCTAATAGCGGTACAAGTCGTGTCGGAGTGAAGCCCAAAACACCCTGAGATAACACTGGAAGCCTACCAGTATATCTCGCTTGCCCTGGCCAGGGACTACTCGTGTAATGGCTCTCCTAAACACGGCGCGATGTCAACCCCCAATACCGGGAGAGACGAATCCTGTCTAACCGTCACTGCCTCTAAGTGCTTCGGGACTGCACCCAACTACTACCTGTTTGCACGACTCCTTTGAGTCGTGGTAGGGTAGTAATCAAAGTACAGTGGGAACACACTCGAGGCGAAGTGACAGTGTCAAGTCAGCGGACTAAGCTGTACTCATGTCACCTGGGAACTGATAACTGACGATAGGTATAGTACCAACCAATCAGTTCCCGACGAGTCCTGTCCAGTGTACACGTAACCCAACGAGCACCCGCATACTATCTCCAGTACGACGTACTGATGGCTGTGGGACAGACCATCTCCCACTCTGGGATGAGAAGCGCATGCGCTAGTCTACTCCGGAGTATTGATGCCCTGTCTCGATAGTCCTGCGACTAGGGACCTGCATAAGGATGTGCTTATAGATTACCCAGCCCCCACTAGTGTGACTGCCATCACAACGCTGGTAATCAAGCAAAGATCCTAAGGGCTCCACTAATGTGTATAGGTGATATACTAAAATAAACACATGTACACATTGAAGTAGAAACAAACCAAGTAGCATACTACTATTTTGAGGAAGATTGTATATACAAGGTGAATATCCCAAGCTTCCATTAAGTAATATACAAACTAGTATGATACAGTAATGGCCTCTAGGGCATATACACTAACAATCACGAGTGGTGACTTGGTGAAGTGGCTAGATGCTATGAGATCCGAAATGGAGTCCATGTACACCAACAAAGTATGGACTTTGAATGTTGCACCTCCTGGAATAAAATCCGTAGGATGCAAATGGATCTTTAAGAGAAAGATTAGTGTAGATGGACAGGTGGAGACCTATAAAGCAAGGCTTGTAGCGAAAGGTTTTCGTTAAAGACCAGGATTGGACTATGATGAAACTTTCTCTCCAGTAGCAATGCTTAAATCCATTCGGATTCTACTTGCTATTTCTTCTCACTACGATTATGAAATTTGGCAGATGGACGTTAAACTGCATTTCTAAATGGTGATTTAGAAGAATGTGTTTTTATGGATCAGCCAAAGGGCTTCATTGACAGTGGGAGTAGCCAAAAGGCATGTAGGTTGCTTAAATCAATTTATGGATTAAAGAAGGCATCACGGAGCTGGAACATCTGCTTTGATGATACAATCAAAGAGTTTAATTTTGTCAAAAATATAGATGAACCATGCATTTATAAGAAGATTGTAGGGAGTACTGTCACATTCCTCGTATTGTACGTAGATGACATTCTCTTGATAGGAAATGATATTCATATTCTATAATCGGTCAAACTATTCTTATCACAAAGGTTATCCACGAAGGACCTGGGTGATGCCTCTTGCATTTTGGGCATTAGGATCTATAGAGATAGATTTAAGAGATTATTGGGATTGTCTCAATCAAAGTACATTGACACCATCCTAAAAAGATTTAGTATAGAAGATTCAAAGTGTGGTGCCTTGCCTGCTTGCCATGGAATCACTCTTTCCAAGGACTTTTGTCCGAAGACTGATGAAGAGAGAGCTTGCATGAGCATTATACCCTATGCTTCAGCCGTAGGATCTATAATGTATGCGATGTTATATACTCGCCCTGATGGATCTTATGCACTAGCTGTAGTAAGCATGTATCAATCCAACCCAGGGGAGAATATTGGATAGCAGTGAAGAACATTCTTAAGTACTTGTGAAGGACTAAAGAATTGTTCTTGGTGTATGGTAATGGGGATCTCCAAATGGAGGCCTTTACCGATTCCATCTTCCAAAGTGATAAGGATGACAACAAATCTATCTCGAGGTTTGTATTTACCCTCAATGGAGGGGCGGTTAGTTGGAAAAGTTCCAAACAGGATATCGTTGCAGACTCCACGATGGAAGCTGAGTATATTGCTGCAAATGATGCTGCCAAGGAAGCCTTCTGGATGAGGAAGTTCGTCACGAAACTATGAGTAGTTCCAACCATTATTGATCCAATACCACTGTATTGTGATAATAATGGGGCTATAGCGTTGGCCAAAGAACCCAGGACCCATCGGAAGTCCAGACACATCCTGAGGCGATACCATTTGATTCGGGAGATAGTAGATTGCCAAGAGATTGAGATTCAGAGAGTAGATACAAAGAATAACACCGCAGATCCACTCACCAAGGCCCTTCCACAGCTGCAACATAAGCGACTTTTTGAGATGTTGGGTATGAGATACGCCAATTATTGGCCTTAGTGCAAGTGGGAGATTGTTGGATATATGTATACCCTATAGGCCATTATTTGTATAATGGATGCTTGGACATATATATATACAGATGACTTTCTTGCTCGACATGATAGTAAGCTATCTAGTTGTACTTTATTTTAACATGTTTACTTGATTGTATTATACTGTTCATTTCATACATGTTGATAAAGCCCTCATGATATTTTCTTGACTTCCATGACTATGATGGAGATCGTACTAGTGGGGCATGTGTAGTTTATAAACATATCCTAGAATGTTCCTAGTCGAGGGTATATCGAGACAGGGCATCGATATTCTAGAGTAGACTAGTGTATACGTTTCTTGACCCATATGATGGGCGATGAATGATCCCATATCCATTGATGTTGTGACATCAAAGATTGTATACGGGTGCTCAGTGTAGACTGGGTACACTGAACGGACTTACCGAGAACTCCTATATGGTATTATATCTATCGTCAGATAGCAGTTCTCAGATGAAACTGGTATAGGTTAGTCTGTAGACCCAAGATCGTCATAGAGTCTTGTATGTTCTCCCACTGTGCTTTGATTTCCATCCTACCACGGCTCAATTGAGTCGTGCAAATAGGTGGCTTTTGGGTACAGTCCCGAGAAACATGAAGACAATGAGCGATAGGAGGGGTTTCGTCTCTCCCGGTATAGAGAGTTGATGTTGTGCTATGCACGATTGTCTTTCACTCGAAGTCCCTGGCCAGGGCTGATGAGATTTACTGATAACTGTTATCAGTAGTTTCTTGACCGGTCATAGTCTATATCGGCATGACTTATTAAGTTATTTGGGCTCGACGATTCCATCCCTATACTTGATATGCAACATATCAGACGAAGAGACCGAATTGTACGGTAAGTGTTGCCAGTTGGCTCGACGGGAGTTTTGACAAGTTCGCTTGTTTTTCTTCTGATCGCTCAATACCTAGAAGCCGTTATGTACAGCTAGTGCCGCTGACGGTTTGTGGGTATGTAATATAATCACTGCCCACTGCTAGCGTATTGACGAATCTTAGAGTCCTACACAGGGGTTTTCCGAACTCAGGTGAAACGAAGTGGGAGCACAAATGGAGATATGTGCGGGGGCTTGATTAAATGCGAGTATATGATACCGTATTTAATTTAGTGGATATATTAGTCAGGTTATATGTGATATGACCGGGTTATTAAATCAATTACTAACTTTATGAAATGATTAATTTCTTTTTGTAAAATCCTTTCTTTAGTAATTATATTTGCATATGTGTGTGTGTGTGTGTGTGTGTGTGTGTATTATATAAACATGTATTTATAATTAGTGTCATGGTTGATGATACATACAACATGGATGTGCAAGACTCACATTGGAGATTAAATTAGATTTTTAATTAAATAAAATGAGTCATAGCTTCTACAATATTCTCAAAAATATCCTCTCTCATGACTCACCATTCGGCTCATGTTTTATTTAGAAAAATATCTAAAATATCTCCATGGCTAATTATTTGATGTTTACTTGAGTTAAACAAAACCCTAGTTGCTTCTTCTTCTTCCTCAATTCACTTGCTAGGTTTTTGAGAAAAAGAAAAAGGAAGGTATTTTCAAGAGAGAGAAATCCCCAATTCACCAATCTATACTACTCTAGCCCATTAGTGTAGGTTGTTATGCTTCATTCATCCTAGTTTTGAGAAGCAAAGAGCTTGAGCAAAGAAACTCCGGGTGGATCATCGTAGACGACGAAGGACCTTGAGCGGAGTTGATCTAAGCTTCGAGTGGAGCCATTGGAGTCCAAGAGAGTGAAGAAGTTGACTACAAAGGTTGTGGTTTCTTTTCACTTAGGTTTAGACTTCTTTTATTAATGCTTTACTGTAATCTCTAGTTCGATTCGAAGTTTGTTTGTATTAGCCCTCTAAAATTTTGAAAAGCTCATTACTTTATGTTGTTTAAACCTAATTAGCGGAGCTACTACACACCAACAATATATATATATATATATATACGCATAAATGAATGTTCCCTGCTTTGGCCGTGATATACGCACCATACGGCGATTTGAAAAGAATTTTTCATATATTTTTGAGTTACTTAAATGATTTTACTTGATGCGTACTATATACATATTATAGTCTTAATTATATTATACCTAATTTAAATGGTAGATTTCGAAACTTGCATATTCATCATAACTTGTATGATTTGCATGATATTGACTTAGTTTTGATTATTTAGTTTTGTAGTCTTTTTTATGCGCACACGTTATGCTGTGATATTTTTAGCTTATCCGTGACTTCGGAGCCTGATTGTTAGAGTTTTTGCGTACTTAGTTAATTACCGCAATCAAGACGGTTTCGCTTGGTAGCTAGCCGGTTGAGTACGGGTCGTCCGCAGGGAGATGGGAATCTTTTTCTATGTGCTTTAACGAGTTAAGTCCAAATGTCCAGGTTTGTTTGAGTTTAACTATGTGCTAAAATATATATAAAGAGAGCTTGTTGGGGTTAGGATTAGGTTAGTTTGAGATAGGAATCGCTCACTTTTTTCGTTGCCACTCTTAATATCGGTGTCACGGTAATCGGCAACAATGGGGATTAGCATGACTAGGAAAGAACTTGCGAGTATAAGCTAGACTTTCAAACGCTTAGTTTCTTCCTTATGGTCCTTGTCCGTCCGTTTTTGGCTCTTAGCCTTAAACTCTGGTTGATTCAACCACAACCGGTCTCGCTAAGGAATCACCGCTATTATGTAGGATAGGGTGCCATAGGGAGCGGATTGTGGTTCAATTAACGGGAGTCTGAATTAAGATGTTGGGCAAGAAAATAGTGAGAAAGATTTTCTTCTCTCAAACTTTTCTTATCCTACCCTAACAAGTGAGAAACTACTTACCCATTACAAAAGAAAAGGAAAATACAACAAAAGGATGAAGATAGAAAGAAAGGGGTTAGAAGATTACAACTAGCTATTTGAGATCTCACTTTGGTAAGGATCAAGCTTAAGTATCATTGTTGTAAGGAAAAAGAAAAATAGAAGAAGAAAGAAACAAACAACAAATAACAACAACTAGATTAGCAAATGAAAATTACAAGCAAATATAATTAACAAGGTAACAAGACAAGCATGATAAAGAAAAGAACTCTTTTATTCATCACTTCACTCATAAAGCTCACTACAAGGTTTTAATGGAGAAAGATGAAAAGAGGAAGAAGAACTACAAAAATCTATCCTAAAATCTAACACAAAATAAGCACACTTCACTTGGCTTTGTTCTGGGCTATTTATAGGCAGGAAACTGAACCCTAAGGATACAATCTGGCCCAAAATGAAGTTACAAAAATACCCCTAAAAAACGAGTCAGTGCTGAGCAGACTCGGCCGTAGATCCGCGGCCTAAGTGCCATGTTGGCCGCGGTTCCGTGGCCATGTTGTGGAATTGGGGGCTCATCTTTTCTGGGCTCCTCCATGTTGCTATTGCCTTCTGTTTGGTACACTTGGTTACTTAAAAACTCTTCAATTTTCTTCCAGATTTCAGCAGATCAAAAAGGTGATTTGATGTGGACTTTTTGCCTTGATTTTCTTGAACTCTACGTAGAAGTCTTGGATCTCATGCTGCCCTTGTGCTTTGTGCATGAAAATGACCATTGATTTGCCATTTTGTCCTTTAAACTGGTGTGCGGCAATATACGGATAGTGCGCAGAGACCCGTATTTATTTGTGGTTGGCGGATGTCCTGAATTTGTTGCGCTTTTTCATGAATTTCACTGCTTAGAGCTGAGAACCTGTAATCAGCAATTATTTAGCAAATACGGATCAAGAGTACCTACCTATATGCAATGTGATCAAGAATGGGCGGTATAGAAATGGAAAAATCTGATCTGAAGAAATACCCCCAAACTTATCATTTGCTCGTCCCGAGCAAAACCAATTTATTCACAAAAAATTCCTAACCTCACTTTCGTAGGGAACGCGATTGCACTGAGCATGTGCAACAAGCCGTTAAACATCTAGGTGTACCTAGTAGGAGGAGTGTTGTCTTCTGAGGGTTTTCAGCTGATACTACCCACAAAATCCGATCAATTTGTCCATTGACTCTAATTTTACAATTCAGCATTCTAGCGAGAAATTCTATCATCTTCAATTTAGAAATCATCAACCCGTATTCTTCACTCTTCCTATTCATTTAACTTAAGGTCCTATACGTTTTGCCGGTTTATAAAGCTTTCAGCATTTCTTGAGTTTTCTTTCTAAAACACCATCTTAAATCCAGAATTTTTATCATCTCTATTAAAGATATAAGCCATAATTTTCATTCCTAGCTCTCCTCCAAACTCCAATCATAAACCCCTACGTGTGTGTATTTATCATCCCTACACTTGGAAATTCAATTCAAGCTATGATACCCTTGCCTTAATACCTAGTATTACTTCTTTTCATTAATGATGGACGGTTTTGCTCATACACCTTTCATGCGACTATTAATGCTTCTTGAGGCACTAACATTCGATTACTGAATGTTGAGCTTAAAGCGTAAATAGCAGTCTCCAGGTCTTGTATTTTATTATCTTTTTTTATTTTTTATTTTATTATTTTATTTTTTTTCAAGACCGGATATATTTTTCAGTGATGCTTTTTTGGTGGTTATCTTTAAATTGCCAGTTTTTCCTTTCATACTAGGCTTTCAGGCATGAGTACTTCTAGGTATCTTCTACTATCCCAAGTTTTAAGGTGCGTGTATGTGCGATTTGTAGGGTATCTATTTTCAGAGTTTGGACTTAAGGTTCAGAATTATTTTTCAGACTTATACTTCAAATAGAGCTTTCAATACTCTTCTCTCATTTTGACTTAGCCTTAGAACTAAACTCAAAATTTGCTTATTTCTAAATAAACTGTAAAGACATATATTTTCTACAGTTATATTCCAATGAAGGTTATTTTTAGGGTTTTCCAATTACTAATGTTAGGATTTAGTTTTTTCTAACTAGTCAACCGTCATGTTGAACTTGAGTCAAATATAACCAATATTGATATTTTCATTTTTTTTTAAATATTAAATTTTTTTGTCTTTTTGTTATTTTTTACTTTTTATATTTTTTTATAAAGATGCAATGCAGAAAAATAAGATACGAAATTAAATATGCAAAGAAAAACAAATATTTACAAAAATTAATAAAACGTGCGGATGCAATGCAAAGATAATTATTTACAATCAACCCTCACCCCCAAACTTATTTTTAGCAGTATCCTCACTGCTCCCTGCGGTGTCGCCTAGACGCGGTGTCACTAGTCCCGGCCTCTCCCATATCAGTCCCCGGGCCCTTGATTGGGCTCTTTCCTCTCTGGCCAGTAGGGTGCTCATGCCCTGTTTCAAGCTCGTCAGACGCTGATCAAAGTTCGTCAGCATCCCAATCACTCGCTTTACCCCCTATAGGTTCGTCGAATTAAGTGCGCTTGCGCAGCAGGGGTTAGCACTTCATCGCTCGCGGTGGAGCTCGAGCTGGGTGTCTTTGCCGGCACATACTCGGCTGGCTCAGTGCGTGACCATAAAATATAAAGTCGTGTATACGATGTGGAGACATCCTCAAGAAGGGGTCGAATAGGGACCTTACTATGCATGTAAAATTCAAATTCCTCAACATGGAGGAAATGGCGACACAGTTGTGTCACCAACATTAGGCATGGATAATTGGCCGCCTTCTTGCCGGCGCCAATCTAGTGAAGCAGCACAGTGCACATATCGTAGCTAGGGTTTCGAGTCATTACTGTGTGCACTATATGGAGGGATGGTGTGAAAAAGGTTATGTTGTGCGAACTGCCAAAAATATTATTTTGTACCCAACGACACACGGTTAAGACATTCGCATACAGCATGCGGGCTTGGATGTCTTTTTTAGGCTCCCTAGAACAATCGTCTCCCATTAGCGGTAGGTAGTCCTCAAAACGAAGAGGCTAGTCATGGACCGGGAGTCGTGGTATTAAGGTGACTTCGTGAATGAAGTCCCTATCGATTAAAATTTCCCGATCCCCCCACAGTAATCTAAGGTACCCGTGTTGTGCCAAATAACCCTCTTCTATACTATCATAAAAATGGGCAACAAGATTTGGAAGCGCGAAGGAGTTTGTATGGTTAAATAAGTGAAAGTTCCATCCGCGCTTTCGGATCTCGTCGCCGAAATAACTATCGTAGACGTTATGTGCAAACAACTGGGAGAAATCCCTTTCAAATTCCAGGGTAGGGGCCATGACAGTGAAGTGCAGAAATTTATAAAAATTTTACAGAGAGAATCAAAGAGATTCAAACCTCCTTTGAAAAATTCAGAGGGAGAGGACTCCAAGCGGTGGCGGATGCGTGGAAGAATGGTGTAGTCGGCGGCGGTTGCGCGGCGCTTCGAGGAGATCTGCTATGGAAAATTGCTGCGGCGGCTAGGGTTTTGGAGTTTAGGGTTTCTGAGGCACAGGGAATTCAGCAGGGGGTCGAGATGTATTTATAAGGGTATTGGTGATTTATACAAAAGCCCCCCAAAAAAGAATAATTAAATAAAAGAATTTGAAAAAAAAAATTATTGTATTTAATTATGATTCTATATATTTACAAAAAGACCACTGGAATTTTGAAAAATTTCTTTCTTTTTTTATTTTTAATTTTTTTTATATATTTTTTCTATAAATAATTACAAGTGGGAAATTTAAAAAATTGGTGTAACATACCCCCAAACTTATTTAAAACAGTGTTTCCACTGTTTATGGCTGGATAACCGAAGTTTGGTGGTACACTAAGGAAGATCAGTCAATGTAAATCGACTCCTGCAACATCAGGAGCTCCTCCGATGGGTCAGCGGTAAGGAACGGTTTTAGCCTGTGGCCGTTCATTTTGAATAGTGAACCGTCCTCTGGACTTTCTAAATCCACCGCGCCGTGTGGATATAGAGTCCGCACAAAGAATGGTCCTTTCCAGCGAGATCTGTGCTTCCCAGGATGTAAATGTAGCCGGGTGTCGTAAAGAAATACCTGTTGACATGGTGTCAATGTTTTGCGCGTAAGGTGTTTATCGTGAAACACCTTCATTCGGTTCTTAATGACAACCGCTTTTTCGTAAGCTTCATCCCGAAGCTCGTTCAATTTGTTTAACTGCAGCTTCCGATGGCTGCCCGCATCTTCGAGAGATAGATTCAGCTCCTTTATCGCCCAAAATGCGCGATGCTCTATTTCAACTGGAAGGTGGCAAGCCTTTCCGTAAACAAGCCGATAAGGAAATATGCCAAGATCGGTCTTATAAGCAGTTCGAAATGCCCAAAGGGCATCAGTGAGTTTTAAAGATCAATTCTTACGGTTCTTGGAAACCGTCTTCTCCAATATCTGCTTGATTTGCCGATTTGAAACTTCGGCTTTCCCATATGTTTGAGGGTGGTAGGGCATTGATAGCTTATGATTAATGGAATATTTCCGCATCAAGGCTTCGAAAGTCCTATTACAAAATTTTGTTCCATTGTCACTAATGATCGCGCGGGGCTGTCCAAACCGGGAAAAGATGTTTTCCTTAAGAAATCTAACGACAACCTTGTTGTCGTTAGTCCGGCTGGGCACGGCCTCGACCCATTTAGAGACGTAATCAACAGCTAGAAGAATATACATGTTCCCAAAAGAGCTGGGAAACGGCCCCATGAAGTTAATACCCCAAACATCGAAAATCTCGACAACTAAGATTAGTTGGAGCGACATCTCGTTCCTCCTGGATATCCGGCCCAAGTGTTGGCACCAGGAGAAAGTCTTGTAGTAATCATGACCGTCTTTGAAGAGTTGTGGCCAGTAGAGGTCACACTGCAAGATCTTCTCGGCTGTCTTTCTGGGGCCTGTAAGTCCATGTCACGCACCCCACGAACTTGCGGGGAGGCGGAATATATGAAAAACAATTATCAAAGCTTCGTAACACGGACTTGAGCGCATGAATCGTATCTAAACCATTGCTAACAATCTACTAGAGATTTAACTACTCGGATACGAAGTTATACCTCACGTTACTTGTCCTTCGGGTCTTCATTGCTGTCCTCCACTCCTCGTAGGCTCCTTGGAACATCGGCACCTCAACGGCCTCCTCGAATCAAAGACGATCCACCCGAAAGCTCCTACGCCAAGCTTAATCTCAAACTTGAGATAACTAGTTTGCTTAAAGTGCTAATCTAAGCTACCTAGGGGATATAGAGTGAGGTTATGGATGTATTAGTCTAGCTAACCCTTGATCTCAACACATGAGAGGCTAGGGTTAGGGTTTGAAGAGAGAGTGAGCTTGAGGAGAGAGAAGGTGAAGATGAGAATGAAATGAGATAATGATCTTATCATAATATATATGAAGCATTATTATTTATCCAAAAATCAAATAATAGAATTAACAACCATGCTTCATAAATATCTATGAGTGATTCATCTCCATGAGTCATTAAGCATTTATGATGCATTAATGACTTGGATGAATCACACAAATGAGTCACTAATCTCATTTAATGCAATGCCACCTTAACCCCTTAGTCACCACTCTTCTAGAAGCTTCCCGACAAATTACGAGAACGCCCATCCTATCCGTGAAAACACGAAAAAACTTTAGACTGTATAAATCCAATAACCTGATACTAGAATCCGGCTTAAACCAAAGCCGGCTATTAAAAACTGTCCGAAAAGTCGTACGTGCGTAAACACACGTACGCATCCGAACCCTTGTCGTAATACCGTACGACCTTTATATCGTTTCTTCTGGAGCAGGGAAACTCTCTGTGTGGGACTCTAAAGACTCGACACTACGCTGGCAGTGGGTTTAACCACAGACCGCAAGCGGCACTAGCTGTACATAACGGTCCCCAGGTAGATGTCGATAAGAAGGCCGATGAGGAAAATCATCCGAACTCCCACTGAGCCTGATGTGACAATCATCGTACAGTCCGGTCTGTTCGTCTAAGACTATCGCATATCAAGCCTAGGGGGCTGCAAGCGTCAGTCCCATAATAGCTGTATAAGTCGTGTCGAAGCGAAGCCCATTACACCCTGAGAAGCTACTGGAACCTACCAGTATATCTCGCTTGCCCTGGCCAGGGACTTAGCGTAATGGCTCTCTGACACAGCGCGATATCATCTCCCAATACCGGGAGAGACGAATCCTATCTAACCACTACTGCCTCCAAGTGCTCGGGACTGCACCCAACTGCTACCTATTTGCACGACTCCTTTGAGCCGTGGTAGGGTAGCAATCTAAGAACAGTGGGACACACTCGAGGCGAAGTAGCAGTATCAAGTCTACGGACTATGCTGTACTCATGTCATCTGGGAACTGTTAACTGACGACGGGTATAATACCAACCAATCAGTTCCCCTGCGAGTCCTGTCCGGTGTACCCGTAACCTAATGAGCACCTGTATACTATCTCCAGTACGACGTACTGATGGCTGTAGGACAAACCATCTCCCCAACTAGGATGAGAAGCATACACACTTAGTCTACTCCGGATTATCGATGCCCTATCTCGATAATCTAACGACCAGGGACCTGTATAGGATGTTGCTTACAAACTACCCAGCCCCCACTAGTGTGACTGCCATCACAATGCTGGTAATCAAGCAAAGATCCTATGGGCTCTACTAATATGTATAAGTGATACGTTACAAGAAACATATGCACATATTAAAGTAGATACAAACCAAGTAGCATACTACCATTTTTAGCAAGACTGTATATACAACTGTGAATATCCCAAGCTTCCATTAAGTAATATACATACAAGTATGATACAATAATGGCCCCTATGGCATATACACTAACAATCTCCCACTTGCACTAGGGCCATGAGCTGGCATATCGTAGACCTATAATCTCGAATAGCCTCTCGAACTGCGTCTGAGGAAGGGCCTTTGTGAATGGATCAGCAATGTTATTCTCCGTCTCTACTCTCTTCACCTCGATCTCCCGGCGATCTACGATCTCCCTGATCAGGTGATACCGCCTTAAGATGTGTCTGGACTTCTGATGGGACCTGGGTTCCTTCGCTAAAGCAACAGCGCCGTTGTTGTCACAATACAGAGGTATTGGACCAACACTGGAAGGAACCACCTAAAATTTTGTGAGGAACTTCTTCATCCAGACAACTTCTTTTGCGGCATCGCAAGCAGCTATATACTCTGCTTCCATTGTTGAGTCAGCAACGGTCTCCTGCTTGGAACTCTTCCAACAGATCGCCCTTCCATTGAGGGTAAAGACATAACCCAACGTGGACTTGGAGTCATCTTTGTCACTCTGGAAGCCTGAGTCGGCAAAGGCCTCCATCTGGAGGCTTTTCCGCCATACACCAAGAACATCTCCTTAGTCCTTCTCAGGTACTTGAGAATGTTCTTCACTGCTATCCAGTGCTTCTCCCCTGGGTTTGCTTGATACCGGCTTACTACGCTCAATGCGTATGCCACATCTGGTCTGGTACATAACATCGCATACATTATAGAGCCTACCACAGAAGCGTAGGGTATAATCGACATGCGATCCCTTTCCAAATCAGTCTTGGGAGACATCTCTTTGCAGAGGGTGATTCCATGACAAGCCGGTAGGTTACCGCGCTTAGAATCATCCATACTGAATCTCTTCACTATGGTGTCTATGTATCTAGACTGCGAAAGTCCCAACATCCTCTTTGATCTATCACAATAGATCTGGATCCCCAGAATGTAGGTGGCATCACCTAGGTCTTTCATGGAGAACTTCTGTGACAAAAAACTTTTGACTGACTGTAACATAGGAATAACATTTCCTATTAGGAGAATGCCATCCACGTACAAGATGAGGAATACTACAGCTCTCCCTACAATCTTACTGTATATGCATGGTTCATCTAGATTTTTGATAAAGTCAAATTCCTTGACAGTATCATCAAAACAGATGTTCCAACTCCGCGATGCTTGCTTTAGTCCATAAATGGACTTAAGCAACTTGCATACTTTACCGCTGCTCCTACTCTGAATGAATCTCTCTGGCTGATCCATATAGACGCTCTCTTCCAAATTTCCATTTAGAAAGGCCGCCTTTACGTCCATCTGCCAGATCTCATAATCGTGGAAGGCAGCAATAGCAAGAAGGACCCGAATGGATTTCAGCATAGCCACTGGAGAAAAGGTTTCATCATAGTCCAAACCAGGTCTTTGACGGAAACCCTTTGCAACAAGTCTAGCCTTATAGGTCTCAACCTGTCTATCTACACCAATCTTCTTTTTGAAGATCCATTTGCATCCTACGGGTTTTACCCCATCTGGAGCAATGTCCAAAGTCTATACTTTGTTAGTGTACATGGACTCCATTTCGGTCTGCATTGCATCCAGCCATTTTACCGAGTCGCCGCTCTGAATGGCTTGCTGGAAGCTAGTAGGCTCATCATAGTCAATAGTGCAATCCTTTCTATCCCTGTCTATGAGAAAACCGTAGTATCTCTCGGGCGGATGAGACTGCCTACTACTCCTGCGGAGTGGCGTTGGGATGTCCGGTTCTCCTGAACCTTCTTGTTCTCCCAAGGTTTCAGTAATAGCTTGTGGTTCTGGAATTTCTTCCAGTTCTATTGCGCTCCCACTCTTCTGATTTTCCAAAAATTCAGTTTCCAATAAGCGGGCATGTTAAGAAACAAAAACCTTTTGTTCCTCTGCGTAATAGAAATAATATCCCATGGAGTTCTTTGGATATCCCACAAACTTACACTGTACTGAGCGTGCCTCGAGTTTGTCCGCATGCTGCTTCTTTACAAAAGCTGGACATCCCCATGTCTTAAGATACTTAAGACAGGGTTTCTTCCCACTCCACATCTGATATGGTGTGGTAGGCACAGTCTTGGTTGGAACTCGGTACAAAAGATATGCAGCTGATTCTAGTGCATATCCCCAGAATGATCGCGGTAACTTAGCGTTACTCATCATGAAACGTACCATATCCAACAGGGTTCGGTTCCATCTCTCCGATACACCGTTATGTTGTGGTGTGTATGGAGGAGTAAGCTGAGAGAGAATTCCATTCTCTTTTAAGTAACCTAGGAACTCGGCACTTAAGTATTCACCACCTTGATCAGATCTGTAGGGTTCCTAGGCACACTCATGAGGTTCCACAACTGATCAACCATGCCAAAATCAAATTTTCCATGTGCCAAAGAACCCTAATGCTAGATCGTTAACTAGAGGTAAGGCGAAACAAAAGCTAGTAAACTACTTTACTACAAAGTGAAAGGGATTACAACCTTTATAGATCCGGTCATCCACTTCTTTAGCTCCGTGATGACGTCCCTCCGCTGTGATCATCGGGATCCTAGACTCTAGCGTTGGTTTCATCGGAGGAATGATCGGGCTAGGTCGTTGACTTCGGTACCGAAGATGATCTACGTCGAGGCGACTCAAACTCAAGCTCCATCTTCACTTGGTCATGAACCTTATTGTAGCATTTTGAAAATCGTTTCGGTGAAATTTCGGAAAATCGGTAAAATAAGGGGGTTTTCTGTAAAAAGTCAAAATACAAATATTTTATTATAAAAATTAAATATACATATTCTAGCTATGTAATTGCTAGTATTTGGTGTTTATTGAGCCACTGGTGAAATTTCCAATTTTCTGAAAAAAAATTATTTTATTATTATTTTAAGCCGTCACTAATACATTTAATTAGGGAAAATTACAAACTGGAATGGGTTGAAAAAAATTTTGTGCATCATAAAACATTAAATAAAATTTTATCATGTGGTTTTTGAAATAAAATCGTTTGCCAAAACGGTTTGGAAAATATCGAAGAAAAAGGCTTTTTTTCGGTGAAATTAGTATAATTGGATGTTGGGGTATATCAATTATCATTTTTCCTTCACCCCACACTCACACACCCCCACTTTCCACCTTGTGGCCGAGCCTACCTGCCTCCATCCCCAACTTGTCCCCACTTCAAAGGTTAAAGAAAAGAAAAGAAATGAAAACAATAAAGAAATGAGAGATGAGACCTTGTTGACTTTGGGAAACTCCACATACATTATACACCTCACATTCTCTCTCCCCCTCTCACTTATTGTGGCCGAGCCTTCCCCATTCCCTGCTGCAACAGCAGCTCCTTCATCTTCCCCACACCATTTCACCTCCAAAAACCTCAAAGAATTCATCAAAAATCAAGTTGAAACTCACACAAACTCCAAATCCAACTCTTACCCATTTTTCTTTGGCTGCTCTAGTATGGATCTAGGAGCATGGAGTCCATTTTGGGTGACAAGTTTTCAAGTTTGATCTCAAGAATTTGGGAGGTATAAATCTTAAGCCTATAATGAAATTGTTGTCTAAATTGCTTACCCTAGCATATTAAAGTGTTAATTTGATTCTAGTTGATAACTTGAGAATTTATGATTAGGGTTTGTGATCAAGTGAGGTTTTTATCATTTGTTTATGGTTGTAATGAGGAGATTAACATGTAGATTGTATGCAAAATCTAAGTTAGTTGCTATTTGCTAATTTGTTAATTTAAAATTGTGATAACTTTGCTAATTTGCTAACTAGGTTTTTATAATTAGTTTAATAATTGGGTTTAAAAATCTAATTAGGGTATTCATAGCATTATTAACATTTTAAAGTGTAGTTTACTACTTTAGTTCATGAAAATCCAAGCTAGATTGTAGTTTGTGCATTTTTGCTATAAAATTGTTAAAATTGGTAAATATTGCAAACTAGTTTTTTTATATCGAATTAAATTGTGGGTTTAAAATTTACGTAATGGTTTCTATGGTATAATTAAGATATTAAGTTATTATCTTGGTCACTAGATTTGTTAAAACATCATGTTTTGTACAAACACGGTAATTTGTGCTTGCTGGATTTTCGGAAAAATGACTTTTTAAGTGAAATTGGGGTTTTTGTGAATTTTAATCTATATTATATTATAATTAGTGCTGGTAATTGTACAAATGAGTGTGTTTGGGTTTTCTCGATGGTTTGGCGTTTTTACGCCGACGTCGAGGGTTTTTGGGTCGATTTATGAACGCAACCATAGGTTTTGACCTATGTGGGATTCGTGCGTCGTTTTCGTCATGAGTCGGATTTTAATGCGATACGGTGCGTTATGATATGTAGGTACCCCATGTGGACTTCGAGACGACAAGCAAGCGCGTGGCGATGTCGGCACCGGCGAGCGAGGACCAGGTGAGTAGATTTATATCTACGGGGAGAAGTCGGGTGGATGGCGTATAGCACCCCCGCAGTTCGTGGTGATGTATACGAATACGTATACACACACATATATATTGATTATATTTTGTTTGAGTATATTGATGATGATATGGATATTTGGTGTTCTTGGGTGTTTTAGTGTCGCAAAACCCTAGAGTAGTGGTCGCACCACACATGCACACACCCACCCATACTTGCATACCTTCTTCTTTCATTTGTGCTTACGAAAATATATAGTTATGTGTTCACATGGGTATGGGACTATGTGTTCACATACGGATTTGAGGGTGATACTTGGGATTGAGGTGAGTCGATGAGTTGGTGTTGAGGTTGTGATATCGGTGATATGGCAGGATTCGTATTTGAGATACGTCCTGATATTATAGCGGGTCTTTGAATGACGGTACAGGTGAATAGGGTTATAAATAAAATGGTCAACATGTGATCGTGATATGAGATATGATGTGGTAGGATATTGGTACTAGGCCGTTTTGGGCGATGTATACCCCTTGATGATGATATGTGCTGATGATATCGGTTTGTACGAGACTGTCGATCAGTAGTCAGATCATGACTATTTTGATGATATTAGTATTGTACTAGACATAGGTCAGTACCTTAGACTTTGATCTTTGATAAAGAGGATACCAGATGAATAGTGTGATGAATATGATATTGACCCGTACCCAGATTTGGGATGCCGTACGACGGATTTACGTACGAGCTATATTGATGATTGATCCGCACTCTTGACTTGGGATGTCTGATTTTAGATATGGTATCGGATATGATATTATTGAGGCGGGATCACCGACTAATATATATACAGTTATGTATATGTATCGACTCAGATGTTAGGCGGTTTCCTTACCTGTAGTTCTGCTTGTTAGTTCAGCCGTATAGTTTTGTGTAGTTGTTAGACTAGATTAGACTCTTACCTATTTCAAAACTAGCGAATCGTGGGTATTTTAAAAAAAGACGTATCTTTTCTTAAAAACCACCGTAGCCCCTATTTTCAAAACCCCGCGATTCGTGTTATTTCAAATGGCACCATTGTTTAATATTTAGCTCCCGCTCATTTTGGTTGCTCGCTCCGCATCGCATACTTACATTGTTATTTCATATCGCATTGTTGACCTTATGCTGTTAGGACACCAGCACCATTACCGATGATGCGTATGTACCACGTACACTTACTTGCCGGCTCACACACATCTTCATCGGTAATTGCCATGTCACGTACACCTTAGAAAATATTACTGCTTGACTTAGCCTGTTAGCTAATAGTTTAGACATGATATTAGTGTACTTGACTTATATGTTAGTTTAGACATTGTAGTTATTACCTGCTACTTCATGCATACTGTTATTCATTGTTATGCCGCATTCATGGATTCTCATGCATATATTCACTTTTTACGTGCTATTGAGGTTTTGGATTCGGATTTCCATGAGATTTTCTGGATTTGGGGAAAACCGCAAATCATATACAAACTTCTTCTTTCTCTTTTTAAATGAAAAGCGCGGTTTTTCCCATGATGTATGAGTCGTCCACCATGAGTTTGCTGATGGATTTCGAGACCCGATTCGAGGAGTTGGATGAACCGTTTCGGGTACATGGTGGACCCGGTAAGGTACCCCGGGGCACGAAGCTCGTGGTGATGACGATGAGCCTGGCAGGGGGAGACTACCTATCGGTGATTTTACCTGACGTGTCGGATATCCGGAGGATACCGTCGTGGTCTTGAGATGGATGGTAGGGGCCGGTCTGGACTGACGGCGCCCTAGATATTGAGATTGAGACATTGAGATTTCGAGATATTGAGGTACTGAGATTTGATGATACAGGCCAGTCCGGATAGCCGGAACCTGAGGTTTTGAGACATTGAGATTTATGTTTTATGTCAATGCTAGACACTGTTGATGCTGGTTTCATTTATGATACCTCATTTTAAAAATACAAAGGAAATCTCACTAATTTATGAAAACAGTTTCTTCATTTACATGTATTCTGTTTTCATGCATTCATACCTCATTCATATCATATATTGCTACCTGAGGCATTGACACGGGCACATGAGATCAGACTCGGGTTAGATATTACCCTAGCCATTGTTATAGGCTGCATGTTTTACATATATTTGAGGATATATTATGATCATTGACCTAGGTTGCGTTATTTATGCGATTTCTGTGCGTAGATGTTTTTCTATTCACGAGTTGGCAACTCGCCCCCGTTGTGCCCCAGTTTCTTGCAGGTTTGCCGTACAGGTTCATTACGGCTTTACGGGCATAGTTTCCTTCGGGTGATTGCTAGTAGGTGGGTTTACTTGTATCGTACCCCCATTATATATCTTGTATATCATTATTCTGTTGTATCTAGAAGTTCCATCAACCAAACATGTATTTACTTTGAGATAGAGACCAGTGATGTTACTCCTTCGACCTTAGAGTCGCGCATTATTTTTCTGTGGTTTTCTTGTGGTTTGAGTTTCCTTTTGAGTTTTGATCCTCGCCGTTGGCGTTGTATATTATATTGCTTGTGTGGTTGTGGCCGTCGATTGACGAAGAGCTAGCTCCCGCTTGGGGATGTCCTTTTTTTTGATTTCGTATACTATTCATGTTGTATCCCGTTTGGGGGCCAGTTTTTACAAAGGAGACTCTGCCGAAATTTTCAGGAAATTTTTGATGCTTTTAAAAACCGCATAATTCGGCTTATTCTATTGAAACTACTTGCTTTAAGTTGGTTTTTCCTGCACTCTACATCTTTTCTGGGTTTGGATTTCTGGGCTTTCGGTTTACTTAGATTACGTACGCCTCGAGACGTTCGTAGTTTAAGTGCCGGTCATGTTCCGTACTTTCGGGTCGTGACAAAGTTGGTATCAAAGCGTTAGGTTTTACCTTCGGAGCGTAAGATGACCCTTGGTTGATGGAATATGTGACTAAAGTAGAGTGACGCACCGTAGGTATGTTCCGCGGCATATTTACGATACGCTACTCCACTTAAGAAGCCTTAGGGTGTACATTTCTTTGCTCAGTATTATATCCATTCCGATCTAGCCTCATCAGTACCAGTATGGTTTTGCTGCCACGATTACGGGCAGGGAGAGCTACGGCTAGCGTTGCGGTCAGCACGAGCTCGTCACGAACGAGGACTGACCATGGCGAAATTCTGGCGACACACGATTGCGGAGATGTGTCTTTTTATTGTGTATTCACGCCCCGAGCGTTTGATGGATCGCTGTATGAGATTACTTGGACGTGCCGATCAGCACTAGAGAATTGAGCCACTGACAGAGGCCGGCCAGATTTTGATGACCGTTGGTGTATTGCTTACTCATGATGATTGAGGCACTGTTCAGCATGCAGACGAGTGAGCCAGTTGTTGCTGCGAGCGACGAGATATCGCCCCATATGTTGGAGCTATTGCAGTACAGGTTGTACTAAGAGATGATAGAAGGTCGCTAGTCGCCCGAGGATGAATGACTAGGACATGTGGTTCGTTGGCCTACCCCGATGCGAGGTCATCAGATAGATTCATTCCAGCTAGAGACGACTTCACGCGGAGATGTTGGGAGTCGACAGAGATGATCGAATGTCAGAAACCTATTATTCCAAGTTTAAAGTAGTCGGAAAGACATGCAGGCAATTCTATGGTCCCTCTAGAAGAATGAAACCCTAACTCGACTTAATGACCGTGTGAAAGCCTTTGAACCTTCGGGTTTGTGGCAGTTCTACGGCGCCATTAGTGAGGCTTGGGTTTGCCCTTCTGCGGCTGGACCACCGATGCTGTGGTATGTACTCGATACTATTAAATTGTGCCCAAGATGTTGAGCTCTTGGGGGATTATGAGGTTTTGACGACTCGATCGGATGGCTCGACTTAATTCGGATGCTAGGTGGTGATATGCATTTTTTGGGAGACTCCCGATACGAGGATAGCCGTTAGAGCTCAGTCCATGCAGCCACGATGAGACGAGTCCGAAACAGTCGACGTTAGGGAAAAGTGGAGTAAGAGGTTCGTACGAGATCTTGATGAGGCGACGTTCCACTCAACCGACATCAGAGATGCGGTATGCATGCCGAGGCATTGTACTTGGATATACCTTCCAGAAGGAGTCGCGATGAGTATGTAGCCGTTCAGGAACGAGAATAGATCTAGTAAGTGACGGTGACTTCCGGACAGTTCGGCAGAGACGAGATTTGGGAGAGACCTCGACAGGACCTTTCTGGAATGAATTACGAGAAGATTAGGACCCAGGAGTGGTCATGTTACGCACGCCAGCAGACCTGAGTTCTTGATCATTGACGAGACATGCTATGAGTGACCACGACAGTTGGCCAGAGATTCTTGAGTATGTGCTTGAGCGGTACTATTCCGCCATTATTAATTTCGATGTTTTGGGTGATTTATTCGCATGATTTGATTTTGATGATTGAGGATTTACGATTTTCGCACAGTCGTTGCACTTGATATCGTTTTCGTGCTTTGGTTTCACATGTTTGTGATTTTACGGTTGTAGACATTTGAGTTGATTTTGTGCGTATGCACGCACACGATTTCGTTCCTGCACTCTGTATAGTTTATATATGCTTGCAGTGCAGTGATACGCCTTTTGTGCACTTAGATGCACTGGACTTCGATTTCGATTGTGATACTCGATACTTGTTTTGTGCACCTTGTGCACTGATTTGATTTTGCGCGTGTTCGGCGCTTGATATTGGATTTCATGATTTCGTACATGATGAATGCCCCTGGTTTTGGGTTTTCGCGCATGTTGAGCGCATGTCTTGAGATGCGATTTTGGTGCACACCAGATGCACTAAATCGAGATTTTTCGTGCATGTCAGATGCACCTGATTTTGCTGTCAGGCACACACGTTGCCTACGACAGATGCTTTGTGCACACCCGATGCACTTAGATCTTGTTTCTGTGCACTTGTATGGCACGTATATGGATTTTGATTTCCGTGCGCACCAGACGCACGTAGTATTCATACGCGTATTTGGGATTGATTTTTCCTACAGAGCAGTACGTTTTTATGATATTTTCTATGTGTTTTCGTACTGGGAAGGACTAGTCAGAGGACAGTACCTGAATATATTTGGCATTCATTTCCTTCAGATTTTTACATATATAGATTTGATATTTACGTGTATAGTTTCGTGTTATATCATATTGGTTTTGTATTGGATTTGAAATTTTTGTCTTTACCATGACTCCGATGATTGCGGGATGCTTGACGGAGTTTTGATTTGAGTTATATGCTCATTTTTCATGCACATGCGCTGCGCTATGATTTGTTTGATGTATTTATGATTTCGGAGCCCCGACAACTTGATGATTTTGCTTAGATGTTTTTGTATTTGGGGGGAGTTTGAATTTAAATTCGGGAACCGAATTTTTTTAAGGGGGGAAGATTGTAGCGTTTTGAAAATCGTTTCGGTGAAATTTCGGAAAATCGGTAAAATAAGTGGGTTTTCTGTAAAAAGTCAAAATACAAATATTTTATTATAAAAATTAAATATACATATTCTAGCTATGTAATTGCTAGTATTTGGCGTTTATTGAGCCATTGGTGAAATTTTAAATTTTCTGAAAAAAAATTATTTTATTATTATTTTAAGCCGTCACTAATACATTTAATTAGGGAAAATTACAAACTAGTGTAAGTGCACGGCGGCGCCCCGGCCGTCATTCCGACGGCCAAATGCGGAAGCGGTGATAAACTTAAATTTTTCTTGAACTGGCAAACCGCCGCACACTAATACCCGGATCGAACCATTAACTAGTCCTAACTAACTACAAGAAGGGGAATAGAGATATACCGACGATCCAAGTCCTCCGGTCTTCTCATCATCGTCCCGATCTCCTGCGGAATCTCCGGTCGTCGCCACCTTGCCGGAAGGGCACCACATCGTCTCCATGTTTTACGGGCTCCCACCTCAATGCCGAGGCAACTCGGGCACGAAGCCGGCTACTCGACGTGCCAAAGATTCGCTGTAGAATATGTAGTCCTCAAGTCTCACTTTGGGGTTGTGGAATTGCCTTTGTGGTGGAGGATTGATACAAGCTTTTTGGAGATGATGTTGTGGGATTTTCCAACATGAAATGAATGAAAAATCCCACCTCAAAATTCATGGGCAGCCCCATACATGGCCGGCCATGACTAGGTGAGTGAGAGGAGAGAATGAAAGTGTCATATGATAGAAAAAATGAGAGAGCCATACAAAGAGGGAGTGAGTGGAACAATAATGCAAAAAGGGAATCATGAAAGAACATGATAACAAATACATCCACACACAACCAACCTCACCCCTCATCATCATCAACAATCATGACTTTAAAAGTCAAGTCATGATGGAGTCAAAACAAGTCAATGATGGTGCACATCATGAAAGCCATCATGATGCAACAAGATGCAAAGAACCCCCTCCACAAATGCCTATTTGCAACAATGCAAATAAACCCTCCTCCACCAAACTTCGGCCATTGAAAGATACAAATGAAAATGGCCGAAACGGAAAGCAAACTGGCAACTCCAGAAAACTGGTCCCGTAATAAATTACAGGAAAACCCCGATACTGTGCATACACACCCGCATTTGTATTCCGACCGAAATACAAATGCAATGAGACAAAATCTACACTGTACTATACTAGGATCCGGCTTAAACCAAAGCCGGCTAGTAATATCCGTTCGATCCTGATCCGTGCAATACCGCACGTATCTGATCGAACCCTGCCATATAACCATACGGCCTCTAGTACAAACTGTCCGATCCTGATCCGTGCAATACCGCACGTATCTGATCGGACCTTGCCATATCTCCATACGGCCTCTAGTACAAACTGTCCGATCCTGATCCGTGCAATACCGCATGTATCTGATCGGACCTTGCCATATCTCCATACGGCCTCTACAACCTTTCGCCCGAAAGCTGAGTTACTGAATGTGGGAGACTCTAAAGACTCGTCAACACCTTGGTTGTGGATTTAACCACTAGCACGCCAGAGGTATAAGCCAATACGTAACGGGCTACCAGGTATTGACTAAAAGGGACGTCTGTGAGCGAACTCAGCCTGACAACCCTACTGAGCCTGTCAGTGACAATATCCGTACAGTCCGGTCCGTTCGTCTATGAGCATCGCATGGCGGGCCTAGGGGGTTGGTAAAAGTCAGACCCCCAAAAGCGGTACAAGTCGTGTCGGAGTGTAGCCCAGAACACCTGAGATACTACTGGAATACCTACCAGTAAATCTCCTGCCTTGGCCAAGGACTTCGTGTAATGGCTCTCCTAGACACAGCGCGACCTCACCCCCAATACCGGGAGAGACGAACCCCTGAAGATACGCTCACTGCCTCCATGTGGCTCGGGACTGTACCCAACTAAACCTGTTTGCACGACTCCTTTGAGCCGTGGTAGGGTAGTAATCAAAGTACAGTGGGAACTCACATGAGACAAATGACGATCCCCAGGTCGATGAACTAACCTGCACACATGTCACCAGGGAACTGCCATCTGACGTCTGGTATATGACCAACTAGCATGTTCCCGGCGAGTCCTGTCCAGTGTACTCATAACCCAATGAGCACCTGTATACATCTTAGGTGATCCAACTGACACCAGTGGCTTGTGAGACCGGCCACCGCCCCTCGTCGGGGTCTCGACTGTATACACTAGTCTACTCTGGAGTATCGATACCCTGTCTCGAAACTCACACGACTAGGGACCATTTAAGGATATGCTTATAGACCCCCAGCTCCCACTTATATGATCGCCCTCATACTGCTGGTGGTCAAGAAAGAATCCTAGGGGCTCTATCAACGTGTAATAGCGACTTGTCAGGTCACTTAAAGCAGTACACGATGATAAAGGTAAACCGGATAGCATACTACCATCTCGAGTAAGACTGTCCTACCGGGATAGGTCCTCCATCAATCATTGCAATCACGTACCTGTGACCTAATAATTGACTATGAGGGCACTATCTCCAACAATCTCCCACTTGCACTCAAGGCTAATTATTGCGATGTCGCATACTCACAGCCCGTGTGATACCGAACACCCAACTCCTGTACTAGTCAGTCTCACAAAGCTCGTTTGCGAAACTATTGCGTTCGAGGAATAGCCTTAGTGAGTGGATCCGCTTTGTTGTATCTTTCTATGTCTCTCTATATCTCCAGTTCCCGGAGAAACCCATCTCCCGAAATGAGCAATACCTGTCTTAGAATGTGTCTGGATGTCTGATGGGACTTAGCTCATAAATGAACTCCAAATCCAAACTTCTTAGACTGTATCATCAACTGAACTTAATCAGTATCCTGCGCCTTGCCTCCCTCAGTATTGCCTTGGACCACCTGTCCAAAATACTTCCCCTCATCAGAAGGAAAAACTATAACTCTGACAACCACTCTGCCATCCAGGTCACCTTGGAAGCCTGGAATGATAACCGTCTCGTAAAGGAGGCTGCCGTTATCAATTCCCTAGAACATCCACTTATGTTCTAAAATTGCTTCCGACTGTTTCTCCAGGATTGGATCAATATCAACTTGTTACACCTACTGCAAGAACAACATCTGGTGTGGTGCTTGACATCTCATGATTGACTCAATTGCCTAAGCAAGTGATTTGTCAATCATGCGTATCCCTCTCACATTTAGTCTGTAAGACACCTTTAGAGAGGGTGACTCCATTACCTGCAGGCACACTACCGTGCCAGGAGTCGTCCATTCTAAATACTCTTAGAATGCTGTCAAAGTACCCTGATTGGGAAACCACCCAAATCTAGATCTAAAACCATAGATCTAGTAACCAGTATGTCTGATACAAAATCCATTTCCCATATGGAGAAAACACTGTGTGACGACCAAAGTATAACCGATTGTAGTATAGGAGTTTCCTTTCCTACTCTGTGTATGTCATCCAAATGCCAGGATATCACACCCTACTACCTTCTCAACAGATCTATCCCCTATTCTGATGAAGTCAAACCCATGACTGTCACGTCAGAAATAGATGATCTATCTCCGCTATATCTGCTTTAGTCTATAAATAGACATAAGCTGCCTGTCCACCAATGCTTCCGCTGCTCCCACTGACTACGACAACCCTCTGGCAGAGTCATATACACGTACACTTCTGAAACCAGTTCAGAACGACACTATACTCATCCTCCTGCCGGGTCTCGCACCTGGAACAACAGCAATGGCAATTGTGGGTAAACAAGAACTTCCCTGTCACCGTCCTTGAGGCTACCGTAGTACCTCTCTGGTGCCTGAAGTTACCCACCTTATCTGCGGAGTGGCCAATGGAATGTCAATCCAGATTGAATCTTTAGGTTCCTTATCAAATCTTCAGTAATCGTTTGTGGTTCTGGAATCACTTCCAGTTCTACCATACTCCCACTACTGTTTTCTGAAAAAATCCATTTTTAATAAAACTGTGGCGAGTCTAGAACAATATTGCTATTGATCTTCCAGATGGTAGAAAGTCAACCCGCGTCATAGCCTGGGTCAACCCACAAACAGCCATTACAGAAACGTGCCTTGAGTTGTCCAGTGTCTGGTTTTAAGCATAAACCGGACAACTCCCCGTACCTTAACATCGTTAAGATATGAACTGTTCTATATCCAATATAGAAACAGAGGCACTGATTTAATTGAACCAGATTCAAATCATGCAGCTGTCCCCAGTGCATGTCAACTAAATGGAAGAAGGCTGATCAGCGTTACTCAACTTAGGAATGCTTCCAATCATGAGTAACCCGAAAGAGAAGCAAGATCTCTTTATCATTACTATCAACTGAATACCATTGACAAGTATGTACATCTTCGATCACTTTGAAGAATCCCGATACTTGCTACACCTGGTTCTCTACTCTATTCAAATACCTATAACTTCTCAAAATTTGGACCCTGTGTTTCCGCGAAACACCTGTCTAAAAACTAGAGAAGTCATAAGTAAACCGAATATAGTACGAGGACCAACCCCTCTGTCCTGATGGACCCTGGACAACATACAATACTCTGTATAAGTCCCTTGAGTCTGATAACTCATTCACTGTGTGTCGTAGGTTGAAAACTGTACTTATGGTTAAGAAGAATTACACCGCTGTTTAATGCTCCTTACCTAACCATCCACTGATATAGGTAAATGTCGTAGACATAATTTCAGAAAGGTATATCTCACTCTATGAAAATAGACGTACAGATATATCAATTTGAAATTGGTGCATAACAGCGGATATTCAAAACCAAATATTGCCGACCGGCAAACAGCCTAGGTGATCTCCTCAAATATCACTGATTACAATGAATCCTGATATAATGAGGATGATCACCAAATTCCCTATAACTTACTCCCACTCATCATCTGTAAAACCATACTGATGTGAGAATTATGCCTGGTAAATACATACCCTAGAGCAAGTGTCTAATCGGGAAATCAGTTTTCCTTTAACAGTACACAGTGAGACTGAAACATTGAAATGTTTCGATGGGGTATCCCGGTATTCCTAGTAATGCCTCTTCCAGATTCACGACTGTAACCGTATAATTCTTTGCCACCTCTCCAAATCCCTTCATATGTCTTTAGTCTTTACCTTCTGTTCACCCCTTTAGGCCAAATGGTTTTCTTCCTTCCCTACCGTTCGGCACCAGCCTATGGTTTGGAAGAAGACTATCCAATAAGCATAATGGGTGTACTGTCCTAATCCTAGGAACACTCGCAATGAGAGAGGGTGAAGATAAAAGACAACCGAATAAACCTTATTCCTATTTCTCCTGGACCAGAATCCATCCCCGAACTGGAACAAGTTCCATTCGAGTTCGTATATAACCATACGATGGAGTATCCAATATAACTGTGGATCTTCGTAGTGATACGGAGTGTCCTGGAGAAATACAAAGGTGATTTGGGAGTGGTAAAGAAATATTTGGTTTGGTCGTGAATATCTGTTGCAATTTACTTTGCCCTCTTACTAATCCCTTGCTTTGTCTGAACTTAATACCTTCTGTACACCATCGTTAGGCTAATTGGTTTTCTTCATTCCCTACCGGTCGGCACCAGCCTAAGGTTTGGAAGAAGACAATCCAATTTGCGTAATAGGTGTACTACCCCTAAACCAAGGAGTACTCGTAACCTGAGAGAGGGTAAAAGGAAAAGACAACTGAATAGTCCTATCCGTTTTCTCCAGAACCTGAAACCATCCTCGAATAAATTCCTTCGAGTTCGTATCTAACCATACGATGGTTTTGTCCAATAGAAGTGGACGTTCGTAGTAACACGGGGTGTCCTGGAGAAAAGGGTAAAAGTAGGAGTGGCAATGAGGTTTGCAACTCTGACAATCCAAAAGCCAGTGTTTAAGAAGGTTCGGTCAACTTGGTCACTGAGTCAAAGTCTTAGGGTCGGGTCAATGGTCGCTGCCAAAGAGAGAGAGAAAAGAAACACTCAGCGTGTACTCTAACTTAGATCAGAATGGTTACCTATTTATCTAATCTGGAAACCTCTCACTGTACCTCAAATTCTCCTCCAAACCTGAAAGAAGAATTAGTCGGGGTCACCCGAGGAGTAAACTAACTCATCAGTGGGAATCGGGATCCAACTATCATTGCATGATAACGTGACGGAATCCGCTCACGCTATCACACTCCAGAAGGTATGCGCATATCTGGCAAGTTTCAGTTCTTTTGAAACTCCCGATGTGATTTCTGCCCCATGCTCTTATGACCTTGACTTTGGCCAACAAATCATAAGTCACATGTCAAGTTCTACCCGTCATTCTCCAGGTTGATTCGAATCCACCAGCACAAGCCCTTGACTTTGGCCAACAAGGCTATACGACTGTTCCAAACCAACGCATCTATCTATGCGGCATATGAATAACCAACAGCTACCAAACACTGTGCCTTGACTTTGGCCAACAAACACAGCTTGAATACTACTGACTACCCATATGAAACGACGGAGGGCTACGAATGGTTTCTGGCGAAAACCTTTAACGTAATGAACTTGATATCGTTGAAGGAACGGATAGCTTTTTGAAAATATAGTGACGAAAACCGTTGCTAAAGAGGTCACTCCCGGTGAAGGGATCTCGGCTCTTTCCCCGTAGAATGGGGTGCAGGATACTCCAAATGAATACCGCGATGCAAAGCAAAAGTAATCGGCTATAGTGAAGTTAATGCCCTGACGCAAACTTTTTGTCCAAGGGGTCACTCGCGGTGAAGGGATCTCGGCCCTTGCCTCGTCGACTGAGGAGCAGGATATTCTAAATGAATACCACGATGCAAAACAAAAGTGAACGTCCTTGCAATAACAGCTTTTTGAAAAAGTGTTCCAACAACATCAGATTAGGTTTGTTTTTAACTTGCATTGATCCGAATCAATGCAGTCCCATCAATTGATCACACCAAAAAGAACGAAAATATACTGATGTACGTATATGCCATCCGCATTCGCCACTGGGTCCCGTCATTACCCGTTAGGTTAGCTAACTAACGACAGAGCGGGGACTGGACTAGTGCGGATGCAAAACATATACAACATCTACTAATATATATACCAATATATTATATTCGCTCAAGGCGTGATAGAAATGCAACATCACAGAGAATGAACAGCATCACAGAAACAATACAGATATCTAGGATCCCCGGGTTTCACAGAGCCACTACTGAAACCCGACGTTCCCCTGGTCGTGTGGATAGCCTGTGCAATGAAATCCCAGACCCCTACGGGCGCGGCAAGTTACCCGCCAAAACCTGAAGCGAGGCAGCCCCCTTCAGCACCGTGAATGGACCACCCAGCACTTCACGGAATCCGGTAACTTGGGCACCCCTCCTGGGTCAACCTGTACCCCCTACGAGTGCGGCGAATAGCCCGCCAATCCTAGAGTGAAGCCCCCTCCGTCTCAATGCCATGAGATGTGGGCTTGTTGCCTTCTAGAATCCGGCTACCCGTGCACCCCTCCGCGGGGTAATCCTAGTACAGAAAGTAAAATATACATACAACGGGTACATCGACCGCAACCAGGTCGTGCCCCAAAAGAATAATACAATCAGGCAGTGACGGCAGTCCACATGTCGGACGCTCGCCCCGCAATATCAAATGTACATAATACAACAAAAACCTGTACTAGCATTGCATCCAGGCTATCCCCCACGACCGATCCGCAACATCACAGCAAAAACAAAACATCAACGTGAAAGTCACGTTCGCAAATCCGTCTAACCGGGCTATAGCAGTTAGACCGGATTTACCGATCAAGTGACATTCACGGTCGCGGATATAATGTAAATACTGTGAAATAATGTGTTTAAAATATCCGATCGATCAAAATTTAACAAGTGGGCCCCCAAGCAATACTGTAGCATATCAGGAAATTCTGGGCCCAATATTAATATTCCAAAACCCCTAAAATCACCCCAGAAGCCCACTAGAGAAATTTGGCCCATTGATCTTTACATACTGCGGCGGAACCGCGGCCCAAGGTGGGTTTTGGCTGCGGTTCCGCGCTCCCCTTGATGGATCAATGACCCGAATTTTTCCAGAAGCCTTATAACTTCCTGTACAGTACTTTTATACAACCTGAAAAATATTTAGAGACTAAAAAATTTCGACAGAAAACTGTCGTGAGTGATATTGGGTTTTCGGAACTTTTTGATCGATCGGAGATGGAAACACATTAAACCAAGCTAGACTAAGTTAATAACCTGGCTCTGATACCACTGTAAGTGCACGGCGGCGCCCCGGCCGTCATTCCGACGGCCAAATGCGGAAGCGGTGATAAACTTAAATTTTTCTTGAACTGGCAAACCGCCGCGCACTAATACCCGGATCGAACCATTAACTAGTCCTAGCTAACTACAAGAAGGGGAATAGAGATATACCGACGATCCAAGTCCTCCGGTCTTCTCATCATCGTCCCGATCTCCTGCGGAATCTCCGGTCGTCGCCACCTTGCCGGAAGGGCACCACATCGTCTCCATGTTTTACGGGCTCCCACCTCAATGCCGAGGCAACTCGGGCACGAAGCCGGCTACTCGACGTGCCCAAGATTCGCTGTAGAATATGTAGTCCTCAAGTCTCACTTTGGGGTTGTGGAATTGCCTTTGTGGTGGAGGATTGATACAAGCTTTTTGGAGATGATGTTGTGGGATTTTCCAACATGAAATGAATGAAAAATCCCACCTCAAAATTCATGGGCAGCCCCATACATGGCCGGCCATGACTAGGTGAGTGAGAGGAGAGAATGAAAGTGTCATATGATAGAAAAAATGAGAGAGCCATACAAAGAGGGAGTGAGTGGAACAATAATGCAAAAAGGGAATCATGAAAGAACATGATAACAAATACATCCACACACAACCAACCTCACCCCTCATCATCATCAACAATCATGACTTTAAAAGTCAAGTCATGATGCAGTCAAAACAAGTCAATGATGGTGCACATCATGAAAGCCATCATGATGCAACAAGATGCAAAGAACCCCTTCCACAAATGCCTATTTGCAACAATGCAAATAAACCCTCCTCCACCAAACTTCGGCCATTGAAAGATACAAATGAAAATGGCCGAAACGGAAAGCAAACTGGCAACTCCAGAAAACTGGTCCCGTAATAAATTACAGGAAAACCCCGATACTGTGCATACACACCCGCATTTGTATTCCGACCGAAATACAAATGCAATGAGACAAAATCTACACTGTACTATACTAGGATCCGGCTTAAACCAAAGCCGGCTAGTAATATCCGTTCGATCCTGATCCGTGCAATACCGCACGTATCTGATCGAACCCTGCCATATAACCATACGGCCTCTAGTACAAACTGTCCGATACTGATCCGTGCAATACCGCACGTATCTGATCGGACCTTGCCATATCTCCATACGGCCTCTAGTACAAACTGTCCGATCCTGATCCGTGCAATACCGCACGTATCTGATCGGACCTTGCCATATCTCCATACGGCCTCTACAACCTTTCGCCCGAAAGCTGAGTTACTGAATGTGGGGGACTCTAAAGACTCGTCAACACCTTGGTTGTGGATTTAACCACTAGCACGTCAGAGGTATAAGCCAATACGTAACGAGCTACCAGGTATTGACTAAAAGGGACGTCTGTGAGCGAACTCAGCCTGACAACCCTACTGAGCCTGTCAGTGACAATATCCGTACAGTCCGGTCCGTTCGTCTATGAGTATCGCATGGCGGGCCTAGGGGGTTGGTAAAAGTCAGACCCCCAAAAGCGGTACAAGTCGTGTCGGAGTGTAGCCCAGAACACCTGAGATACTACTGGAATACCTACCAGTAAATCTCCTGCCTTGGCCAAGGACTTCGTGTAATGGCTCTCCTAGACACAGCGCGACCTCACCCCCAATACCGGGAGAGACGACCCCCTGAAGATACGCTCACTGCCTCCATGTGGCTCGGGACTGTACCCAACTAAAACCTGTTTGCACGACTCCTTTGAGCCGTGGTAGGGTAGTAATCAAAGTACAGTGGGAACTCACATGAGACAAATGACGTTCCCCAGGTCGATGAACTAACCTGCACACATGTCACCAGGGAACTGCCATCTGACGTCTGGTATATGACCAACTAGCATGTTCCCGGCGAGTCCTGTCCGGTGTACTCATAACCCAATGAGCACCTGTATACATCTTAGGTGATCCAACTGACACCAGTGGCTTGTGAGACCGGCCACTGCCCCTCGTCGGGGTCTCGACTGTATACACTAGTCTACTTTGGAGTATCGATGCCCTGTCTCGAAACTCACACGACTAGGGACCATTTAAGGATATGCTTATAGACCCCCAGCTCCCACTTATATGATCGCCCTCATACTACTGGTGGTCAAGCAAGAATCCTAGGGGCTCTATCAACGTGTAATAGCGACTTGTCAAGTCACCTAAAGCAGTACACGATGATAAAGGTAAACCAGATAGCATACTACCATCTCGAGTAAGACTGTCCTACCGGGATAGGTCCTCCATCAATCATTGCAATCACGTACCTGTGACCTAATAATTGACTCTGAGGGCACTATCTCCAACAACTAGAATGGGTTGAAACAAATTTTGTGCATCATAAAACATTAAATAAAATTTTATCATGTGGATTTTGAAATGAACTCGTTTGCCAAAACGGTTTGGAAAATATCGAAGAAAAAGGCTTTTTTCGGTGAAATTAGTGTAATTGGATGTTGGGGTATATCAATTATCATTTTTCTTTCACCCCACACTCACACACCCCCACTTTCCACCATGTGGCCGAGCCTACCTGCCCCCATCCCCAACTTGTCCCCACTTCAAAGGCCAAAGAAAAGAAAAGAAATGAAAACAATAAAGAAATCAGAGATGAGACCTTGTTGACTTTGGGAAACTCCACATACATTATACACCTCACATTCTCTCTCCCCCTCTCACTTATTGTGGCCGAGCCCTCCCCATTCCCTGGTGCAACAGCAGCTCCTTCATCTTCCCCACACCATTTCACCTCCAAAAACCTCAAAGAATTCATCAAAAATCAAGTTGAAACTCACACAAACTCCAAATCCAACTCTTACCCATTTTTCTTTGGCTACTCTAGTATGGATCTAGGAGCATGGAGTCCATTTTGGGTGACAAGTTTTCAAGTTTGATCTCAAGAATTTGGGAGGTATAAATCTTAAGCCTATAATGAAATTGTTGTTTAAATTGCTTACCCTAGCATATTAAAGTGTTAATTTGATTCTAGTTGATAACTTGAGAATTTATGATTAGGGTTTGTGATCAAGTGAGGTTTTTATCATTTGTTTATGGTTGTAATGAGGAGATTAACATGTAGATTGTATGCAAAATCTAAGTTAGTTGCTATTTGCTAATTTGTTAATTTAAAATTGTGATAACTTTGCTAATTTGCTAACTAAGTTTTTATAATTAGTTTAATAATTGGGTTTAAAAATCTAATTAGGGTATTCATAGCATTATTAACATTTTAAAGTGTAGTTTAATACTTTAGTTCATGAAAATCCAAGCTAGATTGTAGTTTGTGCATTTTTGCTATAAAATTATTAAAATTGGTTAATATTGCAAACTAGTTTTTTTAAATCGAATTAAATTGTGGGTTTAAAATTTACGTAATGGTTTCTATGGCATAATTAAGATATTAAGTTATCATCTTGGTCACTAGATTTTTTAAAACATCATGTTTTGTACAAACATGGTAATTTGTGCTTGCTAGATTTTCGGAAAAATGACTTTTTAAGTGAAACTGAGGTTTTTATGAATTTTAATCTATTTTATATTATAATTAGTGCTGGTAATTGTACAAATGAGTGCGTTTGGGTTTTCTCGATGGTTTGGCGTTTGTACGCCGACGTCGAGGGTTTTTGGGTCGATTTGTGAACGCAACCATAGGTTTTGACTTATATGGGATTCGTGCGTCGTTTTGGTCATGAGTCGGATTTTAATGCGATACGGTGCATTATGATATGTAGGTACCCCATGTGGACTTCGAGACGACAAGCAAGCGTGTGGCGACGTCGGCACCGGCGAGCGAGGACCAGGTGAGTAGATTTATATCTACGGGGAGAAGTCGGGTGGATGGCGTATAGCACCCCCGCAGTTCGTGGTGATGTATACGAATACGTATACACACATATATATATATTGATTATATTTTGTTTGAGTATATTGATGATGATATGGATATTTGGTGTTCTTGGGTGTTTTAGTGTCGCGAAACCCTAGAGTAGTGGTCGCACCACACATGCACACACACACCCATACTTGCATACCTTCTTCTTTCATTTGTGCTTACGAGAATATATAGTTATGTGTTCACATGGGTATGGGACTATGTGTTCACATACGGATTTGAGGGTGATACTTGGGATTGAGGTGAGTCGATGAGTTGGTGTTGAGGTTGTGATATCGGTGATATGGCAGGATTCGTATTTGAGATACGTCCTGATGTTATAGCGGGTCTTTGAACGACGGTACGGGTGAATAGGGTTATAAATAAAATGGTCGACATGTGATCGTGATATGAGATATGATATGGTAGGATATTGGTACTAGGCCGTTTTGGGCGATGTATACCCCTTGATGATGATATGTGCTGATGATATCAGTTTGTACGAGACTGTCGATCAGTAGTCAGATCATGACTATTTTGATGATATTAGTATTGTACTAGACATAGGTCAGTACCTTAGACTTTGATCTTTGATAAAGAGGATACCGGATGAATAGTGTGATGAATATGATATTGACCCGTACCCAGATTTGGGATGCCGTACGACGGATTTACGTACGAGCTATATTGATGATTGATCCGCACTCTTGACTTGGGATGTCTGATTTTAGATATGGTATCGAATATGATATTATTGAGGCGGGATCACCGACTAATATATATACAGTTATGTATATGTATCGACTCAGATGTTAGGCGGTTTCCTTACCTGTAGTTCTGCTTGTTAGTTCAGCCGTATAGTTTAGTGTAGTTGTTAGACTAGATTAGACTCTTACCTATTTCAAAACTAGCGAATCGTGGGTATTTTAAAAAAGACGTATCTTTTCTTAAAAACCACCGTAGCCCCTATTTTCAAAACCCCGCGATTCGTGTTATTTCAAATAGCACCATTGTTTAATATTTAGCTCCCGCTCATTTTGGTTGCTCGCTCCTCATCGCATACTTACATTATTATTTCATATCGCATTGTTGACCTTATGCTGTTAGGACACCAGCACCATTACCGATGATGTGAATGTACCACGTACACTTACTTGCCGGCTCACACACATCTTCATCGGTAATTGTCATGTCACGTACACCTTAGAAAATATTACTACATGACTTAGCCTGTTAGCTAATAGTTTAGACATGATATTAGTGTACTTGCCTTATATGTTAGTTTAGACATTGTAGTTATTACCTGCTACTTCATGCATACTGTTATTCATTGTTATGCCGCATTCATGGATTCTCATGCATATATTCACTTTTTACGTGCTATTGAGGTTTTGGATTCGGATTTCCATGAGGTTTTCTGGATTTGGGGAAAACCGCAAAACATATACAAACTTCTTCTTTCTCTTTTTAAATGAAAAGCGTGGTTTTTCTCATGATGTATGAGTCGTCCACCATGAGTTTGCTGATGGATTTCGAGACCCGATTCGAGGAGTTGGATGAACCGTTTCGGGTACATGGTGGACCCGGTAAGGTACCCCGGGGCAAGAAGCTCGTGGTGATGATGATGAGCCTGGCAGGGGGAGACTACCTTCCAGTGATTTTACCCGACGCGTCGGATATCCGGAGGATACCGTCGTGGTCTTGAGATGGATGGTAGGGGCCGGTCTGGACTGACGGCGCCCTAGATATTGAGATTGAGACATTGAGATTTCGAGATATTGAGGTACTGAGATTTGATGATACAGGCCAGTCCGGATAGCCGGAGCGTGAGGTTTTGAGACATTGAGATTTATGTTTTGTGTCGATGCTAGACACTGTTGATGCTGGTTTCATTTATGATACCTCATTTTAAAAATACAAAGGAAATCTCACTAATTTATGAAAACAGTTTCTTCATTTACATGTATTCTGTTTTCATGCATTCATACCTCATTCATATCATATATTGCTACCTGAGGCACTGACACGAGCACATGAGATCACACTCGGGTTAGATATTACCCTAGCCATTGTTATAGGCTGCATGTTTTACATATATTTGAGGATATATTATGATCATTGACCTAGGTTGCGTTATTTATGCGATTTTTGTGCGTAGATGTTTTTCTATGCACGAGTTGTCAACTCACCCCCGTTGTGCCCCAGTTTCTTGCAGGTTTGCAGTACAGGTTCATTACGGCTTTGCGGGCATAGTTTCCTTCGGGTGATTGCTAGTAGGTGGGTTTACTTGTATCGTACCCCCATTATATATCTTGTATATCATTATTCTGTTGTATCTAGAAGTTCCATCAACCAAACATGTATTTACTTTGAGATAGAGACCAGTGATGTTACTCCTTCGACCTTAGAGTCGCGCATTATTTTTCTGTGGTTTTCTTGTGGTTTGAGTTTCCTTTTGAGTTTTGATCCTCGCCGTTGGCGTTGTATATTATATTGCTTGTGTGGTTGTGGCCGTCGATTGACGAAGAGCTAGCTCCCGCTTGGGGATGCCCTTTTTTTTATTTCGTATACTATTCATGTTGTATCCTGTTTGGGGGCCAGTATTTACAAAGGAGACTCTGCCGAAATTTTCAGGAAATTTTTGATGTTTTTAAAAACCGCATAATTCGGCTTATGCTATTGAAACTACTTGCTTTAAGTTGGTTTTTCCTGCACTCTACATGTTTTCTTGGTTTGGATTTCTGGGCTTTCGGTTTACTTAGATTACGTACGCCTCGAGACGTTCGTAGTTTAAGTGCCGGTCATGTTCTGTTGTTTTGGGTCATGACACTTATGAAGAAAACACCCTATACAACATGGCAAATGGTAGAGGATGAAGAAATAGGAAGTGGATTCACTTTGGATTTGGATTTCTCACTTGATTTCATCACTTGAAATTTTTCAAGAAAGGTTTCTTCACTTGAAGAAGATGAAGAAGAAGAAGGAAAATGAATTATCCTTGAAAAATAATAAATCAAGTGAATACTTATCATAATGCAACCATGGGTAAGTTAACTCATGTAGAGAGCAAACCATAGTTTAGGTAATGGTTAGGTTTAAGGATAAAACAAAATGGTTTAGACTTTTCAAAGATGCTATGAAGCTTCATGAAGCTTTAAGCCAAAAATAAAGAAAAGCACCTTTTTGTTTTTACAAAATGAATAAAGAAAATAAAACCCTAACCATTAACTAAAACGTGATGTAAATCATACACATACCCAAGTTTGCATGTATTATCAATCATGATACAAACTAGTGCACAAACATATATCATATATACAATGTGCACAATCTAGTGAGAAAAATAATCTTAAGTGAACAACACTAGTTAATGTAAAATAATATATCAAATATATAATTATATATTAAATCATTAAATCAACACTTGATTTAATGATCCGGTCATACTGCATATAACCGACTAATATCAAGTGTATCAATATATCGAATCAACATTTGATTCGGTAACCCGGCTGTATTACATATAACTGTCCGATGATACAAATCGCGAGAATAGAATACAGTATCACATACTGGTATTATTCTCGGTCCCATACATATTTCATATGTGCTCCTATTTCGTTTCGCTTGAGCCAGGAAACCTCTGTGTAGGACTCTAAAGACTCGTCAATACGCCGGCAGTAGGTGATGATCATATCAAACACTCACAAGCCGCAAGCGGTCTGCTAAACGTAATGGCCACCCGGGTATTGAGCGATCAGAAGATCAACGAGCAAGCCCGCTCACACTCCTGTGAATCCAACCAGTAACACTTACTGTACAGTCCAGTCTGTTCGTCTGATATGTCGCATATCTCGCCTAGGGGTGGTGAACGTCAGACCCCAGTAGCTTGATAAGTCGTGTCGATATGTGGTCTATAACAGTTCGAGATACTACTGATAACACTTACTAATAAATCTCAGCAACCCTGACCAGGGATTTCCGGTTGTAGCCAATCGAACACAGCGCAACATCAACTCCCTATACCGGGTAAGACGAATCCCCTCCTATCGCTCATTGCCTCCATGTGATTCGGGACTTTACCCAAAAACCACCGTTTTGCATGCCCTCTTGGACGTGGTAAGGTGGAAATCAAAGCACAGTGGGAATCACACAAGACTCTATGACGATCTCGGGTCTACAAACTAACCTGTACCAGTGTCACCAGAGAACTGCCATCTGACGTAAGGTATAATACCATCTGGGAGTTCTCGGCGAGTCCGTCCAGTGTACCTAGTCTCCACTGAGCACCCGTATATCATCTCTGATGTCAAACACCAATGGATATGGGATCATCCATCGCCCATCTGTATGGGTCGAGAAGGTATACGCTAGTCTACTCTGGTATATCGATGTCCCGTCTCGATACACCCACGACTAGGGACCTTGAAGGATGTACTTATGGACTACCATGTCCCCACTAGTATGATCCGCATCATAGTCCAGGTAGTCAAGTACACATCCTAAGGGCTTTATCAACATGTAATAGAGAGACAGAAAGTATACATGTTAAGATAAAGAGCAACCAGATAGCGTACTATCATATCGAGCAAGAAAGTCCTACCTATATATGTCCCAGCATCCACTACAATATACATCCAATGTACAGTAATGGCCTCTAGGGCATACATATAACTAACAATCTCCCACTTGCACTAGGGCCATCTGTAGCAGTGGTTGTAGTATCTAATACTCAACCATCCCATATAAGTCTCTCTCTGGGAAAAAGCCTTTGTGAGTGGATCCGCCGTGTTGTCCTCAGAGTCTACTTTCCTAACCTCGATCACCTTGGAGATCAACTATCTTCATGATCAGGTGATGCTGCCTCAGAATATGTCTGGGTCACTGATGGGACCAGGGTTCCTGGGCCAAAGCCATACTTCCATTGTCATATAATGGTAGGAACCTAGCTCATCTTATGAACCATTATACACCCAAACTGCCTCTTTGGTACTATCTTTGATAGCGATGTTACCAGTCTTTATCGTCTAGTCTACCACGGTATCTAGCTTGGAACACTTCCAACATACCGTCCCTCCACTGAGGGTAAAGACAATGCCTGCGACTAACATTCAGTCGTTCTTATCACCTTGGAACTTTTCCAGTGATTCTCCCCAGGATCGATTGATACCATCTCACTATATCTAGTGGGAACCCTAATATCCATTTAGATCTATCTCATAGATCCAAAACCCAGGATTTAGGAGGTATCACCTAGATCCTATATGGAGAATCCTTGTAATAAGCGGAGATTGACCATGCGTAGCATAGGAAACTCCTTCCCCATCTAGAGAATGGCATCCACGTACTCTATGAGGACCACCACCATACACCCTACTACCTTCTTGTATATATAAGGTTCATCTACCATTTTGATGATGTCAAACTCTTTGACTAACTCATCAAAACAGATGTTCCAACTCCGTGATGCCTGCTTTAATCTATAAAGAAACTTGCACACGTTTCCGCTGCTCCCACTGTCTACAACTCTCTGGCTGTGTTCTTATAGACGTTCTCTTCTAAAACATCATTTAGAAAAGCAGTCATGACACCCAACCGCCAGATATCGTAGTCATGGTATGTAGCCGTGGCAAGTAGGATCTGAATGGACTTAAGCATAGGGCCTTGAAAAAGGTTTCATCATTAGCCACAATTGGTCTATGATGCAAACCTTTGACAAGTCTAGCTTTGAAAGTCTCAACTTTTCCATGTATACCAAGTAATCTTCTCAAGATATACTTGCTCTTGATGGGGATTTAACCCTTCAGATAAAGCAACCAAAGTCCATACTTTGTTGGTGTATAAGGATTCCATCTTAGATCGCTAAGCATCCAGCCATTCTTACAGAGTCCTACTCCTGATGGCCTGCTCGAAAGTAGTTGGGTCATCATCTCATGATGCAATCCTCGCTCCCACTGTCATAGAGAAACCAAAGTATCTCTCAGGTGGGTGAGGAACCCTACTAGATCGGCGGAGAGGCTGAGGTTCGTTGGTTACTATTGAATCCTCCGGTTCTACCAAATCGTCAGCTTTAGTTTGTATAGCTGGAACTTCTTCCAGTTCTACCTCATGACCACAAATTTGTTTCCAAAATAAATTCCTTTTTCCAAATAAGGTGGCATGCCGAGAAACAAAACATCTTTTGTTCCTCGGTGCGGTAGAAGATATTCCTTTGCAAATGCTTAGGATATCCAACAAACTTCCACAGAACTGAGTTCCCCTCGAGCTTGTCCGGATTTTGCTTTTAGACATAGGCCGGACAACTCCAAATCTTAACAATATTTAAGATATGGGCTCTTCCCTTTCCATATCACATATGAAGTGGTAGGCAACTGATTTGATCGGAACCCTATTCAATAGGTATGCAACTCCATAAGTGCATAACTCCCAAAAGGAAATAGGTAACTCAGTAATACTCATCATAGAGCACACCATATCATATAGGGTGTGATTGCTCCGTCCCGATACACCGACGTGCTGTGGTGTATACGGAGGAGTAATGCTGAGAGAGAATCTCATTCTCCTTTAGAATAGTCCAGGAATTCCGTGCTCAAGTATTCTCCTCCTTGATATCAACAAAGGACATAATACTTATACCCGTAATTTGGTTCTCTACTTCTAATTTATATTCTGTGAATATCTCAAAAGCTTCGGACTTGTGTTTCAACAGGAACATATGTCTGAATCTTGAGAGATCATCAGAGAATGCAATGAAGTACAAAGAACCAGTCTTGGCATGTATAGACAGGGGACCTTCATACATCAGCATGTATCAATCCCAAGAGTTCAGTAACTCTTTCTCTGTTTCCAATAAACAGAGCTGTGGTCATTATATCTTTGTGACAAGACCGGCAAGTTTCACAAGATGTAAATTCAAACTGATTTAAATATGCATCTTTATATAACTTCAGCTAGTCGGGTCGCATTGATATGACCTAGTCTACAATACCTCAAGAAGGAATCGTTCATTTCTAAACTATTCCTCTTGTGTGTGTTCTGTATACTAAGAACTGTAGTTTGATTTAGAACATCAATGCTTTTAGATAACGTGCCTGAACCGATCAACTTTTGATATAGGAAATGTTCAAAACATTATCCAACAATACAAAATTATATCCTTTCTTTACTGATAAAGAGACTAATATGATTTTGTATATCAGGTTCGGTATGTAATAGCATTCGTTCAGAATCAATGTATTCTGGTAATACAGGGTGATAGTTACCAACAGACTTGGCTACAACACTTGCACCGTTTTCTATCTTATGAAAGTTATCACCCGTTCTCAGTTCTTTACCTATCTGTAGCCTATGTAACAAATTACATATGTGGGATCCTGATCCGGTATCACATACCCAGGATATAAAGGATACTGAGAAACAGTTCTCTGTAATGAACACACCCGAAGATGATGCATCAGTATGCACTTTCTTCGTTTGGGCGGCACAGGAAATCTGGTATTCCCTAAATTTTCTGCTCTGTCTTATAACAATTATAAGTTGGAGCAGGACCAACATTCCCCAGCTCAGTATAACAAGCGGGTTCGGTCAATAATCCGTATTATTATCTTGATTAAGGCGTGATATGGTTGCTACCTGGAGAGAGAGAGAAGAAAACACTCAGCGTGCACTCTTGCAAGAATAGATTGGTTATTATTTTATCTAATCAGGATGGCTCCCACTGTTTTTATCAAATCTTCCTTCAAACCCTAAAAGGAAAAGACTAGCCGGGATTAATTACACGCTACAAGTTCGCCAATCTTTCAGCCAGGCCAGTGTCGGTACTTTGAGGGAGGTCCCCCGTGCTTTCGCACGAACCTAATTAATGTAAACCTCGTTTTCCTAGAGGCATAACCCCGTTGACACCTTTCTAGACACTTACTTGATCGGCTAATTGTAATGTGTAAAACTCTCCCAGGAGTAACAATTACTCGCAGTGGGTATCGGGATCCAACTATCTCATAGAAGGTATGCAATCTCATTGCAAATTTCAACACTTGAAATTCCCAATAATATTTTACCCCTAGCGTCCTATGACCTTGACGGAGGCCAAACTACCCATAGTGCGCTAGTCAAGTTCAACCCGTCATTTCCTGATTGAATTAAACCCACCTGCACGACCCTTGACGGAGGCCAAACTACGCCGTACGAATATCCTAACCCAATAGCATCATATGCTAGCAGATAAGTATTAGTTAGCTACCGTACACTACGCCTTGACGGAGGCCAAACTACCGCGGCACGAATACTAACTAGTACTTATCTGAAATGACGGAGGGCTACGACAGGTTTTTAAGAAAAAACCCTTTGCGTAATGAACTTGATATCGTTGTAGAATCGAGTGATTTTAAAAATGGAGTGTTTTTTAGGCTTTTTTGGTTTTGCTAAAGGGGCCACTCCCGGTGAAGGGATCGTCGACCCTTTCCTCATCGAATAAGGTGCAGGATATTTCACAAATATCACTATGCAAAGCAAGAACTATAGAAGCAATCAAAAGAAAAACCGAGTGTTGTAGCATCTGCCAGTTATTGCTAAAGGGGTCACTCCCGGTGAAGGGATCTCGGCCCTTTCCTCATCGAATAAGGTGCAGGATGTTCTACAAGGAACACCGCGATGCAAAGCAAGAACTGTAGCTACCTATTTTTGAAAATTCGATTCCACAACATCTTTTAGGTTTCTTTTTCTTTCATTAATCATATTAATGAAGTCCCATCATTTAAGCACCTAAACATCACAGATAAATACGACGTACACTTATGCCATCCGCATTGGCCTCGATGTCCCCTCGTGCACCGTTAGGTTAGGTAACTAACGGCAGAGCGGGGCAGGGCTAGCGCGGGTGTAAAACATAAGTAACGTCTATATAATATATCATATATACTATATACAATATCTATCACAGCACATCACATGATCACATCACAGATATCGCAGCAGAAGAAACATATGAAACATTGGATATACTAGGACGTCCGTGTTTTATTTTGAGCCTCTATAAAACACGGATTCCACGGTCGCGATGAATAGCCAAACCCACACCCCAAGACCCCTAAGAGAGCGGCAAGCAACCCTACCAATTCTAGAGTTAGGAGACCCGGACTCGACTCCTCGAGTTGGTCTCCCACTGGACTCCAGAACCCGGTTATTTGTGCTCTCCTCCTTGGGTCTATCCTAGTGCGGAAAAGTAAATAATATACATCAACGGTGACATCTTCCGCAACCTGGAAGTGCCCCAATAAAAGAATATTACATACAAGTTTTTACATGAATGAAAATGAAAAACACTCTTCTCACATAAAACCCCCCGGCTATTCAAACACGACGATCCAATATAACATATCCAGCAACACATAACATCACATGTCATCAACGTAAGTAAATATGCCCATCCTAATTGTCGTTGACATATAGCAACGAAACTGGCGATATCACATATTACACTTACGGTCGCAAAAAAGAAAGTGTAAAACTACAACAGTTGGAATTCGCAACCTACTTAGACATCGCATGCCTAATCAAATGAATTTCTTAGACATCGCATGCCTAACAATTATAAATCCCGCATTTTAGTCTCATTATCGAAAACTCTTTTCAATATCAAGTCGGGCAATTCAACAGGATTCCCGACATTCTGATCGAATGCTCGTCACAAACTTTAGTAGACGGCCCCACCCCCAATACCGTCGACGAAGTGCACTAAGGCGGAACACCGCTACCGCGAGCACCCGAACGGATGCTTTCGGCGACGGGGTTCTCCTACAGTCACTTGGTCGGGGCTATGGGGCGTGGCTGTCTATTAAGTTTACCGGCAAGCATCCCCGTACGCTACGTGATTGCGACGAACTTTTGATCGCGTCAAAATTCCGTGGCAACCAATCAAGTGAGACTAAACTGCTAGATTTATAGCATTCATATTAGTTATCACATAACTACTTGTGGGTTCCAATTATTGTATCACATTCCAGATAAATAGAAAATGTTAAACTTTCCGATCGAACAATCAAATACCCAAGTTTTCCCGGAACAGCTCAACACATGAAATAAGTTTAAAAAACATTCACTTCATGCCACAGTACCAACGGTCCAGCCGTAGAAGGGTCAAGCCAACGCCTCACATATGGCACGTCGTACTGCCCCAAACCCTAAGGTTCAAAAGGCAGTCCAAGACGGTCACATAATCGAGTTAAGGTTTGTTGTCTTCTAGAGGGTCCATCGCGTTACTTGCACTACTTAGAACGTTCTTAAACTACGGAAAAATCCAACACTTGGAAATTTCCCGGCAGGGGAAAAAGTGGGTATTTATATCCGGTCGAACTTTTTAACATGTTCTAAAATACTCGGAAAAACACAGACAAAGTTAAACTTCCCGATCGAATCGACGAACTCCCAATACAATCCAGAAAACTCAACTCTTGAGTATATTTAAAAGTACTTAGAAACATCAGGAAACACATACGGAGGAAACTATACAAACTAGAAACCCTAACTCTACAGAGGCGCCGCGGAACCACCGCTAATGGCATGTCATTGCCGCGGTTCCGTGGCCGTTCAAGTGACTTAGGGTCTCATTTTGCACATAGGTCCATAGAATTCCCTGCTGATTTTTTTGAGTATTTTTAATTTGGAAAAAACCACATTTTCAGAAAATGTCCAGAGAGGGGTATTCGATTAGGGTTTCGGGTTCGATCGGACTTCTAACTTCGTCTATACTTCGCCTAAAGCTCTAGCTAGGCTCTGATACCACTGTAGGGTTCCTAGGCATACTCATGAGGTTCCACAACTGATCAACCATGCCAAAATCAAATTTTCCATGTGCCAAAGAACCCTAATGCTAGATCGTTAACTAGAGGTAAGGTGAAACAAAAGCTAGTAAACTACTTTACTACAAAGTGAAAGGGATTACAACCTTTGTAGATCCGGTCCTCCACTTCTTTAGCTCCATGATGACGTCCCTCCGCTGTGATCATCAGGATCCTGGACTCTAGCGTTGGTTTCATCGGAGAAATGATCGGGCAAGGTCGTTGACTTCGATGCCGAAGATGATCTACGTCGAGGCGACTCAAACTCAAGCTCCATCTTCACTTGGTCATGAACCTTGTAAAGAAAACACCCTATACAACATGGCAAGTGGTAGAGGATGAAGAAATAGGAAGTGGGTTCACTTTGGATTTGGATTTCTCACTTGATTTCATCACTTGAAAATTTTCAAGAAAGGTTTCTTCACTTGAAGAAGATGAAGAAGAAGAAGGAAAATGAATTATCCTTGAAAAAAAATAAATCAAGTGAATACTTATCATAATGCAACCATGGGTAAGTTAACTCATGTAGAGAGCAAACCATAGTTTAGGTAATGGTTAGGTTTAAGGATAAAACAAAATGGTTTAGACTTTTCAAAGATGCTATGAAGCTTCATGAAGCTTTAAGCCAAAAATAAAGAAAAGCACCATTTTGTTTTTACAAAATGAATAAAGAAAATAAAACCCTAACCATTAACTAAAACATGGTGTAAATCATACACATACCCAAGTTTGCATGTATCATCAATCATGATACAAACTAGTGCACAAACATATATCATATATACAATGTGCACAATCTAGTGAGAAAAATAATCTTAAGTGAACAATACTAGTTAATGTAAAGTAATATATCAAATATTTAATTATACATTAAATCATTAAATCAACACTTGATTTAATGATCCGGTCATACTGAATATAACCGACTAATATCAAGTGTATTAATATATCGAATCAACATTTGATTCGGTAACCCGGCTATATCACATATAACCGTCCGATGATACAAATCACGAGAGTAGAATATAGTATCACATACTGGTATTATTCTCGGTCCCGCACATATCTCATATGCACTCCTATTTCGTTTCGCTTGAGCCAGGAAACCTCTGTGTAGGACTCTAAAGACTCGTCAATACGCCGGCAGTAGGTGATGATCATATCAAACACCCACAAGCCGCAAGCGGTCTACTAAACGTAACGGCCACCCGGGTATTGAGCGATCAGAAGATCAACGAGCAAGCCCGCTCACACTCCTGTGAATCCAACCAGTAACACTTACCGTACAGTCCGGTCTGTTTGTCTGATATGTCGCATATCTCACCTATGGGTGGTGAACGTCAGACCCCAGTAGCTTGATAAGTCATGTCGATATGTGGTCTATAACAGTTCAAGATACTACTGATAACACTTACCAGTAAATCTCAGCAACCCTGGCCATGGATTTCCGGTTATAGCCAATCGAACACAGCGCAACATCAACTCCCTATACCGGGAGAGACGAATCCCCTCCTATCGCTCATTGCCTCCATGTGATTCGGGACTGTACCCAAAAACCACCGTTTTGCACGCCCTCTTGGACGTGGTAATGTGGAAATCAAAGCACAGTGGGAATCACACAAGACTCTATGACGATCTCGGGTCTACAGACTAACCTGTACCAGTGTCACCAGAAAACTGCCATCTGACGTAAGGTATAATACCATCTGGGAGTTCTCGGCGAGTTCGTCCAGTGTACCCAGTCTCCACTGAGCACCTGTATATCATCTCTGATGTCAAACACCAATGGATATGGGATCATCCATCGCCCATCTGTATGGGTCGAGAAGGTATACGCTAGTCTACTCTGGTATATCGATGCCCCGTCTCGATACACCCACGACTAGGGACCTTGAAGGTGTTGGAGGTAGTGCCCTCAGAATCAATTATTGGATCACAGGCACGTGATTGCAATGATTGAGGGAGGACCTTTCCCGGTACAACAGTCTTACTCGAGATGATAGTATGCTATCTGGTTTACCTTTATCATCGTGGACTGCTTTAGGTGACCTGACAGGTCGCTATTACACGTTGATAGAGCCCCTAGGATTCTTGCTTGACTGCCGGCAGTATGAGGGCGATCATACAAGTGAGAGCTGGAGTCTATAGGCATATCCTTAAAAGGTCCCTAGTCGTGGGAGTTTCGAGACAGGGCATCGATTCTCCAGAGTAGACTAATGTATACAGTCGAGACCCCGACGAGGGTCGGTGGCCGGTCTCACAAGCCACTGGTGTCAGTTGGTTCACCTAAGATGTATACAGGTGCTCATTGGGTTATGAGTACACCGGACAGGACTCGCTGGGAACCTGCTAGTTGGGATTATACTTGACGTCAGATAGCAGTTCCCTGGTGACATGTGTACAGGTTAGTTCATCGACCTGGGGATCGTCATTTGTCTCATGTGAGTTCCCACTGTACTTTGATTACTACCCTACCACGGCTCAAAGGAGTCGTGCAAACAGGTTTTAGTTGGGTACAGTCCCGAGCCACATGGAGGCAGTGAGCGGATCTTCGGGGGTTTGTCTCTCCCGGTATTGGGGGTGAGGTCGCGCTGTGTCTAGGAGAGCCATTACACGAAGTCCTTGGCCAAGGCAGGAGATTTACTGGTAGGTATTCCAGTAGTATCTCAGGGTGTTCTGGGCTACACTCCGACACGACTTGTACCGCTTTTGGGGGTCTGACTTTTACCAACCCTCTAGGCCCGACATGCGATGCTCATAGACGAACGGACCGGACTGTACGATATTGTCACTGACAGGCTCAGTAGGGTGTCAGGATGAGTTCGCTCATCGACGTCCCTTTTGGTCAATAGCTGGTGGCCCGTTACGTATTGGCTTATACCTCTGACGTGCTAGTGGTTAAATCCACAGCCATAGTATTGACGAGTCTTTAGAGTCCACCACACTTTCAGTTACTCAAGCTTTCGGGCGAAACGCTGTAGAGGCCGTATGGAGATATGGCAGGGTCCGATCAGATACGTGCGGTATTGCACGGATCAGGATCAGACGGTTTGTACTAGTGGCCGTATGGATATATGGCAGGGTTCGATCTGATACGTGCGGTATTGCACGGATCAGGATCGGACGAACTTTACTAGCCGGCTTTTGGTTTAAACCGGATCCTAGTTTAGCACAGTGTAGATTTTGTCTTTTTGCATTTGTATCCGGTCGGATTACAGATGCGGGTGTGTATGCACAGTATGGGGGTTTTCCTGTAATTTATTACGGGACCAGTTTTCTGGAGTTGCCAGTTTGCATTCCGTTCCGGCCGGTTTTCCTTTGTTCTTTCCCGGCCGGACTTTTCCGTTGGAGGGGGTTATTTGCAATTGTGCAAATAACATTTGTGGAGGGGGTTTCTTGCAATTGTATTGATTATGATATCTTTCATCCATTACTTGCTTTAAATGAGATTAGAAAGGGTATGGGTTGGATTTAAAATGAAGCATGGTTGATGTTTGTTTATGGTCACCTCTTCTCATCTCCTACACTCACCTCCCTTCATGCTACATATCCACATCCCTCCACCATTCTCAATTATTATGGCCGGCCACATTTTTGAGAGAGGAGAGAAAAATGAGAGAGTTTCATTTTTGGTATGGTGGCATTATTCTTGATCTCTTTTCATGCTAGAAAAATGCAAGCACCATTTTTCTTCTTGATTCCTCCATCATCTTTCAAATGGCAACAAAACCCCAAATGAGACATGGCCTCTACACATTCTACAGCATATCTTGGGCATGTCGACTTGCCAGCTTCATGCCCGAGTTGCCTCGGTATTGAGGTGGGAGCCCGTAAAAGATACAGGCGATGTGGTGCCCTTCCGGCGAGGAGGCGACGACCGGAGTTTCCGCAGGAGATCGGGACGACGACGAGAAGACCGGAGGACTCGGATCATTCGGTATATCTCTAACCCGTCTTGTTTTTAGCTAGAACTAGTTTAATGGTCCGATCCGGTTGTTTAGTGCGCGGTGGTGCCGGTTTGCTAAGTTCGCAAAATTAAAGTTTATCACCGCTTCCGCATTTGGCCGTCTGATCGACGGCCGGGGCGCCGCCGTGCACTTACAGTGGTATCAGAGCCTCGCCATTAACTTCGTCTAGCTTCGTTTGATGTGTTTTTCAGTTCCGATCGACCAAAATTTCAAAAACCTAATTTTAGTTCACGACAGTTTTCTGTTGAAATTTTTTGGTTTCCTAAAATTTTTCAGGTTGTAGAAAACTGATGTATAAGAAATTCTAAGCATACTGGAAAAGTTCGACACAGTGAGTCGACACCTGGAGCGCGGAACCGCGGCCAAACCCCCCCTTGGGCCGCGGTTCCGCCGCATATTTGTATCCTCACTGCATCATATTTCTCCAGTGGGCTTCTGGGCTAATTTTAGGGGTTTTGGAATATTAATGTTGGGCCCAGATTTTCTGTGAGTGCTACAGTATTGCTTGGGGGCCCACTTGTTAATTTTTGATCGATCGGATATATTAAACACATTATTTCACAGTATTTATATTATATCTGCGACCGTGAATGTCACTCGATCGGTAAATCCGGTCTAACTGCTATAGCCCGGTTAGACGGATTTGCGAACGTGACTTTCACGTTGATGTTCTGTGTTTTGCTGTGATGTTGCGGATCGGTCGTGGGGATAGGATCGATGCAATGCTAGTACAGTTTCTGTTGTATTATGTACATTTGATATTGCAGGGCGAGTGTCCGACATGTGGACTGCCGTCACTGCCTGATTGTATTATTATTTTGGGGCACGACCAGGTTGCGATCGATGTACCCGTTGTATGTATATTTTACTTTCTGTACTAGGATTACCCCGCGGAGGGGTGCACGGATAGCCGGGTTCTGGAGGGCAACAAGCCCGCATCTCATGGCATTGGGACGGAGGGGGCTTCAGTCTGGAATTGGAGGGCTATTCGCCGCACTCGTAGGGGGTACAGGTTGACCCAGAAGGGGTGCCCAAGTTACCGGATTCCGTGAAGTGCTGGGTGGTCCATTCACGGTGCTGAAGGGGGCTGCCTCGCTTCAGGTTTTGGCGGGTGACTTGCCGCGCCCGTAGGGGTCTAGGATTTCATTGCACAGGCTATCCACACGACCAGGGGAACGTCGGGTTTCAGTAGTGGCTCTGTGAAACCCGGGGATCCCAGATATCTATATTGTTCTGTGATGCTGTACATTTCTGTGATGTTGCATTTCATTTTTATCACGCCTTGAGCGAAATACTATATATTGGTATATATATTAGTAGATGTTGTATATGTTTTACATCCGCGCTAGTCCAGTCCCCGCTCTGTCGTTAGTTAGCTAACCTAACGGGTAATGACGGGACCCAGTGGCGAATGCGGATGGCATATACGTACATCAGTATATTTTCGTTCTTTGTGGTGTGATCAATTGATGGGACTGCGTTGATTCGGATCAATGCAAGTTAAAACAAACCTAATCTGATGTTGTTGGAACACTTTTCAAAAAGCTGTTATTGCAAGGACGTTCACTTTTGTTTTGCATCGTGGTATTCATTTGGAATATCCTGCTCCTCAGTCGACGAGGCAAGGGCCGAGATCCCTTCACCGGGAGTGACCCCTTGGACAGAAGTTTGCGTCAAGGCATTAACTTCACTATAGCCGATTACTTTTGCTTTGCATCGTAGTATTCATTTGGAATATCCTGCACCCCATTCTACGGGGAAAGAGCCGAGATCCCTTCACCGGGAGTGACCTCTTTAGTAAAGGTTTTCGTCACTATATTTTCTAAAAAGCTATCAGTTCCTTCAACGATATCAAGTTCATTACGTTAAAGGTTTTCGCCAGAAACCATTCGTAGCCCTCCGTCGTTTCATATGGGTAGTCAATAGTATTCAAGCTGTGTTTGTTGGCTAAAGTCAAGGCACAGTGTTTGGTAGCTGTTGGTTATTCATATGCGGCATAGATAGATGCGTTGGTTTGGGCAGTCGTATAGCCTTGTTGGCCAAAGTCAAGGGCTTGTACGGGTGGGCTCAAATTAACCTGGAGAATGACGGGCAGAACTTGACATGTGACTTAGGATTTGTTGGCCAAAGTCAAGGTCATAAGAGCATGGGGTAGAAATCACATCGGGAGTTTCAAAAGAACTGAAACTTGCCAGATATGCGCATACCTTCTGGAGTGTGATACCGTGAGCAGATTCCGTCACGTTATCATGCGATGATGGTTGGATCCCGATTCCCACTGATGAGTTGGTTTACTCCTCGGGTGACCCCGACTAATTATTCTTTCAGGTTTGGAGGAGAATTTGAGGTACAGTGGGAGGTTTCCTGATTAGATAAATTGGTAACCATTCTGATCTAGGTTAGAGTGCACGCTGAGTGTTTCTTTTCTCTCTCTCTGGCAGCGACCATTGACCCGACCCTAGACTATGACTCAGTGACCAAGTTGACCGAACCTTCTTAACGCTGGCTTTTGGATTGTCAGAGTTGCAGACCTCATTGCCACTCCTACCTTTACCCTTTTCTCCAGGACACCCCGTATTACTACGAACGTCCACTTCCATTGGACAAAACCATCGTATGGTTAGATACGAACTCGAAGGAATTTATTCGAGGATGGTTTCTGGTTCTGGAGAAAAAGAATAGGATTATTCAGTTGTCTTTTCCTTTTTTCCTTCTCTCAGGTTGCGAGTACTCCTTGGTTTAAGAGATAGTACACCTATTACGCAAATTGGATAGTCTTCTTCCAAACCTTAGGCTGGTGCCGACCGATAGGGAATGAAGAAAACCAATTAGCCTAAACGGTGTGCAGAAGGTATTAAGATTAAGACAAAGCAAGGGATTAGTAAGAGGGCAAAAGTAAATTGCGACTGATATTCACGACCAAACCAAGTATTTCATTACCACTCCCACATCACCTTTGTATTTCTCCAGGACACTCCGTATCACTACGAAGATCCACAGTTATTTGGATATTCCATCGTATGGTTATATACGAACTCGAAAGGAACTTGTTCCAGTTCGGGGATGGATTCTGGTTCAGGAGAAATAGGAATAAGATTTATTCAGTTGTCTTTTATCTTCACTTTCTCTCGCATTGCGGGTGCTCCTAGGACTAGGAAAGTACACCCATTATGCTTATTGGATAGTCTTCTTCCAAACCATAGGCTGGTGCCGAACGGTAGGGAAGGAAGAAAACCAATTGGCCTAAAGGGGTGTGCAGAAGGTAATGACTAAAGACATAATAAAGGGATTTGGAGAGGTGGAAAAGAACTATACGGTTACAGACGTGAATCTGGAAGAGGCATTACTAGGAATACCGGGATACCCCATCGAAACATTTCAATGTTTCAGTTTCACTGTGTACTGTTAAAAGAAAACTGATTTCCTAATTATCACTTGCTTCAGGGTATGTATTTACCAGGTATGATTCTCACATCTGTATGGTTTTACAGATGATGAGTGGGAGTAAGTTATTGGAAATTAAGTGACCATCCTCATTATATCGGGATTCGTTCGAATTGGTGATATTTGAGGAAGCCACCTGGGTTGTTTGCCGGTCGGCAAATATTTGGTTTTGAATATCCGCTGTTGTGCACCAATTTCAAATTGATATATCTGTACGTCTATTTTCATAGAGTGAGATATATCTTTTGATATTATGTCGATGACATTTACCTATATCAGTGGATGGTTAGGTAAGGAGTATTAAACAGCGGTGTAATTCTTCTTAACCATAAGTACAGTTTTCAACCTACGACACACAGTGAAAGAGTTGTTAGACTCGGCGGACTTATACAGAGTATTGTATGTTGTCCAGTGTCCATTAGGACAGAGGGGTTGGTCCTCATACTATGTTCTGCTTACTTTTAACTTCTCTATTTCTTAGACATGTGTTTCGTAGAAACACAGGGTCTAAGTTTTGAGGAGTTATAGGTATTTGAATAGAGTAGAGAACCAGGTGTAGCAAGTATCGGGATTCTTCAAGGTGATCGAAGATGTAGATACTTGTGTATGGTATTCAGTTGATAGTAACGATAAAGAGAAATTGCTTCTCTTTCAGGTTACTCATAATTGGAAGCATTCCTAAGTTGAGTAACGCTGATCAGCCTCTCTCCATTTAGTTAACATGCACTGGAGACAGCTGCATGATTTGAATCTGGTTCAATTAAATCAGTGCCTCTGGTTCTATATTGGATATAGTACAGTTCATATCTTAACATTGTTAAGGTACGGGGAGTTGTCCGACTTATGATTAAAACCAGACTCTGGATAACTCAAGGCACGTTTCTGTAATGGCTGTTTGTGGGTTGACCCAGGCTATGACGAGGGTTGATTTTCTACCATCTGGAAGATCAATAGTGATATTGTTCTTAACTCGCCACATTTTAAAAGGAAATGGTTATTTTTCAGAAAACAGTAGTGGGAGTATGGTAGAACTGGAAGCGATTCCAGAACCGCAAACGATTACTGAAGATTTGATAAGGAACCTAAAGATTCAATCTGGTTTGACTTTCCATTGGCCACTCCGCCGATACGGTGGGTAACTTCAGGCACCCGAGAGGTACTCCGGTAGCCTCAAGGACGGTGACAGGGAAGTTCTTGTTTACCCACACTTGCCATTGCTGTTGTTCCAGGCTGCGAGGCCCGGCAGGAGGATGAATATAACGTCGTTCTAAACTAGCTTTAGAAGTGCACGTCTATATGACTCTGCCAGAGGGTTGTCGTAGTCAGTGGGAGCAGCGGAAGCATTGGTGGACATCAGGCTTATGTCTATTTATAGACTAAAGCAGATATAGCGGAGATAGATCATCTATTTCTGATGTGACAGTCATAGGTTTAACGTCATCAGAATAAGGGATGGATCTGTTAAGAAGGTAGTAGGGTGTGATGTCCTGGTTTTGGATGACATACACAGAGTAGGAAAGGAAACTCCTATACTACGATCGGTTATATTTTGGTCGTCACACAGTGGTTTCTCCATAAGGGACTTGGACATTATATCAGACATACTGGTTACTAGATCTATGGTTTTAGATCTAGATTTGGGTGGTTTCCCAATCAGGGTACTTTGACAGCATTCTAAGAGTATTTAGAATGGACGACTCCTGGCATGGTAGTGTACCTGCAGGCAATGGAGTCACCCTCTCTAAAGGTGTCTTATAGACTAAAGTAGAGAGGGATGTGCATGATTGGCAGATCACTTGCTTAGGCAATTGAGTCAATCATGAGATGTCAAATACCACACCAGATGTTGTTCTTGCACTAGATGTAATAAGTTGACATTGATCCAATCCTGGAGAAACAGTCGGAAGCAGTTTTAGAACATAAGTGGATGTTCTAGGGATATGATAACGACAGCCTCATTGGGGAGACAATTATCATTCCAGGCTTCCAAGGTGACATCGACGACAAGGAGGTTGTCAGAGTTATAGTTTTCCTTCTGACGAGGGGCAGTGTTTTGGACAGGTGGTCCAAGGCAATACTGAGGGTGGCATGGCGCAGGATACTGATTAAGTTCAGTTGTCGATACAGTCTAAGAAGTTTGGATTTGGAGTTCATTTATGAACCAGGTCCCATCAGACATCCAGACATTCTAAGACAGGTATTGCTCATTTCGGGAGATAGCTTTCTCCGCGAACTTGAGATATAGAGAAACATAGAAAGAAACTTCAAGGCGGATCCACTCGCTGAGGCTATTCCTTGAACGCAATAGTTTCACAAACGAGCTTTGTGAGACTGACCAGTAGAGGAGTTCGGTGTTCGGTATCACACGGGCTGTGAGTATGCGACATCGCAATAATTAGCCTTGAGTGCAAGTGGGAGATTGTTGGAGGTAGTGCCCTCAGAGTCAATTATTGGATCACAGGCACGTGATTGCAATGATTGAGGGAGGACCTATCCCGGTACAACAGTCTTACTCGAGATGATAGTATGCTATCTGGTTTACCTTTATCATCGTGGACTGCTTTAGGTGACCTGACAGGTCGCTATTATACGTTGATAGAGCCCCTAGGATTCTTGCTTGACTGCCGGCAGTATGAGGGCGATCATACAAGTGAGAGCTGGAGTCTATAGGCATATCCTTAAAATGTCCCTAGTCGTGGGAGTTTCGAGACAGGGCATCGATTCTCCAGAGTAGACTAGTGTATACAGTCGAGACCCCGACGAGGGGCGGTGGCCGGTCTCACAAGCCACTGGTGTCAGTTGGTTCACCTAAGATGTATACAGGTGCTCATTGGGTTATGAGTACACCGGACAGGACTCGCTGGGAGCTTGCTAGTTGGGATTATACTTGACGTCAGATAGCAGTTCCCTGGTGACATGTGTACAGGTTAGTTCATCGACCTGGAGATCGTCATTTGTCTCGTGTGAGTTCCCACTGTACTTTGATTACTACCCTACCACGGCTCAAAGGAGTCGTGCAAACAGGTTTTAGTTGGGTACAGTCCCGAGCCAGATGGAGGCAGTGAGCGGATCTTCGGGGGTTTGTCTCTCCCGGTATTGGGGGTGAGGTCGCGCTGTGTCTAGGAGAGCCATTACACGAAGTCCTTGGCCAAGGCAGGAGATTTACTGGTAGGTATTCCAGTAGTATCTCAGGGTGTTCTGGGCTACACTCCGACACGACTTGTACCGCTTTTGGGGGTCTGACTTTTACCAACCCCCTAGGCCCGACATGCGATGCTCATAGACGAACGGACCGGACTGTACGGATATTGTCACTGACAGGCTCAGTAGGGTGTCAGGATGAGTTCGCTCATCGACGTCCCTTTTGGTCAATAGCTGGTGGCCCGTTACGTATTGGCTTATACCTCTGACGAGCTAGTGGTTAAATCCACAGCCATAGTATTGACGAGTCTTTAGAGTCCACCACACTTTCAGTTACTCAAGCTTTCGGGCGAAACGCGGTAGAGGCCGTATGGAGATATGGCAGGGTCCGATCAGATACGTGCGGTATTGCACGGATCAGGATCAGACGGTTTGTACTAGTGGTCGTATGGATATATGGCAGGGTTCGATCTGATACGTGCGGTATTGCACGGATCAGGATCGGACGAACTTTGCTAGCCGGCTTTTGGTTTAAACCGGATCCTAGTTTAGCACAGTGTAGATTTTGTCTTTTTGCATTTGTATCCGGTCGGATTACAGATGCGGGTGTGTATGCACAGTATGGGGGTTTTCCTGTAATTTATTACGGGACCAGTTTTCTGGAGTTGCCAGTTTGCATTCCGTTCCGGCCGGTTTTCCTTTGTTCTTTCCCGGCCGGACTTTTCCGTTGGAGGGGGTTATTTGCAATTGTGCAAATAACATTTGTGGAGGGGGTTTCTTGCAATTGTATTGATTATGATATCTTTCATCCATTACTTTCTTTAAATGAGATTAGAAAGGGTATGGGTTGGATTTAAAATGAAGCATGGTTGATGTTTGTTTATGGTCACCTCTTCTCATCTCCTACACTCACCTCCCTTCATGCTACATATCCACATCCCTCCACCATTCTCAATTATTATGGCCGGCTACATTTTTGAGAGAGGAGAGAAAAATGAGAGAGTTTCATTTTTGGTATGGTGGCATTATTCTTGATCTCTCTTCATGCTAGAAAAATGCAAGCACCATTTTTCTTCTTGATTCCTCCATCATCTTTCAAATGGAAACAAAACCCCAAATGAGACATAGCCTCTACACATTCTACAGCATATCTTGGGCATGTCGACTTGCCAGCTTCATGCCCGAGTTGCCTCGGTATTGAGGTGGGAGCCCGTAAAAGATACAGGCGATGTGGTGCCCTTCCGGCGAGGAGGCGACGACTGGAGTTTCCGCAGGAGATCGGGACGACGACGAGAAGACCGGAGGACTCGGATCATTCGGTATATCTCTAACCCGTCTTGTTTTTAGCTAGAACTAGTTTAATGGTCCGATCCGGTTGTTTAGTGCGCGGTGGTGCCGGTTTGCTAAGTTCGCAAAATTAAAGTTTATCACCGCTTCCGCATTTGGCCGTCGGATCGACGGCCGGGGCGCCGCCGTGCACTTACAGAAGGATGTACTTATGGACTACCATGTCCCCACTAGTATGATCCGCATCATAGTCCAGGTAGTCAAGTACACATCCTAAAGGCTTTATCAACATGTAACAGAGAGACAGAAAGTATACATGTTAAGATAAAGAGCAACCAGATAGCGTACTATCATGTCGAGCAAGAAAGTCCTACCTATATACGTCCCAGCATCCACTACAATATACATCCAATGTACAGTAATGGCCTCTAGGGCATACATATTACTAACAAGATCTCAGTGTCTTGATACTTTTTCCGGTTTGTTTTTCCACTTCATTCTTGTATTCTTGGAATTTCTCAAAGGCCTCGGATTTATGCTTCATTAAGAAGATATATCCATAACTAGAGAAATCATCCGTAAATGTAATGAAGTAGGAATAACCACCTCGCGCATGTGTAGACATTGGACCGCACACGTCACTGTGTATGAGTCCTAAGAGCTCGCTCGCTCTTACTCCGTGTCCAGAAAACGGAGTTTTTGTCATCTTTCCCATGAAACAAGATTCACAAGTAGCATAAGATTGATATTCGAACGGATTCAAATATCCTTCTCCATGTAACTTAGTCAACCTTCTCTCATTGATGTGACCTAGTCTACAATGCCATAAGAAAGCCTGATTTATTTCCGGAGACTTTCTTTTAAGTGTATTCTGGACACTGAAAATCTGAGGTTGATTTAATACGTATATTCCATTTTCTAATGTACCTGACCCAATCATAACTTGATTTAGGTGGATGTGAACCACATCTCTTGTAAAATTAAAATCATATCCTTCCTTTGATAGTAAGGGTACAGATATGATATTACAAGTCGTACCTGGTACATAAAAATAGTTACGCAGAATCAATATCTGCCCAGTTGTCATTCCAAGATGATATTCCCCCACGGATTCAGCGTTCATGCTCATTCCGTTAGCAACTGTGAGGGTCATATCACCTATCCCGATAACCCTACGGTTTCTCAGAGCCTGTAATGAATTACAGATGTGAGTTCCTGATCCGGTATCCAATACCCAGGAAGTAAGGTTAACTGACATACAGTTCTCTATCATAAATACACCCAAAGTCGAAGCCACAACATGCTTCGTATCCTGGCTACTGGCTTCTAAAGCCCTGCAATTATTCTGCCAATGCCCAATCCCATAACAATAGGAATGTCCCTCAATAGGGTGGTCCAGCTTGTCATAAGCAATGGACATCTGGACAGACTTTTGCCAGTCATATAAGTCAGATTCAGTCAATTTGTTATCTAGATGTAACTTATGTGTGGTCACAAGGTCGCTGCAATTAAGAGAGAGAGAAGAAAACATTTTTAGCATGATGCTGTTGCAAGTTTAGATTGGTTTTAAGTTTATCTAAACAGGATGGCTCCCACTATTTTTCGAATCCTTCCTCAAACCATAAAAGAAGAATTAGCCAGGACTATTCTCACCGTACTATACTTGCTTAACCGTTCAGCCAGGCCAGTGTCGATACTTCGAGGGAGGTTTTCCAACGCTTTCGCGAAGTTCCTTAATTAAATAACCTCTTTTCTCTGGGGGCGTAACCCCGCTGACACTTTTCTAGGCACCTACTTGGTTTATAGCATTGATCGTTAAGTGACGAATCTCCTGATAAGTAGTATATACTCACAGTAGGATCGGGATCTAAAATATCATCGTATGATAATGTTGAAGGAATCCTACCAACATTCATCAAACTCCAAAATGATATGCATCTCTCTGCAAATTTCAGTTTCCTTAGAAATTCCCGATGTATATTTTTGCCCCATGCTCTTATGACCTTGATTTTAGTCAACAAATCATAAGTCACATGTCAAGTTCTATCCGTCATTATCCAGGTTAATTTGAACCCACCCGTACATACCGTTGACTTTAGTCAACAAGGTAATACAACTGTCCCAAACCAACGCATCTATCTATGCTACATATGAATATCAAACAGCTACCAAACACTGTGCCTTGACTTTAGTCAACAAACACAGCTTGAATACTATTGACTATCTATATGAAATGACGGAGGGCTACGACTAGTTTTGGCAAAACCGTGAACGTAATGAACTTGATATAATCGAAGGAACTTGATACTTTTTAAAAGGAGTGGTTAAAGCTCCGCAATTAAAAATTCTGCTCTATTAAAATAACCGAGTGGTTTCTTTTAAATTTGTTCCAACGATTCAACTTTAGTTTATTTTCTTTGCATTATAATAATGCGTCCCATCATTTATCCTATCATTGCAGAAAACAACGAAAATACCACGCCCTCTTATGCCATCCGCATTCTCCACTGGGTCTCGTCATCACCCGTTAGGTTACTTAACTAACGACAGAGCGGGGGCTGGGCTAGCGCGGGTATAAAACATAAGTCACGTCTAATAACTATCATATATAGATATTATACATTCGTCAGACGCAATAATAAGCATTCCAGATCACAGATGAACTTTATTGGATATACTAGCAATCCGCATTTGCTTTGAGCCTGCAATAAAAGACGGATTACACAGTTGTGATGAATAGCCAATACCCCACCCTAGACCCCTACGGGTACGGCAAACTACCCGTCAAGTACCCGAAGTGAAGCGGTCTCCCTCAACAACGTGAGTAGGCCACTAAACACTTTGACGTACCCGTTAGTTTGTGTACCCCACCTTGGGTCTATCCTAGGAGCAAAAAACAGTAAAAAGAAATAATACAACGGTGGCTACAACTGCAACCTGGATGTGCCCCGCAAAAGAATATTACATCAAATTACATTTACATTGAATGAATGAATATTAAACACATCTCAAACCCCGGTTAATCATCACAACAGTCCAACACAGTTCATATACACAAACAGTAAACATTTCAGAAATGTGCAACCCCCTGCCAACCGTCATACTAGCAGTTAGGAGAGGTTTATGAACACATTAAACATTACAGATAAAAACCCAATTAGCAAATATCTTAGAATATCAATCGATTACCATATTCCGTGTCTACCCCAAAAGCAAACCTGCACTGAAGTAACCTGGGCAGAAAAAGAATATACAGGAAAACAAAACACTTTAAAATAAGAATTACTACGCAAATCTGAGTCAACTCGGGGTTGACTCGGCAGCGGATCCACGGCCAAAAGCACCATTTGGCCGCGGTTCCGCGGCCGTCTAGTCGAGTTTTGTCTTCGTATTTTCCCAGTATTCTTATATTTCCCTTCCGTGAATTTTAAGGTATGTCAAATAATTTTTCAGACACTTTTAAAATTAACAGAAACTTGGAATTTCCGGGGTTTTGTTTTCGTGTTTTCCGTCGATCGAACTTTTAATCAGTTGCTAACAAGCTAGTAATGGTTTAGTTGGCTTTGATACCACTTTAAGTCCATGTCACGCACCCCACGAACTTGCGGGGAGGCGGAATATATGAAAAACGATTATCAAAGCTTCGTAACACAGACTTAAGCGCATGAACCGTATCTAAACCATTGCTAACAATCTACTAGAGGTTTAACTACTCGGATACGAAGTTATACCTCACGTTACTTGTCCTTCGGGTCTTCATTGATGTCCTCCACTCCTCGTAGGCTCCTTGGAACATCGGCACCTCAACGGCCTCCTCGAATCAAAGACGATCCACTCGAAAGCTCCTACGCCAAGCTTAATCTCAAACTTGAGATAACTAGGTTGCTTAAATTGCTAATATAAGCTACCTAGGGGATATAGAGTGAGGTTATGGATGTATTAGTCTAGCTAACCCTTGATCTCAACACATGAGAGGCTAGGGTTAGGGTTTGAAGAGAGAGTGAGCTTGAGGAGAGAGAAGGTGAAGATGAGAATGAAATGAGATAATGATCTTATCATAATATATATGAAGCATTATTATTTATCCAAAAATCAAATAATAGAATTAACAACCATGCTTCATAAATATCTATGAGTGATTCATCTCCATGAGTCATTAAGCATTTATGATGCATTAATGACTTGGATGAATCACACAAATGAGTCACTAATCTCATTTAATGCAATGCCACCTTAACCCCTTAGTCACCACTCTTCTAGAAGCTTCCCGACAAATTACGAGAATGCCCATCCTATCCATGAAAACACGGAAAAACTTTAGACTGTATAAATCCAATAACCTGATGCTAGAATCTGGCTTAAACCAAAGTCGGCTAGTAAAAACTGTCCGAAAAGTCGTACGTGCGTAAACACACGTACGCGTCCGAACCCTTGTCGTAATACCGTACGACTTCAATATCGTTTCGCCTGGAGCAGGGAAACTCTCTGTGTGGGACTCTAAATAATCGACACTACGCTGGAAGTGGGTTTAACCACAGACCGCAAGTGGCACTAGCTGTACGTAACGGTCCCCAGGTAGATGTCGATAAGAAGGCCGATGAGGAAAATCATCCGAACTCCCACTAAGCCTGATGTGACAATCTTCATACAGTCCGGTCTGTTCGTCTAAGACTATCGCATATTAAGCCTAGGGGGCGGCAAGCGTTAGTCCCCTAATAGCTGTATAAGTCATGTCGGAGCGAAGCCCGTTACACCCTGAGAAGCTACTGGAACCTACCAGTATATCTTGCTTGCCCTGGCCAGGGACTTTGCGTAATGGCTCTCTGACACAGCGCGATATCATCTCCCAATACCGGGAGAGATGAATGCTATCTAACCACTACTGCCTCCAAGTGCTCGGGACTGCACCCAACTGCTACCTGTTTGCATGACTCCTTTGAGCCGTGGTAGGGTAGCAATCTAAGAACAGTGGGACACACTCGAGGAGAAGTAGCAGTGTCAAGTCTGCGGACTATGCTGTACTCATGTCATCTGGGAACTGTTAACTGACGACGGGTATAATACCAACCAATCAGTTCCCCTGCGAGTCCTGTCCGGTGTACCCGTAACCTAACGAACACCTGTATACTATCTCCAGTACGACGTACTGATGGCTGTGGGATAGACCATCTCCCCAACTGGGATGAGAAGCGTACATACTTAGTCTACTCCGGAATATCGATGCCCTATCTCGATAATCCAATGACCAGGGACCTGTATAGGATGTTGCTTACAGACTACCCAGCCCCCACTAGTGTGACTGCCATCACAACGCTGGTAATCAGGCAAAGATCCTATGGGCTCTACTAATATGTATAAGTGATACGTTACAAGAAACATATTCATATATTAAAGTAGATACAAACCAAGTAGAATACTACCATTTTTAGCAAGACTGTATATACAACTGTGAATATCCCAAGCTTCTATTAAGTAATATACATACAAGTATGATACAATAATGGCCCCTAGGGCATATACACTAACAGGGCCAAAATGCCCGCCACACGCTTGGTCATGGCAAAATGATAGCACACTCTTGAATTCATTGTCAGGGACACACCGACGAATAATCTGGTCGGGACAGTACTTAAACAGATAAGGTTCGTCCCAGAAAAAGTGTTTTACTTAGGATAACAATCGAAGTCTGTCCTGACTTGACCATTCATTCGGTAGTGGTCCTGTGGCTAAATAATTCACAATATCTGCGAACCGGGTTCGCATGATACTGTCAAGGGATTTTCATCTGGAAAAACGTCGTTGATCGGAATTTGAAGCGACGGCGAAGAAGGAAGTCGTGAGAGATGGTCGGCGACTACATTTTCATATCCTCTTTTTTCCTTAATGACAAGGTCAAACTCTTGAAGAAAGAGGATCCAACGTATCAGCCGAGATTTTGCATCCTTCTTTGCAAAAAGATGGTGAAGAGCTGAATGGTCCATGTAGACGATGACTGGAGAGCCGATCAAGTAAGGCCTGAACTTTTCTAAAGCAAACACAACAGCCAAGAATTCCTTCTCGGTTGTTGTGTAGTTCAGTTGGGCATCGTTCAGGGTTCAGCTAGCATAATAGATTACGTGCGGCATGTTATCGATGTGCTGTCCAAGGACAGCACCGATAGCAAAGTCGGATGCATCGCACATAATCTCAAATGGATACGACCAGTCAGAAGAAGAAAGAACGGGAGCAGAAATGAGTGAGCTTTTTAATCACTCGAACGCAGTCACACAGCTCGAGTTGAAGTTGAATGTCGTGTCCTTGGACAGGAAAAGAGTCAAGGGCCTAGCAATCTTGCTAAAGTCCTTGATGAATCGTCTATAGAAACCGGTATGGCTAAGGAAGGCTCGGATGTCTCTGACGCATCTGGGAGGAGGGAGATTGGAAATGAGTTCAATATTTGCTTTATCTAACTTAATGCTATTTTGCGAGATGATATGTCCTAGGACAATACCTTCGCGTACCATGAAGTGGCACTTTTCCCAGTTTAAAGTGAGGTTCTTATCTTTACACCGGGAAAGGACAGCGTCAAGATGCAGCAAACACTCATCAAAGGAATCGCCGAAAATGGAGAAATCATCCATGAAGATCTCCAAGAATTTTTCCACCATGTCTGAGAAGATTCCCATCATACACCGCAGGAAGGTAGCGGGCGCATTGCATAACCCAAAGGGCATGCGACAATATGCAAACGTGCCGAAAGGAAAGGTGAATGTGGTCTTGTCTTGGTCTTTTCCGGCGATAGGAATCTGATTATAGCCGAAGTAGCCATCCAGAAAGCAGTAGTACTCCTGTCCAGCCAATCATTCAAGCATTTGGTCAATGAAAGGCAGCAGAAAGTGGTGTTTCCGCATTGCGGCATTGAGTTTTCTATAATCGATGCATACTCGCTACCCAGTCTGGGTGCGAGTAGGGATTAACTCGTTCGCCTCATTAGTTATGACCGTTATGCCCAACTTCTTGGGGACAACATGAATGGGGCTAACCCACTGGCTATCAGAGATAGGGTAAATGATACCACTATCCAGACACTTTACGATCTCCTTTTTTACAGCCTCATTCATGACTGGGTTGAGTCTCCTTTGTGGATCCCTAGATGGTTTGGCATCATTCATCAGATGAATGTGATGTTCAACGATCAGGGGACTAATCCCCTTGATGTCCGCCATTGACTAGCCAAAAGCTTGCCTATTGGTGCGCAAGACCGCAAGAAGGGCAATGGCTTGAGTTCGAGCATTGGAGGTGAAATGATTGAAGGCAAGATTGGTGAAAAGGTCTCGAACTCAAAGGATTCCAACAGAGGTTCAAAACGAGTGTAAGCGACCGAGTTGGATGGTTCAGCTAACTCATCCGGAAATTCAAAGGATTCAAACTCGGGTGGTGATTGGCCAAGATCGTTCGAGAAAGTGAAACACTCGTAGCCATTGTCGGGAGCAGAAGCAGCAGCAGGTTCGAAGAGGAACGCACTAGTGGCGTCAAGATTGCTGTGATCGAACAAAAACTCCTCAAATTCACAGTCCTCTGGGGTGATCTCCTGGATCGAACAAACGTCTAGTATATGAGCATTAGGTTTGGAGGGCTGATTCCCCAACCTAAAAATGTTGAGTTGAATTGTCATGTTTCCAAAAGATAGGTTCATCGAACCATTTCGACAATTGATCACAGCATTTGAGGTTACAAGTAATGGTCGACCGAGTATCACTAGAATTTGATTCCGGGGGTTAGCTACAGGCTATGTGTATAAAACGATGAAGTCAACGGGGAATATGAAGTCCCCAACCTTGATTAACACATCCTCTAGCTCACCCCTAGGATGGGTGATCGATCGGTCGGCCATTTGGAGAGTACAGTGTGTGGGTTTCAGCTCTCCTACACCTAGTTGCTCATATACTGAGTACGGAAGCGGGTTAACACTGGCACCAAGATCCAAAACTGCGCAGTTGATGTTCTTATCCCCAATGGTTATTGAAATCGTAGGACAGCCAGGGTCCTTCCGTTTTTTAGGTAAAGCTTGGGTAAGAGCATCACTCAAAGCACTAGCTAAGAAAACATTCTTGGGTACCTAAGATTTCCTCTTCTTAGTACATAAGTCCTTCAAGATTTTAGCGTAGGAAAGGACTTGTTGGACTGCATCTAAGAGGGGAATGTTGATGTTAACCTGCTTAAACAACTCCAGAATCTTCTCCATTTATGGATTTTGTTTATTGGACCTCAACCGGTTTGGAAATGGAACGCTTTTAAAATTGGTTGAGACCAATGCTTGTGGAGGAGATTATGGAGTTAGAACGGATCCCAGAGCCGGTGTTTTCGTGGAGTGAGATGTGGGTCCATTCAGAGCAGAAGAAGAAGAAGAGCCTTTTGAAGAATGGAGAATAGGCTCAGAAGACGTAGAAGAAGAAGAATAAGAAGCGGTCGGGGTGCCATCATCTATCCGTATCCCAATGTCGTTGTGCAGCACCCTTTCAGATCTCAATATAGTCACGGCACTCACATTATGGTTCTTTTGTTCAAGAGCAACATGCACATTATGTGGGTGGCCAGGATTTGGGAGTGGTTGAGATGGAAGCTTCCCCTTCTCTCGCTCACTTAAAGCCGCATTCAACTGTGCAATCTGGGCTTCGATGGTTTTGATGCTTTGCCCAAGTACGGCAGTGTGTTGCACCAAAGACTGAATGGAAGACTGGATGTTGGAAGTGGATTGAATCGATTGCTTTATAAACGCCTCCAGACTTCGTTATAGCGAGGAAACCTTATCGTTGTTTGACGGAACAAAGTTGTTTTGAGGAAAAGAATTGTTGGGTGCAAAATTGTTCGTCGGATTTTGAAAAGGTTGGAGTTGGAAGGCTGCTGATATTGATATTGAGTTTGTTGCTGGGCTTGTTGTTGGGGAGGAGGAGGCCTCTGGAAATTGTTGTGGCCCTGGAATTGATGCTGGTTCTGATTCCAGGCGAAATTGGGGTGGTTCCTCCAGCCGGGATTGTAAGTGGAAGAGTATAGATCATTCCTTGGTCTTTGCTGAAAGGCAGCATTAACCTGATCCTGTCCTTAAGAAGGTGGGTTGTAAGGACACTCTTCGGTCAACTGGGATGGATCAGAACAACAAGCACAGATGGTACGAGGGGGAAGAGCAGGGGCAGGAGAAGGAGATGAAAACTTGCTCTCAATTGCTTCCAATTTTCGTGTTATTCCTACCATCTCGGCCTTCATTGCAATTGAGATATTGAGTTGATGAACTCCTCCCCTGGAGAGACCAGAAGAAGTAGAAAAAGTAGACAAAGTGTTCGGTCGTATGCTTTCCCACTGAAGCGTTTGTTCCGCGAGATCGTCGAAAAATTTCCAAGCTTCCTCGTCAGATTTGGATAGGAAGTGGCCTTGACAAATGGTCTCCAGCAACTGCTTAGTTGCTGGATTCAGGCCCTCATATAAGGTCTGGCAAAGTTGCCATCTCTCAATACCGTGATGAGGGCACTGACCAAGAAGGTCTTTGTATCGGTAAAAGCACTTCCAAATAGGTTCGGTAGGAAGCTGGGAAAATTGGTTAATTTCGTTTCGGATTCTCGCTGTGTTGTGGTTCGGGTAGAACTTTTTAAGAAACGCTTTAACAAACTCATCCCAACTAGTTATGGAATGCGACGCGGTGCTATACAGCCATTTCTCAGCAAGGTCACACAGAGTGAAAGGAATGACTCATAGCCGTATAGCATCGTCGGACAGTTGGGTTGTCTTCATCATTGCACAGACGTTCTGGAATTTGTTGATGAAGATATAGGCATCTTTGGATTTCAGCCCGTGAAATTTAGGCAACATGTTGATGAAGTAGGGCTTAATTTCGAAATATCCCCATTGGCCGGCGGAAGTAAAAGACAGGTAGGAAGTGCAGAGCAGGTAGGATAGAAACGTTCCTGGAGCGCGATTCGCTGTGGCGCTTCAACAGGTGGTAGTTGTGGGTTATTCGCACCCAGATGAGGTGGAATCAGTCCCGGGGGAGGTAAAGGGATGTTAGGAGGAAATACTGACATCTTAGAAGAAGAATTTAGTGATGATGATGGTGAAGGTGAAGGTGACGATGTATGAACAGAATCCCGGTCAACGTCGGAGTTGGCCAGCAAAGATAAGGGTGAAAGAGGCGTAGAGGGAGTTTCGACGTCTGAGTCGATCGCGTAGTCGGTAGTGACTAACATAATGCGGACTAGACGGGCACTAGTGTCCCGAGTCTAACCGGACATACACTAAACGAGTTTCGTATAGTCAAAGCGTAGAATGTGAGGGTAAGAAAACGTCAAAGGAGAAATGCGGATGAATGGTGGGTGAAAATGGGATTCTGGCGACAAAGGACAGGTTTTTATAATAGTTTTTGTGTTTTTTTAGAAAGAGTTTTGCAAAATTATGTACGGACTTACGGCACTACTTCAAACAATCACAGTCAAAACATGCACAATCATTCCTAGAGCTATGGTCCTCAAATTCCATTAGACTGCTCCTAACTGTTCCAACGTGACAAGTTGTAAGATAACCCTCAAACCGTCTCTTCACTGCCAATTGTGGCCAGGTAAGCACAAGTGAGGAAAGGAGGGTTCCGCCCACGAATCACCGTGAGATGGGCCTTTTAAAATTACCTTTCTCACTTGTCTAGCCTAAGCACCGCAAAGTCAAGTTTAGATAAACGATCGAATGCCCACAACCTTCCTCTGTCCTATTGAGCACAACTGTCCTTAGTTGACTGAGTTTAGATATTTTTTAATTAAGTTCAAGGGTAATGCGTATGCTTTTAGTGATTTTTGGGATTTTAGGAAGGGTAATGAAATCCCCACCCAATCAGTATTGGTGTTATAGCCCCTTAAAGTCGGTATTATTTATGCAAAACAGTTACAAACGAAAATCTAAAACACTTGCAAAAAATTTATTTGGCGGCGGCGCATGATTGATCTCAAAAATATCTAGTAACCGCAATCAAGAACGTCGTCGCTTTGCAGCTAGCCGGTGAGTACGGGTCGGTCCACAGGGATGTTGTGAATATCCTAGTCGCGCTAACGAGTTAATTCCGAAGGGTGTTCGGAGTTGTTATTAAATCTAAAAATCTAAATTATCCTAGGGCAATTATCTAGATCTAAATCTTGCTAGGGTTAGGTTTAGGAATGGTTTGGAAATGTAAATAAATCTCAACGCTTTCTATACCCAGATTAGGATCTAAGAGGAGTTATGGTAATTATAAATAAAGGGGATTAGATCCATTCGGGAAGGTGTTCCTTCCTCTAGGTTCTTGTCCTTCCTTTAGAGATCCTTACCCTAACCTCCATGGAAAACGCACGCAACTGGGCCTTTATACTACGGTATCACCGCTACCTCGAGGGATAGGGTGCCATAAGGCGCGGTGTGTGCGTGTATGCATGAAGTCTTATAGATTCTATGTGATGGGTAAGAAAGGGATGAGAGATCTCATCTCTCAAAAGCTCTTCCCAAAGCTAACATCTAAGGCAAGGAATTGAAATCTAAACTAGAACAATTAAATAAAACTACTTACAGATGGCTCTCTCTCCAAACATTAACGCAGGGTTGTCAGATCTGGATTCATGAATTGAAAGAGGCACTGATGCTCTCCAAAAGAATTCTAAAATTTATTAATGAAGGGAGGCATAAAGAAATTACAATGATTAGAGTTCCTATTTATAAAGAATAGAAAACCCTAGGGTTACATTTGTTTCTCATGTCTTAAATTACAAAAATAGCCCTTAGGAAATATTTTCAGAGCCGCACCCAAATTATGTAAAAATTTCACGAAGCGAGGGCACCAGAAGGCCGCGGAACCGCAGCAATGGTAGGCTTGGGCCGCGGTTCCGCGGCCCTTTAACAAGATTGAATCACCATTTTTTCTGGGCTGATTTATGTTGGCTTGGGCTTCTTATTTCTATATATCTTTTTCCATTTGGGCTTCTAGGTTGGTTCCAGATCTTCAGTGAACAATTTGCAATGGATTTTTAACCGTTCGCTTTGAGTCGATGTCTTGAATCTTGCTTTGTGAATTGTTCCTTATGTAGGCTTGATCAAGATTCTCTGTTTGTTGGTTAAAGTCCACATTTTCATCGTCTTTACATCGTTTGCACTGTTTTTTGTCCAAGAACCTGTAACCTGTAACATGTAGCAGACATGCGTCAAAAGAACCCGTTTATTTATAAAAAGAATAAGAATGGGGAATATAATAATGCAATATTATGGTGTGAACAAGTACCCCCAAACTTATCTTTTGCTCGTCCTCGAGCAAACTTATTTTTATTCACTAAAATCCTGACCACACTTTCGCAGGGAAACGCGATTGCACTGAGCACGTGCAACAAGCCGTTAAACTTCTAGGTGTCCCTAGTAGGATGAGTGTTGTCTCCTGAGGGTTTTCAGCGGATACAACCCACAAAATCCTATCAATTTGGCTTTTCGACTTTAGTTCTCCAATTAGGTTTTCTAACAAGGAATTCTATTATCGTCGACTCGTAAATTATCCACCCATATTCTTCACACTTCCTCATCATCTAACTTAAGATTATATATGTTTTATAGATTTACTTAGCTTTTCGGCATTTCTTAAGTTTTCCTTCTAGGGTTTCATCTCCACTTAGGAATTTCTATCAGCTCTATTAAAGATACAAGTTCTATTCTTCATTCCTTTCTCTTATCTAAACTCCAATCACATATCCCTACGTGTGTGTAAATATCACCCCTACACTTGGAAATTCAAATCAAGCAATCGTACTATCGTCCATTTTCCAAAACACTTATTAATTAGTGAATTTTTAAATGAAATTTGCTTACACATCCTTCATGCGATCGTTAATACTTCTTGAGGTACCAACAACCGATTACAAGATGCGTTAGCACTTTAAGGCGTACTTCCTAGTTTTGCAACACCCAAGGCTTTAGCAGTGACTCCCAAACCAGTTGGTCTAAGGCACTAGGTGATAAGGCACCCTCGCTAAATATTTTTTCTATTTTTACCGCCTTAAGTAATCACAAAAACCAGTGTCCATTTTTTTCTTTATTCACCCTTTTTTTCTTTTATTTTCTTAGTACCAAGGACTTTAGACAAGAGCATTTCAAGGTCTCTTTTACTATTCCAAGTTTCAAGGTACGTGATTGTGCAAGTTGTAGGGTATACATTTTCAGAATCTAGACTTAAGCTAGGAATTATTTTTCAAACTTATACTCTAATAAGAACATCAATACTTTTCCTTCGTTTCGACTTAGCCCAAGAAGTGAACCCAAAATTTGCCTATTTCTAAATAAACTACATGGCATATACTTTCTACCGTTAAACTTTAAAGAATGTTATGTTTAGGATTTTTTAATTCACTAAGTCTAAGATCTAGTTGTTCCTAGCCAGTTAACCTATTTGTCAAACTCAAGTCAATTAGCCAAAATTGAATACAATAATTTTTATAATTTTTGAAAATTTTCAATTTTTATGGGTTTTCAAATAAATATGCAAATGCAAAAATATGTACAAATGAATGCGAAGGAGGAAGACGTACCGAGCATACCCCCAAACTTGAACTTGACAGTGTCCTCACTGTCATACTAAACCAAGAGGGTCAAAATGTCGGCACTCCCCTGTTTATTTATTTACAATTTTTTATTTTTTATTTTTAATGTTTTGAATTTTTTTATTTTTTATTTAGAAAAAGAAAACAAAAATATATGTACATATATACAAAGGTCCCCCCCGAAACTTAAGCTTGGCCTTACACAAGCCAAAAGTTAGCACCAACCATTCAAAGATCTTATCGTGATAGTGGTATAGTTGGTGCAAGAATGGGGTGTAGAGTAAAGAAATGAGAAACACGCGAGACCGTGTGGAAAGAAGAATGGTAGAATATGGTCTCGGTGGGGGAGAAGAAGGGCGGAAAGGAGAAAGAAGGATCGCGCGAACTTGAGGGTGTAAATCGAGTGAATAAATTAACGCAATATGTGATGACCGATATGTTATAAGCGATTGCGCTAACCTATTCACCCGTCGGGAAATAGGGTCAAATCCCTCAAGATTCACAAGAAAACATGGGTACGCCGAACTTGGTATAGGAGATGAAAGCGTAACGGTCATTTGTTTGGTCGAAACAAGGGGAAAGACGAAAGGAAGTGAATTAGGGATAGTATCTTTCTCACCGTAGTAAACTGTTTCGAACTTGAAAGATTCCATTAATGGTTCGAAACTACTATAATCAACCGAGTCTGATGGCTCATCTGAAAATGTAAAGGACTCAAACTCGGGCGGTGAGTCATCAACATCGTCCGAAAAAGTGAAAGACTCGTAGGTATTATCGTCTGTGAGATTTGTGTCAGATTCAAAGGAAAAGGTTTCAAGCTCACAGTCTTCAAGCGGGGTCGGAACAATGGGAAGGAGGGAGGGTGATATAACAGTCAAAGGTTCAGGAGGATGAATTGGAAAATCAGACACATCAAACAAAAATGATTCAACCTCAATATTATCCTCGAGACTCTCCTCAATACTATCCTTAATATTTAACTCATCCATGCCATTATCATCAAATTCAAGACGTATATTAGATTCGGGAGAAACCTTTAATAACTCGGGATGATGATTTGAACATAAAATCTCAATTAAATCGACAGGTTCATCATCCGAAATATTCCCGGCGTCTATATCCTCAATCAAGTGAAAATCAATTTTCTTAGACACCTCATCAAAAGCATGGATATCTATCAATTTAGGTTCTAGATGGGAGGTGTAAAGATCGAAAGGATTAGGTGCGGTTTCACTCGAAAGGGGTTCCTCACAATTTGGCAAATCAAACACTATAAAATCACACAACTCATTTTTATTTTCAACAGGTGAACTATTTAGGGCAATTGATGGAAAACAGGAGTTGTAGGCTTCAATTGGGTAAGGGTAGGTTTGATTTGAAAATCCTCTCTCATTCTCACTCTGTCCAACTGCCGCCTCATACATTGAAAAATTTGGAGCTAGCGGGAGACTAGCTACCGGTTCACTCGGTTGCATAAGGGCGGCCATGAACGCTTCCACATTCCTCACCATTTTGTTTGTTGCAGCAATATAAGCCTCCAACGACTCTTCCAAACTAGACTTGGGTGGTGAGGGGGTTTCGGTAAAAAATTCAAAATTAGTTGGATATGTGAAACTCCCTAATGGCTGTGTAGAAACAGTGTCTAGTGAAGGTGGGAAAGTCGGGTATGACTGGTAGGAAGTGGGTGATTGGACAGGGGTAGGGTCAACATATGGATAAAAAGGTGAATAGTCGTGTTGATCCCTAGAACTGGATGAGTGGAGAGGGATGAAAGATCGACTGCGAGATTGAGCAATATGCTCAGCAATGGACATCGGCCTAGGAGTGACAGAAGGACTTGAAGAAGTGGTATCAACATATGTAGGTGGTAAAGGTTGACTCGGTTGACACAATGTGGGTTGAAAAGTCAAACTGTTTCTCCTAGACGCCTCTATTTGATCTTTCAAAGATTTTTTAGGCAAGGAAGGATCGTCTTTAAATTGACCGAACAAATTGACGTATGACGCAAAATTAGGTTCGGGATACCAAAGTTCGGCTAATAATTTATTATGTGGGGTACCCATGTTAGAAGAAGGGGAAAGAAGGAAAGTTGGTTGGTGCAAGGATCTATTTGAGGCCAAAAATTTTGCAAGTTTCTAATAAAATTTGTCCTTTTTATTTTTATTCTTTTGATTTTTTTCTCTCTTTATTTTGAAAAATTTTGTTGCAAAAAGATTTTAGAGAAAAGATATGCAACAGCAAAGTATTTTATAGAAAAGATATGCAACAGCAAAATATTACTTGCAATCTAATTTCATTTCAAGCGGGGCACAAAAATCCTGCACAAGATCGTTATTTGGAAGGGAATATATTTTTAATGTGCACAAAATCCTGCAGGGATTTTTCAGAAAATATATTTCAAAAATTACAGAGGATGAACAGAAGATCTTACAGAGCAAAGTTGGTCTGATGATGTCACTATTCCACCGCCCTTCCGCGGCAAAACGTGGCTCCCATCGCGATTTCGCGGTCACATTAACTGCACAGTGCCCCAGAAATTTTTTGGTGCGACGAATCGACAAGATGGCCGCGGTTCCGCGGCCTAAGGTGGGTTTTGGCCGCGGAAACGCGGTCGGATGGGCGGTTCAAGACTCCAAAATTTTTGTGCTCTTCTGTTAGTTAAAATCCCTTCTGTTCCGATACCCATTTTTCTGTTTCGCTTTCTGGAATTTTCCAGATCCGATTTTGTATATCCTGCAAAAATTCAACCACAAAGTATCCCTTCCAAAAATAACAACATATATATATTTTTATATATTTTTTTGATTTTTTAAGATTTTTATGATTTTTTATTTTATGATTAACCCGAAATTGCGAAAAGAAAATTCTACGCCATCCCCGGCAACGGCGCCATTTGATTGATCTCAAAAATATCTAGTAACCGCAATCAAGAACGGCGTCGCTTTGCAGCTAGCCGGTGAGTACGGGTCGTTCCACAGGGATGTTGTGAATCTCCTAGTCACGCTAACGAGTTAATTCCGAAGGGTGTTCGGAGTTGTTATTAAATCTAAAAATCTAAATTATCCTAGGGCAATTATCTAGATCTAAATCTTGCTAGGGTTAGGTTTAGGAATGGTTTGGAAATGTAAATAAATCTCAACGCTTTCTATACCCAGATAAGGATCTAAGAGGAGTTATGGTAATTATCAATAAAGGGGATTAGATCCATTCGGGAAGGTGTTCCTTCCTCTAGGTTCTTGTCCTTCCTTTAGAGATCCTTACCCTAACCTCCATGGAAAACGCGCGCAACTGGGCCTTTATACTACGGTATCACCGCTACCTCGAGGGATAGGGTGCCGTAGGGCGCGGTGTGTGCGTGTATGCATGAAGTCCTATAGATTCTATGTGATGGGTAAGAAAGGGATGAGAGATCTCATCTCTCAAAAGCTCTTCCCAAAGCTAACATCTAAGGTAAGGAATTGAAATCTAAACTAGAACAATTAAATAAAACTACTTACAGATGGCTCTCTCTCCAAACATCAACGCAGGGTTGTCAGATCTGGATTCATGAATTGAAAAGAGGCACCGATGCTCTCCAAAAGAATTCTAAAATTTATTAATGAAGGGAGACAAAAAGAAATTATAATGATTAGAGTTCCTATTTATAAAGAATAGGAAACCCTAGGGTTACATTTGTTACTCATGTCTTAAATTACAAAAATAGCCCTTAGGAAATATTTTCAGAGCCGCACCCAAATTATGTAAAAATTTCACGAAGCGAGGGCACCAGAAGGCCGCGGAACCGCGGCAATGGTGGGCTTGGGCCGCGGTTCCGCGGCCTTTTAACAAGATTGAATCACCATTTTTTCTGGGCTGATTTATGTTGGCTTGGGCTTCTTATTTCTATATATCTTTTTCCATTTGGACTTCTAGGTTGGTTCCAGATCTTCAGTGAACAATTTGCAATGGATTTTTAACCGTTCGCTTTGAGTCGATGTCTTGAATCTTGCTTTGTGAATTGTTCCTTATGTAGGCTTGATCAAGATTCTCTGTTTGTTGGTTAAAGTCCACATTTTCATCGTCTTTACATCGTTTGCATTGTTTTCTGTCCAAGAACCTGTAACCTGTAACATGTAGCAGACATGCGTCAAAAGCACCCATTTATTTATAAAAAGAATAAGAATGGGGAATATAATAATGCAATATTATGGTGTGAACAGCGCAAAGAATCCTGCAAAAAAGAAATTTTATTGGAGAGGGGAAGAGAGTTTGTTGCAAAGAATAGTTCAGTAGAGTTCAGAGGAGTGGAGAAAAGGGTTGCGATACTCACAGAGAAATTGAGTTGTCGACGTCAGAGTTTGGCCGCGGTTCCGTGGTCAAACATGCACTTGTGCCGCGGTTCCGCGGCTGTTTAGTTGACTTGAAGCTTCAAACTTCTTACCTGTGCTGACTTCAGTCTCCTCTTCTTATTTAGAGACCCTGAATCTTGATTTACTCACTGGGTTTGCTCCAGAATTTTACAGTAGACCGTTGGTTCCGTCTTGGTCCACCGCAGTGTAGCCGCGAGATATGGGTCTAACTTCCCACGTCTATGGCACTGAACTCAACCTTCTTTATATCATGCATACTTGCACAAAAACTAATAAAAAATAACAAGATGATTTTTACAATATATATATTTTTTAGTTTTTGGTTATATGTATATTCACCATTAACCCGAAATTACACAACGAAATAAACTACCGTCTCCCCGGCAATGGCGCCATTTGATTGTTAGAGTTTTTGCATGGTTAGTTAATTACCGCAATCAAGACGGTTTCGCTTCGTAGCTAGCCGGTTGAGTACGGGTCGTCCGCAGGGAGATGGGAATCTTTTTCTATGTGCTATAACGAGTTAAGTCCAAATGTCCAGGTTTGTTTGAGTTTAACTATGTGCTAAAATATATATAAAGAGAGCTTGGTAGGGTTAGGATTAGGTTAGTTTGAGATTGGAATCGCTCACTTCTTTCGTTGCCACTCTTAATATCGGTGTCACGGTAATCGGCAACAACGGGGATTAGCACAACTAGGAAGAAACTTGCGAGTACAAGCTAGGTTTTCCAACGCTTAGTTTCTTCCTTTTGGTTCTTGTACGTCCGATCATGTAGGATAGGGTGCCGTAAGGAAGGGATTGTGGTTCAATTAACGGGAGTCCGAATTAAAATGTTGGGCAAGAAAAGAGAGAGAGATTTCCTTCTTTCAAACTTTCCTTATCCTACCCTAACAAGTGAGAAACTACTCACCCATTACAAAAGAAAAGGAAAATACAACAAAAGGAGGAAGATAGAAAGAAAGGGGTTAGAAGATTACAACTAGCAATTTTAGACCTCACTTTGGTAAGGATCAAGCTTAAGCATCATTGTTGTAAGGAAAAAGAAAAATAGAAGAAGAAAGAAACAAACAACAAATAACAACAACTAGATTAGCAAATGAAAATTACAAGAAAATATAATTAATAAGGTAACAAGACAAGCATGATAAAGAAAAGAACTCTTTTATTCATCATTTCACTCATAAACCTCATTACAAGGTTTTAATGGAGAAAAATGAAAAGAGGAAGAAGAACTACAAAAATCTATCCTAAAATCTAACACAAAATAAGCACACTTCACTTGTCTTTGTTCTGGGCTATTTATAGACAGGAAACTGAAACCCTAGGGATACAATCTGGCCTAAAATGAAGTTACAAAACTACCCCTAAAGAACGATTCAATGCTGAGCTGACTCGGCCGCGGATCCGCGGCCTAAGTGCCATGTTGGCCGCGGTTCCATGGCCATGTTGTGGAATTGAGGGCTCATCTTTTCTGGGTTCCTCCATGTTGCTATTGTTTTCTGTTTGGTACACTTGGTTACTCAAAAACTCTTCAGTTTTCTTCTAGATTTCAGCAGACCAAAAAGGTCATTTGATGTGGACTTTTTGCCTTGATTTTCTTGAACTCTACGTAGAAGTCTTGGATCTCATGCTGCCCTTGTGCTTTGTGCATGAAAATGGCCATCGATTTGCCATTTTGTCTTTTAAACTGGTGTGCAGCAACATACGGATAGTGCGTGGAGACCTGTATTTATCTATGGTTGGCGGAAGTCCTGAATTTGTTGCGCTTTTTTATGAATTTCACTACTTAGAGCTGAGAACCTGTAATCTGCAATTATTTAGCAAACACGAATCAAGAGTACCTATCTATATGCAATGTGATCAAGAATGGGCGGTATAAAAATGCAAAAATCTGATATGAACAGAGCCCTGTAGATTTGATTTGATTTACTGAAATGTTTTAAGATTTGGGGGTTTAAATTAAAATTCGGGGACCGAATTTATTTAATGGGGGAAGACTGTAACATTTCAGAAAATAGAAAATATTATTTTTGGAATATAAATAATAAAATAATAATTTCACGGATATTATACGAATATATATTTGAGTTTTAGTAGAATGGTATAAGTTTATATCTATATTTTAGGAAAATATTTGGAAATTAAAATGAATTATTATTTATGGAAACATTTATTTAATTTGGGCTTTTCATAAATTATTATATAATTATTTACATACCAGTTTAATGTTTAATATGATTAGTATTTTCATAATTATGTATTAAACCAAGTCCATTTTGTTAACCATGTGTTATTGTGCCATGACATATTACATTTTTATTTTAGGTATGGTTTTACTTCTAGTTTGGTTTTTATGTTTTTCTAAAAGAAAAGAGAAAAGAAAAAGGGGAAAGAAAAAGATAATGGGGGGACAAGGAGGTATGGGTGAATGAGAGGAGAGAGAGAATGAAATGGCTACAATCATTCATTCATTCCTTTATCATTTAATTTCTTCATCTCATCTCTTCTTCATCTTCTTCATTTCCTTCTCCTTCATCTTCCTCCAACCCTTACTACCTTCCCTCCCCCCCCACAAACACCACTAAAATCATCTCAAAACCTCACATAACCTTCACAAAAACTATTCCTCACCTCATCATACACCTTATAGCATGTTCAAAATTTCATTTTGGGAAGCTTTGGCCAACTACGAATTTTCTTGAGTTGCTCCTTTGAGGTAAAACACTCACCTTTCATCAAGTTGTTAAGTTTCCTAACCTCCTATACATGTTTAGAGTTAAAAAGTTTATGTTTAGTGAACTTGGAAAATTCTAAGGTGATCTTTGTTGGATGATATGAGTAGTAGTAGTGTAGTAGAGATTGAGTTAGTGACTAAAACCTCTTTGAGTGATAGATAAAGGCTTGTGAGTGCATGTAACCTCGGTTAGAACTTTCCCGATATCGGTTTTCATTGAGTTGTGATGATCAATTGGAATCTGGTATTACCTAGGAACTCTGAAAATTTATTAGCAGATACAGTGAGATGTATAGACCAGTAGGAAGCCACCGTAGAAGCCTGAGCCCAAACCCTCTGGATATGGCCATCGTTTTACTCAATTTTACCGCAAATTTTTTAGTTAGGCCTTGAAATTTGGTTTGTAGCTTACTTACTAGATAACTAGGCCTATCATATATGCTAAAAAGTCTAATTTCACCTTAAGAAAAATCTGGGGCCGTTTTACTTAATTTCTGTCAATATTTTCCGACATTTGAAACTTGGTTTTTGGATTTTCTTGATGTAACTTGGTCGTTTGACATTCGTACGTCAACATCACTGATTATTCATAATTATTACACAATTTTACGGTCATTTTCTTTATTTTTATTAATTACTAAATGTGTTGTTTATAATTTAAGAACATATGTGGGTTTATGTGTAAAAAGATTTTGTCATATGTTTCTTAACTTATAATTAATATAATTGGGTGTAATATATGCATATCATATTTCAATAAAATATCCATGTGATTCTTAATCATTATTATTAAGATGTGCATATCATATCATATCAAATATCCTTGAATTTATTAACCATTAAGTAATTTAATTGTGAATAAAATTGGTTGGAATATTTTTTGAAATAAAATAAATACTACTAATGATTTGATTTGAGATATTGTATATGTTTAAAGGTAGCAAATCAGTTCAAGACTGCAAATAGAATTTCAGAGATCAAATCAAATCAAATTCAACAATCAAAGCAGCCAAATTTAGGAGCAAATTGAAGATTCTCGCAACTACAATTATAAAACAATATTTTCAGGATTTTATCGTCGAAAAGATCTCCTAAAATTGACAAAAGAAAGCGGAAAAAATTTGGAGACGCGATTCCACCAAACGGCGGCGGATCAGCGGCCGAATAGGGCAATAGGAGGCGGTTCCGTCAAATCGTGGCCGTTCGATGTGAAATTTCAGGGTCGTGATCGTCATTACAAGTACATCAATATTAGGGTTGGGGTTTTGTAATCCAAGTCCTATATAAAGGACTGAGCAGCAATGAATAAATGGAATCTAGGGTATCTGTAACATTTCAAAAAAAATATATTATTTTTGGAATTTAAATAAATAAAATAATAAATTTTATGGATATCATAAAAAGTATGGAGATTGGTTTTAATGAAGTAGTATAATTATATACTTATAGTTTGGAAATTAATTGGAAAATTAATAGGAATTATTGACTTTGAATGAATTTATATGATTTGGATATTTTATGAATTATTATACAATTAATTGTATACAAGTTTAATGTTAAACTTGATTAATACTTCACTAATTTTGCATTAATCTTATATATGCATCATGGCATGCAACATAACATGTTGCAAACACTTGTTACATATTTTTTGAACCATGCTTCTTTAGCATTTACATGGTTTTTGTTTTGTTTTAAATAAAAAGGAAAAGGAGAAAATAAAAGAAATGAAAAGAGAAGATATTTTGTGAGTGTGAGACACTTAGGTATGGGCAAGAGAGAGGGGGGGGGGTTCTCACCATGGCTCCTTCTATGTTTCTCATCTTCATCTTCTTCATTCTTCTTCTCCTCCCTCCACCTCCTCTACCACCCACAAACACCCCTAAATCCACACCAAAACACCATACCACCTTCACAAAAATCTTTCCCTACATCACTACAAACCCCATGGATGAATCAAGTTAAGGTTTTGAGCACTTTGGGCAACCCTAGAATTTTCTTGAGTTGCCAAATGATGTATATTCCAACACTTTTGGTTAAGTAATTGTTGGATATGTATGCCCTAGAGGCCATTATTGTATGTGTATACATGTGGATGCTTGGACATATATATGTATAGGACAGTCTTGCTCGATATGATAGTATGCTATCTGGTTTGTCTTTATCTTAACATGTGCATATGTTTTACTTGCTATTACCTATCATTGATACATGTTGATAAAGCCCGTAGGATCATTGCTAGACTACCTGCGTTGTGATGGCGATCATACTTATGGGAGCTGGTTAGTCGGTATGCACATCCTTAAACGGTCCTTAGTCGTGCGAGTATCGAGACTGGGCATCGATATTCCGGAGAAGACTAGTGTATACGTTTCTAGACCCCGACGAGGGGCGATGGTATGGTCCTGCAACCATTGGTTTTTCTCACCTAAGATCGTATACAGGTGCTCACTGGGTGTGAGTACACCGGACGGACTCGCCGAGAACTTCTAGATGTATTATACCTATCGTCAGATGGAAGTTCTCAGGTGACATGAGTACAGGTTAGTCTTTAGACCTGAGATCGTCATTTGTCTCGTGTGAGTTCCCACTGTGCTTTGTTCACTACCCTACCACGGCTCTACTGAGTTATGCAAACAGGTTTTTGTTGGGTACAGTCCTGAGTCATATGGAGGAAGTGAGCGATTGTCGGGGATTCGTCTCTCCCAGTATAGGGAGACGATATCGCACTGTGTTTGATTAGTCAGAACCATAAGACCTTAGCCAAGGAAGTTGGGATTTACTGATAGGCTGATCAGTAGTTTCCGGGATTGGTCCTGAGCCGAATTAGCACGAATTATCAGGTTATTAGGGTCTGACGTTTACCACCCCCTAGACCCGGTATGCGATACTCTCAGACGAAGAGACCGGACTGTACGGAGATTGTCACAGATAGGCTCGGTAGGGATCCAGATGAGTTTGCTCGTCGGCCTTCGTTTTCGACAGGTACCCGAGTAGCCGTTACGTACAGCTAGTGCCGCTGATGTGCTTGTAATTATGGATTTATCTAATAACTCATTGCCGGCGTACTGTCGAGTTTTTAGAGTCCCACACAGAAGGTTTCTCTGGTTCAAGAGAAATGATGTAGTAGCCGTATTAGATACGTGCAGGGTTTCGATTGATTGATGTACTTTGTACCCGGACATTCGATCGGACAGTTGGTAATATTAGACGGCTCGGGCTTGAGCCGGATTATTAAATCAGGTATTGATTTAATAATTTACATATATGTATTGCCATATATATGTTCTAGTATTATATTCTTCGTGTTATTCTATCTCTTTAGGCATTCGTGTTTTTATCCGAATGCATGTATGTATATACAGTAGACTGTAATCCGTATTATGTTACGGATAACATTCCAGAAGGTGGCCATCTCATTATGCTTTTTCCATTTATTCTTTAAATGGAAATGAGGTGTAAAGTGTGAGGTGAGGGGAGTATGGTGAGGACCATGCCTCAATAGTTGACAAATGAATTCTTTATTCATTTGTGGCAACTATTGAAGCATGGGTCACATTGTTTATTCATGGATATTCATATACAAAACCATTGTGGGATTTTTTTCTCTCTTATGGTTGCTCATTTCTTTTATGCTCACCATTTTTGCTTCACTCTCTTCTCCTTCTCTTGAGTTCCTCCACCTTCACCATCTTTGTCCTCTCTACACTCTCATATGTTGAGAAATAAAAGAGGAGGCTAGATAGAGAAAGTAAAACACTTAGAACTTCACACTACATCCTTAAGATCTTGGATTAGCATCCCAAGTTCCCTAGTTGCTCCTTTTGTTACTTAGCAAGGAGCTACAGCCATTGATCATATCCCTCGGGTGGATCATCTTCGACAGAGGAGGACCGAAGAGCAAGCTCGATCCCGAAATACCGATGGAGTGAGCAAAAGAGATCAAGCGCGATCATGGTGGCCATTTGGAGCGAACGATGAGGAAAGAAGACCGAAGGACTTGGATCATTTGGTGAGACTTCTTTTCATAGTAGTTAGCTCTCTTTGTTTAGCTAGTTAGGTTTATAGAAAGATCCATTTTAATTGGGTTATTCTAGCGCCGTTTTTAAACTCGTAGAAAAATTTTGTTCCGCAAATTGCCATGGATGATGGTTTGGGCGTTAGAGTGACCCAACATGGTATCAGAGCCACTCATAAACCCATACTAGCTAGTTTAGACGTGTTTAAAATATCGATCGACGGAATATTTCGAAATTGAAATTCAAAAATCATGCATGCTACCATTTCTAAAAAGTGTTCAAAAAATTATATAGAGTGTTTCAAAATTCCGTGCAGGCTATTTTAGAAGTACTGAAGAAATTTGATAACACAATTTTCACATATGGGCGCGGAACCGCTGCAGAACATGCCTGTTAGCTGCGGTTCCGCAGCCGAATAGAAGCATCTGTGTATCAAAATTCTTCTGGTTCTTCTCTGTGATGACCTGTGATTTTTGAGATGTATGTTTTTGGCCCAGATTTGTTTGAGTGCTGGATTGCTCTTGGTGTCCTATTCGGAAAAATTTAGTCGATCGAAATTTTAAAATACGTGTGATTATCAGTACTTAGATTAGCATCTGCAACCGTAAATGTCATTTGATCGGTATAACCCGTCTAACTGCTATATATTCTCTTAGACGAGTTTGCAAACGTGGCATTCACGTTGATATTCTGTGATTATACTGATATTGCGGTTGGATTGTCGTGGTGGATAGCCGGTGGTGCAATGGTTTAGTACAGTTTATATTCATTTATACATTTGTTATTGCGGGACAAGCGTCCGACATGTGTACTGTCGTTTCCACCGTGTTGTATATTATTTTATTAGGGCACGATCGGGTTGAGGTCGATGTCACCTTTGTACATATTTTCATTTTATGTACTAGGTTTACCCCGCGGTGGAGTGCTCGAATAGTCGGTTTCTAGTGGGCAACAAATCCGCATCTCATGGCGTTGAGATGGAGGGGCTTCACTCTAGAATTGGAGGGCTATTCGCCGCACTTGTAGGGGGTATAGGATGACCCACAGAGGGGTGCACAAGTTACTGGATCCCGTGAAGTGCTGGGTGGCCCATTGGGGTTGCCTCACTTTTGGGATTGGCGGGTAACTTGCCGTGCTCGTAGGGGTCCAAATTTCTATTGCACGGGCTATCCACACGACCAGAAACGTCGGGTCTCATTTGCGGCTCAAATGAAACCCGGGGTTCAAAGATTATCCACCATTCTGTATTGCTTGCTGAGATTCTATATTGTTGCTTATATCATGTCTGGGACTAATGTTATATATATTTATATATATACTAGTAGATGTTGTATATGTTTTGCACCCGCGCTAGTCCAGCCCCCATGCTAGTCCAGCCCCCGCTTTGTTGTTAGTTAAGTAACCTAACGGGTGATGATGGGGCCCAGTGGAGAATGCAGATGGTATATACGTACATTGTATTTTCGTTCTTTTCTAGTGTGATAGGCTATATATGATGGGACCACATTAATTTTAATTAATGCAAGATAATAAACCTAAAAGATGTTGTTGGAAAAAATTTCGAAAAACTATAGTTATATTCTTTCGCTTTCCATAGTGGTATTCGGTCATGAATATGAAGCACCTCATTCCACGAGGCAAGAGCCGAGATCCCGTCGCAGGGAGTGACCTCTTGAGCAAAAGCCTATACTGTAGATTACCCGGTTTTCTTCAAAACCACATGTTTCCAAAAGCGGAGCCTAAACCACTCCTTTTCAAAACAACTCAGGTTCCTTCAACGATATCAAGTTCATTACGTTAAAGGGTTTTTTTACCAAAAACCCAGCCGTTGCCCTCCATCTTTTCGAATTGGTATTGCTTAGTATTCGTGCTGTGCATTTCGATCTTTAGTCGAGGCGTAGTGTTCGGTAGCTATGTAATACTTTTTCGTTGCATGTTAATGTGATTGTTTAGGACAGTCGTGCGATCATTTTGATCTTTAGTCAAGGCTCGTACGGGTGGGTCTAATGCAATCAAGATAATGACGGGTAGAACTTGACTAGGACTTTTTGACATTTTGATCTTTAGTCAAGGTCACTTGGATCCTAGGGGCAAAAACCACATCGGGAGTTTCAAATATACAGGAAACTTACTGGTGTTTCATACCTTCTGGAGTGTGGTAACTAGAGTGGCTTCCATCTATGTTATCATACGATGATAGTTGGATCCCGATCCTACTGATGAGTAGGATTACTGATGGGAAATTATTTCACTTAACAATCAATTCTATAAACTAAGTAGGTGTCTAGAACGGTGTTAGCGGGGCTACGCCTCTAGGGAAAAGAGGTTATATAATTAAGGAACTTCACAAAAGTGTTGAAAAACCTCCCTCGAAATACCGACACTAGCCTAGCCGAAAGGTTAAGCAAGTATTGTGATGTGCGATTAATCCCAACTAATTCTTCTTTTAAGGTTTGAAGAAGAATTCAAGGAAACAGTGGGAGCCATCCTGATTAGATAAACTAATAACCAATCTAATCTTGCAAGAGCACATGATGAGTGTTTCTTTTCTCTCTCTCCAGGTAGCAACCACTTTATGCCTTAAACAAGATAATAAAATGTATCGCTTGACCGATCCGAATTCTTATTCGGGGTTGGAGAACGTCGGTTCGGCTCTAACTTAAGACAACAGTCATGAGTATGAGTAAGAGAAAGAGGAATGCATGAATTCCTTGATTACCCCATCGAAGAAGAAGCATAGTATCGCATCTTCTTCAGGTGTTCTTGTTATTGAGAACTGTTTTTCGGTCAGTACTACTTCCAGGGTACTAGATACCAGATCAGGATCTCATATTTGTAATTTATTGCAGGGACTGAGAAAAAGTAGGATAGTTGGACCTGATGATATATCCCTCAGAGTAGGGAACGGAGTACAAGTTGATGCTTCTGCTGTCGGTGAATATCACCTAGCATTGCCAAATGGCAATACTATGATTTTGATTAATTGCTACTATGTACCTTCCATGGTTAGCAACATCATATCAATTTCTTTACTTGATAAAGATGGATATAAGTTTGTTCTTGATAGAAATATCATGATCATTTACCTTAATCAGGTATTGGTTGTAGAAGATACACTATGTAATGGTATCTATGTTCTTAATCAAAACAAAGTTCTCAGTATACAAAACACACGTAAGAGGAAGAGTTCAGAAGTGAACGAATTTTACTTGTGGCATTGTAGACTTGGTCATATCGGAGAGAAAAGACTAAGTAAGTTGCATAAAGATGGACTTTTGGATACGTTCGAATTTTCGTTTTATGAAACTTGTCATTCTTGTCTCAAGGGAAAAATGACCAAATCTCCATTCACCGGACACAGAGAAAGAGCAGAAGAGCCCTTGGGACTCATACACAATGATGTATGTAGTCCAATGTCTATACATGTAAGGGGTGGGTTCTCATACTTCATAACATTCACTAACGATCTCTCTAGGTTCAGATATGTGTATCTTATGAAATACAAATCTGAAACTTTTGAGAAATTCAAAGAATTCAGAAATGAAGTAGAGAACCAGACTGGAAAAAGTATTATGATCCTCCGATCTGATAGAGGAAGGGAGTACTTAAGCACGGAATTCCTAGAATACCTAAAAAAGAATGGAATTCTCTCTCAACTTACTCCTCCGTATACACCATAGCACAACGGTGTATCGGAGAAGAGGAACTGTACCCTATTGGACATGGTTCACTCCATGATGAGTAATGCCGAGTTACCTCTTTCATTTTGGGGACTTGCGCTTGAAACAGTAGCGTATCTATTGAATCAGGTCCCATCCAAATCTGTGCCTAAGACTCCATATGAAATATGGAGTGGAAAGAAACCATGTCTTAAATTCATTAAGATATGGGGTTGTCCGGCCTCTGTTAAAAAACAAAATCTGGACAAACTTCAGGAACGTTCAGTTTTATGCAAGTTTGTGGGATATCTGAAACACTCGATGGGATATCTATTCTACCACACTGAGGAACAGAAGGTGTTTGTAACTCGCCACGCCACCTTTTTAGAGTGGCAATTTCTTGTAAAAGAAACTAGTGGGAGTATGGTAGAACTGGAAGAAACTTCTGAACCACAAAATGTAACTGAAGATTTGGTGGGACCGCTAGATTCAGTAGTCGCAGATGAACCTCATTCACTCCGCAGATTTAGTAGGATTTCTCATCCGCCTGAGAGATACTACGATTTTCTCATAGACGTGGATCGAGAGGATTGCATCTTGGAAGAAGATGATCCTACTAGTTTCAAGCAGGACATTATCAGTAGGGACTCTGATAAGTGGATGGATGCTATGCGGTCCGAAATGGAGTCCATGTACACCAATAAAGTATGGACCTTGGATATTGCTCCACCTGGGGTAAAACCCATTGGATGCAAATGGATCTACAAAAAGAAATTTGGTGTAGATGGGCAGGTGGAAACCTATAAGGCTAGACTTGTTGCAAAAGATTTTCGTCAAAAACCAGGTGTAGACTATGACGAAATCTTTTCTCCAGTGGCAATGCTCAAATCCATTTGGATCCTACTTGCCATTGCTTCCTTCCATGACTATGAGATCTAGCAGATGGATGTAAAAACGGCTTTTTTAAATGGAAATTTAGAAGAGTGCATTTATATGGATCAGCCAGAAGGTTTCGTAGATAGTGGGAGCAGCGGGAAATTGTGCAAGTTGCTTAAATCCATTTATGGATTAAAGCACGCATCGCGGAGCTGGAACATTTGTTTTGATGAAACAGTCAAGGGATTTGACTTCATCAAGAACGAGGATGAGCCTTGTATATATAAGAAGATTGTAGGCCGAACTGTCGTATTCCTAGTCTTGTATATGGACGAAATTCTTTTGATAGGAAATAACATTCCTATGCTACAATCGGTCAAGCTGTTCTTGTCACAAAGGTTCTCCATGAAGGACCTGGGTGATGCTTCGTACATTCTGGGGATTAAGACTACAGAGATAGATCCAAGAGATTACTGGGACTTTCGCAGTCCAGGTACATAGAGACCGTACTAAATAGATTTAGTATGGAAGATTCCAAGCGCGGTAACATACCCGCATTGCATGGAATCACCTTCTCCAAAGAGATGTCTCCTAAGACTGATGAGGAGAGAGTTCGTATGAGCAATATACCCTACACTTCGGCGGTAGGATCTATAATGTATGTGATTCTATGTACCCGACCAGATGTAGCTTACGCACATAGCGTGGTGAGCCGGTATCAGTCTAACCCAGGTGAGAACCACTACACAGCTGTTAAGAACATTATGAAGTACCTGAGGAGGACTAAAGAACTGTTCCTGGTATTCGGTAATGGGGGCCTCCAGGTGTATTCTTTTACCGATTCGAGCTTCCAGAGTGACAAGGACGATAGAAAGTCTGTCTCGGGTTTTGTGTTTACCTTCAACGAAAGGGCGGTCTGTTGGAAGAGTTCCAAACAGGACACCGTCGCAAACTCGACGATAGAGGCTGAATACATTGCTGCCAACGATGTCGCAAAAGAAGTTGTCTGGATTAAGAAGTTCAGGTGATTCTATCTATTGTTAACCCAATACCTGTGTATTGCGACAACAATGGAGCTATGGCTTTAGCAAGGGAACCACGGTCCCATCAGAAATCCAAGCACATCTTGAGGCGGTATCACCTGATCAAGGAGATCATTGATCTCCGGGAAATCGAGGTACGGAGAGTGGACATAAAAGACAACACGGCGGATCCATTTACCAAGGCCTTTCTTCAAGTACAGTTCGAGAGACTTTTTGAGATGTTGCGTATGCGGTATGCCAACAGCTGGCCTTAGAGAAAAAGTTAGGTAATCGGTATGCCAATATATATGGCATAGTGCAAGTGGGAGATTCTTGGATATATATGCCCTAGAGGCCATTATTTTATATGTATACATGTGGATTCTTAGACATATATATGTACAAGACAGTCTTGCTCGATATGATAGTATGCTATCTGGTTTGTCTTTATCTTAACATGTGCATATGTTTTACTTGTTATTATGTATCATTCATACATGTTGATAAAGCCCATAGGATCATTGGTAGACTACCTACATTATGATGGCGATCATACTTGTGGGAGCTGGGTAGTCGGTACTCACATCCTTAAATGGTCCCTAGTCATGAGAGTATAAAGACCGGGCACCGATATTCCTTCTCGATAATCCGGAGTAGACTAGTGTATACGTTTCTAGACCCCGACGAGGGGCGATAGTATGGTCCCGCAACCTTTGGTTTTTTTCACCTAAGATCGTAAACAGGTGCTCACTGGGTGTGAGTATACCGGACGGACACGCCGAGAACTTCTAGATGGTACTATACCTATCGTAAGATGGAAGTTCTTAGGTGATATGAGTACAGGTTAGTCTTTATACCTGAGATCGTCATTTGTCTCGTGTGAGTTCCTACTATGCTTTGATCACTACCCTACCACGGCTCTACTGAGTCGTGCAAACAGGTTTTGGTTAGGTACAGTCCCGAGCCACATGGAGGGAGTGAGCGATTGTCGGGAATTCGTCTCTCCCGGTATAGGGAGTCGATATCGCATTGTGTTCGATCGGTCAGGACCATAAGACCTTGGCCAAGGCAGTTGGGATTTACTGATAGGCTGATCAGTAGTTTCCCGGATTCGTCCTGAGCCGGATCAGCATGATTATCGGGTTATTAGGGTCTGACGTTTACCACCCCCTAGACCCGGTATGCGATACTCTCAGACGAAGAGACCAGACTGTACGAAGATTGTCACAGATAAGCTCAGTAGGGATCTGGATGAGTTTGCTCGTTGGCCTTCCTTTTCGACGGGTACCCAGGTACTCGTTACGTACAGCTAGTGCCGCCGACGTGCTTGTAGTTATAGATTTATCCAGTAACTCACTGCTGGAGTACTGTCGAGTCTTTAAAGTCACACACAGAGGGTTTCCATGGTTCAGGTGAAATGATGTAGTAGCTGTATTGGATACGTGCAGGGTTCCGATCGATTGATGTACTTTGTACCCGGACTTTCGATCGGATAGTTGGTAATACTAGCCGGCTCGGGCTTAAGCCAGATTATTAAATCAGGTATTGATTTAATAATTTACATATATGTATTTCCATATATATATTCTAGTATTATGTTATTCGTGTTATTCTATCTTTTTGGGCATTCGTGTTTTTATCCGAATGCAGGTATGTGTATACAGTAGACTGTAATTTGTATTATGTTACGGATAAAATTCGAGAAGGTGGCCACCTCATTATGCTTTTCCATTTATTCTTTAAATGGAAATGAGGTGTAAAGTGTGAGGTGAGGGGAGTATGGTGAGGACCATGCCTCAATAGTTGACAAATGAATTCTTTATTCATTTGTGGTAATTATTGAAGCATGGGTCACAATGTTTATTCATGGATATTCATATACAAAACCATTGTGGGTTTTTCTCTCTCTCATGGTTGCTCATTTCTTTTGTGCTCGCCATTTTTGCTTCACCCTCCTCTCCTTCTCTTGAGTTCCTCCACCTTCAACATCTTCGTCCTCTCTACACTCTAATGTGTTGAAAAATAAGAGAGGAGGCTAGATAGAGATAGTAAAACACTTAGAACTTCACACTACATCCTAGAGATCTTGGATTAGCATCCCAAGTTCCCTAGTTGCTCATTTTGTTACTTAGCAAGGGGCTAAAGCCATGGATCACATCCTTCGGGTGGACCATCTTCAACGGAGGAGGATCGAAGAACAAGCTCGATGGAGCGAGCAAAGGAGATCAAGCACGATCATGGTGGCCATTTGGAGCGAACGATGAGGAAAGAAGACCGAAGGACTTGGATCGTTTGGTGAGACTTCTTTTCATAGTAGTTAGCTCTCTTTGTTTAGCTAGTTAGGTTTATGGAAAAATCCGTTTTAATTGGGTTATTCTAGCGCCATTTTTAAACTCGTAGAAATTTTTTGTTCCACAAATCGCCATGGATGATGGCTGGGTCGTTAGGATAACCCAACAGCAATTAGCTTTTCTACCCACCTATTGTAGTTTAGAGTTAAACTAATATAGTTTAGTGATGTCAGAAAATTCCAAGATGAGGTTTAGGAGATTTTATGAATTGTGAAAGTGTAATTGATGTTTAGTAGAGGTCACAAACCCCTGTAGTGTTTGATTTATGGGCTAAACTGGAGACTAGACCCCAAACCATAAATTTGGAAATCTCCGATATCGGGTTTGTGAGAAATTGTGATGATATATAAAGATCTGCTATGACCCGGAGACCCTGAAAAATATTTAGCAAACACAGTGAGACAAGCAGGCCACCTAGAAGCTACCATAGAGACCCGAGACCCCATCTCCCAAATATGGCCGTAGATTTAACTTAGATGGCCGCAATTTGAGGCCTGGGTACGATGTTATTGCCTCGTGCTTGGTCCATGGCTCTTATATCTTGTAATTAGACCTATCTTATATGCAAAATTGTCTAATTAAACCTAGGGTAAAATTTGGGAGGTTTTCCTGAGCTTGCTGGGTTCCTTAGCACCCTCATCATGTTTTCTAAGGCATCGGGCATGCAATTTTAAAAATCCTAGAGTGCTAAGCAACCCGGAATGAGGATCTAACTAGATAATTAGGGTTAAGCTATATAGGTAAACATCTTTACTCTAAGTGAACAAGGAATACAACCTTTGTAGACCGGTCCTTCACTTTTAAAGCTCCGTATAGTAGTCCCTTCGCTCCAAGTAGTAGTCTCCCGGACTCTCGTAAGGCTCCACTAGGCGAAAGGAATCTTGCTTGAAGAACTTCGAGGCCGAAGATGATCTACGTCGAGGAATCTCCAACTCAAGCTAGCTCTTCACTAATTGAGAATTAGTGAAGCAAACAACCTATACTAAATGGCTAGTCTAGTGTAGATTGGTGAAGTAGGAATTTTGCTCACTTTAGAATAATTTTTCTCACTCTTTTTCTTCATCTCACTTGAAGCTAGAGAGCAAATGGAGGAGATGAAGAAAATGATCTCAAGAATAGAATAGCAACCATGGGTGAGAAAATATCATATACAACTCATGTAGAGACTAAACCATGGCTAAAGATAATGGTTAGGTTAATAAATATCTAGAGTAAAACAAAATTAGTAGACTAAGTCAATGGTTTCTACAAGCTTCTCCAAGCTTCAAGCCATGACTAATTTCCACCTAATTTTGTTTATCCCTAAAGAAATAATTACCCACATTATCTTAAGTGTGGTGTGAGTCTCATACACCCATGTATAATGTATCATCAAGCATGACACAAAGAAATAATACATTAATATATATCACATATATATTAAATGTATAAAGAGAAAACATTTTCTTAAGTGAGCTAATATTAGTTAATGTATATTAATATATCAAATATATAATTACAAATTAAATTATTAAATCAACACTTGATTTAATAACCCAGCTGTATCACATACAACCGACTAATATCATTTATATGCATATCACATATACATATAACATATCATTGAATTAACACTTGATTCAACAATCCGGTTATATCATATATAACCTGTATCGTGAGATTGGAATACGGTATCACATACACGTATTAATCTTGGTCCCGCACATATCACATATATGCCCTACTTCGTTTCGCATGAGCTAGGAAACCTCTGTGTAGGACTCTAATGACTCATCAATACGCCGGCAGTTGGTGATGATCATATCAGTCACCCACAAGCCTTCACCGGTACTAGCTGGACGAAACGGCTACCCGGGTATTGAGCGATCAGAAGATCAACAAGAAAGCTTGTCCATACTCCTGTGAATCCAACAACAACACTACCGTACAGTCCGGTCTCTTCTTCTGATATGTCGCATATCGAGTCTAGGGGTGGTAAACGTCAGAGCCAGATAATTTAATAAGTCATGCCAATATGAGGCTCATAACGGGTCGAGAAACTATTGATAACACTTACCAGTAAATCTCCGTATCATCCTTGGCCAGGGACTTCCTGTTATGGCTAATCGAGCATAGCGCAACATCAACCGCCAATACCGGGAGAAACGAATCCCCTCCTATCGCTCATTGCCTCCATGTGACTCGGGACTGTACCCAAAACCACCGTTTTGCATGCTCTCTTGAATGTGGTAAGGTGAAAATCAAAGCACGGTGGGAATCACACAAGACTCTATGACGATCTCCGGTCTACAGACTAACCTGGACCAGTGTCACCAGAGAACTGCTATCTGAAGTTAGGTATAATACCATCTAGGAGTTCTCGGCAAGTCATGTTCGGTGTACCCAGTCTCTACTGAGCACCCATATACAATATTTGATGTCAAACACCAATGGATGTGGGATCATCCATCGCCCATCATGTGGGTCAAGAAACGTATACGCTAGTCTACTCTGAAATATCGATGCCCCGTCTCGATACACCCACGACTAGGAACAATTAAAGGATGAACTTATGGACTACCATGGCCCCAGTAGTATGATCTCTATCATAGTCCTGGTAGTCAAGTACACATCCCAAGGGGTTTACCAACATGTGAGAAGTCTACATGTTAAGATAAAGAGCAACCAGATAGCATACTATCATGTCGAGCAAGAAAGTCCTCTCAATATATGTTTAAGCATCCACTATAATATACAATCATGTACAATAATGGCCTCTTGGGCATACATACAACTAACAGAGCTACTTTTTTCATTTTGCGACTTTTAATGACTTGAGTTTTTGTATTTAGGTTTTGACTCGGTCGTTTGACGTTTGTACGTTAACGTCGAGAGTTGTTTGGTCATTCTTGCATGCGTAGGCCGTAGGTTCTAACCTATGTGCACACCATGTGTCATATCCGTTTTAGTATTCGATTCTTATTTACAATACGATATGCTTGAACTGTAGGTACCTTCGCGTGGACTTCGGGACGAAAGGGAGAGCAATGCATCATCGACTTCGGCAAGGCGAGGATTATAGGAGAGTAGATGTATATCTACGGGGGAAGTTAGGTGGATGGTGTATAGCACCCCCGCAACCGTAGATTAAGATGCTTATATATTTATATATGTATGTCAATGCGAGATGGATACTTAGCAAATAGGGTTTCTAGGAGACTATAGGTTAGATTAAGCATACTCATAGGAAGGTCTACCCTTAGTGTTATTTCCTTAGTCGTGAGCCGTTAGTTTTATTTTGTTGCGCGCGCGCGTGCACACACACTTGATATGATATGTGTGTATATGTATATATGTGTATATATATGTATATATATGTGTATGTGTGTGTGTGTGGATATGTTGATATATATAGTATACATATACGTGTAAGATGAGGATATGATATGTTATATGGTTTTGAGTCGATATGATCGGATATGATGTCAAGAGATTATGATATACGATTTGAGTTTAAAACATCGTATACAATATGATATTTATTAAAGGATCATCGGGCGATATATGCATAACATGTGATAACATGAGATAATAGATTGTACGTGACTTTGGATCCGTACCCTTGATTATGATATTGTACGACGAATAATACCGTACGAACTATATTGATATATATGCTATTTGACCCGTACCCTCGATTTTGAGGATGCCGTACGACGGATTTTACCGTACGAGATATATTTATATGATGATTGATCCGCACACTTGACTCGAGGATGCCGTATAATGGACTATACCGTACATGATGCTATGAGGCTGGATCACCGACAACTAGATCGACTCGGAAAATGTTATAGATTTCTTATCACCTTCGACTCGGTTCTTAGTTTAGTCTTTTAGTTACTAAGGTAGATGTTAGATTAGACTTGAGTCATACCTATTTTCAAAACTAACGAATCATAGGTATTTTCAAAGGGTAATCCGAGGGATGCTACGGATTTTTCAAAAAATATCTTTTTCTCTCAAAAACCGTAGCCCCTACTTTTCTAAAAACAACGATTTGTGCTGTTTTAAATACGTTAATCGTATGGCTCGTATATATATATATATATTACACACACACTTTATTAATGTTGTGTTTACTGTTTACTTTCTTCTATTCTTATGTTATTTCTCATTGCATCGTATATATACATGTGTTTCCATTAGCTGTTATGATCTCATCTGCTAGGACACCTTCACCATTACCGATGATGCGTATGTTGCACGTACACTTGCTTGCTGGCTCACACACATCAGCATCGGTAATTTCCATGTCACGTACAATTTAGTAAATTTTATTTCACTCGTATAACCTGATAAATTGTAGCTTAGCAGTATTGTTTAGCGTTCATGATCTCACATGCTAGTTTAGACTTTGCATTTCTTACTTAGATGTCATATGCATTTATATACATACATTGTGGTTATGCACTGTAGATTGGCTCTATGCCGGTATTCATTTTCTTATTATTGACTTATGATTATGAGATTTCTGGATTTGGGAAACCGCATGTGAATTTGAAAACTTATGCTCAATTTAAAAGAAAAATGTGGTTTCTCATGATTTGATGTGTGGCGTCCACCATGAGATTTCTCAGTTCTGAGCATATATGTATAGCCGATTCGAGGAGCGAGGAGACACCGTTTGCGGGTATATGGTGGACCCGATGCGGTACCCCGGGGCAAGAAGATCGTATAGAGAGACGTTGAGCCCGCAGGGGAGCACTACCGACCGGTGATAGTTTGGCGTGGCGGATATCCGTAGGATACTGATCGTAGTCATGAGATCAGATGATATGGGGCTGATTCGGACAAACGGAGCCCGAGGTATGAGGATTATCGCTGATGGACACAGTTTTCATGATGTTTTCAAGTGTCGATACTGGGCACTCAGGTTTTATCATGATTTTGTGTGTCATTGCTGTACATACCCACCTGATGATGCATTTATACATGATACACATGACATGCAGTTACTTTGTGACACGAACACGAGTAGTTGTTATTACACATATGCTTATATTATTACCTTTTCTACTACTTGATGTTATCGTGTTATCGTTATTACTATATTATTGTATGACCTAGGAGAGCGTCAAACATTTAGTTTCTACTCGGTGATGTCTTCTACTCACGAGTTGGCAACTCACCCCCGTTGTGCCACAGTTTTCTTGCAGGTTTGACCGCACAGGTACCATAGCGGCTTGTTAGCACACCGCCTTCCTTTCGGGTGAATTGCTTTGGTAGGTGGGGTTCACTTGCATTGTGACCACCATTGTATTTGTATATTTACTCAGTTGTATCTAGTTAAAAGCTTCATCAACCAGACTATGTATATTCGTAGACCTAGAAACCCTAGATTGTATATTCTTTCAGACTTAGAGTTGTGCTCATGTATTTATTCTTTATTCTGGTTTTCTTGATGATGTTTTGATTTCCTTTCTTTATGTGTTTGATCTTCACCTCAGGGCGTCGTATATTTATATCTTTGTGTGGTTGTTTCCGCCAATTGGGGAAGAGCTAGCTCCCTCTCGGGGATGCCTATTATTATTATTGATTGTATTGTTTTCGGGTTAGAATTTACAAAGAAGATGCTTCCTAAATTTCAAACGACAAAAAATGTTTTCAAGATAGTTACAAAACATTGTATTTCATATGATATTACTTATATTTTAAAGAAAGAACCTGATTTCATTAAACCTTTATATCAAAACTTCACCTCCACTATTTTCCCTAAAAAGGTTTAGATTTCTTGGCTTTTGGTTTACTTGGGATAGGTAGAGTTCTATAGACTTCACATGATTCAAGTGACAGCCATGTGCCTTTTCCGGGTCATGACAAAGTTGGTATCAGAGCGTTAGGTTTAACCTTGGCTCGAATCTAGGTTTGACTATGCGGAGTCTAGGGTGTATATATATTTCGGAACCTAGGCTTGACCTTACGGAAGATAGACTTGATTGAGTGGGTATTAGACCCGAACTTTCGTCGCATAGGTTGACCTTGATTGATGGAGTAGGTGACTTAAGTAGAATGATGTACTATGTATATGTTCCGCGGCATACTTACGATGCGCTACTTCTCTTAAGTAGCCTTAGAATGTACATTTCTTATATACCGTATTTCTATTCGTTCCTATGATCTATCCTCATCGATACCGGATCGTGGTTTCCATTACCTTGGCTATATGAGCAGAGAGAGCTATGGCTAGAGATGCGGTCAACACGAACTTGTCAGGGATGAAGATTGACCAGGATGTATTCCGGTGACATACGAACGCATTGATATATTGTTTTACTAGGATTTCCCGTTGACACGAGCGTTCGGGGTCTGCACCAGAGGATCGGGCCATTGCTAGAGGCCAGCCAGATTGTGAAGGCTATTAAGGTACCGTCTACTCCAGATGATTGAGATGTTGTCTAACGTGCGGACAGATAATCTAGTTGTTGCTGAGTTTGATAAGATATTGCCCCCAAACCCTTGAAGCTAATGCAGCATGAGTTTACAGGCAAGGACATGATGGAAGATTGCTAGTCACCCCTAGATAAGTGACTAGGATAGTTTGTTCGTTTGGATGCTCCAATACGAGGTCATCAAATCAACCAGCTTCAGTTAGAAGCGGACCTCACATAGATGTGTTGTGAGTCGATCGAGAAGGGACGAGCGGAAGCTCATTACTCTGGTGATTTGGAAGAGTTCCCGAGAATGTAATTGGCCAGACACCTTCCACATGGTATTAAAAATGCCAAGTTCATAGCTTCAAATGAGACTCTAGATATGAGTACAGCCAATTGGAGCGCGTCCACACAGCTACGAAGAGATGATTTCGAATTGGTCCGTACTGTAGAGAAGCGGAGTAAGAGATTCGTGCGAGATCTTACCGAGTTGTTGTTCCTCTCCGTTGATGTCAGAGACTTGGTACGCATGCAGAGGTGTTGGATACGACCGTAATTTCTAGAGGAAAGTCATGATGAAGATGCAGCTATCCCGGAATTAGAAACGGATTAAGTAAAGAGTGCCAACTTCCGGGCAGTCCTGCAGAGATGAGATTGGAAAGAGACCCTGACAGGATCTTTCGGGCGTAATTCACGATAAAGACTTGGACCAGGATCGAGCGTATCGTGCACACTCAGTGGGCCAGAGGTTGCCATCATTGACGTGATACGTTACGAGTGACCATGTTAATTGGTTAGGAGATCTTCAGAGAAGCGCCAGAACGGGACTGTTTCCGTCATTACTCCGAATCGGGCTGTCAAGCCGAGGAGTCATGTAACTGGTAATCTGCAGAAAAAAACGAGGACCTAAGGGAAGAGGACACCAGACAGTGGGCAAGAGACAAGTAGATATTCTTGCTCTGCCAGCCTTGGATGCACTGGCACCTTTCGACATTGAAGGAAGGGCACATCGATGACAATTATTATGAATTTCACCTTGGTGATTCGGATATCACATTTTCATCATTTTGATTTAGGTATTTTGAGGATTTAGTTTCATGATTGATATTTCCTATGTGCACCACAGTTGCACTTGATTCGTATTTTCATGTATCAGTTGTACCGATGTTCGATTTTGTGTATACCTATTGCACTTGATTTTGATTTTCACGCTTTCCGAGATATTTGATTTTGATTTCATGCATATAGTATGCATATGATTTTTGACTTATGCATTCAATGTAGTTTATATGCACTTTCAGTACTTGATATGGTTTTGTGCATGCAGATGCACTTGTTTATGAGTTTATATACCGCGGTATACTTGATTTGATTTGGTGTATGTCGTATACCATTGATTTCGATTTCGATATTTGATATTTGTTTTCGTGCACCCTGGTGTACTGGATTATGTTTTCGTGCACCCTGTACACTTGATTGAGATTCTTGCGCACACTTGGCGCACTTGATGTGATTTTGTGCACACCAGATACACTTAATCGAGATTCTTCGTGCACATTAGATGCACCCTGTATTGTTGTCGTGCATGCTCGCTGCACTTGACAGATGTTTTCGTACACACCCATTGCACTTAGTTTTGTTTCTGTGCACATTAGTAGCACATGTATTTGATTTCGATTTTCGTGCACACCAGACACACGTGGCATTCTTTGTATGCATTTTGGGACTGTTTTCTTTCGAACAACATGTTTTATGATATATGCTATATGGTTTAATAACCGAGTAGGACTAGTCCGAAGACAGTGCCTGAGTATTTTCCATACATCGATATTTGCCGAGTGGATTTTCAAAAGGAGTTATAGCCTCAATATTTTCCTACGTGCCCATGAGTGACACAAGATTTGACGAAAAATTGCCCTTCCAAATCATTTTCAAAAGGTGGGACGTATATATTAAACAAAGGATAAGTATATAGATATATAGCTATTTTCTTTATAAATGAACGTCCACTACTTGTGCCGTGATATGCGTATGCACGGCGATTTAAAAAGGGATTTTGCATTCACTTTTATTCGGTTGTTTTGACAATTTCACAATGATGCGTACTATATATATATTATAGTCCTAATTATATATTTGATTTTCATAATGGATTTTGAAATTGGCGTTTTCGCATTAACTCCCATGATGGCATGACACTTGGCGGAGTTTCGATTTTGAGTTTTTCGCTTGTTTTCATGCGCATGCATTGCGCTATGATATGTCTTATGTATTCGTGATTTCGGAGCCCCGACGACTTAATTGTTTTGCTGAAATATTTTAGTAATTGGGGGGTTTAGATTTAAATTCGGAGACCGAATTTATTTAAGGGGGAAAATTGTAACATTTCAGAAAAAATAAAATATTATTTTTGGAATTTAAATAAATAAAATAATAAATTTTATGGATATCATAAAAAGTATGGAGACTGGTTTTAATGAAGTAATATAATTATATACTTATAGTTTGGAAAATAATTGGAAATATAATAGGAATTATTGACTTTGAAAGAATTTATGTGATTTGGATATTTTATGAATTATTATACAATTAATTGTATACTAGTTTAATGCTAAACTTGATTAATACTTCACTAATTTTGCATTAATCTCATATATGGATCATGGCATGCAACATAACATGTTGTAAACACTTGTTACATATTTTTTGAACCATGCTTCTTTTGCATTTACATGTTTTTTTTGTTTTAAATAAAAAGGAAAAGGGGAAATGTCACGACCCGAAATTACGAAACATGACCGGCGCTTAAGTTACGAAACGTCTCAAGGCGTCCGTAAAATAAGTAAGTCGAAGCCCAGAATACAAAACCAAGAGAAGTAGTAGAGTGTAGGAAAAACCATATGTGAATCAACCCGTAAGCAACATAATATACAACGCCTAAAGGCGAGGATCACAACAGAAAGGGAACTCCAACCAATATGAAATCCATAGAAATATAACGCGCGACTCTACGGTCGAAAGAATAAACATCACCGGTCTCTATCTCAAATAAGTACATGTTTTGGTTGATGGAACTTCTAGATACAACCGAATATAATATACAATGTATAACGATGGGTATGATACAAATAACCCACCTACTAGCAAGTCATCTGAAAAAGATGTGCCCGCAAAGCCGTAATGAAACCCGTACGGCAACACCTGCAAGAAACTGGAGCACAACGGGGTGAATTGCCAACTCGTGAGTAGAAAAAGATCTACGAACAGAAAATCGCATGTATGACGCAATCCTAGGTCACACGATCAATATATATAATTCTCAAATATATAACCAGTAATCTCTAACCACGGCCAGTGTAAACATCTAACCCAAGTGTAATCCCATGCCCAGTGTCAGTGCATCAGGTAGCAATATGTATGGGTGATGTCTGAATGCATGAAACAGAATGCATGTACTGAAGAAAACTGCTTTCATAAGTTTGTGAGATTTCTGTATTTTAAAAAATGAGATATCATAATGAAATCAGCATAAAACAGTGCCTAGCATCAGCACAAGACATAAATCTCAATATCTCGATATCTCTGTATCACAATCTCTGTACCTCAAAATCTCAAAATCTCAATCATAATATTCAGGGCGCCGTCGGTCCAGATCGGCCCCTACCATCCATCTCATGACTACGACGGTATCCTCCGGATATCCGATGTGTCGGGTAATATCACCGGTTGGTAGTGCTCCCCTGCCAGGCTCAACGCCATCTCCTGCGATCTTCTTGCCCCGGGGTACCGCACCGGGCCCACCATGTACCCGAAACAGTTCATCCGCCTCCTCGAATCGGGTCTCGAAATCCATCAGCAAAACTCATGGTGGACGACTCATACATCATGGGAAAACCACATTTTTATTAAAAAGAGAAAGCAGTTTATATGTATGTTTTGCGGTTTTCCTCCAAATCCAGAAAATCTCATGGAAACCCGAATCCAAATCATCAATAGCATGTGAAATCATGAATATAAGCATGAGAATCCATGAATGCAGCATATAATGAATAACAGTATGCATGAAGTGACAAGTAATAACTACAATGTCAAGCTGGTATATATGGCAAGTACACTAATATCATGTCACTGCTAGCTATCAAGCTAAACGAAGCAATAATATTCTCTAAGTGTGCGTGACATGGCAATTACCGATGAAGATGTGTGTACGCCGGCAAATAAGTGTACGTGGTACATACGCATCATCGGTAATGGTGCTGGTGTCCTAACAGCATGATGTCAATAATAGGATATGAATCACAATAAGTATGCGATGCAGAGCAACAATAAAAATGTGCAGAAGCTGAATACTAAACACAATGATAGCTAAACTGCATCTAATGTCATAAGAGTCATATAGCTACACCACTATAAGGCTGAGCTAAAGCTAACAGTAGGTAAGGGAAACCGCCTAATCTCTGAGTCGATACATAATATATATATATAGTCGGTGATCCCGCCTCGGTAATATCACATCCGATAACATATGTCTATAATCAGTTATTCCCAAATCAAGAGTGTGGATCAAACATCAATTATAGCTCGTACGTAAATCCGTCGTACGGCATCCCCAAATCTGGGTACGGTTTAATATCACATCCGTCATATCATTTATCTAGTATTCTCCTTATCAAGATCATCATCAGGGGTATTGACCTATGTCTAGCACAATGCTAATATCATCACTATAATCAAGATCTGACTACTGATCGACAGTCTCGCATAAATTGATATCATCATCACACATCATCACAAGGAGTAAACATCGCCGAATGCTGCTTATCATAATTATCTGGTTATATCATATCATATCACATCTCATAACATAATCACGTGTCGATCATTATATATTTATTTCATCATTCCTATGGCATCATTATTCCCAAAATCCTCTAACCATCAAGACGTATCTTAATTGTGAATTTTATCATATCACCGATATCATAATCTCAGGTCAAACTCAACGACTCATCTCAATCCCATGTATCATCCTTAAATCCGTATATGAACAAGTGGTCCCATACCCACATGAACACACAACTAAATAGAATCCCATAACCACATATGAAATAAGGATATACGCAAGTATAGATGTGTGTGTGTGTATGTGTAGAGCACCCACTACCTAGGGTTTCGTAACCTTTCACCAATCCAACATACAAGTATCCATTAAAACATCAATAATTAATCCCAACAACATATAATAATTGTTAGTGTGTATACGCATCCGTATACATCACTACGGACTGCGGGGGTGCTATACGCCATCTACCCGACTTCTTTCCGTAGATATAAATCTACTCACCTTTCCTGCGTGTCGGTGCCAATGTCGTCTTCATCTTCTGCATCGCCTCAGATCGTCGCGGGGGTACCTACACATATCACACGTATCGCATCGCATCAAAACCAAATCGTAACTTAAAACGACACGCGAAAACCAACACGATACGCTAAAATCCTGTATGTTAGAACCTATGGTTAGCCTTCACAAAACAACCTGAAATCACTCGATATGGACGTACAAACGTCACACGATCGAGATAACGCACAAATACCAAAATATGGAAATCAAAATACGGAAAACCAAAACTAAAAGTAAGGCAGCAACCGAAGAAAACGATCCCGGATTTCGTCTCAGGTGAAAACAGAGCGAGCAGACAAGTCTAGGGTGATGTATAAGGTGTATGTGAGCTATGGAAGAAGCCTGGGCACCTAAGCCAACCAAGTGGCCGAGCCCCCTATAGGGTAAAACCGGCCTGGCCGGCCTGGTGAGGGAGATGGGTGCTCGTCTGCCTAGGGTGGTCTCCTGGGTGTCTAAATAGGCTCCTGATGTTGTTCATTTTTCCCGTAATGGCCCGGGATCACTCCAGATTCACCTGCACGCCATATACCCTCGCAAACTGACATGAAACTGTTCTGTTTTGGGTTTCGGGTTTGAAATGTGTCAAATCTGGGTTAGATCTAGGCTTAACTGGTCTCAACAGCTCCTAATAAGGTTATACCAACATTCAAAACCAACACTTTTTCAAGTCTCACTCAAATTGCCTAAACTATCACTAATTCGTGTAATAACACGAAATTTCAGCTAAACAACTATAACATGGCAAGAAAAGAGTTTGGGTTGCGAGATTATACCTCGAGAGGGTCCTAAGAGGAAGGAGAAGGGAAGGAGAATGAGGTGAAGTGGGTTGGTGCTGCTGAAGTTCCTTCTTGTGGGAGTTTTCTCATTGCTGATGTTGTTTCTGCAGCTGCTGCTGCTTGCAACTCTCTCTCTCTCTTTTGCTCTTCTTTCTCTTTTTTTTCTAAGCGTTGCAGGAGCAGCTGCTTCACCTTGAAGGGGGGGTATATATGGTGCATTGTGATGTGGTGTGAGTTGATTCAATGCTGATACAATGGGCTGAATTGATGCATGTTTCAGCAGCTAGTGTAGCTATAGGTGTAGGGGAGGGGCTAATTGGTGGCTGAAGTCAGCCATTGTGGGCTGATAAGTCATGTTGGGGGAGTGTGTAGGTCAGCTAGGGGGCTGATAAGTCTTGATGGGGGTGGGTAAGTCAGCTAGGGGGCTGAAAAAGTGTTAGGGGCTGATGTAGATCAGATATGGGGCTGAAAAGTCCTGATGGGGGAGTGTAGATCAGCTAGGGGGGCTGAAAAAGTGTTAGGGGCTGATGTAGATCAGATATGGGGCTGAAAAGTCCTGATAGGGGAGGCTGATTTTTACATCAGCTGCTGAATTTGTGCTGATGTAGCTGCCGTAGCTGCTGATCTGGTGGCTGAAAATGCGTTGTTGATGTTGTGTATGGGGCTGATGGTGTTGCAGCTTGTAGCAGCAGCTAGGGTGGCTGATGTGTGTGTGTATATGTCTGGTGTAGAGAGGTTGGTATGTGTGTGTTTGAGAGGCAAACCAAAGTTTTGAAATGAGATGAGTTAACTCTCATCATCCCATTCACCATGAACCAAACCAACCCTGATTAACCCACTTAATTTTGCCAAATGATTTAAAACTCATCATGGTCATCTAAACATGGTTCAACCCTAGGCCACCATGAGTCCAAAACATGAACCAAATGCGACAGGTGTGGAAATGTTATGTGCACATTTTTGCACAAAAAGCCGAAAATCCAATTAGTGATTTTTAATCGCGATTAACACTAAAGTCGCACATAATTCATCATAAAAACTGTAAAATGACATATTTCCACAAAATACCCTATTTTAGAATTTCCAAAATTTTCTCCCGAATTTTCACCATTTATCGGTATTTTATTACACCGACTATTAAAATATTCATTAAAAATTTTGAAAATTCCCAAAAATAATATTTTATTTTTTTGAAATGTTACAGTCTTCCCCCCTTAAAGAAATTCGGTCCCCGAATTTAAATTTAAACCTCCCAATTCTAAAACATTTCAAATAAATGTCCAAGTCAACGGGGCTCCGAAATCATCAATACATAAAAGGCATCATAGCGCAATAGATGCGCATGAGTAACGAGCGGATAACTCGAAGTCAAAACTCCGTCAAGCATCCCGCAATCATCGGAGTCAAGGTGAAAACACAAATGCCAAATCCAAAGCAAAACCAATACGCTATAAATCGGAACTATAAATGTAAATACCAAATCTGTACATGTAAATAGCTGAAGGAAATGTATGCCAAATTCTTTTAAAGTCGTTGTGCAATGTGCATAACACTGCACAGCGGCGGACGTCTGTATAAGTAAATAGCCATATACGTATATATCTTTTGTTTAGTATGCATGATCCGCCGTTTGAAAACAAATTTAAAAGGGTTTCCTCATTTTAAATGTCTTGTGTCATATCGGACACCTATGTAAATAATGAGACTATAGCTCGCCTTTGGAAATCCCTTTGAAATCTATCAATGCATGCAAAATATACCCAGGCACTGTCCTCTGACTAGTCCTGCTCAGTACGGAAACACATAGCAAATATAAAAACGTACTGCTCTATAGAAACCAGCCAAAGAATGCATATAAAAACCCTGTGCGTCCGGTGCGCACGGAAATCAAAATCCATACCTGTGCCAAGAAGGTGTACAAAACGACATCAAGGTGCAACGGGTGTGCACGCAACATCGGTCATAGGCAACGCGTGTGCCTGACCGCAAAATCAGGTGCATCTGACATGCCCGAAAAATCTCGATTTAGTGCATCTGGTGTGCACCAAATCGCATCTCATAACATGCGCCCAACATGCGCTAAAAATCCAAATCCGGTGCATCCATCATGCACGAAACAAATATCGAGCATCACCATCGAAATCGAAGTCCATTGCATCCAATTGCATAAAATACGAAACACTGCACTGCAAGCTTACCATACTGAGTGCAAAAACCAAATCGTGTGCATATATACGCACAAAATCAACTCAGATGTCTAAACCCCATAAAATCACAAACATGTGAAACCAAGGCACGAAAACGATATCAAGTGCAACAACTGTGCAAAAATCGTAAATCCTCAATCATCAAAATCAAGTATGGCGGAATAGTCCCACTCAAGCACATCCTCCAAGAATCTCTGGCCAACTGTCGTGCCCACTCATAGCATATCTCGTCGACGATCCGGAACTCTGGCCTGCTGGTGTGCATAACATGACCACTCCTAGGTCCAAGTCTCCTTTGTGGATTACCAATCTCACGATCCATCGGCTCATCGGCCCTGTCAGGTGTGCTAACGGGGACGATTCCGTTCTGGCACTTCTCTGGTCATTTCTCGGTCAATCCTCACGACCACTCGTAAGCAGCATGTCACTGGAGTCGGCCTCCGACTCTCTGACTGCACATGACACATCTGATCCTGGGTGCAGGTATCATTGCAGCAGTGTCCTGGAAGGAATCCTGCTCACTGTCTCTTCCAAATCTCGTCTCTGCTTAACTGTTCGGAAGTCATCGTCCTTTACTAAATATGTTTCTTGTTCCGAAATGGTTGCATACTCATCGTGACTCCTTCCGGAAGGTATATCCAAGCGCAATGCCTCGGCATGCCTACTGCATCACTGATGTCGGAGGAGTGGAACGTCATCTTATCCAGATCTTGTACGAACCTCTTACTCCACTTTTCTCTAATGTCGATTGCTTCAGACTCGTCTCGTCGTGACTGCATGGACTGAGCTCCAACGGCTATCCTCGTATCTGGGGTCTCCCAAGAAGGGCATCTCACCACCTAGCATCCGAATTAAGTCGAGCCATCCGATCGAGTCGTCAAAACCACATAATCCCCCAAGAGCTCAACATCTTGGGTACAGTATAATAGTATCGAGTACATACCACAGCATCGGTGGTCCAGCCGTAGAAGGGCAAACCCAAGCCTCACTAATGGCGCCGCAGAACTGCCGTAAACCCTAAGGTTCAAAGGCTTTCATACGGTCATTAAGTCGAGTTAGGGTTTCATTCTTCTAGAGGGACCATAGAATTGCCTGCATGTCTTTCCGAAATACTTTAAACTTGGAATGATAGGTTACTGACAATCGATCGTCTCTGTCGACTCTCAACGTCTCCGCATGAAGTCATCTCAGCTGGAATCAATCTATCCGATGACCTCGCATCGGGGTAGCGAACGATCCACATGTCCTAGTCTTTCATCCTTGGTGACTAGCGACCTTCTATCATCTCTTAGTACAATCTCATACTGCAATAGTTCCAACATCTGGGGCGATATCTCGTCGTTCGCAGCAAAACTAGCTCGCTCGTCTGCACGCTGAACCGTGCCTCAATCATCATGAGTAAGCAATACACCAACGGTCAGCAAAATCTGGCTGGCCTCCTTTAGTGGCTCCATCCTCTGGTGCTAATCCGCACGTCTGAGTAATCTCATACAGCGATCTATCCAACGCTCGTGGCGCAAAACACAATCAAGACACATCTCTACAATCGCGTGTCGCCGGAATCACGCCCTGGTCAGTCCTCGTTCGTAATGAGCTCGTGCTGACCGCAACTCAAGCCGTAGCTCTCCCTGCCCGTAATCGTGGCAGCAAAACCATAACGGGTACCGATGAGGCTAGATCATAGGAAGGAATATGATACTGAATCAATGAACTGTACATCCTAAGGCTTCTTAAGTGGAGTGGCGTGTCATAAATATGCCGCGGAACATACCAACGGTACGTCACTCTACTTTAGTCACCTATTCCATCAACCAAGGGTCATCCTACGCTCCGAAGGTAAAAACCTAACGCTCTGATACCAACTTTGTCACGACCCGAAATTACGGAACATGACCGGCACTTAAGTTACGAAACGTCTCAAGGCATCCGTAAAATAAGTAAGCCGAAGCCCAGAATACAAAACCAAGAGAAGTAATAGAGTGTAGGAAAAACCATATGTGAATCAACCCGTAAACAACATAATATACAACGCCTAAAAGCGAGGATCACAACAGAAAGGGAACTCCAACCAATATGAAATCCATAGAAATATAACGCGCGACTCTATGGTCGAAAGAATAAATATCACCGGTCTCTATCTCAAATAAGTACATGTTTTGGTTGATGGAGCTTCTAGATACAACCGAATATAATATACAATGTATAATGATGGGTATGATACAAATAACCCACCTACTAGCAAGTCACCTGAAGAAGATGTGCCCGCAAAGCCGTAATGAAACCCGTACGGCAACACCTGCAAGAAACTGGGGCACAACGGGGGTGAGTTGCCAACTCGTGAGTAGAAAAAGATCTACGAACAGAAAATCGCATGTATGACGCAATCCTAGGTCATACGATCAATATATATAATCCTCAAATATATAACCAGTAATCTCTAACCATGGCCAGTGTAAACATCTAACCCAAGTGTAATCCCATGCCCAGTGTCAGTGCATCAGGTAACAATATGTATGGGTGATGTATGAATGCATGAAACAGAATGCATGTACTGAAGAAAACTGCTTTCATAAGTTTGTGAGATTTCTGTATTTTAAAAAATGAGGTATCATAATGAAATCAGCATAAAACAGTGCCTAGCATCGGCACAAGACATAAATCTCAATATCTCGATATCTCTGTATCACAATCTCTGTACCTCAATATCTCAAAATCTCAATGTCTCAATCATAATATCCAGGGCGCCGTCAGTCCATATCGGCCCCTACCATCCATCTCATGACTACAACGGTATCCTCCGGATATCCGACGTGTCGGGTAATATCACCGGTCGGTAGTGCTCCCCTGCCAGGCTCAACGCCATCTCCTGCGATCTTCTTGCCTCGGGGTACCGCACCGGGCCCACCATGTACCTGAAACGGTTCATCCGCCTCCTCGAATCGGGTCTCGAAATCCATCAGCAAAACTCATGGTGGACGACTCATACATCATGGGAAAACCGCATTTTTATTAAAAAGAGAAAGCAGTTTATATGTATGTTTTGCGGTTTTCCTCCAAATCCAGAAAATCTCATGGAAACCCGAATCCAAATCATCAATAGCATGTGAAATCATGAATATAAGCATGAGAATCCATGAATGCAGCATATAATGAATAACAGTATGCATGAAGTGACAAGTAATAACTACAATGTCAAGCTGGTATATATGGCAAGTACACTAATATCATGTCACTGCTAGCTATCAAGCTAAACGAAGCAATAATATTCTCTAAGTGTGCGTGACATGGCAATTACCGATGAAGATGTGTGTACGCCGGCAAATAAGTGTACGTGGTACATACGCATCATCGGTAATGGTGCTGGCGTCCTAACAGCATGATGTCAATAATGGGATATGAATCACAATAAGTATGCGATGCAGAGCAACAATAAAAATGTGCAGAAGCTGAATACTAAACACAATGATAGCTAAACTGCATCTAATGTCATAAGAGTCATATAGCTACACCACTATAAGGCTGAGCTAAAGCTAACAGTAGGTAAGGGAAACCGCCTAATCTCTGAGTCGATACATAATATATATATATAGTCGGTGATCCCACCTCGATAATATCACATCCGATAACATATCTCTATAATCAGTTATTCCCAAATCAAGAGTGCGGATCAAACATCAATTATAGCTCGTACGTAAATCCGTCGTACGGCATCCCCAAATCTGGGTACGGTTTAATATCACATCCGTTATATCATTTATCTAGTATTCTCCTTATCAAGATCATCATCAGGGGTACTGACCTATGTCTAGCACAATGCTAATATCATCACTATAATCAAGATTTGACTACTGATCGACAGTCTCGTATAAATCGATATCATCATCACACATCATCACAAGGAGTAAACATCGCCGAATGCTGCCTATCATAATTATCTGGTCATATCATATCATATCACATCTCATAACATAATCACGTGTCGATCATTATATATTTATTTCATCATTCCTATGGCATCATTATTCCTAAAATCCTCTAAGCATCAAGACGTATCTTAATTGTGAATTTTATCATATCACCGATATCATAATCTCAGGTCAAACTCATCGACTCATCTCAATCCCATGTATCATCCTCAAATCCGTATATGAACACGTGGTCCCATACCCACGTGAACACACAACTAAATAGAATCCCATAACCACATATGAAATAAGGATGTATGCAAGTATGTATGTGTGTGTATGTATGTGTAGTGCACCCACTACCTAGGGTTTCGTAACCTTTCACCAATCCAACATACAAGTATCCATTAAAACATCAATAATTAATCCCAACAACATATAATAATTGTTAGTATGTATACGCATCCGTATACATCACCACGGACTGCGGGGGTGCTATACGCCATCCACCCGACTTCTTCCCGTAGATATAAATCTACTCACCTTTCCTGCGTGTCGGTGCCGATGTCGTCTTCATCTTCTGCATCGCCTCGGATCGTCGCGGGGGTACCTACACATATCACACATATCGCATCGCATTAAAACCAAATCGTAACTTAAAACGACACGTGAAAACCAACACGATACGCTAAAATCCTATAGATTAGAACCTATGGTTAGCCTTCACAAAACAACCTGAAATCACTCGATATGGACGTACAAACGTCACACGATCGAGATAACGCACAAATACCAAAATATAGAAATCAAAATACGGAAAACCAAAACTATAAGTAAGGCAGCAACCCAAGAAAACGATCCCGGATTTCGTCTCAGGTGAAAACAGAGCGAGCAAACAAGTCTAGGGTGATGTATAGGGTGTATGTGAGCTATGGAAGAAGCCTGGGCACCTGAGCCAACCAAGTGGCCGAGCCCTCTATAGGGTAAAACCGACCTGGCCGGCCTGGTGAGGGAGATGGGTGCTCGTCTGCCTAGGGTGGTCTCCTGGGTGTCTAAATAGGCTCCTGATGTTGTTCATTTTTCCCGTAATGGCCCGGGATCACTCCAGATTCACCTGCACGCCATATACCCTCGCAAACCGAGATGAAACTGTTCTGTTTTGGGTTTCAGGTTTGAAATGTGTCAAATCTGGGTTAGATCTAGGCTTAACTGGTTTCAACAGCTCCTAATAAGGTTATACCAACATTCAAAACCAACACTTTTTCAAGTCTCACTCAAATTGCCTAAACTATCACTAATTCGCATAATAACACGAAATTTCAGCTAAACAACTATAACTTGGCAAGAAAAGAGTTTGGGTTGCGAGATTATACCTCGAGGGGGTCCTAGGAGGAAGGAGAAGGGAAGGAGAATGAGGTGAAGTGGTTTGGTGCTGCTGAAGTTCCTGCTTGTGGGAGTTTTCTCATTGCTGATGTTGTTTCTGCAGCTGCTGCTGCTTGCAACTCTCTCTCTCTCTTTTGCTCTTCTTTCTCTTTTTTTTTCTAAGTGTTGCAGGAGCAGCTGCTTCACCTTGAAAGGGGGGTATATATGGTGCATTGTGATGTGGTGTGAGTTGATTCAATGCTGATACAATGGGCTGAATTGATGCATGTTTCAGCAGCTAGTGTAGCTGTAGGTGTAGGGGAAGGGCTGATTGGTGGCTGAAGTCAGCCATTGTGGGCTGATAAGTCATGTTGGGGGAGTGTGTTGGTCAGCTAGGGGGCTGATAAGTCTTGATGGGGGTGGGTAAGTCAGCTAGGGGGGCTGAAAAAGTGTTAGGGGCTGATGTAGATCAGATATGGGGCTGAAAAGTCCTGATGGGGGAGTGTAGATCAGCTAGGGGGGCTGAAAAAGTGTTAGGGGCAGATGTAGATCAGATATGGGGCTGAAAAGTCCTGATGGGGAGGCTGATTTTTACATCAGCTGCTGAATTTGTGCTGATGTAGCTGCCGTAGCTGCTGATCTGGTGGCTGAAAATGCGCTGTTGATGTTGTGTGTGGGGCTGATGGTGTTGCAGCTTGTAGCAGCAGCTAGGGTGGCTGATGTGTGGGTGTATATGTCTGGTGTAGAGAGGTTGGTGTGTGTGTTTGAGAGGCAAACCAAAGTTTTGAAATGAGATGAGTTAACTCTCATCATCCCATTCACCATGAACCAAACTAACCCTGATTAACCCACTTAATTTAGCCAAATGGTTTAAAACTCACCATGGTCATCTAAACATGGTTCAACCCTAGGCCACCATGAGTCCAAAACATGAACCAAATGCGACAGGTGTGGAAATGTTATGTGCACATTTTTGCACAAAAAGCCGAAAATCAAATTAGCGATTTTTAATCGCGATTAACACTAAAGTCGCATATAATTCATCATAAAAACTGTAAAATGACATATTTCCATAAAATACCCTATTTTAGAATTTCTAAAATTTTCTCCCGAATTTTCACCATTTATCGGTATTTAATTACACCGACTATTAAAATATTCATTAAAAATTATGAAAATTCCCAAAAATAATATTTTATTTTTTTGAAATGTTGCAGGAAAATAAAAGAGAAGATATTTTGTGAGAGTGAGACACATATGTATGGGCAAGAGAGAGGGGTGGTGATGGAGCTCCTTTTCGAGCTTCCATCAAATGTTGCCTTCCGTTGATCTCGAGGTGAACCGGGTTGATTGTCCTTCATTGTGTGTGGGTTTCAATGGGATTTGAGAGGATGAGGTGAGATGAGGAGGTTGCCGCCGGGTACCTGCAAGGAAGTCCCGGGATGATTTGGTACCACCGAGGACCCTCCAACGCTCAAGTCAGTGACAAGATCCGAGAAGAGTGACGGCGTAAGTGTAAAGAATGGCTTACTTGACCCCCCTGTGATGGGGGTTTATATACTGGCGGTAGCACACAATAGCAGGCGCGAAGACTCCGCCGGCGGTTACGCTCCCGACGTCACGCCTGCGTAGAGAGCGGATCGCCCATTAATGGGGATCGTGATGGCGTGGAACGTAGGATGTTGCTGGCGGAGAATCTGCGCATGGCGAGATTCGCGGAGGGACGGTTACGCCTGTGAGCGGTGGAGTTGGTCGGAGGACCGAGGAAGACGACCTCGGCTGGGAGCTCGGGGACGAGCGAAGGGGGCCGAGAAGTCTTGGTCTTGTGGCAGCTCGGTGTGAGCTAAGGGCCGAGGAGGTCAATTTGCAGGGGACTCCGAGGTGAGCCAGCTTTGCGCTTGCAGGTCGGGTACAGGGTGGCCTGGTCGGCCCTTGCGGGCCCTGTCTTCTGAGTTCTGGGATACATCACACGCCACGTGTCATGATCTTGGAGGTGTCCGATATCAGGTATTGTCATTAGCCCTCCACTCTTGCCCTGACCAGCTAGCGAGTCGGGTCAGGATTGGACTGCCGAGCCCCCCGAGGCGAGCTCCTTCTCAGGGTTATGCCGGGATGAGTCCTCGAGCCGTCGGTTGTCTTTTCCGCTAGCGAATCGAGGTGAGATCTTTGCATTTAAGGAGGGTGCGCCGGTTCGCGCACTCTGCAGTCGAAGCGACGGTCCACGTGTCGAGCGCCAACTAGCTGATGCGACACACGCGGGCCTGCGATGCTTGAAAGGATACGGCCCAACGCTGGGCTGCCACATGGAACGATCGGAGCCGCTGGGCGTAAGGGTCGTTTCGGCAGGAGACGATAGGCGTCGTTGGATGAGGCCGTATGCGGGGATAAATTTATGTGGGGCCCGCCCTAGGGCCCCCACTCTTCATATTTTCCTCTCTCAGGCCCCAGCTGCTCGGCGCTCGTCTCCCCTCTTTCACTTCAGCCCCTGAAGAATTTCTTTCCCAAGGTTAGATGTCTTCCTCTTCTGTAGAATCAGTAGACGTTGTAGGAGTAGGTGCTAGGGCTCCTTTAGTTGTGTCTGAGTCCCCTCGGGGGGTAGGGGCCGATCCCTTCCCCCGGGGCTGTGAGGCGGGGGCTGCCTCTAGGGAGGAGGTGGCAGACATGGCCCCAGCACCCCGTGCTGGATGAGGCATGAGGACGAGCTCGTCAACGCTCGGGCTCACTTCCATATTCCCCCGCGCTACTCGCTTCGCCTGGCCAAGGAGGGAGAGAGGACTGATCAGGTGCGGGGCAGGGAGATCGCCCTGTATTTCTAGGCCTTTTGGGGTGGAATGCGCTTGCCCTTCTCTCCTGAGGTCATCGCCACCCTAAACCTCTTCGGTTTGGCCCCCGGGCAGCTAGTGCCGAACTCATGGAGGATTCTCCTTGGGTTCTTGATCCGCTTGAGGCTGCAGGCAGTTTCTTTCAGTCTTTCCCTTCTCGATTCTTCCCTTGCATTCAAAAGTCACCCCGGCGGTCGAGCTGGTGACCCCAGGTGGGTGTATTTCGCCTTTAGGAAGCGGCCTGGGATTGATGCCGGGTCTGGTGTCGTGGCCTTGCCCTCCTCCATTCATGATTGGAAAAAGAAGTTTTTCTTCGTTTCTCCCCCTGAGGACGAGGACTGGCCAGTGCCCACCAAATGATCAAGGGAGAAGTGCCTGTCGGGGAGCCTGTCCAACGACCCGGCCGCAGTGAGAGTGTCGTCATGGAAGCCCATCCCCTGATACAACGTGTTGCTTGTAGGGTTCCTAGGCACTCTAGTGAGGTCTCATAAGGCATCAACCATGCCAATTTCAAATTTTAACGGTGCCGAGAAACCCGACTACGGATCGTTGGCTAGAAGTTTAGGCGAGAAAGCAAACTAGTTTACAACTAAACTATAAGATAACGGAAATACAACCTTTGTAGATCCGGTGCTCCACCTCCATGGCTCCGCAATGAAGTCCTCTCGCTATCCAAAATAAATCCCGGGCTCTAGCGTCGGCTTCATCGGAGAATAGGCGAGCTAGGTCGTCGATGTCCATGCCGAAGATGATCTACGTCGAGGCATCGCTAGATCAAGCTCCAACTTCACCAAGTTTAGAAAACTTGTGAAGGAAACACACTCTACTACTTAGCAAGAGGTAGAGGATGAAGAAATAGGAAGTGGGTAGACTTTAGAATTGGATTTCTCACTCATTTCCATCAATCACCATTGATGGAGCTTGCTTTCTTCACTTGAAGAAAAGAAGAAGAAGAAGAAGAAGAAGCTAATTATGATAAGTTTTTTCCAAAATGAAAAGTATAATCAATTCTTATCATAATAGAACCATGGTTAGGTGTATAGAGTGAATCATGGTTTAGTGGAATGGTTAGGTTTAAGTATGAGACAAAAATGGTTACTTTATGAAAGCTTCAAGAAGCTTCAAGTGCAAACAAATAAAAGCCACCATTTCTTCTCATATCTTTTCCTTTTTCCAAAAAGAAAAAGATTAATAAATGAATATGTAAAACCCTAATTATCCACTTAACCATGGTTTAAATCTTTACACTTAACCAAAAAGACATGCATCATCAAACATGATACAAACAAGTGCACAAAATCATATCGCATATGTAATGCGCACATCCGAGTGAGAAAATCCATCTTAAAGTGAACCGATACTAGTTAATGCAAAATAATATATCAAATATATATAATTATACATTAAATCATTAAATCAACACTTGATTTAACGATCCGGTCATATCGCATATAACCGACTAGTATCCTATGCATCGGCTTATCGAATCGATCTTCGATTCGATAACTAGGTTATATCGCATACAACCAATCGATACATTCATCGCGAGAATGGAATACGGTATCACATACACGCATTATTCTCGGTCCCGCACATATCTCATATGCGCTCCTATTTCGTTTCGCTTGAACCAGGAAACCTCTGTGTAGGACTCTAAAGACTCGTCAATACGCCGGCAGCAGATGATGATCATATCAAACACCCACAAGCCGCAAGCGGTCTGCTAAACGTAACGGCCACCCGGGTATTGAGCGATCTGAAGATCGACGAGCAAGCCCGCTCACACTCCAGTGAATCCAACCAGTAACACTACCGTACAGTCCGGTCTGATCGTCTGATATATCGCATATCTCGCTTAGGGGTGGTAAACGTCAGACCCCAATAGCTCGATAAGTCGTGTTGATATGAGGTCTATAACAATTCGAGAAACTACTGGTAACACTTACCAGTAAATCTCAGCAACCCTGGCCAGGGATTTCCTGTTATAGCCAATCGAACACAGCGCAACATCAACCCCCTATACCGGGAGAGACGAATCCCCTCCTATCGCTCATTGCCTCCATGTGACTCGGGACTGTACCCAAAAACCACCATTTTGCACGCCCTCTTGGACGTGGTAAGCTGGAAATCAAAGCACAGTGGGAACCACACAAGACTCTATGACGATCTCGGGTCAACAGACTACTCTGTACCAGTGTCACCAGAGAACTGCCATCTGATGTGAGGTATAATACCATCTGGGAGTTCTCGGCGAGTCCGTCCAGTGTACCCAGTCTCTACTGAGCACCCGTATATCATCTCTGATGTCAAACACCAATGGATATGGGATCATCCATCGCCCATCTGTATGGGTCGAGAAGGTACACGCTAGTCTACTCTGGTATATCGATGCCCCGTCTCGTTACACCCTCGACTAGGGACTTTGAAGGATGTACTTATGGACTACCACGTCCCCACTAGTATGATCCGCATCATAGTCCAGGTAGTTAAGTACACATCCTAAGGGCTTTACCAACATGTAATAGAGAGACAATCAGTGTACACGTTAAGGTAAAGATCAACCAGATAGCATACTATCATGTTGAGCAAGAAAGTCCTCACTATATATGTCCCAGTATCCACTACAATATACATCCTATGTATAGTAATGGCCTCTAGGGCATACATATAACTAATAATCTTCCACTTGCACTAGGGCCATCTGTAGCAGTGGTTTGAAGTATCTCATACTCAACCATCCCATAAAAGTCTCTCTCTGGAAACAGGCCTTTGTGAGTGGATCCGCTGTGTTGTCCTCTGAGTCTACTCTCCTGACCTCGATCCCCTGGAGATCAACCATCTCCATGATCAGGTGATACTGCCTTAGAATATGTCTGGATCACTGATGGGACCGGCGTTCCTCGGCATAAGCCACAACTCCATTGTCTCACAATGGTAGGAACGTAGTTCATCTCATGAACCAATATACACCCAAACAGCCTCTTCGGTAGCATCTTAAGTAGCGATGTATCCTGCCTTTATCGTCTAGTATGCCACGGTATCTAGCTTGGAACTCTTCCAACATACCGTCCCTTTACTGAGGGTATAGACAATGCCTGTGACTGACATTCAGTCGTCTTTATCACCCTGGAACACTTCCAGTGATTTTCCCCAGGATCAATTGATACCATCTCACTACAACTAGTGAGAATCCTAACATCCATTTAGATCTATCTCATAGATCCAAAATCCAGGATTTAGGAGGTATCACTTTGATCCTATATGGAGAATCATTGTGATAAGCGGACATTGATCGAGCGTAGCATAGGAAACTCTTTTCCTATCAAGAGTATGTCATCCACGTACTCTACGAGGATCATCACCATACTCCCTACTACCTTTTTGTTTATACAAGGTTCATCTACTATTTTGATGATGTCAACTTCTTTGACTAATCCATCAAAATAGATGTTCCAACTCCGCGATGCCTGCTTTATCCTATAAAACATCTTGCACACGTTTCCGCTGCTCCCACTGTCTACGAAGCCCTCTGGCTGTGTACTTATAGAAGCTTTCTTCCAAATCATCATTTAGAAAAGCAGTCATGACACCCAACCACCAGATATCGTAGTCATGGTATGTAGCCGTGGCAAGTAGTATCTGGATGGACTTAAGCATAGGTACTGGAAAAGGTTTCATCATTATCCACTCCTGGTCGATGACGAAAACCTTTAACAAGTCTAGCTTTGAAAGTCTCAACCTTTCCATCTACACCAAGTAATCTTCTCAAGATATACTTGCTCCTGATGGGGATTTAACCCTTCAGATATAGCAACCAAAGTCCATACTTTGTTGGTGTATAAGGATTCCATCTCAGATCACTAAGCATCCAGCCATTCTTACAGAGTCTTCACTCTCGATGGCCTGCTCGAAACTAGTTGGGTCATCATCTCATGATGCAATCCTCGCTCCCACTGTCATAGAGAAACCGAAGTATCTCTCAGGTGGGTGAGGAACCCTACTAGATCAGCGGAGAGGCTGAGGTTCTGGAATCTACTGAATCCTTTGGTTCTACCAAATCATTTGCTGTTGTTTGTATAGCTGGAACCTTTCCAGTTGTACATAACAGATCTTGCCTCGAGCTTGTCCGGTTTTTTCTTTTCAGACATAGGCTGGACAACCCCAAATCTCAACTAACTTGAGAGATGGGCTCTTCCCTTATCATATCAAATATGAAGTGGTAGGCAACTGATTTGATTCGAACCCTATTCAATAGGTATGCAGCTTCTCAAGCGCATAACTCCCTAAAGGAAATAGGTGACTCAGTAGTACTCATCATAGAGCACACCTTATCATATAGGGTGTATCTGCTCCGTCCCGATATACCATCGTGCTATGGTGTATACAGAGGAGTAATGCTGAGAGAGAATCTCATTCTCCTTTAGAATAGTCCATGAATTCCATGCACAAGTATTCTCCTCCTTGAACTCATCATAGGACATAATACTTATACCCGTATTTTGGTTCTCTACTTCTAACTTATATTCCGTGAATATCTCAAAAGGTTCGGACTTATGTTTCAACAGGAACATATGTCTGAATCTTGAGAGATTATCAGAGAATATAATGAAGTATAAAGAACCAGTCCTGGTATGTGTAGACAGGGGACCTACATACATCAACATGTATCATCCCAAGAGTTCACTAACTCTTTCTCTGTTTCCAATAAACGGAGCTATGGTCATCTTATCTTTGTGACATGACTGGCGAGTTTCACAAGATGTAAATTCAAACTGATTTAAATATGCATCTATATGTAACTTCAGCTAGTCGGGTCGCATTGATATGACCTAGTCTACAATACCTCAAGAAGGATTCGTTCATTTCTGAACTATTCCTCTTGTGTGTGTTCTGTATACTAAGAACTGTAGTTTGATTTAGAACATCAATGCTTTTAGATAACGTGCCTGAACCGATCAACTTTTGGTATAGGAAATGTTCAAAACATTATCCAACAATACAAAATTTTACTATTTCTTTACTAATAAAGAGACTGATATGATTTTGTATATCAGGTTCGGTATCTAATAACATTCGTTCAGAATCAATGTATTTGGAATACAGGGTGACAGTGACCGACAGACTTGGCTGCAACTCTTGCCCCGTTTTCTGCCTCATGAAACTTATCACCCGTTCTCAGTTCTCTACCTTTCTGTAGCCCTATGTAACAAATTACATATCTGGGATCCTGATCTGGTATCACATACCCAGGACGTAGAGGATACGGAGAAACAGTTCTTTGTAATGAACACACCCGAAGATGATGCATCAACATGCACTCTCTTCGTTTGGGCGGCACGGGAAATCTGGTATTCCCTAATTTCCTGCTCTGTCTTATAACAATTATAAGTTGGAGCGGGACCAACGTTCCCCAGCTCAGTATAACAAGCGGGTTCGGTCAAATATCCGTATTATTATCTTGGTTAAGGCGTGATATGGTTGCTACCTGGAGAGAGAGAGAAGAAAACACTCAGCGTGTGCTCTTGCAAGAATAGATTGGTTTTTATTTTATCTAATCAGGATGGCTCCCACTGCCTTTTATCAAATCTTCCTTCAAACCCTAAAAGGAAAGACTAGCCGGGATTAATTACACACTACAAGTTCGCCAATCTTTCAGCCAGGCCAGTGTCGGTACTTTGAGGGAGGTCCCTCGTGCTTTCGCACGAACCTAATTAATGTAAACCTCGTTTTCCCAGAGGCGTAACCCCGTTGACACCTTTCTAGACACCTACTTGATCGGCTAATTGTAATGTATAAAACTCTCCCAGGAGTAACACTTACTCGCAGCGGGTATCGGGATCCAACTATCTCATAGAAGGTATGCAATCTCATTGCAAATTTCAATACTTGAAATTCCCGATAATATTTTTCCCCTAGCACCCTATGACCTTGACGGAGGTCAACAAACCATAGGCTACTAGTCAAGTTCAACCCGTCATTTCTTGATCGAATTAAACCCACCCGCACGACCCTTGACGGAGGTCAACAAGGCCGCACGACTACCCTAACTCAATCTGCATCATATGCATAAAAAGATAAATACTAGTTAGCTACCGCACACTACGCCTTGACGGAGGTCAACAAACGTAGCACGAATACTAAATAGGACTTATCTGAAATGACGGAGGGCTACGACAGGTTTTTCTAAAAACCTATTGCGTAATGAACTTGATATCGTTGTAGTATCAAATGATTTTAAAAATGGAATGTTTTTGAGGCTTTTCTAGTTTTGCTAAAGGAGTCACTCCCGGTGAAGGGATCGTCGGTCCTTTCCTCGTCGAATGAGGTGCGGGATATATCACATATATCACTGTGCAAAGCAAAAAGACTTAAAAGCAATCAAAAGACAAACCGAGTGTGTAGCATCTGCCAGTTATTGCTAAAGGAGTCACTCCCGGTGAAGGGATCTCGGTCCTTTCCTCATCGAATAAGGTGCAGGATATATCATATATACCGCTGTGCAAAGCAAGAACTGCAGCTACCTGTTTTATTTTGAAATTCAATTCTACAACATCATAGGTTTCTTTTATTTCATTAATCACATTAATGAAGTCCCATCATTTAAGTACCTAATCATCACAGATAAATACGACGTACACTTATGCCATCCGCATTCGCCTCGATGTCCCCTCGTGCACCGTTAGGTTATGTAACTAACGGCAGAGCAGGGCAGGGCTAGCACGGGTGTAAAACATAAGTAACGTCTATATAATATATCATATATACTATATGTTGTATCTATCACAGAACATCACATGATCACATCACAGATATCGCAGCAGAAGAAACATATGAAATATTGGATATACTAAGACGTCCGTGTTTTCAATACGAGCCAGTATAAAACACGGATTCCACGGTCGCGATGAATAGCCAAACCCACACCCCTAGACCCCTACGAGAGCGGCAAGCAACCCTACCGATTCTAGAGTTAGGAGACCCGGACTCGACTCCTCGAGTTGGTCTCCCACTGGACTCCAGAACCCGGTTACTTGTACTCCCCTCCTTGGGTCTATCCTAGTGCGGAAAAGTAAATAATATACAAACGGTGACAACTTCCGTAACCTGGAAGCGCCCCAATAAAAGAATATTACATACAAGTTTTTACATGAATGAAAATGAAAAACACTCATCTCACATGAAAACCCCCGGCTATTCAAACACGATGATCCAATATAACATATCCAGCAACACATAACATCACATGTCATCAACTTAAGTAAATATGCGCATCCCAATTGTCGTTGACATATAGCAACGAAACCGGCGATATCACATATTACACTTACGGTCACAGAAAAGAAAGTGTAAAACTACAACAGTTGGAATCCGCAACCACCTCAGACATCGCATACCTGACCAAATGAATTACTTAGACATCGCATGCCTAACAATTATAAACCCCGCATTTTAGTCTCAAAATCGAAAACTCTTTTCAATATTAAGTCGGGGAATTCAACAGGATTCCCGACATCCTGATCGAATGCTCGTCGCAAACTTCAGTAGACGGCCGCACCCCCGATACCGTCGACGAAGTGCACCAAGGCGGAACACCGCTGCCGCGAGCACCCGAACGGATGCTTTCGGCGACGGGGTTCTCCTACAGTCACTTGGTCGGGGCTATGGAGTGAGGCCGTCTATTAAGTTTACCCGGCGAGTATCCGCGTACGCTACGTGATTGCGACGGACTTTTGATCACATCAAAATTCCGTGGCAACCGATCAAGTGAGACTAAACTGCTATGTTTATAACATTCATTCAGTTATCACATAACTTTTGTGAATTCCAATTATTGTATCCCATTCCAGATAAACAGAAAATGTTAAACTTTTCGATCGAACAATCGAACACCCAAGTTTTCCCGATACAGCTCAACACATGAAATAAGTCTAACAACATTCAGTTCGTGCCTCAGTACCAACGGTCCAGCCGTAGAAGGGTCAAGCCAACGCCTCACATGTGTCACGCCGTACTGCCCCAAACCCGAAGGTTCAAAGGGCAGTTCAAGACGGTCACATAATCGAGTTAAGGTTTGTTGTCTTCTAGAGGGACCATCGCGTTACTTGCACTACTTAGAACGTCGTTAAACTACGGAAAAATCCAACACTTGGAAATTTCCCGACAGGGGAAAAATTGGGTATTTATATCCGGTCGAACTTTTTAACATATTCTAAAAATACCCGGAAAAGCACACCGACAAAAACTAGACAGTCCGATCGAATACACCGAGTCCCCAATACAATCCAGAAAATACAACTCTGGAATAAATATTAAAAACATCCAGAACACACAAGAAACACCAACAGAAACAACTGAAGAAAACACACATCCTAATCATCACAGACGGCCGCGGAACCGCCGCAAAAGGGGGGTCAACGCCGCGGTTCCGCGGCCGTACTGTTGAATTAGCTTGTCGTTTTCTCCAGTTTTTCTTAGAATTTCCTGCACATTTCTCTGCATATTTTTAATTCCAAAAAATCCACATTTTACAGAAATGTCCAGAGAGCATGTTAAGGGTTTGGGTTTCGGGTCGATCGGACTTCAAATTCCGTCGGGACTTCGCCTAAGGCTCTAGCTAGGCTCTGATACCACTGTAGGGTTCCTAGGCACTCTAGTGAGGTCTCACAAGGCATCAACCATGCCAATTTCAAATTTTAACGGTGCCGAGAAACCCGACTACGGATCGTTGGCTAGAAGTTTAGGCGAAAAAGCAAACTAGTTTACAACTAAACTATAAGATAACGGAAATACAACCTTTGTAGATCTGGTGCTCCACCTCCATGGCTCCGCAATGAAGTCCTCTCGCTGTCCAAAATAAATCCCGGGCTCTAGCGTCGGCTTCATCGGAGAATAGGCGAGCTAGGTCGTCGAGGTCCATGCCGAAGATGATCTACGTCGAGGCATCGCTAGATCAAGCTCCAACTTCACCAAGTCTAGAAAACTTGTGAAGGAAACACACTCTACTACTTGGCAAGAGGTAGAGGATGAAGAAATAGGAAGTGGGTAGACTTTAGAATTGGATTTCTCACTCATTTCCATCAATCACCATTGATGGAGCTTGCTTTCTTCACTTGAAGAAAAGAAGAAGAAGAAGAAGCTAATTATGATAAGTTTTTTCCAAAATGAAAAGAATAATCAATTCTTATCATAATAGAACCATGGTTAGGTGTAGAGAGTGAATCATGGTTTAGTGGAATGGTTAGGTTTAAGTATGAGACAAAAATGGTTACTTTATGAAAGCTTCAAGAAGCTTCAAGTGCAAACAAATAAAAGCCACCATTTCTTCTCATATCTTTTCCTTTTTCCAAAAAGAAAAAGATTAATAAATGAATATGTAAAACCCTAATTATCCACTTAACCATGGTTTAAATCTTTACACTTAACCAAAAAGACATGCATCATCAAACATGATACAAACAAGTGCACAAAATCATATCGCATATGTAATGCGCACATCCGAGTGAGAAAATCCATCTTAAAGTGAACCGATACTAGTTAATGCAAAGTAATATATCAAATATATATAATTATATATTAAATCATTAAATCAACACTTGATTTAACGATCCGGTCATATCGCATATAACCGACTAGTATCCTATGCATCGGCTTATCGAATCGATCTTCGATTCGATAACTAGGTTATATCGCATACAACCAATCGATACATTCATCGCGAGAATGGAATACGGTATCACATACACGCATTATTCTCGGTCCCGTACATATCTTATATGCGCTCCTATTTCGTTTCGCTTGAACCAGGAAACCTCTGTGTAGGACTCTAAAGACTCGTCAATACGCCGGCAGCAGATGATGATCATATCAAACACCCACAAGCCGCAAGCGGTCTGCTAAACGTAACGGCCACCCGGGTATTGAGCGATCTGAAGATCGACGAGCAAGCCCGCTCACACTCCAGTGAATCAAACCAGTAACACTACCGTACAGTCCGGTCTGATCGTCTGATATGTCGCATATCTCGCCTAGGGGTGGTAAACGTCAGACCCCAATAGCTCGATAAGTCGTGTTGATATGAGGTCTATAACAATTCGAGAAACTACTGGTAACACTTACCAGTAAATCTCAGCAACCCTGGGCAGGGATTTCCTGTTATAGCCAATCGAACACAGCGCAACATCAACCCCCTATACCGGGAGAGACGAATCCCCTCCTAACGCTCATTGCCTCCATGTGACTCGGGACTGTACCCAAAAACCATCGTTTTGCACGCCCTCTTGGACGTGGTATGATGGAAATCAAAGCACAGTGGGAACCACACAAGACTCTATGACGATCTCGGGTCAACAGACTACTCTGTACCAGTGTCACCAGAGAACTGCCATCTGACGTGAGATATAATACCATCTGGGAGTTCTCGGCGAGTCCGTCCAGTGTACCCAGTCTCTACTGAGCACCCGTATATCATCTCTGATGTCAAACACCAATGGATATGGGATCATCCATCGCCCATCTGTATGGGTCGAGAAGGTACACGCTAGTCTACTCTGGTATATCGATGCTCCGTCTCGATACACCCTTGACTAGGGACTTTGAAGGATATACTTATGGACTACCATGTCCCCACTAGTATGATCCGCATCATAGTCCAGGTAGTTAAGTACACATCCTAAGGGCTTTACCAACATGTAATAGAGAGACAATCAGTGTACACGTTAAGGTAAAGATCAACCAGATAGCATACTATCATGTCGAGCAAGAAAGTCCTAACTATATATGTCCCAGCATCCACTACAATATACATCCTATGTATAGTAATGGCTTCTAGGGCATACATATAACTAACATTGCTGTCCGAGAGGGTTTTGAGCTCGGCCGGGCTTAGCCCCGTCGAGTTCGTCGGTAAGTTAGGCTTGCTTTCTGGGTTTATATTTTACTCGCGTTACTGAAAAGTGGGGTTCTCGTTTCGTGCAGGATCCATGGACTTCGAAGTTCTCAGGGATGTTATGCGCAAGCCGAGGCAGCCCACCAAGGCCCGGGGCGCCGGCTCTTCCCGGGTGCAGCCTGCCCCGACCCGTATCGCCCCAGTGTGTAGAGTTCCTAGGCACACTAAAGAAGTATCTCAAGTGATCAAGCATGGCTAATTCAAATTTTACAAGTGCCTACAAACCCTAATACGGATCGTTAACTAGAAAACAAGGCGATGCAATGCAAATAAACGGAAATATAGCTAAAGGGAAGTGGCTACAACCTTTGTAGATCCGGTCCTCCACCTCCATGGCTCCGCGATGAAGTCTCCTCACTGTACAATTCGGATCTTGGGCTCTAGCGTCGGCTTCATCGGAGAAAAAGCGGGCTAGGTCATCGACGATTATGCCGAAGATGATCTACGTCGAGGCATCGCTAGATCAAGCTCCAACTTCACCAAGTCAAGAAAACTTGTGAAGGAAACACCCTATACTACTTGGCAAGAGGTAGAGGATGAAGAAATAGGAAGTGGGTAGACTTTAGATTTGGATTTCTCACACTTTTTCATCAATCACCATTGATGTAGCAAACTTCTTTTCATAGAAGAAGAAGATGATGAAGAAGAAGAAGATATGATAAGTCTTTTAATTTGATAAATAAATCAATACTTATCATGACTTCAACCATGGTTTAGTGTAGAGATTTAACTAAGGTTAGATGATTGGTTAGGGTTAGAGAAGAGACAAGAATGGTGGACTTGTTCAAAGCTTCAAGAAGCTTCAAATAAAAACAAAAATAGCAACCATTCTTTTCTCTTTATCTTTTCTAAATGAAATAAATAAATAGATAAATAAATAAGAGAAAAGAAACCCTAACCATTCACTAAACATAGTTTAATCTTTACACAAACCCAAACGAGCAAGTATCATCAAACATGATACAATCTTGTGCACAAAAGTATATCACATATACAACTTGCACAATCCAAGTGAGAAAATCTATTTAAAGTGAACCAATACTAGTTGATGCAAAGTAATATATCAAATATATATAATTCTACATTAAATCATTAAATCAACACTTGATTCAATGATCCGGTCATGTCGCATATAACCGGCTAGTATCCAATGTATCGGCTTATCGAATCAATCCTTGATTCGATAACTAGGTTATATCGCATACAACCATTCGACACATACATCGCGAGAATAAAATACGGTATCACATACACGTATTATTCTCGGTCCTGCACATATCCCATATGTGCTCCTATTTCGTTTCGCTTGAGCCAGGAAACCTCTGTGTAGGACTCTAAAGACTCGTCAATACGCCGGCAGCAGATGATGATCATATCAAACACCCACAAGCCGCAAGCGGTCTGCTAAACGTTACGGCCACCCGGGTATTGAGCGATCAGAAGATCGACGAGCAAGCCCGCTCACACTCCTGTGAATCCAACCAGTAACACTTACCGTACAGTCCGGTCTGTTCGTCTGATATGTCGCATATCTCGCCTAGGGGTGGTAAACGTCAGACCCCAGTAGCTCGATAAGTCATGCCGACGTGAAGTCCATGACATGTGTGAAACTACTGATAACACTTACCAGTAGGTCACTGCAACCCTGGCCAGGGATTTCCTGTTATGGCCAGTCGAGCATAGCGCAACATCAACCCCCAATACCGGGAGAGACGAATCCCCTCCTATCGCTCATTGCCTCCATGTGAATCGGGACTGTACCCAAAAACCACCTGTTTGCACGACTCAGTAGAGCCGTGGTAGGGTGGAAATCAAAGCACAATGGGAGACACAAAAGACTCTATGACGATCTCGGGTCAACAGACTAAGCTGTACCAGTGTCACCAGAGAACTGCCATCTGACGTGAGGTATAATACCATCTGGGAGTTCTCGACGAGTCCGTTCAGTGTACCCAGTCTCTACTGAGCACCCGCATACCATCTCCGATGTCAAACACCAATGGATATGGGATCATCCATCGCCCATCACATGGGTCGAGAAGATATACGCTAGTCTACTCTGGAATATCGATGCCCCGTCTCGATATTCCCACGACTAGGAACAATGAAGGATGTACTCATTGACTACCCAGGCCCCACTAGTATGATCTTCATCATAGTCCTGGAAGTCGAGTACTCATCCTAAGGGCTTTATCAACATGTAACAGAGAGACAGTAAGTATACATGTTAAGATAAAGAGCTACCAGATAGCGTACTATCATGTCGAGCAAGAAAGTCCTACCTATATATGTCCCAGCATCCACTACAATATACATCCAATGTACAGTAATGGCCTCTAGGGCATACATATAACTAACAATCTCCCACTTGCACTAGGGCCATCTGTAGCAGTAGTTGTTGTATCTAATACTCAACCATCCCCAAAAAGTCTCTCTTTGGGAAAAGGCCTTTGTGAGTGGATCCGCCGTGTTGTCCTCTGAGTCTACTCTCCTAACCTCGATCACCCTGGAGATCAACTATCTCCATGATCAGGTGATGCTGCCTCAGAATATGTCTGGGTCACTGATGGGACCAGGGTTCCAGGGCCAAAACCACACTTCCATTGTCACACAATGGTAGGAACCTAGTTCATCCTATGAACCAATATACACCCAAACTGCCTCTTTGGTAGTATCTTTAATAGCGATGTTACCAGCCTTTATCGTCTAGTTTGCCACGGTATCTAGCTTGGAAGTCTTCCAACATACCGTCCCTTTACTGAGGGTAAAGACAATGCATGTGACTGACATTCAGTCGTCTTTATCACCCTGGAACCCTTCCAGTGATTCTCCCCAGGATCGATTGATACCATCTCACTACATCTAGTGAGAATCCTAGCATCCAATTACATCTATCTCATAGATGAAAACTCAGGATTTATGAGGTATCACTTTGATCCTATATGGAGAATCCATGTGATAAGAGGAGATCGACCGATCGTAGTATAGGAAACTCTTTTCCTATCAAGAGTATGTTGTCCACGTACAATACGAGGATGACCACCTTACTCTCTACTACCGTTTTGTATATACAAGGTTCATCTACCATTTTGATGATGTCAAACTGTTTGACTAACTCATCAAAACAGATGTTCCAACTCCGCGATGCCTGCTTCATCACATAAAACATCTTGCACACGTTTCCGCTGCTCCCACTGTTTACGTAGCCCTCTGGCTGTGTTCTTATAGACGTTCTCTTCTAAATCATTATTTAGAAAAGTTGTCATGGCACCCAACCACCAGATATCGTAGTTATGGTATGTAGCCGTGGCAAGTAGGATCTGGATGGACTTAAGCATATTCCGTGGAAAAAGGTTTCATCATTTTCCGTGCCTGGTCGATGACGAAAACCTTTAACAGTCTAGCTTTGAAAGTCTCAACTTTTCCATCTACACCAAGTAATCTTCTCAAGATATACTTGCTCCTGATGGGGATTTAACCCTTCAGATATAGCAACCAAAGTCCATACTTTGTTGGTGTATAAGGATTCCATCTCAGATCACTAAGCATCCAGCCATTCTTACAGAGTCCCTACTCTCGATGGCCTGCTCGAAACTGGTTGGGTCATCATCTCATGATGCAATCCTCGCTCCCACTGTCATCGAGAAACCGAGGTATCTTTCAGGTGGGTGAGGAACCCTACTAGATCGGCGGAGAGGCTGAGGTTCGTTGGAATCTACTGAATCCTTTGGTTCTACCAAATTGTCTGCTGTAGTTTGTATAGCTGGAACCTTTCCAGTTCTATATTACAGACCTTGCCTCGAGCTTGTCCGGATTTTGCTTTTAGACATAGGCCGGTCAACCCTAAATCTTAACTAGCTTAAGACATGGGCTCTTCCCTTTCCATATCACATATGAAATGGTAGGCAACTGATTTGATTTGAACCTAATTCAATAGGTATGCAGCTTCTCAAGTGCACAACTCCAAAAGGAAATAGGTAACTCAGTAATACTCATCATAGAGCACACCATATCTAATATTATGCGATTGCTCCGCCCTGATGCACCGTTGTGCTGTGGTGTATTCAGAGGAGTAATATGGAGAGAGAATCTCATTCTCCTTTAGAATGGTCCAGGAATGCCATGCACAAGTATTCTCCTCCCTGATCTCATCATAGGACATAGTACTTATACCCGGTTATTGGTTCTCTACTTCTAACTTATATTCTGTGAATACCTCAAAAGGTTCGGACTTATGTTTCAACAGGAACGTATGACTGAATCTTGAGAGATTATCAGAGAATATAATGAAGTATAAAGAACCAGTCCTGGCATGTGTAGACAGGAGACCTTACATACATCATCATGAATCAGTCCCAAGAGTTTACTAACTCTTTCTCAGTTTTCAGCAAACGGAGCTATGGTCATCTAATCTTTGTGACATGACTGGCAAGTTTCACAAGATGTAAATTCAAACTAATTTAATTATGCATCTAAAATGTAACTTCAGCCAGTCGGGTCGCATTGATGTGACCTAGTCTACAATACCTCAAGAAGGATCCGTTCATTTCTGAACTCTTCCTTTTGTGTGTGTTCTGTATACTAAAGAACTGCAGTTTGATTTAGAACGTCAATACTTTTAGATAACGTGCCTGAACCGATCAACTTTTGATATAGGAAATGTTCAAAACATTATCCATCAATACAAAATTTTATCATTTCTTTACTAATAAAGAGACTGATATGATTTTGTATATCAGGTTCGGTATCTAATAGCATTTGTTCAGAATCAATGTATTGGTAATACAGGGTGACAGTGACCAACAGACTTAGCTGCAACACTTGCCCCGTTTTCTGTCTCATGAAACTTATCACCCGTTCTCAGTTTTTCTACCCTTTTGTAGCCCTATGTAACAGATTACATATCTGGGATCCTGATCCGGTATCATATACCCAGGATTCAGAAGATACTGAGAAATAGTTCTTTGTAATGAACACACCCGAAGGAGATGCATCATATGCACTTTCATCGTTTGGGCGGCATAGGAATTCTGGTATTCCCTATTTCCTGCTCTGTCTTATAACAATTATAAGTTGGAGCGGGACCAACTTTCCCCAGCTCAGTATAACAAGCGGGTTCGGTCAATACATCCATTTTATTATCTTGATTAAGGCGTGATATGGTCGCTACCAGGAGAGAGAGAGAAGAAAACACTCATTGTGCGCTCTTGCAAGATTAGATTGGTTATATATTTTATCTAATCAGGATGGCTCCCACTGCTTTTATCAAATCTTCCTTCAAACCCTAAAAGGAAAGACTAGCCGGGATTAATTACACTCTACAAGTTCGCCAATCTTTCAGCCAGGCCAGTGTCGGTACTTTGAGGGAGGTTTCCCATGCTTTCGCACGGACCTAATTACAGTAAACCTCGTTTTCCCAGAGGCGTAACCCCGTTGACACCTTTCTAGACACCTACTTGATCGGCTAATTGCAAAGTGCAAAACTCTCCCAGGAGTAACAATTACTCGCAGAGGGTATCGGGATCCAACTATCATATAGAAGGTATGCAATCTCATTGCAAATTTCAACACTTGAAACTCCCGATAAAGGTTTTTACCCCTAGCACCTATGACCTTAACTATGGTCAACAAATCATAAGTACTAGTCAAGTTCTACCCGTCATTTCATGATTAATTAGACCCACCCACATGACCCTTAACTAAGGTCAACAAAGTCACGCGACTGTCCTAACTAATCGCATCATATGCGGTGTAGGAAGACATCACTTAGCTACCGTACACTGTGCCTTGACTATGGTCAACAAACACAGCACGAATACTAAGTACTCTACTTTCTAAAATGACGGAGGGTTGCGAATGGTTTTTATGAAAACCTTTAACTCTTTGAACTTGATCTCGTTGCGGAATCAAATGGTTTTTAAATGGAATGTTTTGAGGCTTTTCTAATTTTGCTAAAGGGGTCACTCCCGGTGAAGGGATCGTCGGCCCTTTCCTCGTCAAATGAGGTGCGGGATATATCATATATATCACTGTGCAAAGCAAAAACTATAGAAGCAATCAAATGACAAACCGAGGGTTGTAGCATCTGCCAGTTATTGCTAAAGGAGTCACTCCCGGTGAAGGGATCTCGGTCCTTTCCCCATCGAATAAGGTGCAGGATGTTCTACAATGAACACCGCGATGCAAAGCAAGAACTGTAGCTACCTGTTTTATTTTGAAATTTGATTCCACAACATCAATTAGGTTTATTTTCTTTCATTAATCTTATTAATGAATATCCCATCATTTAAGTCCACCTAAACATCACAGATAAATATAACGTACGCTTATGCCATTCGCATTCGCCTCGATGTCCCGTCTGCACCGTTAGGGTAGATAACTAACGGCAGAGCGGGGCAGGGCTAGCGCGGGAGTAAAACATAAGCAACGTTTATATAATATATCATATATACTATATAAAATATCTGTCACAGAACATCACATGATCACATTACAGATAACGCAGCAGAAAATATCATATGAAATATTGGATATACTAGGACGTCCGTGTTTTCAATACGAGCCAGTATAAAACACGGATTCCACGGTCGTGATGAATAGCCAATCCCACACCCCTAGACCCCTACGAGAGCGGCAAGCAAGCCTACCAATTCTAGGGTTAGGAGACCCGGACTCGACTCCTCGAGTTGGTCTCCCACTGGACCCCAGAACCCGGTTACTTGTGCTCACCTCCTTGGGTCTATCCTAGTGCAGAAAAGCAAATAATATACATCAACGGTGACATCTTCTGCAACCTGGAAGTGCCCCAATAGAATAATATTACATACAAGTTTTTACAAGAATGAAAATGAAAAACACTCATCTCACATAAAAACCCCACGGCTATTCAAACACGACGATCCAATATAACATATCCAGCAACACATAACATCACATGTCATCAACGTAAGTAAATATGCGCATCCCAATTGTCGTTGACATATAGCAACGAAACCGGCGATATCACATATTACACTTACGGTCACAGAAAAGAAAGTGTAAAACTACAACAGTTGGAATCCGCAACCACCTCAGACATCGCATGCCTGACCAAATGAATTACTTAGACATCGCATGCCTAACAATTATAAACCCCGCATTTTAGTCTCAAAATCGAAAACACTTTTCAATATCAAAACGGGCAATTCAACAGGATTCCCGACATTCTGATCGTCGCAAACTTTAGTAGGCGGCCACACCCCCGACGCCGTCGACAAAGTGCACCAAGGCGGAACACCGCTGCCACGAGCACCCGAACGGATGCTTTCGGCGATGGGGTTCTCCTACGGTCACTTGGTCGGGGCTATGGAGTGAGGCTGTCTATTAAGTTTACCCGGCGAGTATCCGCGTACACTACGTGATTGCGACGGACTTTTGATCACATCAAAATTCCGTGGCAACCGATCAAGTGAGACTAAACTGCTGTGTTTATAACATTCATCCAGTCATCTCATAACTATTTGCGAATTCCAAGTATTGTATCACATTCCGGATAAATAGAAAATGTTAAACTTTCCGATCGAACAATCGAACACCCAAGTTTTCCCGATACAGTCCAACACATGAAATAAGTCTAAAAACATTCAGTTCGTGCCTCAGTACCAACGGTCCAGCCGTAGAAGGGTCAAGCCAACGCCTCACATGTGGCACGCCGTACTGCCCCAAACCCGAAGGTTTAAAGGGCAGTTCAAGACGGTCACATAATCGAGTTAAGGTTTGTTGTCTTCCAGAGGGACCATCGCGTTACTTGCACTACTTAGAACGTCGTTAAACCACGGAAAGATCCAACACTTGGAAATTTCCCGACAGGGGAAAAAGTGGGTATTTATATCCGGTCGAACTTTTTAACATATTCTAAAAATTACCCGGAAAAGCACACAGACAGAATTAGACAATCCGATCGGTACACTGAGTCCCCAATACAACCCAGAAAATTCAACTCTTGAATAAATTATTAAAAATTCCCAGAAACACCAACAATAAATTATAAGAATTATTGTGCAGAAAAATGTGCCAGAGGAGACTAACTTGCCGCGGAACCGCCGCATTAGGCATGCATATGCGGCGGTTCCGCCGCACTATGAACGATTCAGAGCCCCCGTTTTAAACAGTAATTCTTATAATATTGCACTGAGGTTTCTGCATATTTTTAATCTGGAAAAAACCCAGTTTTTCAAAAATGTCCAGAGAGCATGTTAAAATTGGGGTTTCGGGTCGATCGGACTTCTAACTCCGTCTACGCATCGCCTAAGGCTCTAGCTAGGCTCTGATACCACTGTAGGGTTCTTAGGCACACTAAAGAAGTCTCACAAGTGATCAAGCATGGCTAATTCAAATTTTACAAGTGCCTACAAACCCTAATGCGGATCGTTAACTAGAAAACAAGGCGATGCAATGCAAATAAACGGAAATATAGCTAAAGGGAAGTGGCTACAACCTTTATAGATCCGGTCCTCCACCTCCATGGCTCCGCGATGAAGTCTCCTCGCTGTACAAATCGGATCTTGGGCTCTAGCGTCGGCTTCATCGGAGAAAAAGCGGGCTACGTCATCGACGACGATGCCGAAGATGATCTACGTCGAGGCATCGCTAGATCAAGCTCCAACTTCACCAAGTCAAGAAAACTTGTGAAGGAAACACCCTATACTACTTGGCAAGAGTTAGAGGATGAAGAAATAGGAAGTGGGTAGACTTTAGATTTGGATTTCTCACACTTTTTCATCAATCACCATTGATGTAGCAAACTTCTTTTCATGGAAGAAGAAGATGATGAAGAAGAAGAAGATATGATAAGTCTTTTAATTTGATAAATAAATCAATACTTATCATGACTTCAACCATGGTTTAGTGTAGAGATTTAACTAAGGTTAGATGATTGGTTAGGGTTAGAGAAGAGACAAGAATGGTGGACTTGTTCAAAGCTTCAAGAAGCTTCAAATAAAAACAAAAATAGCAACCATTCTTTTCTCTTTATCTTTTCTAAATGAAATAAATAAATAGATAAATAAATAAGAGAAAAGAAACCCTAACCATTCACTAAACATAGTTTAATCTTTACACAAACCCAAACGAGCAAGTATCATCAAACATGATACAATCTTGTGCATAAAAGTATATCACATATACAACTTGCACAATCCAAGTGAGAAAATCTATTTAAAGTGAACCAATACTAGTTGATGCAAAGTAATATATCAAATATATATAATTCTACATTAAATCATTAAATCAACACTTGATTCAATGATCCGGTCATGTCGTATATAACCGGCTAGTATCCAATGTATCGGCTTATCGAATCAATCCTTGATTCGATAACTAGGTTATATCGCATACAACCATTCGACACATACATCGCGAGAATGAAATACGGTATCACATACACGCATTATTCTCGGTCCCGCACATATCCCATATGTGCTCCTATTTCGTTTCGCTTGAGCCAGAAAACCTCTGTGTTGGACTCTAAAGACTCGTCAATACGCCGGCAGCAGATGATGATCATATCAAACACCCACAAGCCGCAAGCGGTCTGCTAAACGTAACGGCCACCCGGGTATTGAGCGATTAGAAGATCGACGAGCAAGCCAGCTCACACTCCTGTGAATCCAACTAGTAACACTTACCGTACAGTCCGGTCTGTTCGTCTGATATGTCGCATATCTCGCCTAGGGGTGGTAAACGTCAGACCCCAGTAGCTCGATAAGTCATGCCGACGTGAAGTCCATGACATGTGTGAAACTACTGATAACACTTACCAGTAGGTCACTGCAACCCTGGCCAGGGATTTCCTGTTATGGCCAGTCGAGCATAGCGCAGCATCAACCCCCAATACCGGGAGAGACGAATCCCCTCCTATCGCTCATTGCCTCCATGTGAATCGGGACTATACCCAAAAACCACCTGTTTGCACGACTCAGTAGAGCCGTGGTAGGGTGGAAATCAAAGCACAGTGGGAGACACACAAACTCTATGACGATCTCGGGTCAACAGACTAAGCTGTACCAGTGTCACCAGAGAACTGCCATCTGACGTGAGGTATAATACCATCTGGGAGTTCTCGACGAGTCCGTTCAGTGTACCCAGTTTCCACTGAGCACCCGCATACCATCTCCGATGTCAAACACCAATGGATATGGGATCATCCATCGCCCATCACATGGGTCGAGAAGATATACGCTAGTCTACTCTGGAATATCGATGCCCCGTCTCGATATTCCCACAACTAGGAACAATGAAGGATGTACTCATTGACTACCCAGGCCCCACTAGTATGATCTTCATCATAGTCCTAGAAGTCGAGTACTCATCCTAAGGGCTTTATCAACATGTAACAGAGAGACAGTAAGTATACATGTTAAGATAAAGAGCAACCAGATAGCGTACTATCATGTCAAGCAAGAAAGTCCTACCTATATATGTCCCAGCATCCACTACAATATACATCCAATGTACAGTAATGGCCTCTAGGGCATACATATAACTAACACGGTGGCGTCGCTCCGAGGACGATCGGCGGCGGATACCGCCCCAGGCCCCAGCTGAGCATCGGGTCGGAAGCGGGCCCTGATTGCGGAGGACACCGCCTCGGAAGAGGAGATCGGCTCTCCTTCGGCGCCGCTCAAGAGGAGGTCTCGGATGCCATCCGGGAATCGGTCCTCGCCGACCGTGGTGGAGGAAGGGGGCGCCGGTTCATGGTGTCGTCCCGGCTGTCAGTCACGGATAGCCTCCTCCACGAGATAGAGACCTTGGCCGGGGGTTGGGTTCCCGGGGGGACCCTCAAAGCTCAGCAGGCGTCGATCGCCCAGGAAGCCGTGCATGTAAGCCCCCATCGTGCGGTGAGATTTAGTGTTTTCCTTCACGTTTCTGATCCTCCTTCTTTTTGCTCCTTCCCAGACTCTCCAGCACGTGGCCCTTGCCCTCCGCATGGAGACCGAGGTGGTAGCCCCGGCAGTGGAGGCCACGGGCCAGCTCGCCGCGTTACAAGAAAGCTCCAGGCGGGAGCAGGAGGCGATGTCGGCGAGGATCGCCGCCCGGGAGGGCGAGGTGGCAGTCGAGAAAAGGGAGGCCGCTCGGCATCGCGAGGCTGCCACGATCACCGAGGGCAAGCTCGGGGACTCTCAGGTGCTCGCCGGCAACCTGAAGAAGACGGTGAAGACCCTCCGGAAGGAGCTGGGGGCGTCGGCTGAGGCCCTCAAGTCGGCTGGATCGAAGGCCATGGCAAGCTATAAGAAGTCGAGGGATTTCTACTGTTAGGTTTACCTATCACCTCATGAAGTGTTTGGAAGCATCACATGTCTCAAAATCAAATTTTTTCAGGTGCTAAGTGAACATACAAAGAATCATCACTAGAAAATTAGGGTTTCTAAACATACACATCATCAGGTTTTGAGAGTACAACCTTTGTAGCTCCCTACGCTAGACTCCTTGGCTACTTGAGGGTTGGAAAACGTCCGCTTGAGAATCTCTAGGTCCACGATGATCCACCCGAAGTTCTCTTTGTCCAAGCTTGAAACTTCACAAGATCAAGAGAAGAAATGGAAGCTAACACTCTTCACAAGTGGGTAAGACTAGTGTAGAATGGTGTTGTGGTTGGTTTTCTCACTTCAAAATCCTAACTTGATAAGTATTTTGCTCACTTGAGAAATCTAGAGAGCAAAAGAGAAAGGAGGAAGAAGATGGTGGCTTTCTAAGAGCTCAAGATAATGATCATCATATCAATGAAAATGAGAAAATGAAAATATATATTTTCACTCTCTCATCATTAACCATGGTTGTAAAATATCTTAGATATTTTGTTTGGAGTAAAAATGACCATAGAAATTAAATCATGGTTAGTGAAAGGGTTAATGCAAGGTCAAAGCAATAAACCATGAAACAATTTCCATTTCAATTTTCTTTTTCCAAATAAATAATATCCATAAATATTTTACAAAGGTGTGAGTCTTATATTGCCACTATCTACTATATAAACAACCATGATAACCTTTATGTATGCATGTATGTGTGCATGCACATCCTATGTGCATGAATGAGAATGAATGCATACATGCATGCACAAAGACATGAAAGGATTTCAAGTGAGAAACTAATGGTTAATGATAAATCAACACTTGATTTAGCAACCCGGTCATATCACATACGACCCGACCAAAAGCATGCCGCCCGATTAATATACGGTATCTCATATGCGCATTTTAACTGGGTCTACGCGCATATCGCATATGCGCACCACAACGTTTTGCCTGGACTAGGTAACTCCATTGTGGGACTCTAAGACTCGTCAATACGCCGGCAGTGGGTGATGATCATATCAAGCACCCCCAAGCCACAAGCGGTCAGCTAAACGTAACGGCCACCCGGGTATTGAGCGATCAGAAGAAAACAAGCGAACCTGTTACAACTCCCGTCGAGCCAACCGGCAACACTACCGTACAGTCCGGTCTCTTCGTCAGATATGCTGCATATCGAGTCTAGAGATGGTAACGTCGACCCCAATAACTCAATAAGTCGTGCCGATGAATGGTCTATAACAGATCGAGAAACTACTGATAACACTTATCAGTAAATCTCAACAGCCCTGGTCAGGGACTTACTGATATAGCCAGTCGAGCACAGCACAGCATCAACTCCCAATACTGGGAGAGACGAAACCCCTCCTATCGCTCATCGCCTTCGTGTGTCTCGGGACTGTACCCAACGGCCACCTGTTTGCACGACTCAGTAGAGCCATGGTAGGGTGGTAATCAAAGTACAGTGGGAGAACACACTAGACTCAATGACGATCTCAGGTCTACAGACTAACCTGCATCAGTGTCACCTGAGAACTGCTATCCGACGATAGATATAATTCCATATAGGAGTTCTCGGCGAGTCCGTCCAGTGTACCCAGTCACCACTGAGCACCCGTATACGATCTCGATGTCAAACATCGATGAATGTGGGAACATTCATCGTCCATCGTATGGGTCTAGTATCATCTACGCTAGTCTACTCTGGTGTATCGATACCCCGTCTCGATACATCTACGACTAGGGACATTCTTGGATATGCTTATAAACTACAGATGTCCCACTAGTATGATCTCTATCATAATCATAGTAGTCAAGCCAATATCCTCAGGGCTTTATCAACATGTGTGAATGAATAAAAGCATGATCAAATCAACATGTCAGATAAAGAAGAACCAGATAGCATACTATCATGTCGAGCAAGAATGTACACTGAATATATATATACATGTACAAATACATTCACTATCATATAATGGCCTCTAGGGCATACATATATCCAACATCTACGACGACCTGGCCATGGCCACGACCCGCATCTGGCACGACACCGTTGATGCCGTGAAGTCCAGGATGCCGGAATTCGATGACACGGACCTCCGGGCCGAGTTCCCCCTCATGGGTGCCGACGGTCAAGAGGTAGAGCTTCCCGGCGAGGCGGGGACCGAGGACCTGGCGCCCCCAGTAGTGGAGGTTGAGGACCTCGAGGCTGTGCCCGGGCCTGAAGAGTAGAGCCTCCGCTCCCCTATCTTTATTTTGTTTTTCTTTTTTTGAATTTTCGTAAGGCTGAGGAGCCAGAAAATACCATCTGTAAGAACTTATCTTTGGCAGTAGTAAAAAAAGTTTCTCTTCTCCGGCTGTGATAAATTTTCTTTCTGGCATCTATTTGTGAGGAATACTTGCTTGGGATATTTTTACTTGCGCCGTTGCGCTTTCATGCCAGGTTGGTCCTCTGCTCAACGATCGTCTGTCGAGCTGACTGCCGTTGCTTATCGACGAGCTTCTCCGAGGAGGTATCTCCGTGTTGGGCCCCGAGATCGAGGGGAGATCGTTTAGGCTTGGACAGACATGATGTCTTTTGCTGGGTAGGAAACTACTCGCCGGGATGCGCCGAGTAGGAAGGAACTCGCGGCCTCGTGACGAGGGCTCTGACCTTTAGCGCTGGAAGGGCAGGGAGAGGCCCGCGGAGGGTGGCCAATCGGGGTAGCGGCTAGGTGCCTCTTGGCGACGGCCCTTGCCCTGAAAGATAGCCGAGTGAGGGAACCTCAGGCCTCGACTGCCTCTGAGAGGGCTTTCTCGATTCCCCAGCGTTGAGGCAGGGAAGCTGCCCCTGGGGATAGCCGAGCGAGGGAAGCTCGGGCTCGCCTTCCTCTGAGAGGGCTTTCGATCCCCGGCGATGTGGCAGGGAAGCTGCCCGCGGGGGATAGCCGAGCGAGGGAACCTCGGGCTCGACTGTTTATCTCTGGCCGAGCAGGGTAGCTGCTCGGTTTGCCTCTTGTGAGGGCTTTTGATCCTTCAGGATGGGGACCGAATGGGGTTACCGCCCGGTGCCTCTTGGCGTGGACTTTGATCCCTGTCGGTTGTGGTAGAAAGCTACCAGCCGGGGATAGCCGGGCAAAGACCCGGCTGCCTCTGGGAGGACTTTGGTCCCTGGTGTGAGAAAAAGCTATAGGGCTGTAAGAAGCCTACCAAGGACCCTTGGCCGGGTAAGGTTGCTGCCCGGTGCCTCTTGGCGAGGGCTTTTGTCCTGAAGGATAGCCGAGTGAGGGATCCTCGGGCCTCGACTGCCTCTGGGAGGGCTTTTTGGATCCCCAACGTTGTGGCAGTGAAGCTGCCCACGGAGGATAGCCGAGCGAGGGAACCTCGGGCCTCGACTGCCTCTGTGAGGGCTTTCTCGATCCCCAGCGTTGGGGCAGGGAAGCTGCCCGCTGGGGATAGCCGAGCGAGGGAAGCTCGGGCTCGACTGCCTATGGGATGGCTTTCTCGATCCCCAGCGTTGAGGCAGGGAAGCTGCCCGCTGGGGATAGCCGAGCGAGGGAAGCTCGGGCTCGACTGTCTCTGGGAGGGCTTTTTCGATTCCCGGCGTTGAGGCAGGGAAGCTGCCCACTGGGGATAGCCGTGCGATGGAAGTTCGGGCTCAACTGCCCCGGAGAGGGCTTTTCGATCCCCGGCGTTGTGGCAGGGAAGCTGGCCGCTGGGGATAGCCGAGCGATGGAAGCTCGGGCTCAACTGCCTCGGAGAGGGCTTTTCGATCCCCGGCGTTGTGGCAGGGAAGCTACCCGCGGGGGATAGCTCGGCGAGGGAACCACGGGCTCGACGAGGTGCAGCCTGACCGTCAGCTGTAGGTGCGGGATGGGAACGATCGGGGCAACGGCGTTTGCAGCCATCATATTGAATGCGGGGGGAGGCGAAACGACAGGGACGCGTCGCTTTGTTCTCACCAGATAATGCTCGATGGACGCCGTGTGGCGAAGACTCCCTAGGCGAAAGCGGGCGACTGTTGGGCAGTGCATCGGGCTATATAAGGAGTACTAGCCCCCCTTCCTTTAGCAGACAGACTATCGAGAGTGGAGGATTTTTCGTTCACCATCCCCGACATCGTTAGCTTTGGAGATGTGTACCTCTACGACCCCTATTGCACCGAGGACACGGTGCAGTTGGTTTATGGGCGCATTGAGGATCACTTCGGCCGGTTGCTCCCCAGACGCTCCTCCCTGCTACAGCTATTGATGTACTCCATCTAGAGGGCAACACCGGGGCTTCACAACCCCGTGTCGGAGCTGCTCTTCGATGAGGCCGTGGGCAAGCTGCGGTCTTTGAGGCACTTCGGCCTAATCTCCACGAACCGGCTGGCCCGCTCAGAGGCGCTCGTCTGCGAATGCAACGAGCTGAGGCTCAGGGTCGATGCCCGCGGGGGAACCGGGGGCAAAGGCTGGAACTTACGAGGCCCCGGCTGTTGGAGATTTTCACCGAGTACCACGAACAGTGCTCGCTGCACCCCATTCCCCCACTATTGTAACTCTCCCCCTTTCCTTTTTTTTATGGCTGAGGAGCCCATAATACCCTTCGAATAAAACAACGCTTTTCTGGCGGCGGATCTCGGCGTGGAGCCCTGGGGCGCCCAGCGGGCCCCAGGGAGCACCGGTTCGAGGGACCGGTGGCGAGGGGATGCAGCCTGCTGGTGGTTAGCTGTCCAGACAGGGGAGGAGCCTTCTGGCGGCGGCGGCGCAGCGATCTGGGGCCCGGGCGCGGTCGTTTGGACACGGACGAGGGCTTCCACGAGGGATTGCAGGCGATCTATCCGGCCTGCGAGGGCGTTGATTACGGTCATGGGGGGAAGGTTCGTCCCTACCTTCGGTGAGCGGAAGGCGGCGTCTGGTTCCGGGATCCCCAGGATGGTCGTCCGACATGAGAGAGGAGACAGGAAGGTCAACTTTGTATTTTGTGGAATTTGTTTTCCCACAGACGGCGCCAACTGATGGAGCTCCTTTTCGAGCTTCCGTCAGATGTTGCCTTCCATTGATCTCGAGGTGAACTGGGTTGATTGTCCTTCGTTGTGTGTGGATCTCAATGGGTTTTGAGAGGACGAGGTGAGATGAGGAGGTTGCCGCCGGGTACCTGCAAGGAAGTCCCGTGGTGGTTTGGTACCACCGAGGACCCTCCGACGCTCAAGTTAGTGACAAGATCCAAGCAGAGTGACGGCGTAAGTGTAAAGAATGGCTTACTTGACCCCCCTGTGATGGGGGTTTATATAGTGGCGGTAGCACACAATAGCAGGCGCGAAGACTCCGCCGGCGGTTACACTCCCGACGACATGCCTGCGTAGAGAGCAGATCGCCCATTAATAGGGATCGTGATGGCGTGGAACGTGGGATGTTGCTGGCAGAGAATCTGCGCATGGCGAGATTCGCGGTGCGACGGTTACGCCTGTGAGCGGTGGAGTTGGTCGGAGGACCGAGGAAGACGACCTTGGCTGGGAGCTCGGGGATGAGCATAGGGGGCCGAGGAGGTCAATTTGCAGGGGGCCCCGAGGTGAGCCAGCTTTGCGCTTGCAGGTCGGGTACAGGGTGGCCTGGTCGGCCCCTGCGGGCCCTGTCTTCTAAGTTCTGGGACACGTCACACGCCACGTGTCATGACCTTGGAGGTGTCCGATATCAGGTATTGTCAGGGGGGTTCTCACCATGGCTTCTTTATGTTTTTCATTTTCATCTTCTTCATTCTTCTTCTCCTCCCTCCACCTCTTCTACCATCCACAAACACCCCTAAATCTATACCAAAACTCCATACCACCTTAACAAAAATCTTTCCCCACATCACTACAAACCCCATGGATGAATCAAGTTAAGCTTTTGAGCACTTTAGGCAACCCTAGAATTTTCTTGAGTTGCCAAATGAGGTATATTCCTACACTTTTGGTTAAGTAATTAACTTTTCTACCCTCCTATTGTAGTTTAGAGTTAAACTAATATAATTTAGTGATGTCGAAAAATTCCAAGATGAGGTTTAGGAGATTTTATGAATTGTGAAAGTGTAATTGAGCTTTAGTAGAGGCCAGAAACCCCTGTAGTGTTTGATTTATGGACTAAACCTGAGACTAGACCCCAAACCATGAATTTGGAAATCTCTGATATCGGGTTTTGTGAGAAATTGTGATGATATATAGAGATCTGCTATGACCCAGAGACCCTGAAAAATATTTAGCAAACACAGTGAGACAAGCAGGCCACCTAGAAACTACCCTAGAGACCCGAGACCCCATCTCCCAAACATGGCCGCAGATTTAACTTAGATGGCCACAATTTGCGGCCTGGGTACGATGTTATTGCCTCGTGCTTGGTCCAAGGCTCCTATATCTTGTAATTAGACCATTCCTATATGCAAAATTGTCTAATTAAAACTAGGGAAAAATCTGGCAGTGTTTTCCTGAGCTACTGTTTTCGGTTTGTGACTTTTAATGACTTGAGTTTTGGTATTTGGGTTTTGACTTGGTCGTTTGACGTTTGTACGTCGACGTCGAGAGTTGTTTGGTCATTCTTGCATGCGTAGACCGTACGTTCTAACCTATGTGCACTCCACATGCCGTATCGGTTTTCATATTCGATTCTTGTTTACAATACGATGTGCTTGAACTGTAGGTACCTTCGCGTGGACTTTGGGACGAAAAGATAGAGCAAGGCGTCATCGACTTCCGCAAGGCGAGATGTATATCTACAGGAGAAGTCAGGTGGATGGTGTATAGCACCCCCACAACCATAGATTAGGATGCTTATATATTTATATATGTATGTCAATGCGAGATGGATACTTAGCAAATAGGGTTTCTATGAGACTATAGGTTAGATTAAGTGTACTCATAGGAAGGTCTACCCTTAGTGTTATTTCCTTAGTCGTGAGCCGTTTGTTTTATTTTGTTGCGCGCGCGCACACAAACACACTTGATATGATATGCGTGCGTGTGTGTGTGTGTGTGTGTGTGTGTGTACATATACACACATATACGTGTAAGATGAGGATATGATATGCTATATGGTTTTGAGTCGATATGATCGGATATGATGTCAAGAGATTATGATATACGATTTGAGTTTGAGACATCGTATACGATATGATATTTATTAAAGAATCGTCGGGCGATATATGCATAACATGCGATAACATGTGATTTGATGAAATAATAAATTGTACGTGACTTTGGATCCGTACCCTTGATTATGATATTGTACGATGAATGATACCGTATGAACTACATTGATATATATGCTATTTGATCCATACCCTTGATTTTGAGGATGTCATACGACGGATATTGCCGTATGAGATATATTTATTTGATGATTGATCCACACTCTTGATTCGAGGATACCGTACGATGGACTATACCGTACGTGATGCTATAAGGATGGATCGCCGACTACTAGATATAACGACTCGGAAAGATTTATAGATTTCTTATCACCTTCGCCTCGGTTCTTAGTTTAGTCTTTTAGTTACTTAGATAGATGTAAGATTAAACTTGAGTCATACCTATTTTCAAAACTAACGAATTGTAGATATTTTCAAAGGGTAATCCGAGGGACGCTACGGATTTTTCAAAAGATATCTCTTTTCTCAAAAACATCATAGCCCCTACTTTTCAAAAAACAACAATTCATGTTATTTTAAATACGGTAACCGTGTGTATGTGTGTGTACACACACACTTTATTAATGTTGTGTTTACTGTTTACTTTCTGCTATGCTCATGTTATTCTCATTGCATCGTATATATACATGTGTTTCCATTAGCTGTTATGATCTCGTCTGCTAGGACACCTTCACCATTACCAATGATCTGTATATTGCACGTACACTTGCTTGCCGGCTCACACACATCAGCATCGGTAATTTCCATGTCATGTACACTTTAGTAATTGTTACTTCACTCGTATAACCTGATAAATTGTAGCTTAGCAGTACTGTTTAGCGTTCATGATCTCACATGCTAGTTTAGACTTTGCATTTCTTACCTAGATGTCTCATGCATTTATATACATACATTCTCGTTATGCACTGTAGATTGGCTCTATGCCGGTATTCATTTCCTCATTATTGACTCATAATTATGAGATTTCGGTTTTTCATGAGATTTCGGGATTTGGGAAACCGCATGTGAATTTGAAAACTTATGCTCAATTTAAAAGAAAATTGCAGTTTCTCATGATATAATGTGTGGCGTGCACCATGAGATTTCTCGGTTCTGAGCATATTTGTATACCCGATTCAAGAAGCGAGGAGACACCGTCTGCGGGTACATAGTAGACCCTGTGTGGTACCCTAAGTCAAGAAGATCGTATAGAGAGACGTTGAGCCCGGCAGGAGATCACTATCGACCGGTGATAGTTTGGCACGGCGGATATCCGGAAGATACCGACCGTAGTCGTGAGATCAGATGATATGGGGTCAATCCGGACAGACGGAGCCCGAGGTATGAGGATTATATGTCGCTGATGGACACAGTTTTCATGATGTTTTCGAGTGTCGATACTGGGCACTCAGGTTTTATTATGATTTTGTGTGTCGTTGCTGTACACACCCACCTGATGATGCATTTATACATGATACGCATGACATATAGTTACTTTTTGATACGGACACGAGTACTTGTTATTACACATATGCTTATATTATTACCTTTGCTACTACTCGATGTTATCGTGTTATCATTATTACTATATTATTGTATGACCTAGGAGAGCGTCATACATTCGTTTTCTACTCGGTGATGTCTTCTACTCACGAGTTGGCAACTCACCCCCGTTGTGCCACAGTTTTCTTGCAGGTTTGACCGCACAGGTACCGTAGCGGCTTTTTGGTACACCGCCTTCTTTTCGGGTGAATTTCTTTGGTAGGTGGGGTTCACTTGCATCGTGACCACCATTGTATTTGTATATTTACACAGTTGTATCTAGTTAAAAGCTTCATCAACCAGACTATGTATATTCGTAGACCTAGTAACCGCAGATTATATATTCTTTCAGACTTAGAGTTACGCTCATGTATTTTTTCTTTATTCTGGTTTTCTTGATGATGTTTTGATTTCCTTTATTTATGTGTTTGATCTTCGCCTCAGGGTGTCGTATATTTATATCTTTACGTGGTTGTTTCTGTCAATTAGCGAAGAGCTAGCAACCGCTCGGAGATGCCTATTATTATTGATTGTATTGTTTTCGGGTTAGAATTTACAAAGGAGGGACTGCCTAAATTTCAAACGACGAAATTTTTTTTCAAGATAGTTACAAAACATTATATTTCATATGATATTACTTATGTTTTAAAGAAAGAACCTGATTTTATTAAACCTTTATTTCAAAACTTCACCTCCACTATTTTCCCTAAAAAGGTTTAGATTTCTGAGCTTTTGGCTTACTTGGGTTAGGTGAGGTCCTATAGACTTCACATGATTCAAGTGCCAGTCACGTGCCCTTTCCGAGTCGTGACAGTATCAATCTAGGGTTTTTAGTTTTTTTAGCACTTTTATCCAATTAAATTTTGTAATGCAAATTTTTCTTAATAAAAGATAGAGTGATTTTTGTTGGGTTATGTCAAGGTCCTGGCCATCTTCCGTGGTCGGTGCGGAACAAAAACTTGCGTTTAAAATGTTTGGAGCAAACGTATCTGTCTAGAACGAACCATAAACCAATCCTAGCAAATAGAAAGGACCTGAACTACAAGTTTAGAAAATTATACCGAACGAACCAAGTCCTTCGGTCTTCCATCATCTTCCTTAGCTCCTTGAGGCATGCTCGATTGAACTTAGCCTCCGGTCTTCCTTCGTCGAAGATGATCTACCCGAGGGATGTAGCTCATGGCTCTATCTCCACATCAAAAGAAAGTGAAGCAACTAGGGATTCTAGGTTGCTAATCTAGAATGTCTAAGATGGAGTGAGTGTTCTAAGTGTTTATCCATCTCACCTCCTCTCTTGATTCTCAACTCATGAGATTGTAGAGAGGGGGTTCAGCTTGAAAGTGGAGGAACTCATGAAAACCCTAGAAAGGGGAGTGAAGCTAATGGTGAGAAGAAAAACTCATCTCCAAAAATAATGAGCCAACCATGTTAGAGAAAATGAGTATGCTTGATTTTGTAAAACTTTCTTTCCAATTTAAAATCAAGCCCATGCTTGAATAATTTTCACAAATGAATTAAAAATTCATTTGTGCACACTATGCAAGCATGGTTCTCACCATACTCCCCTCTCTCAATATCCACATCATTTCCATTTATAAATAAATGGATAAAAACTAAATGAGGTGTCTACCTTCTAGAATGCTATCTGTAAAAAATACGAATTACATTTTACTGTATATATACATACCTGTATTCATACCGAAATACGAATAACTGAAGAGATAGAATAACACAAAGAACATAATACTAGAATATACATATCGAAATACATATACGTAAATTATTAAATCAATACATAATTGAATAATCCGGCTCAAACCCGAGCCGGCTAGTTTTATCAACCGTCCGATCGAAAGTCCGGGTAACTAGTACACTCATTCGATCGGAACCCTGCACGTATCCAATACGGCTACTACATCATTTCGCCAGAACCAGAAAAACCCTCTGTGTGGGACTCTAATGACTCGACAATACGCTGGCAGTAGGTTTAACCACAAGCACGTTAGCGACACTAGCTGTACGTAATAACTACCTAGGTACTGACCGAAAAGAAGGCCGACGAGCAAACTCATCCGGACCCCTACTGAGCCTGTCAGTGAAAATATCCGTACAGTCCGGTCTGTTCGTCTAAGAGTATCGCATATCGGGTCTAGGGGGTGGATAAAGTCAGACCCCTAATAATGCGATATTTCGTGTGGGTATGAAACCCATCACCAACTGAGAAACTACTGATCCAAATCAATAATTCTCGACAACCTTGGCCAATGATTTCTGGTGATGGTCACCCGTGCACCGCGTCACATCAAGCCCCAATACCAGGAGACAAGAATCCCCGACGATCCGCTCACTGCCTCCATGTGGCTCTGGACTGTACCCAACTAAAACCTGTTTGCACGACTCCTTTGAGCCGTGATAGGCTAGTAATAAAAGCACAGTAAGAACTCACATGAGACCAATGGCGATCTCAGGTTGACAAACTAACATGTACTCATGTCACCTGGGAACTGCTATCTGACAATAGGTATAATACCAACTAGCATATTACCGGCGAGTCCGTCCAGTATACTCATAACCCAATGAGCACCTGTATACTATCTTAGGTGACTGACTGACACCAATGGATTGTAAGACCGGCTACCGCCCCTTGTCGGGGTCTCAATAAGTATACACTAGTCTACTCTGAAGTATCGATATCCAGTCTCGATACTCCCTCGACTAGGGACATTTAAGGATGTGCTTATAGACCACCCAGCTCCCACGTATATGATCGCCATCATAATGCTGGTAGTCAAGCAAGAATCCTATGGGCTCTATCAACATATAATAGTGATCTATAATACCATATAATGCATGTACATGATGATAGAGACAAACCAAATAGTATACTATCATCTCGAGTAAAACTATTCTATCCTTATAGGTCCTCCCTCAATCATCACAATCGCGTGCCTGTGATTACAATAATTGACTTGAGGGCACTATAGCTGACAATTTTTATTTCTTGTCTCTTTACACTTCTTCAATTTATTTCTTCGCATTTATTTATTCGCATTTAAATTGTATTGTTTTTCTTATTGAATTTCATTTTCTTCCTTCTTCTCATTGATTTTGAAGCAATGATTCTAACAAAAGAAACTCCTTGCTTTTCGTAAGGGATCTTAAAATCTAGCTTTATAATATATTTCTCAAATCCTTTTCTATTAATTCATTTAAAACAAGAAAAATAGTTTACCATTTCCTTGTGGACGACCTGTTCTCACTATCAGCTAGCTTTTTGCGACAATTATTGATTGCGGTAACTAGGAAACACAAAGATTCAATTTTTCACATCAATCAAATGACGCCGTTACCGGGGAAACGGTAGTAATATTTTTCTTATTATTCGGGTTGATTTTTTAAAAAAACAATTTTTTTAAGAAATAAAAATAAAAACCGTATTTTGTATTTTTAACGATTTTTGTGTGAGTTTTACAAGAAATCTGGAGCTCTTGGAGCGAATCAACAGAGATTCAGAGACTGTCAAATAGGAGCAGAGGAGTAGTGAAGTTCAATGCCAAATTTTGGAGACGTGATTGTTCAGTCGAAAATATTGTGCATTTGATATAACATTTTCCTTACTATTTTTATATAATAAAAGGGGTTTATTATAAATATGACACATATGTAGGGTTCCTAGACACCCTAATGAGGTCTCACAAGGCATCAACCATGCCAATTTCAAATTTTAACGGTGCCGAGAAACCCTAATACGGATCGTTGGCTAGAAGTTTAGGCGAAAATGAAACTAGTTAACAACTTAACTAAAATTTAAACGAAAATACAACCTTTGTAGATCCGGTGCTCCACCTCCATAGCTCCGCAACGAAGTCCCATCGCTGTCCAAATGAATTCCCGGGCTCTAGCGTCGGCTTCGTCGGAGAAATGGCGAGCTAGGTCGTCGATGTCCATGCCGAAGATGATCTACATCGAGGCATCGCTATATCAAGCTCCACCTTCACCAAGCCTTGAAAACTTGTGAAGGAAACACACTCTACTACTTGGCAAGAGGTAGAGGATGAAGAAATAGGAAGTGGGTAGACTTTAGAATTGGATTTCTCACTTGTTTTCATCAATCACCATTGATGAAGCAAGCTTCTTCATTGATGAAGAAGATGAAGAAGAAGATAAATGTTATGATAAGAATAATTAAAATAGAAAAGAAAATCAATTCTTATCATAAGCAAACCATGGTTAGGTGTAGAGAATTAACTAAGGTTAGATGAGTGGTTAGGGTTAGAGAAGAGACAAGAATGGTGGACTTGTTCAAAGCTTCAAGAAGCTTCAAATAAAACAAAACTAGCAACCATTCTTTTCTCTTTATCTTTTCTAAATGAAATAAATAGATAAATAAATGAGAAAAGGAAATGAAACCCTAACCACTTAAGTAACCATGGTTTAATTCTTTACACAAACCCAAACTAGCATGTATCATCAAACATGATACAATCTTGTGCACAAAAAAATATATCATATATACAATGTGCACAAACAAGTGAGAAAATCCATTTAAAGTGAACCAATATTAGTTAATGCAAACTAATATATCAAATATATAATTATACATTAAATCATTAAATCAACACTTGATTTAACGATCCGGTCATATCGCATATAACCGACTAATATCCAATGTATCGATTTATCGAATCAATTCTTGATTCGATAACTAGGTTATATCGCATACAACCATTCGACACATTCATCGCGAGAATAGAATACGGTATCACATACACGCATTATTCTCGGTCCCGCACATATCTCATATGCGCTCCTATTTCGTTTCGCTTGAGCCAGGAAACCTCTGTGTAGGACTCTAAAGACTCGTCAATACGCCGGCAGCAGGTGATGATCATATCAAACACCCACAAGCCGCAAGCGGTCTGCTAAACGTAACGGCCACCCGGGTATTGAGCGATCTGAAGATCGACGAGCAAGCCCGCTCACACTCCAGTGAATCCAACCAGTAACACTACCGTACAGTCCGGTCTGATCGTCTGATATGTCGCATATTTTGCCTAGGGGTGGTAAACGTCAGACCCCAATAGCTCGATAAGTCGTGTCGATATGAGGTCTATAACAATTCGAGAAACTACAGGTAACACTTACCAGTAAATCTCAGCAACCCTGGCCAGGGATTTCCTGTTATAGCCAATCGAACACAGCGCAACATCAACTCCCTATACCGGGAGAGACGAATCCCCTCCTATCGCTCATTGCCTCCATGTGACTCGGGACTGTACCCAAAAACCACCGTTTTGCACGCCCTCTTGGACGTGGTAAGATGGAAATCAAAGCACAGTGGGAGCCACACAAGACTCTATGACGATTTCGGGTCAACAGACTACTCTGTACCAGTGTCACCAGAGAACTGCCATCTGACGTAAGGTATAATACCATCTGGGAGTTCTCGGCGAGTCCGTCCAGTGTACCCAGTCTCTACTGAGCACTCGTATATCATCTCCGATGTCAAACACCAATGGATATGGGATCATCCATCGCCCATCTGTATGGGTCGAGAAGGTATACGCTAGTCTACTCTGGTATATCGATGCCCCGTCTCGATACACCCACGACTAGGGACTTTGAAGGATGTACTTATGGACTACCATGTCCCCACTAGTATGATCTGCATCATAGTCCAGATAGTCAAGTACACATCCTAAGGGCTTTACCAACATGTAACAGAGAGACAAACAGTGTACACGTTAAGGTAAAGAGCAACCAGATAGCATACTATCATGTCGAGCAAGAAAGTCCTCCCTATATATGTCCCAGCATCCACTACAATATACATCCTATGTATAGTAATGGCCTCTAGGGCATACATATAACTAACAATCTCCCACTTGCACTAGGGCCATCTGTAGCAGTGGTTGTAGTATCTCATACTCAAACATCCCATAAAAGTCTCTCTCTGGGAACAGGCCTTTGTGAGTGGATCCGCTGTGTTTGTCCTCAGAGTCTACTCTCCAAACCTCGATCACCCTGGAGATCAACCATCTCCATGATCAGGTGACACTGCCTTAGAATATATCTGGATCACTGATAGGACCGGCGTTCCTTGGCATAAGCCACAACTCCATTGTCACACAATGGGAGGAACTAAGTTCATCTCATGAACAAATATACACCCAAACAGCCTCTTTGGTAGCATCTTAAGTAGCGATGTATCCCGCCTTTATCGTCTAGTATGTCACGGTATTTTGCTTGGAACTCTTCCAACATACCGTCCCTTTACTGAGGGTAAAGACAATGCCTGTGACTGACACTCAGTCGTCTTTATCACCCTGGAACCATTCCAGTGATTCTCCCCAGGGTCGATTGATACCTTCTCACTACAACTAGTGAGAATCCTAACATCCATTTGGATCGATCTCGTAGATCCAAAACCTAGGATTTAGTAGGTATCACTTTGATCCTATATGGAGAATCATTGTGATAGGCGGAGATTGATCGATCGTAGCATAGGAAACTCCTTCCCTATCAAGAGTATGTCATCCACGTACTCTACGAGGATCGTCATAATACTCCCTACTAACTTTTTGTTTATACAAGGTTCATCTACCATTTTGATGATGTCAACTTCTTTGACTTATCCATCAAAACAGATGATCCTACTCCGCGATGCCTACTTTATCCTATAAAGCATCTTGCACACGTTTCCGCTGCTCCCACTGTTTACGAAGCCTTCTGGCTGTGTACTTATAGACGCACTCTTCTAAAACATCATTTAGAAAAGCAGTCATGAAACTCAACCACCAGATATCGTAGTCATGGTATGCAGCCGTGGCAAGTAGGATCTGGATGGACTTAAGCATAGCTACTTGAAAAGGTTTCATCATTATCCATGCTTGGTCGATGACGAAAACCTTTAACAAGTCCAGCTTTGAAAGTCTCAACTTTTCCATCTACACCAAGTAATCTTCTCAAGATATACTTGCTCCTGATGGGGATTTAACCCTTCAGATATAGCAACCAAAGTCCATACTTTGTTGGTGTATAAGGATTCCATCTCAGATCGATAAACATCCAGCCATTCTTACAGAGTCTTACTCCTGATGGCCAGCTCGAAACTAGTTGGGTCATCATCTCATGATGCAATCCTCGCTCCCACTGTCATAGAGAAACAGAAGTATCTCTCAGGTGGGTGAGGAACCCTACTAGATCGGCGGAGAGGCTGAGGTTCGTTGGAATCTACTGAATCCTTTGGTTCTACCAAATCATCTGCTGTTGTTTGTATAGCTGGAACCTTTCCAGTTGTACATAACAGATCTTGCCTCGAGCTTGTCCGGATTTTGCTTTTCAGACATAGGCTGGACAACCCCAAATCTCAACTAACTTGAGAGATGGGCTCTTCCCATATCATATCAAATATGAAGTGGTAGGCAACTGATTTTATTCGAACCCTGTTCAATAGGTATGCAGCTTCTCAAGCACATAACTCCCAAAAGGAAATAGGTAACTCAGTAGTACTCATCATAGAGTACACCTTATCACATAGGGTGTTATTGCTCCGCCCCGATATACCATCGTGCTATGGTGTATACGGAGGAGTAATGCCGAGAGAGAATCTCATTCTCCTTTAGAATAGTCCAGGATTTCCGCGCTCAAGTATTCTCCTCCTTGATCACATCAAAGGACATAATACTTATACCCGTGTTTTGGTTCTCTACTTCTAAATCATATTCTGTGAATATCTCAAAAGGTTCGGACTTATGTTTCAACAGGAACATATGTCTGAATCTTGAGAGATTATCAGAGAATGTAATGAAGTACAAAGAACCGGTCTTGGCATGTGTAGACAGGGGACCTTTATAGATCAGCATGTATCATCCCAAGAGTTCACTAACTCTTTCTCCGTTTCCAATAAACGGAGCTATGGTCATCTTATCTCTGTGACATGACTGGCAAGTTTCACAAGATGTAAATTCAAACTGATTTAAATATGCATCTAAATGTAACTTAGCTAGTCGGGTCGCATTGATATGACCTAGTCTACAATACCTCAAGAAGAATTCGTTCATTTCTGAACTCTTCCTCTTGTGTATGATCCATATACTAAGAACTGTAGTTTGATTTAGAACATCAACGCTTTTAGATAACGTGCCTGAACCAATCAACTTTTGATATAGGAAATGTTCAAAACATTATCCAACAATACAAAATTTTACCGTTTCTTTACTAATAAAGAGACAGATATGATTTTGTATATCAGGTTCGGTATCTAATAACATTCGTTCAGAACCAATGTATTGGTAATACAGGGTGACAGTGACCAACAGACTTGGCTACAACACATGCCCCGTTTTCTGTCTCATGAAACTTATCACCCGTTCTCAGTTCTCTACCTTTCTGTAGCCTTATGTAACATATTACATATTTGGGATCCTGATCTGGTATCACATACCCAGGACGTAAAGGACACTGAGAAATAGTTCTCTGTAACGAACACACCCGATGATGATGCATCATCATGCACTCTCTTCGTTTGGGCGGCACGGGAATTCTGGTAATCCCCAATTTCCTGCTCTGTCTTATAACAATTATAAGTTGGAGCGGGACCAACGTTCCCCAGCTCAGTAAAACAAGCGGGTTCGGTCAATATTCCGTTTTATTATCTTGATTAAGGCGTGATATGGTCGCTACCTGGAGAGAGAGAGAAGAAAACACTCAGCGTGCGCTCTTGCAAGAATAGATTGGTTATTATTTTATCTAATCAGGATGGTTCCCACTGCTTTTTATCAAATCTTCCTTCAAACCCTAAAAGGAAAGACTAGCCGGGATTAATTACACACTACAAGTTCGCCAATCTTTCAGCCAGGCCAGTGTCGGTACTTTGAGGGAGGTCCCCCGCGCTTTCGCACGAACCTAATTAATGTAAACCTCGTTTTCCCAGAGGCGTAACCTCGTTGACACCTTTCTAGACACCTACTTGATCGGCTAATTGTAATGTATAAAACTCTCCCAGGAGTAACACTTACTCGCAGCGGGTATCGGGATCCAACTATCTCATATAAGGTATGCAATCTCATTGCAAATTTCAACATTTGAAATTCCCGATAATATATTGCCCCAAGCGATCTATGACCTTGACTGAGTCAACAAATCATAGATCACAAGTAAAGTTCAACCCGTCATTTCTCAATTGAATTAAACCCACCCGCACGACCCTTGACTGAGTCAACAAGGTCGCACGACTACCTTAATCCAATCGCATCATATGCTTTGCAGATAAGCACTAATCAGCTACCGCACACTACGTCTTGACTGAGTCAACAAACGCAGCACGAATACTAACTAGGACTTATCTGAAATGACGGAGGGCTACGTCAGGTTTTTAAGAAAACCTTTTGCGTAATGAACTTTATATCGTTGTAGAATCAAATGATTTTTAAAAATGGAGTGATTTTGAGGCTTTTCTAGTTTTGCTAAAGGAGTCACTCCCGGTGAAGGGATCGTCGGTCCTTTCCTCATCGAATGAGGTGCGGGATATATCATATATATCACTGTAGAAAGCAAAAACTCTTAAAAGCAATCAAAAGACAAACCGAGTGTGTAGCATCTTCCAGTTATTTCTAAAGGAGTCACTCCCGGTGAAGGGATCTCGGTCCTTTCCTCATCGAATAAGGTGCAGGATATATCACATATATCTCTGTGCAAAGCAAGAACTGTAGCTACCTGTTTTATTTTTTTAAATTCGATTCTACAACATCTTAGGTTTCTTTTATTTCATTAATCACATTAATGAAGTCCCATCATTTAAGTACCTAAACATCACAGATAAATACGACGTACACTTATGCCATCCGCATTCGCCTCGATGTCCCCTCGTGCACCGTTAGGTTAGGTAACTAACGGCAGAGCGGGGCAGGGCTAGCGCGGGTGTAAAACATAAGTAACGCCTATATAATATATCATATATACTATATACTGTATCTATCACAGAACATCACATGATCACATCACAGATATCGCAGCAGAAGAAACATATGAAATATTGGATATACTAGGACGTCCGTGTTTTCAATACGAGCCAGTATAAAACACGGATTCCACGGTCGTGATGAATAGCCAAACCCACACCCCTAGACCCCTACGAGAGCGGCAAGCAACCCTACCAATTCTAGAGTTAGGAGACCCGGACTCGACTCCTCGAGTTGGTCTCCCACTGGACTCCAGAACCCGGTTACTTGTGCTCCCCTCCTTGGGTCTATCCTAGTGCGGAAAAGTAAATAATATACAAAAGGTGACATCTTCCGCAACCTGGAAGTGCCCCAATAAAAGAATATTACATACAAGTTTTTACATGAATGAAAATGAAAAACACTCATCTCACATAAAAACCCCCGGCTATTCAAACACGACGATCCAATATAACATATCCAGCAACACATAACATCACATGTCATCAACGTAAGTAAATATGCGCATCCTAATTGTCGTTGACATATAGAAACGAAACCGGCGATATCACATATTACACTTACGGTCACAGAAAAGAAAGTGTAAAACTACAACAGTTGGAATCCGCAACCACCTCAGACATCGCATGCCTGACCAAATGAATTCCTTAGACATCGCGTGCCTAACAATTATAAACCCCGCATTTTAGTCTCAAAATCGAAAACACTTTTCAATATCAAGTCGGGCAATTCAACAAGATTCCCGACATCCTGATCGAATGCTCGTCGCAAACTTTAGTAGACGGCCGCACCCCCGACGCCGTCGACGAAGTGCACCAAGGCGGAACACCGCCACCGCGAGCACCCGAACGGATGCTTTCGGCGACGGGGTTCTCCTACAGTCACTTGGTCGGGGCTATGGGGTGAGGCTGTCTATTAAGTTTACCCGGCGAGTATCCGCGTACGCTACGTGATTGCGACGGACTTTTGATCACATCAAAATTCCGTGGCAACCGATCAAGTGAGACTAAACTGCTATGTTTATAACATTCATTCAGTTATCTCATAACTAATTGTGAATTCCAATTATTGTATCCCATTCCAGATAAATAGAAAATGTTAAACTTTTCGATCGAACAGTCAAACACCTAAGTTTTCTCGATACAGATCAACACATGAAACAAGTCTAAAAACATTCAGTTCGTGCCTCAGTACCAACGGTCCAGGCGTAGAAGGGTCAAGCCAACGCCTCATATGTGGCACGCCGTACTGCCCCAAACCCGAAGGTTCAAAGGGCAGTTCAAGACGGTCACATAATCGAGTTAAGGTTTGTTGTCTTCTAGAGGGTCCATCGAGTTACTTGCACTACTTAGAACGTCGTTAAACTACGGAAAAATCCAACACTTGGAAATTTCCCGACAGGGGAAAAATTGGGTATTTATATCCGGTCGAACTTTTTAACATATTCTAAAAAATTATCCGGAAAGCCATATAGACAAAATCTGATAATCCGATCGAACATTCGAATCCCCAAAACAACTCAGAAAATTCAACTCTTGAATTAATATTAAAAATTCCCAGAAAATCCAGCATAATTTAATAAGAGTTACTGTGCAAACAGTGGAGGATTACGTCATCAATAGGCCGCGAAACCGCCGCATAAGCCATGCTTATGCCGCGGTTCCGCCGCAGACTATACTGTTCATTGGAAACTTTTTGCGCCGTAATTCTTATATTTCCCTGCTGAATTTTTTAGCAATTTTTAATTTGGAAAAATCCCAGTTTTTGAAAAAAGGACAGAGAGCTATTTTTGAGTTGGGTTTCGGGTTCATTCGGGTTTCAAATTCCGTCAAGACTTCGCCTAAGGCTCAAGTTAGGCTCTGATACCACTGTAGGGTTCCTAGACACCCTAATGAGGTCTCACAAGGCATCAACCATGCCAATTTCAAATTTTAACGGTGCCGAGAAACCCTAATACGGATCGTTGGCTAGAAGTTTAGGCGAAAATGAAACTAGTTAACAACTTAACTAAAGTTTAAACGGAAATACAACCTTTGTAGATCCGGTGCTCCACCTCCATAGCTCCGCAACGAAGTCCCCTTGCTGTCCAAATGAATTCCCGGGCTCTAGCGTCAGCTTCGTCGGAGAAATGGCGAGCCAGGTCGTCGATGTCCATGCCGAAGATGATCTACGTCGATGCATCGCTAGATCAAGCTCCACCTTCACCAAGCCTTGAAAACTTGTGAAGGAAACACACTCTACTACTTGGCAAGAGGTAGAGGATGAAGAAATAGGAAGTGGGTAGACTTTAGAATTGGATTTCTCACTTGTTTTCATCAATCACCATTGATGAAGCAAGCTTCTTCATTGATGAAGAAGATGAAGAAGAAGATAAATGTTATGATAAGAATAATTAAAATAGAAAAGAAAATCAATTCTTATCATAAGCAAACCATGGTTAGGTGTAGAGAATTAACTAAGGTTAGATGAGTGGTTAGGGTTAGAGAAGAGACAAGAATGGTGGACTTGTTCAAAGCTTCTAGTAGCTTCAAATAAAACAAAACCAGCAACCATTCTTTTCTCTTTATCTTTTCTAAATGAAATAAATAGATAAATAAATGAGAAAAGGAAATGAAACCCTAACCACTTAAGTAACCATGGTTTAATTCTTTACACAAACCCAAACTAGCATGTATCATCAAACATGATACAATCTTGTGCACAAAAAAATATATCATATATACAATGTGCACAAACAAGTGAGAAAATCCATTTAAAGTGAACCAATATTAGTTAATGCAAAGTAATATATCAAATATATAATTATACATTAAATCATTAAATCAACACTTGATTTAACGATCCGGTCATATCGCATATAACCGACTAATATCCAATGTATCGATTTATCGAATCAATCCTTGATTCGATAACTAGGTTATATCGCATACAACCATTCGACACATTCATCGCGAGAATAGAATACGGTATCACATACACGCATTATTCTCGGTCCCGCACATATCTCATATGCGCTCCTATTTCGTTTCGCTTGAGCCAGGAAACCTCTGTGTAGGACTCTAAAGACTCGTCAATACGCCGGCAGCAGGTGATGATCATATCAAACACCCACAAGCCGCAAGCGGTCTTCTAAACGTAACGGCCACCCGGGTATTGAGCGATCTGAAGATCGACGAGCAAGACCGCTCACACTCCAGTGAATCCAACCAGTAACACTACCGTACAGTCCGGTCTGATCGTCTGATATGTCGCATATCTTGCCTAGGGGTGGTAAACGTCAGACCCCAATAGCTCGATAAGTCGTGTCGATATGAGGTCTATAACAATCCGAGAAACTACAGGTAACACTTACCAGTAAATCTCAGCAACCCTGGCCAGGGATTTCCTGTTATAGCCAATCGAACACAGCGCAACATCAACTCCCTATACCGGGAGAGACGAATCCCCTCTTATCGCTCATTGCCTCCATGTGACTCGGGACTGTACCCAAAAACCACCGTTTTGCACGCCCTCTTGGACGTGGTAAGATGGAAATCAAAGCACAGTAGGAACCACACAAGACTCTATGACGATCTCGGGTCAACAGACTACTCTGTACCAGTGTCACCAGAGAACTGCCATCTGACGTAAGGTATAATACCATCTGGGAGTTCTCGGCGAGTCCGTCCAGTGTACCCAGTCTCTAATGAGCACTCGTATATCATCTCCGATGTCAAACACCAATGGATATGGGATCATCCATCGCCCATCTGTATGGGTCGAGAAGGTATATGCTAGTCTACTCTGGTATATTGATGCCCCGTCTCGATACACCCACGACTAGGGACTTTGAAGGATGTACTTATGGACTACCATGTCCCCACTAGTATGATCTGCATCATAGTCCAGACAGTCAAGTACACATCCTAAGGGCTTTACCAACATGTAACAGAGAGACAAACAGTATACACGTTAAGGTAAAAAGCAACCAGATAGCATACTATCATGTCGAGCAAGAAAGTCCTCCCTATATATGTTCCAGCATCCACTACAATATACATCCTATGTATAGTAATGGCCTCTAGGGCATACATATAACTAACAACATATGAGGGTTTATCTATAAAAATACTATTTTCATGTGTTTATATATTATAATTAACATTATGAAGGAAAATGTAAGCATATAATATCTATATAATATTTAGTCCATTTAAATATGCTAACCTTATCAAATATCTTTAACCAATTTTCTTAAATTATAATATCATGTCAAATGGTTAAGATCTTATCTCAATAAAAACAAATTCTACTAACATTATTTATTAAGATATTGTGCAGAAATTATTTCAGGACTGGAATCAAGGAAATCCAAGTTATCGAGATTAAATCTGCCGAAATCTTAAAGTAAATCGAAGAAATCAATTCTAGCAGAGACGTAGAGAAGATTTCCAAAATACAGATACTCAAAAGATATCCACGTGTCAACACCAGAGACCACAGAAAATTTCATCAACAGATCCGAACAAAGTGCGGCCCTTCCGCGGCCAAACATGTATATTGCGGCGGTTCCGCCGCCGATTTGGGGAGTTAGGATGTGAGATTTTTTGGGTAGGATCTTAACAGCTAGTCTCCTTATTAGGAAACTAGAGATTCTGGGTCTGTGGTTATAAATAAGAACCGAGAGCCTCTTGGAAAAATCATCAAACCGACGCGATCACGAAGTCCACGACGGCTCAAGAATCCTGGTTGATCATCGACAGTTCTTCTACGTCTTTAGAAGAGATCAAGAAGCAAACTAGGGTTTTGTAATCATTTTCTAAACGAACAAAGTGTACTTGATCTTGTTGATTAATAAAGGTGCAGGGTTACCTAGCACGGCAGCAAGGTTTCAGGAGGCATCGTCCTTGCCAAATTAATATTTTTCCGTTCTATCTAACCCTAAACATAGAATCGTTTACCAAAATCGACGGAATATAAATGCAAACACTTTGCAAGTGAAAGAGAGCAAGGAATACAACCTTTGTAGACCGGTCCTTCACTTCATTAGCTCCATGTAGTAGTCCCTTTGCTGCGATCAAGAAGTCCCGGACTCTTGAGAGGCTCCGATGAAGAAACGAACATGCTTGCTCCGAAGTTTTCGAGGCCGAAAATGATCTACGTCGAGGAGACACTAACCTAAGCTATCTCTTCACTAATCATAGAATTAGTGAAGCAAACACCCTATACTAAATGGCAAGTAGTAGAGGATGATGAAGTAGGAATTTGCTCATATTAGATTTCATATTCTCAGAAGTTTTCATCACAAACTCAAACTCTAGAAAACTCTTTTCTCTTTGAGCTCATGAAGAAGATGAAGAAATTATCAAGAGAGAATGAATTATTGTTGAGGTTAAAAATGCAACCAAGGGTTAAGCATGTCATGCTTAACCCTTTTAGAGAGTTAACCATGGCCATGGGTTAAACAAATATCCTAAGCTAGACAAAAGAGTGGACAAAGTCAAAGATGCTTACAAGCTTCTACAAGCTTTCAACAAATATCAACCATGATAAAATCCAAAATTTTGAATAACTTAATGATAAGTATAAAACCCTAATCTTAACCCTAGCATGGTTCAAGTTTCATAAACCTTAGTTGCATTTGTAACCTAGCATGATACATTTAACATATATCACATATATATCAATGTATCCAAAGTGAGAAAAGAAATCATAAGTGGGCTAATATTAGTTAATGTAATGTAATATATCAAATATATAATTATATATTAGATTATCAAATCAACTCTTAATTTAATAATCCGGTTATATCACCTATAACTGACTAATATCATATGAATCAACTTATCGAATCAACACTTGATCCGATAACCCGGCTATATCATATATAACCGACCGATATCTCATATTACGAGAATAAAATACGGTATCTTATATCGTATCAATCTCGGTCCCACACATGTCACATATGTGCTCCTATTCCATTTCGCTTGAGCCAGGAAACCCATGTGTAGGACTCTAAAGACTCGTCAATACGCCGGCAGTAGGTGTTAATCATATCAAACACCCACAAGCCGCAAGCGGTCTACCAAACGTAACGGCCACCCGGGTATTGAGCGATCAGAAGATCAACAAGCAAGCCTGCTCACACTCCTGGGAATCCAATCAGTAATACTACCGTACAGTCCGGTCTCTTCGTCTGATATGTCGCATATCTCGTCTACGGGTGGTAAACGTCAGACCCAGTAACTCGATAAGTCGTGTCGATATGAAGCTCATAACGAGTTGAGAAACTACTGCTAACACTTACCAGTATATCTCTGAAGCAGCTCTGGATAAGGACTTCCTGTTATAGCCAATACAGCGCAAAATCAACTCCCAATACCGGGAGAGACGAAACCCCTCCTATCGCTCATTGCCTCCATATGACTCGGGACTGTACCCAAAAGCCACCGTTTTACACGTTCTCTTGAACGCGGTAAGGTAGAAATCAAAGCACAGTGGGAATCACACAAGACTCTATGACGATCTCGGGTCTACAGACTAACCTGTACTAGTGTCACCAGAGACTGCCATCTGACGTTAGGTATAATACCATCTGAGAGTTCTCGGCGAGTCCGTCCAGTGTACCCAGTCTCCACTGAGCACCCGTATACTGTCTCTGATGTCAAACATCAATGGATATGGGATCATCCATCGCCCATCTACATAGGTCGAAAAGTTATACGCTAGTCTACTCTGGTATATCAATGCCCTATCTCGATACACCCACAACTAGGAACATTTGAAGGATGTACTTAACGATTACTCTGTCCCCAGTAGTATGATCTACATCATAGTCCTTGTAGTCAAGTACTCATCCTAAGGACTTTATCAACATTTAAAATAGAGGCAATCAGTGTACATGTTAAGATAAAGAGCAACCAGATAGCATACTATCATGTCGAGCAAGAAATTCCTCCCTATATATGTCCAAGCATCCACTACAATATACATTGTATGTACAGTAATGGCCTATAGGGCATACATATAACTAACAATCTCCTACTTGCACTAGGGCTATCTGTTGTAGTATCCAATACCCAACAATCAGCAGTAGTTGAAGTATCTCATACTCAACCATCCCATAAAAGTCTCACCTGGAAATATGCCTTTGTGAGTGAATCCGCCCTGTTCTCCTCTTTGTCTACTCTCCTAACCTGGATCTCTCTGGAGATCAACCATCTCCATGATCAGGTGATACCGCCTAAGAATATGTCTGGATCATAGATGGGACGGGGGTTCTTAGGCCTAAGACACAACTCCATTGTCACACAATGGTAGGAACGAAGTTCATCTTATGAACTAGTGTTCATCCAGACTACATCATTGGTAGTATCCTTGGTCGCCATGTATCCAGCCTTTATCGTCTAGTTTGCCATGGTATCTAGCTTGGAACTCTTCCAAAATACCGTCCCTCTATTGAGGGTAAAGACAAAGCCTGTAACTGATATTCAGTCGACCTTACCATCCTGAAAGCTATCCAGTGATTCTCCCCAGGATCGATTGATACCATCTCACTAAACCTAGTGAGAATCCTAACATCCATTTAGATCTATCTCATAGATCCAAAACCCAGGATTTAGGAGGTATCGGTTTGATCCTATATGGAGAATCCTTGTGATAAGAGGAGATTGACCGAGTGTAGCATAGGAAACTCCTTTCCTATCAAGAATATGTCATCCACGTACAATACGAGGATCACCACCATACTCCATACTACCTTTTTGTATATACAAGGTTCATCTACCCTTTTGATGAAGTCAAACTCTTTGACTACCACATCAAAACAGATGTTCCAATTCCGCGATGCCTGCTTTAACTCATAAAGCAACTTGCACACGTTTCCGCTGCTCCCACTGTCTATGAAGCCCTCTGGCTGTGTGCTTATAGACGCTCTCTTCTAAATCACTATTTAGATAAGCAGTCATGACACCCAACTGCCTGATATCATAGTCATGATATGTTGCAATGGCAAGTAGGATCCGGATGGACTTAAGCATAGCTTTGAAAGTCTCAACTTTTATATGTACACCAAGTAATCCTCTCAAGATATATTTGCTCCTGATGGGGATTTAACCCTTCAGATAAAGCAACCAAAGTCCATATTTTGTTGGTGTATATGGATTCCATCTCAGATCACTTAGTATCCAGCCATTCTCACAGAGTCCCCACTCCTGATGGCCTGCTCGAAACTAGTTGGGTCATCATCTCATGATGCAATTCTCGCTCCCACTATCATAGAGAAAACCGAAGTATCTCTCAGGTGGGTGAGGAACCCTATTAGATCAGCGGAGAGGCTGAGGTCCGTCGGGAACTATTGAATCCTCTGGTTCTACCAAATCATCAGCTGCAGTTTGTATGGATGGAACTCCATCCAGTTCTACCTCATGACCACTAAGTTCTTCACAAGAAAATCCTTTTCTAAAAAGGTGGCATGCCGAGAAATAAAACGCCTTTTGTTCTTCGATGTGGTAGAAAACATTCCCTTGCGAATGCTTGGGATATCCAACAAACTTCCACAGAACTGACCTTACCTCGAGCTTGTCCGGATTTTGCTTTTAGACATAGGCCGGAAAACCTCAAATCTTAACTTACTTAAGAGATGGGCTCTTCCCATACCATATCACATATAGAGTGGTAGGCACCTGATTTGGTTGGAATCCAATTCAATAGGTATGCAGCTTCACAAGTGCTTAACCCCCAAAAGGAAATAGGCAACTCAGTAGTACTCATTATAGAGCACACCATATCACATAGGGTGCGATTGTTCCGCCCTGATATACCAACGTGCTGTGGTATATTCGGAGGAGTAATGCTGAGAGAGAATCCCATTCTCCTTTATAATAGTCCAGGAATTCCGTGCTCAAGTATTCTCCTCCCTGATCTTATCAATGGACATAATACTTTTACCTATTTTTGGTTCTCTACTTCTAACTTATATTATTTGAATTTCTCAAAAACTTCAGACTTGTATTTCAACAGGAACATATGTCTGTTCACATCATAATTTTTTATTATTATATTCCTCATTCTTATTCATTTTACAAATAAATAGGTGCTTTTGATCTATGTCTGCTACATAGTTGCAGGTTATAGGTTCTCGGAACAAAACAGTGAAAATGATAAAAAAGACACTACAAAAGTGAGACTACAACCAACAAATTGAGAATCTTTATCATGCCTACAGTTTGAAGAACAAACGAAGATCAATCAATAATTTCACAAAGTACAAAGGCAGCGCAAGATTCAAGACTTCAACACGAAGCGAACGGTAAAAGTCCACAACATTCTGCACTGTGGAAATCTGGAAGAAAGTAGAAGACATTCTGAAGAACCAAGTGAGGAAAGTAAAAGAAAAATGCAACAGGACGTAGCCCAGAAGAATACGTCCTAAGACCCCACCAAATGGCCGCAGATCCGCGGCCATACAGTGCACGTGTCGGTGCAAAATTTGTCGGCGGCGGCGGTGCGTTGACCAGGCTTCTCAGGGTAGTTTTGTAAATGTAGATAGGGATCAGATGTAACCTTAGGGTTTCTATAATCTATAAATAGGAACCCTACAGCTCTTTTTTGGAGTATGCCTCTCCCTATGCCTCTTTTTATTTAATCAAATTCAGAATTTTTATTCGCTGTAATGTTTGAAGAGTGCATCAAATAAAAAGTAAGTTTTCTTTTCTATGCCTTAGTTTAATTTCTTTTCTGCCCTAGTATAAATTTTATTTATCTGCCCTAGTATAAACTTTATTTATTTGTCGTAGTTTAGATAATTAGTTGTTAAATTAAAAGCAAACAAAAAATGAAATCTTTTATCAATTCCCTAATGAGTGAGTAGTTCCTCACTTGTTAGGATTAGGAATAGGAAAGATTTGAGAGATGAAAATCTCTCACCCCTTTCTTGCCCGTCATACATTTTAATAGGACTCTATGCATACATACACACACCGCTCACTATGGCATCCTATCCCACGAGGTATCGGTGATACCGTAGTTAAAGACCGGCTTTGTATGTTTTCCATGGAGGTTAGAGTAAAAGTTAAGAAAGGACGGACAAGGACCTAGAGGAAGAAACCTAGTTTCTTCCCGATGGTACTAATCCACTTTGTTAACCATTACGTTAACACCTAAATAGATCTTAATCAGGGTATTGAAAGCGGTGAGAAATATTGAATTTCCAAACTTACCCTAAACCTAACCCTAGCAAGATTTTAATCCTAATCAAACTCATTTCAGTTTTTAGTGATAATCAGTCCATCCCCAATTGGAATTAACTCGTTAGATCAAATAGAAAATACAAAATATCCCTGTGGACTGACCCGTACTCAACCGGCTAGCTACCAAGCGACGCCGTTCTTGATTGCGGTTAACTATTCTTTGATTTATTTTTTTAAAAGCGCACAGACGCATAAAATCTCTCATCACAATCAAATGGCGCCGTTGCCGGGGATGGCGTAGTTATTTTCTTTTTGTAATTTCGGGTTAATATAAAATTAAAAAAATCATAAAAACTGAAAAAAAAAATATATTCATAAAAATTTATCATCTTGTTATTTTTTGAAGGGTGTTTCGTTTGAATTGTGCAGGATCGACGAACGGATTCAGATCTGGAAAATTCCAGTGAGCAAATCAGCAAACATCAGATCTGAACAGACAGGAAAATCAAAACAGAGAAACAGAAAAACATTTGGGATCTGAACCAACAACTTGACCGCGTTTCCGCCGCAGAAGCATCCCTTTGACCGCGGAACCGCGGCTACTTGGTGACGTCAGCGTGTGGAAAACTCTCTGTAAGCATCTTTTCTTCTTCTGAACCCCCTGATCTCCTCTGAAAATTTTCCTGCAGGGTTCTTTGCACAAAAACTTCTCTCCCTTCTCCAATAACTTGATCTTGTGCAGGATTCTTTACGCCGCAATAAAAAGAATTGGCAAGTGTTTATGTGTTTACTGCTTTGCATCTTTACAACTAACTTTAAGAGGCTTTAACACCAATCCAGATTGGGTGGGGATTTCATTACCCTTCCTAGAACCCCAAAAATCACAAAAAGCATATTGCATAAACCATCGAGTAAATTAAAAAGGATTAGACTCAGCCTTAAAGACTGTCGTGCTCAATAGAACAAAGGAATAGTTGTAGGCATCGATCGTTTATCTAAACCAAACTTTATAGTGCCTAGGCTAGACAAGTGGGGAAAGGTAATTTTAAAAGGCCCGTATCACGGTGATTCGTGAGCGGATCCCTCCTTTCTTTACTTGTGCTTACCTGGCCACAATTGGCAGTGAAGAGGCGATTTGAGGTCCTCACAACTTGCCCTTTAGAACAGTTAGGAGCAGTCTAGTTGACCTAGGAGACCCTAGATCTAGGCTTGATTGTGCATATTGTGATTGTGTCTAAGCTTCTTATAAAAATCTTTTTGCTAAAAGCTCCTTATAAAAAAAAACACAAAACAGAAAATTTTTACAAAAAAAAAATTGCCGCTTGTCGCTAAGAAATCTATTGCACCCCACTTACACCCACTTCCTTCCATTGACGTTTTCTTACCCCCACCTTATGTTTTCACCTTTTGACTACACTGCACCTCTTTAGTGTATGTCCAATTGGACTAAGCACACTAGTGCCCGTTTAGTTCGTGTCTCGTTAGTACCGACTGACGACACTTTCGACTCTGAAGTCGAAATTCCCTCCACTTCTTTACCTTCACCTTCATATTCTTCATCTTCTAAGGAGATGTCGGGATTCAATCCTAACAACCCCTTACCCGCAGGACTGATTCCATCTCCACTAGGTATGAATAACCCACAACACCCACCTGTTGAAGCACCCCAACGAATCGTGCTCCAGGATCTTTTCTACCCTATCCGCACCGCTTTACCCACTTGTTTTTCACTTCCACCGGCCAATGGGGATAACTTTGAGATTAAACCCCACTTCATCAACATGTTGCCCAAATTTCACGGGCTGGAATTCGAAGATGCCTATATCTTCATAAACAAATTCCAGAATGTTTGCGCAATGATGAAGACCACACAAGTTTCTGATGATGCTATAAGGCTACGTGTCATTCCATTCACTTTATGTGACTTAGCCGAAAAATGGTTATATAGCACAGCATCACACTCGATAAAAAATTGGGAAGAGTTTGTTGAAGATTTTCTAAAAAAGTTTTACCCACACCACAAGACCGCGAGAATTCGCAACGAAATCATTCAATTTTCCCAACTTCCTTCCGAACCTTTTTGGAAGTGTTTTGAAAGATTTAAAGACCTACTTGTTCAATGCCCTCGCCATGGTATCGAGAATTGGCAACTTTGCCAAACTTTATACAAAGGATTGAACCCAACAACTAAGCAGTTGTTGGAAACCATATGTCAAGGTCACTTTCTTACAAAATCTAGCAAGGAAGCTTGGCAGTTTCTCGACGATTTTGCTAAACAAACACTTCAGTGGGAAAGCACTAAGACCACCTCATCTTCTTTATCAGGTCAATCTAGGGCAGGCATACATCAACTAGATATGTCGATTGCTATGAAGGCCGAAATGGCCGCACTTAAGAAAAAGCAAGAAGCAATTGAGAGCAAATTCTCATCGCCTTCTCCTGCCCCTGCTTTACCCCCACGCACTGTTTGCGCTTGTTGTTCGGATCCGTCCCATCTTACTGAAGAGTGTCCTTATAATCCACCTGTTCAAGGACAAGATCAAGTCAATGCTGCATTTCAGCAAAGACAAAGAAATGATCCATACTCTTCGACTTATAATCTTGGTTGGAGGAGCCACCCAAATTTTGCTTGGAATCAAAATCAACAACAATTCTAAGGCAACAACAACTTTCAAAGGCCTCCTCCTCCTCCACAACAACAAGCACCTCAACAAGCTCAATATCAGCAACCTTTCCAACCCCAACCTTACCCAAACCAAATGAACAATTTTGTACCCAATAATTCTTATCCTCAAAACAATTTTGTTCAGCCGAATAACGATAAGGTTTCCTCGCTAGAACGAAGTCTAGATGCGTTTTTAAAACAATCTACACAATCCGCAGCAAGGTTGGAGACTTCCATTCAATCTTTTGTGCAAAACAGTGCTTCACATGATCAAAGCATCAAATCAATTGAGTCCCAAATTGCACAACTAAATGCTGCGTTGAGCGAGCGAGAAAAGAGAAAGCTTCCGTCTCAACCATTGCCAAATCGCGGTCACACACACAACGCACATGTTGCTTATGAACAATAAAATCTTAATGTAAATGCTGTGACCATGTTGAGATCTGGAAGAGTGTTGCACAATAATGTGGATAATAGTGATGACACCTCTGCCGGTGCTTCTTCTTCATCTTCATCTTCTTCATCTTCATCTTCTTCAGAGCCTGTTCTTCATTCTTCATAAGGCTCTACTTCTTCTAATTCGAATGGACCCACATCTCACTCCACGATAACACCAACACTGGGATCCGTTCCAACTCCTCAATCCACTCCACAAATATTGGACTCAACAAATTTCCAAAATGTTCCATTTCCAAACAGGTTGAGTTCCAATAAACCAACTCCCCAAATGGAGAAGATTGTGGAGTTATTCAAGCAGGTTAGCATTAACATACCTCTTTTGGATGCAATCCAACAAGTCCTTTCTTACACGAAAATCATAAAGGGCTTATGCACCACGAAGAGAAAGTCTCAGGTACCCAAGAAAGTGCTCATAGCTAGTGCCGTGAGCAATGCTATTACCCAACCTCAACCTTTGCCCCAAAAACGAAAGGACCCTGGCTGTCCTACAATTTCAATAACAATTGGGGATAAGAACATCAATCGAGCACTTTTAGATCTTGGTTCCAGTGTTAACCTGCTTCCCTATTCCATTTATGAGCAATTAGGTATTGGAGAGTTGAAACCCACTCATTTTACTCTCCAAAAGGCTGATCGATCCATCACCCATCCTAGGGGTGAGTTAGAAGATGTATTGATCAAAGTAGGGGACTTCATATTCCCCGTTGATTTCATTGTTATGGACACACGGCCTATGGCTAACCCACGGAACCAAATTCCTGTGATCCCCGGTCGACCATTTTTGGCCACTTCCAATGTTGTAATCAACTGTCGCAACGGCTTTATGACTCTATCCTTCGGGAAGATGTCAAGTGAGTTCAACATTTACAAGATAGGAAGTCTGCCCTCCGAGCCTACAGCTAGTATACTTGATGTTTGCTCGATCCACGAAATCACGCAGGAGGACTATGAGCTTGAAAAATTTCTGTTCGATCACAGCAGTTTTGACTCTACTAGTGCGTTCCTCCTTGAATCTGACACAGTTTGCACAACCGATAATGATTACGAGTGTTTCACTTTTTCGGACGATTTTGAAGACTCGCTACCCGAGCTTGAGTCCTTTGAATTTTCGGATGAGTTAGTTGAACCATCCGACTCGGTTGCTTACAGTCATTTCGAACCATTGATGGAATCCTTCGAGTTCGAGACAGTTTCACCAATTTTACCATCTCCAAAACTCGAACTCAAGTTGTTGCCGTTTCACTCTAAATGCGCTTACTTAAGTGAGAATGAGACCCTTCCTGTTATCATCTCTCCATCTCTAGCTCTCGAGCAAAAGAAAGCCCTTTTTATGGTCTTGCAAAACAATCGTCAAGCTTTTGGCTGGACTATGGCGGACATCGAGGGGATTAGTTCCCTCATAATTGAACATCATGTACATATGATGGATGATGCCAAGCCAGTAAGGGATCCACAAAAACACCTCAAGGATTTTGTGTTTAATCAACCTCCACCTATAGAAGTTGAACCACCACCTTTTCTTCTCATAAAATACGAGAATGCCAATATTCCACTCATTTCTGATCATTCACATTCTCGTTTTTATTTATCATCACCTCTTATCTCCTCACATTCATGTTCACGCAAACCCTGTCCACACCACTTGTCTCTTCCCCACTTCTTCTTGGCTCTTTATAACATGTTCTTCCACCGACCTATATGTTACACTGATAAATACTTCGAATGGTTGGTATTGACTTTTGGCCTTTGCAAAGCTTGGCATTGACTTGTAACATTGTTTAATTCAAGTTTGGGCGACATTTTGTTGGCTCTAAAAAGAAAGTGGTTTTTAGCCAACCGTATGATTGGGGGTACGTTTACCACTTATAAATATAAAAATAATTTTTTTTGGGTATTTTTGTAAATTTCCAGTTTTAATAAAAATAAAAAATAAACAGGAAAGTGCCGACAATTTTGACCCTCATGGTGTGGCATGACAGTGAGGACACTGTCAAGTTTAAGTTTGGGGGTGCGCTCGGTAAAGCTTTCTTCCTTCGCATTCATATATATATTTTTGCATTTGCATATTTATTTTAAAAATCATAAAAATTGAAAAAATAAAAAAAATATAGAAAAATATAAAAATCAAATAAAAACTAAAAGATTATAAAAATTGAAAAATTCAATTTTAGCCATAATTGACTTGAGTTTGACAAGAAGGTTAACTAGCTAGGAAAAAACTAGATCCTAGACTTATTAAATTAAAAACCATAAAAATAACCTTTCTTACGATTTAACGGTAGAAAATATATGTCCTTGTTGTTTACTTAGAAATATGCAAATTTTGAGTTCACTTCTTGGGCTAAGTCAAAATAAGGAAAGAGTATTGATATTTTTATTAAAGTATAAGTCTGAAAAATAATCTCTAAACTTAAGTCTAAATTCTAAAAATATATACCCTACAACTTGCACAAACACGAACATTGAAACTTGGAATAGTAGAGGAGACCTTGAAATGCTCTTGTCTAAAGTCCTTAGTATGAAGGAAAATAAAATAAAAAGTGTGAATAAAGAGATAAAAAAATGAACACTGGTTTTGTAATTACTTAAGGCTGCATAAATAGAAAAAAATATTTAGCGAGGGTGCTTTATCACCTAGTGCCTTAGACCAACTGGTTTGGGAGTCACTGCTAAAAGCCTTAGGTATTACAAGACTAGGAATTACGCCTTAATGTGCAAACACATTTTGTAATCGGTCGTTGGTACCTCAAGAAGTATTAACGGTCGCATGAAGAATGTGTGAGCAATTTTATCTAAAATTCACCAACTAAAAGTACTTTGGACGATGGACAAGAGTATAAGAGCTTGAACTGAATTTCTAAGTGTAGGGGTGATACATACACACACGTAGGGGTATATGATTGGGGTTTGGATGAGAGATAGGAATGAAAAGTAGGACTTATATCTTTAGTAGAGATGGTAAAAATTCCTAAGTTGAGATGGAACCTTAGAAGAAAAACTCAAAAGACGCTAAAAACTAAATAAATTTACAGAACATATACAATCTTAAGTTAAATGATAAGGAAGCGTGAAAAATACGGGTTGATAATTTCTAAGTAGAAGATAATAGAATTTCTTGCTAGAAAACTGAATTGAAAATAAAAGTCAATAGGCCAAATTGATAGGATTTTGTGGGTAGCATCCGCTGAAAACCTTCAGGAGACAACACTCCTCCTACTAGAGAAACCTAGAGGTTTAACGGCTTATTGCATGAGCTCAGTGCAATCGCGTTTCCCTGTGAAAGTGAGGGTAGGCTTTTTCGAGAATAAACTAGTTTTGCTCGAGGACGAGCAAAAGATAAGTTTGGGGGTATTTGTTCACATCAAAAGTTTGTATCATTATATTCCCCATTCTTATTCATTTTACAAATAAATAGGTGCTTTTGATCCATGTCTGCTACATAGTTGCAGGTTACAGGTTCTCGGAACAAAACAGTGAAAATGATGAAAAGACACTACAAAAGTGAGACTGCGACCAACAAATTGAGAATCTTTATCATGCCTACAGTTTGAAGAACAAACGAAGATCAATCAACAATTTCACAAAGTACAAAGGCAGCGCAAGATTCAAGACTTCAACACGAAGCGAATGGTAAAAGTCCACAACATTCTGCACTGTGAAAATCTGGAAGAAACTAGAAGACATTCTGAAGAACCAAGTGAGGAAAGTAAAAGGAAAATGCAACAGGAATCAGCCCAGAAGAATACAGCCCAAGACCCCACCATATGGCCGCGGATTCGCGGCCAAATAAGGCATATGGCCACGAATCCGCGGCCATACAGTACACGTGTCGGTGCAAAATTTGTCGGTGGCGGCGGTGCGTTGACCAGGCTTCTCAGGGTAGTTTTGTAAATGTAGATATGGATCAGATGTAACCCTAGGGTTTCTATAATCTATAAATAGGAACCCTACAGCTCTTTTTTGGAGTATGCCTCTTCCTATGCCTCTTTTATTTAATCAAATTCAGAATTTTTATTCGCTGTAATGTTTGAAGAGTGCATAAAATAAAAGGTAAGTTTTCTTTTCTATGCCTTAGTTTAATTTCTTTTCTGCCCTAGTATAAATTTTATTTATCTGCCCTAGTACAAACTTTATTTATTTGCCGTAGTTTAGATAATTAGTTGTTAAATTAAAAGCAAACAAAAAATGAAATCTTTTATCAATTCCCTAATGAGTTAGTAGTTCCTCACTTGTTAGGGTTAGGAATAGGAAAGGTTTGAGAGATGAAAATCTCTCACCCCTTTCTTGCCCGTCATACATTTTAATAGGACTCTATGCATACATACACACACCGCTCACTATGGCACCCTATCTCACGAGGTAGCGGTGATACTGTAGTTAAAGACCGGCTGTGTATGTTTTCCATGGAGGTTAGGGTAAGAGTTAAGATAGGACGGACAAGGACCTAGAGGAAGAAACCTAGTTTCTTCCCGATGGTACTAATCCATTTTGTTAACCATTACCTTAACACCTAAATAGATCTTAATTAGGGCATTGAAAGCGGTGAGAAATATTGAATTTCCAAACTTAACCTAAACCTAACTCTAGCAAGATTTTAATCTTAATCAAACTCATTTCAGTTTTTAGTGATAATCAATCCAACCCCAATTGGAATTAACTCGTTAGAACAAATAGAAAATATATAATATTCCTGTGGACCGACCCGTACTCAACCGGCTAGCTACCAAGCGACGCCGTTCTTGATTGCGGTTAATTATTCTTTGATTTATCTTTTTAAAAGCGCACGCACGCATAAAATCTCTCATAACAATCAATGTCCGAATCTTAAGAGATCATCAGTGAATGTAATGAAGTACAAAGAACCGGTCCTGGCATGTGTAGACAGGGGACTTACATACATCATCATGTATCAATCCCAAGAGTTCACCAACTCTTTCTCTGCTTCCAAAAAACAGAGCTATGGTCATCTTATCTTTGTGACATGACTGGCAAGTTTCACAAGATGTAAATTCAAACTGATTTAAATATGCATCTTTATATAACTTAGCTAGTCGGGTCGCATTGATATGACCTAGTCTATAATGCATCAAGAAGGATTCGTTCATTTTTGAACTCTTCTTCTTGTGTGTGTTATGTACGTTAAGAACTGTGGTTTGATTTAGAACGTGTATGCTTTTAGATAACGTGCCTGAACCGATCAACTCTTGATATAGGAAATGTTCAAAACATTATCCAACATTACAAAATTATATCCTTCTTTACTAAATAAAGAGACTGATATGATGTTGTATATCAGGTTCGGTATCTAATAATATTCGTTCAGAATCAATGTATTTGGTAATATATGGTGATAACTGCCAACAAACATGGCTGCAACACTTGCACTATTTCCAACTCTTAAAACTTATCACCCATTCCCAGTTCTCTACCTATCTGTAGCCCATCTAATATATTACATATGCGGGATCCTGATCTGGTATCTCATACGCAGGACGTAGAGGATACTGAGAAACAGTTCTCGGTAATGAACATACCTGAAGAAGATGCATCAGCATGCACTTTCTTCATTTGGACGGCACGGGAATCATGGTAATCCCCTATTTCCTGCTCGGTCTTATAACAATTATAAGTTGGAGCGGGACCAACGTTCCTTAGCTCAGTATAACAAGCGGGTTCGGTCAATACATCCATATTATTATCTTGATTAAGGCGTGATATGGTCGCTACCTGGAGAGAGAGAGAAGAAAACACTCAGGGTATGCTCTTGCAAGATTACATTGGTTATTATTTTATCTAATCAGGATGGCTCCTACTGTTTTAGTCATATCTTCCTTCAAACCCTAAAAGGAAAGACTAGCCGGGATAAATTACACCCTATAAGTTCGCCAATCTTTCAGCCAGGCCAGTGTCGGTACTTTGAGGGAGGTTCCCCGTGCTTTCGCATGAACCTAATTAAAATAAACCTCGTTTTCCCAGAGGCATAACCCCGTTAACACCTTTCTAGACACCTACTTGATCGACTAATTGTGATGTGTAAAGCTCTCCCAGGAGTAACTCTTACTCGCAATGGGTATCGGGATCCAACTATCTCATAAGAGGTATCTCATTGCAAATTTCAATACTTGAAATTCCCAATAATATTTTGCCCCGAGCGATCTATGACCTTGACAAGGTCAACAAACCATAGACCGCAAGTCAAGTTCAACCCGTCATTTCCTGATTGAATTAAATCCACCTGTATGACCCTTGACAAGGTCAACAAGGTCGCACGACTACCCTAATCCAATTGCATAATATGCTTATGCAGATAAGCACTAATCACCTACCACATTACGCCTTGACAAGGTCAACAAACGCAGCACGAATACTAACTATTACTTATCTGAAATGACGGAGGGCTACGATAGGTTTTTAAGAAAACCCTTTGCGTAATGAACTTAATATCGTCGTAGAATCGAGTGATTTTAAATGGAGTGTTTTTTAGGCTTTTACTAGTTTTGCTAAAGAGGTCACTCCTGGTGAAGGGATCTCGGCTCTTTCCTTATCGAATATGGTGCAGGATATTTCACAAATACCACTATGCAAAGCAAAAACTATAAAAGCAATCAAAAGACAAACCGAGTTTGTAGCATCTGCTAGTTTCGCTAAAGAGGTCACTCCTGGTGAAGAGATCTCGGCTCTTTCCTTATCGAATAAGGTGCTGGATATTCTACAAGGAATACCGCTATGCAAAGTAAGTACTAGAGCTACCAGTTTTCGAGACAAGTTTCTACAATATCTTTAGGTTTCTTTTATTTCATTAATCTCATTAATGAAGTCCCATTTATTATGCTTCCCAAGCATCACATATGAAACGAAAGCAGCAATATTAATTATATCTCATATATTTAATATAGGCATTCATCTCAGAATATAATCAATGATCACATCACAGAATATCGCAGCAGAATAAAAACATATGAAATATTGGATATACTAGGATTTCCGGGTTTTATTTTAAGCCTGTATAAAATACGGATTCCGCGGTCGTGATGAATAGCCAATCCCACACCCCTAGACCCCTACGAGAGTGGCAAGCAACCCTACCAATTCTAGAGTTAGGAGACCCGGTCTCGACTCCTCGAGATGGTCTCCCACTGGACCCTAGAACCCGGTTACTTGTGCTCCCCGCCTTGGGTCTATCCTAATGCGGAAAAGTAAATAATATACAATGGTGACATCATCCTCAATTCGGAAGTGCCCCAATAAAAGAATATTACATACATTGAATTTTACATGAATGAAAATGAAAAACACCCATCTTACATAAAACCCCCGGTTATTCAAAACACGACGATCTAATATAACATATTACAGCACACATAACATCACATGTTATCAACATAAGTAAATATGCGTATCCCAATTGTCGTTGATATATAGCACCGAAACCGGCGATTCACCACATATTACACTTACGGTCGTAGAAAAGAAAGTGAAAAAGTACAACAGTTAGAATCTGTAACCACCTTAGACATCATAAATCCGAAATATCTCATATTTGGATTGCATGCCTAACCAAATGAATTCCTTAGACATCACCTGCCTAACAATTATAAAACCCGCATTTTATTCTCGATCTCGAAAACACTTTTCAATATCAAGTCGGGCAATTCAACAAGATTCCAGACATCCTGATCGAATGCTCGTCGGAAACTTTAGTAGGCGGCCGCACCTCCGATGCCGTCGACAAAGTGCACTAAGGCGAAACACCGCGCCGCGAGCACCCGAACAGATGCTTTTAACGATGGGGTTCTCCTACAGTCACTTGGTCGGGGCTATGGGGCATGGCTATCTATTAAGTTTACCCGGCGAGTATCCGCGTATGCCACATGATTGCAACGGATTTTTGATCACATCAAAATCCTGTGGCAACCGATCAAATGAGACTAAATTGCTAGATTTATAACATTCAAACTAGTTATCTCATAACTACTTGTGCATTCCAAATATTGTATCCCCTCACATAATATCCAGACGACGTTAAACTTTTCGATCGATTCATCAAAGTCCCACAATTTCGCGACAGCTCAACACTTAAGCACGGTCTAGTAATATCCAGAATATGCCACAGTACCTATGCACCAGCCGTAGAAGGGCAAACCCAAGCCTCACTCATGTCGCCATGGAACTATGGCAAACCCTAGGGTTTGACCGCGGTTCCGCAATCCAAAAAGTCGAGTTAGGGTTTCATTCTTCTATAGGGTTTATAGGATTACTTGCATGTTTTTCCGAATACGTTAAATTTGGAAAAATGGGTTTTTGACATTCGATCGAACCTTTTAACTTCGTCTAGACAACGTGCGAATAACCCGAAACAATGTTAAAAAGACGAATACGAAACACTCCGAATTGTTTATAGTGTAAAATTACATCACATGCAAAATTAGAAAAAACAAACAACACCTGAAACATCAAAACCAAGTAACTTGAACACACAAAAATTTTTAGGGGGGGTTCTCTGTTTTAGCCGAGATCATGATGGTGGTGGCCAGCCCAATTTTCTTGAAACCCCCTGAAATTTTCACAGTGTTCATGATATATCTCATACATCACTCTGTACTTGTTTTAAAAAAATTTTGACAAATATTTAAAATCGACAGAAACCTGATTTTCGCATTTCAAGTTTCGGAGTATTTCGGTTTCGTAATCTTAACAAAATCCGTATAAATTTCTAGCATGGCTCTGATACCACTGCAGTGTTACCTAGCATGACAGCAAGGTTCCGGGAGGCATCATCCATGCCAAATTAAAATTTTGTCGTTCTAGCTAACCCAAAACATAGAATCGTTTACTAGAAATTGACGGAATATAAATGCAAACACTTTGCAAGTGAAAGAGAGCAAGGAATACAATCTTTCTAGACTGGTCCTTCACTTCATTAGCTCCATATAGTACTCCCTTCGCTGCGATCAAGAAGTTCCGGACTCTAGAGAGGCTCCGATGAAGAAACGAACATGCTTGCTTCGAAGTCTTCGAGGCCGAAGATGATCTACGTCGAGGAGACACTAACCCAAGCTATCTCTTCACTAATCATAGAATTAGTGAAGTAAACACCCTATACTAAATGGCAAGTAGTAGAGGATGATGAAGTAGGAATTTTGCTCACATTATATTTCATATTCTTACAAGTTTTCATCACAAACTCAAACCCTAGAAAACTCTTTTCTCTTTGAGCTCATGAAGAAGATGAAGAAATTCTCAAGAGAGAATGAATTATTGTTGAGGTTAAAAATGCAACCAAGGGTTAAACAAGTCATGCTTAACCCTTGTAGAGAGTTAACCATGGCCATAGGTTAAAGGGTCGGGTTAAACAAATATCCTAAGCTAGACAAAAGAGTGGACAAAGTCAAAGATGCTTACAAGCTTCTACAAGCTTTCAACAAATATCAACCATGATAAAATCCACAATTTTGAATAACTTAATGATAAGTATAAAATCCTAATCTTAACCATAGCATGGTTCAAGTCTCATAAACCCTAGTTGCATTTGTAACCTAGCATGATACATTTAACATATATCACATATATATCAATGTATCCAAAGTGAGAAAAGAAATCATAAGTGAGCTAATATTGGTTAATCTAATGTAATGTATCAAATATATAATTATACATTAGATTATCAAATCAACTCTTGATTTAATAATCCGGCTATATCACCTATAACCGACTAATATCATATGAATCAACTTATCGAATCAACACATGATCCGATAACCCGGCTATATCATATATAACCGACCGATATCTCATATCGCGAGAATAGAATACGGTATCTCATATCATATCAATCTCGGTCCCGCACATATCACTTATGTGCTCCTACTCCGTTTTACTTGAGCCAGGAAACCCCTGTGTAGGACTCTAAAGACTCGTCAATATACCGGCAGTAGGTGATGATCATATCAAACACCCATAAGTCGCAAGTGGTCTGCCAAACGTAACGGCCACCCGGGTATTGAGCGATCAGAAGATTAACAAGAAAGCCTGCTCACACTCTTGCGAATCCAATCAGTAACACTACCGTACAGTCCGGTCTTTTCTTCTGATATGTCGCATATCTCGTTTAGGGGTGGTAAACGTCAGACCCTAGTAACTCGATAAGTCGTGTCGATATGAGGCTCATAACGGGTCGAGAAACTACTGATAACACTTACCGGTATAAATCTAAAGCAGCCTTGTCCAAGGACTTCCTGTTATAGCCAATCGAGCACAGCGCAACATCAACTCCCAATACCGGGAGAGACGAAACCCTCCAATCGCTCATTGCCTTCATATGACTCGGGACTGTACCCAAAAGCCACCATTTTTCACGTTCTCTTGAACGTGGTAAGGTGGAAATCAAAGCACAGTGGGAATCACACAAGACTCTATGACAATCTCGGGTCTACAGACTAACATGTACCAGTGTCACTAGAGAACTGCCATCTAACGTTAGGTATAATACCATCTGGGAGTTCTCGGCGTGTCTGTCCAGTGTACCCAGTCTCCACTGAGCACCCATATACTGTCTTTGATGTCAAACACCAATGGATATGGGATCATCCATCGCCCATCTACATGGGTCGAGAAACTATACGCTAGTCTACTCTGGTATATCGATGCCCTAACTCGATACACCCACGACTAGAAACATTTGAAGGATGTACTTAATGACTACTCTTTCCCCACTAGTATGATCTGCATCATAGTCCTTGTAGTCAAGTACTCATCCTAAGTGCTTTATCAATATGTAACATAGAGACAATCAGAGTACATGTTAAGATAAAGAGCAACCAGATAGCATACTATCATGTCGAGCAAGAAAGTCATCCCAATATATGTCCAAGCATCCACTACAATATACATCATATGTACAGTAATGGCCTCTATGGCATACATATAACTCACAAAAGGTAGTTGTTTTCTTATATCATTTTATTTTCTGTAGTTTACAATATGGTTTCCCTTTCTATCTTTTCTTTTCCCAACATACACGAGTAATGCTCCTCTTGTTAGGGTTCGTAAGATTAGTGTAGATTAATGGATGATGAAGATCCTTAAATTCTTTTTACGTCCTATAAAGTTTATAAACTTTATCAAAAGAATAGTTAACATCCTAATCGGGCGCGCTATCAATTCATTGATAGGCTCGACCGCGATTTGAGATCAGATTAACAATTGTTTTGGTAAAGGCTAGGCATGAACGGAGATCCATGTCAAGATAGGGGTTAAGAGTGGGAGCCCTTTTCCCTTCAGAAACCCTAATCTGCATGCATCACTGTCGATTTTGTTTTAAATCTATTAAAAGATAAAAGGAGTAATCTTTAATTAATCATCCATGACTACCAAATCTTAACGAACCCTGCAAGCCCTCTTCTAATACAAAACTTACATCCGTTGTTAATCTAGATCTATATCCTGCATCCGTGTTTGACGTAGATATAGAACTACAACCATTCTTCACCATTCTTTATTCTTCCTTCTTTCCTAATCAACACGCCTAAAGTAAGATTAAAAGATTCAACGTTTCCCTGAGGACGACCCATACTCATCTCGGTCTAGCCACACGCGACACAGTTATTGATTGCGGTTATTCTACAAATACAGCTCAAAAAAATCAACCAATCAAATGGCGCCATTGCTGGGGATCCGTGCGTAATATTTTTTCTTACTATTCATGTTGATTTCTTATTCGATCCATATCATAAAACAAAACAAACTGCATATTGCATATTTAACGATTAGTGTGCGATTTTTGCAAGAGGATCTGGAGTCACAGACTTGAGGAAACAGAGATTCAGAGACATTCATCAAGATCCAGAAGAGTAAAGGAGGCTACGTAGCAAAAATCTCCACTACATCTCCCAAGTCGGCGGCGGAACCGTGGCACAAAGAGCATATTGGCGGCGGAACCGCGGTGCATTAGGGGATTTAGGGTTGAAAACTTCTCTGGTATCTTTTCTATATCTTTCTCTCTCCTCTGAAATCCAATAAAATATCTTTACTGCAGGATTCTTTACAAAAATATCGCCGCTCAAAAATCTTTTTGCCAAGTTTTGTAATTGGTTTGTTTATTCATATTTTAATATGGACTTTAAGGGGTAAGACCAAAATTCAGATTAGGTGGGGATTTTATCACCCTTTCTAGGCCCCGCAAATCACAAAACGAGCATTCGCATCAACCCTACATTAATTAAAAAAATATCTATACAAGACTCTAAGGACTGTCGCGCTCAATAAGGACAGAGGAAGGTCGTAGGTAATCTATCGCTTATCCGCATTACTTTTGTAGTGCCTAGGCAAGTGTGTCTAAAGCAAGTGGTTATTTAATTTGGCCCGCAATTTTCAGTGATTCGTATAGCGAATACCTCCCACTTACCTGGCACTTACCTGGCCACAAGAGTAGTAAAGAGGTGGTAGAGGATTGATCCCGCGGCTTGTCCTTTGGAAGTCTAGGAGCGGTCTAGAGACTTGACCTAGGTAACCTTAGTTCTAGGGTTGTTTATGCATTTTTGTGTGATTTGTCTCAAGTCCGACACTTTTAAAACAAACCAATTTTAAATCACACACACGCTGCCACTTGCGCTAAACACGCTTAGTGCATGCTTGGCTGGACACGGGATTCTAGTGCCCGTCTTGTCCGCATTCCTGCTATCAACTCCAAAGTCGGTACTTCTTCATTTTCTTTTTCCCCTCCACCCACCACATCGACCGAGATGGACGGTTCTCCATCAGATTATAACACCACCCTGCCACCGCCCGTAGGTGAGAAGAATCCACCGTGCATCTTGTTCATACCATAATTTTGCATTCTTATATTCCCTATTGTTAGTCATTTTACAAATAAACAGGTGCTTTTGACCCATATCTGCTACATAGTTGCAGGTTACAAGTTATCGGAACAAAAACAGTGAAAAAGATAAAAGACGATACAAAAGTGAGACTACGACCAACAAATGGAAGAATCTTGATCAAGCCTACAGTTTGAAGACTAAACGAAGATCAATAGACAATTTCACAAAGAACAAAGGCAGCGCAATGTTCAAGACTTCGACACGAAGCAAGCGGTAAAGTCCACGATATTGTTCACTATGGAAATCCGGAAGAAAACTAGAAGACAATTTGAGAAACCAAGTAAAGAAACAAGAAGTAAAAAGCAACAGGAAGCAGCCCAGGAAAAACCAACTAACAAGCTCCCTATACGGCCACGGATCCGCGGCCAAACAGGGGTTTTGGCCGCGGTTCCGCGGCCATGCATCGCCCGTATTGGTGGAAAATTTCTATGGCGCGTGCGAGGCGCGTGTCGGTGCGTCGGTGCAGCAAATAGGGTTTTCTGAGGGTAAAATTGTAAATGCAGACGTGAATCAATTGTAACCCTAGGGTTTCTATGATCTATAAATAAAAGCCCTAAACTTCTTTTTGAGGTATGCCTCTTCTTGTGCCTTATTTCATTTTATCAAAATTCAGATCTGTAAATTTCTGCAATGTATGAAGAGAGCATCAAATAAAAATTAGGAGTAAGTTTTCTTTTTATTGCCTTAGTTAAATTCTATTTCCATGCCCTAGGTAATTTCTTATCAGCCCTAGTTAGATCTTTCATTATCTGCCCTAGTTAGATAGTTAGAAAATATTTTTCAATTCCCTAATGAGTGAGTAGTTTTCTCACTTGTTAGGGTTAGATTTGGGGAAGGCTTGAGAGATGAAAATCTCTCACTCCTTTCTTGTCCATCATATGTTTTTTGAGGACTCCATGGATACATGCACACACCGCTCCCTACGGCACCCTATCCCATGAGGTAGCGGTGATACCGTAGTATAAACGACTGGATGTATATGTTTTCCATGGAGGTTAGGGTAAGAATTAAGAAAGGAAGGACAAGAACCTAGAGAAAGAAACATCGTTTCTTCCCGATAGTACTAATCCACTTTATTAATAATTACCATAACACCTAAAGAGATCTAATTTAGGGCATTGAAAGCGGTGGGAAATCTTTAACTTTCCAAACTTAACCTAAACCTAACCCTAGCAAGATTTCTAAATCCTAGTCTAAATCAACTTAGTTTTTAGTGATAATGATCCAAACACCATTTGGAATTAACTCGTTAGAACAATTAGAAAATACACAACATCCCTGTGGACCGACCCGTATTCACCGGCTAGCTACCAAGCGACGCCGTTCTTGATTGCGGTTATAAATATTCTTTGATCAATCAAATGGCGCCGTTGTCGGGGATGGCATGTTATTGTCTTTTTGTAATTTCGGGTTAATATAAAATTGAAAAATCATAAAAACTGAAAAATAAAAAAATATATAAAAATTTATCATCTTTTTATTTTGTGAAGGGTATTTTCGTGTGAATTTTGCAGGATTGACGATCGAGTTCGGATCTGGAAAAATCCACAGAGCGAAACAAAAAAACTGAAGATCTGAACAACAGAGAATTACAACAACAGAGGAGCAAAAAATTTCTCGGGATCTGAACCACACAACTCACCGCGGAACCGCCGCCGGAGCCTCGTTCCCACCGCGGAACCGCGGTCTGCTGACGTCAGCAGTGGACCAAAATCCCTCTGTAAGTCTTTTGCCCTTCTCTGAACCCCCTGATATCTCCTCTGTAAAATTTTCTTGCAGGATTCTTTGCGCTAAAAATTTCTTCCCCTTCCAATAATTGATCTTGTGCAGGATTCTTTGTGCCGCGCTAAAAATAAAAAATTGTTTGCAAGTGATTGTGTTTACTGCTTTGCATATTTTAAAATTGACTTTAACGGGCTTGAACACCAATCCAGATTGGGTGGGGATTTCATTACCCTTCCCAAGGCCCCAAAAATCACATAAGGCATATTGCATTGACCATAAATTAATTAAAAAAGATTAGACTCAGCCCTAAGGACTTCGCGCTCAATAGGACAGAGGAATAGTTGTAGGCATCGACCGTTGATCCTAACCTGACTTTGTGGTGCATAGGCTAGACAGGTAGTGAAAGGTAATTTTAAAAGGCCCGTCTCACGGTGATTCGTAAGCGGATCCCTCCTTTCTCTACTTGTGCTTACCTGGCCACAATTGGCGGTGAAGAGGCGGTTTGAAGTCCTACTTCTTACCCTTTGGAACAGTTAGGAGCTGTCTAGCTGACCTAGGTGACCCTAGATCTAAGCCCGATTGTGCATTTGTGGTTGATTGAACGTGTGTCTAAGCCTTTTATCGAAAATCTTTTTTGCAAAAAGCTCCACATAAAAAAAACACAAAAAGAAAAAGGAAATTTTTTTACAAAAACTTGCAACTTGTCTCTAAGAAATCCGTTCACCTCACATTCTTTTTTCTTCTCCTTTCTTACATCATGGGTACCCCACCACCCAAAACTCTATCCGAACTTTGGTACCCTCAACCAAACTTTGCTTCTTACGCGAATTGTTTTGGTCGAATTACGGATGACCCCTCTATGCCCAAAATTTCTTTGAAAGATTGAATTGAAGCGTCTAGGAGAAACAATTCAACTCTGTTCCCGCCAAAAATTTCTGCGCAAAAGAGTCCAAGGTATCAAATGGCAGCGATACGCTTAAGGAAATACGAACCAGTATCTTCCGGGCTGTTTTTTGACAAACTTCCGAAGGAGAAATGGATAAATTCTGATTGTATTGAAAGCGTCTCGAAAAACCCTTCGATTTGATATATTATGGGCTTCATAATTCATCCGGGATCAAAAGTTATGAGCAAATGTCTATGCACATGTGATTTAAGGAAGAAGATGCGAACCAGTATTTTCCGAGCTGTATTTTGACAAACTCCGGAACGAAAAACAGCTAAATTCTGATGATATTGAAACCATCTCGAAAAGACCTTCGATTTGATATATTATGGGCCTCATAATTCATCCGAGATCAAAAGTTATGAGCAAATGTGTTATACACGTGTAATCTAAAGTAATGCTCTACTACATGGGGAATGCATTTTTTAGTCCCACATCGGGAAAAGAAGAGCTGGCTTCTCTACCACTCCCATATAAATAAGAGGGGATACCTCTTAGAAAGGGAGAGTTAAATCCTCAAAGGATTCAATACTCAAAGGAGCTTAGTTCTCCAAAGGAGCTTAGTTCTCCAAGATAGGAGCATGCTCCTCCATAATGCGCATATGCGCAAGCGCCATGTGCGCTACGTGCAACGCACGTGTGCCTGCCATGCGGCACTACGTGCAACGCACGTGCGCACCACATGAGAATATTTAATAATATTAAAAGGAGCTTGTTCTCCATATATAGAAGCTTTGCTTCTCCTCATAATGCGCATGTGCGCCACGTGCAACGCACGTATGCCCGCCATGCGGCACCACGTGCAACGCACGTGCGCACAACAGATAGTGCTTTGCACTTGCTATGAACCTCTGGTTCTCAGATAAATAAATAAATAAAAATAGTGCCTTGCACTTGCTATGAACCTCTGGTTCTCAGATAAATAAATAAATAAAAATAGTGCCTTGCACTTGCTATGAACCTCTGGTTCTCTGAGACAGAAAGAAAGAAAAGATTTTCTTTTCTCTTCTTTGATCTAAATTTAGATCATTAAAAAGTGCTCTGCACTCATTTTCTTGAATCCAAAAGATTCTTGGTGCTTTGCATTATTTGAAGGGTCAGGCCCAAATCAAAATGACCTGACAGGGCAAAATAAATTGCAAGGCAATAAATGGGCAGAGCCCAAATAAATTGATGCTTTGCATCCTTTATATAAGGGCAGAGCCCAAATAAAATTGATACCTTGCATCATTCCTAAAAGGGTAGAGCCCAAAACAAATTGATACTCTGCATCCTTTCTGGACAAGGCCCAAATAAAAATAAAAAAAAAGAAATGCAATGTAAAAGCAAATAAAATGTTGAACATTTCAACTGGACTTAGCCCAATTTTGGCCATAAGTCCTTAAATTAAATTGACTGAGCAAAATGACTCTCCTAAATCAATCTACATCCGGTTCGAGGGTACATCTCCGAACTCCTTTGACATCCGTCGTTGTAATTCCTCAACGACGTCAAAGAGGTGACGGGTCCCAACGACCACACATCGATATGGACTGCGGGGTCCTTAAACTCGTGGACCGAGATGTCCCTAAACTAATATTGGACCGAGACGTCCTTAAACTAATATCGGACCGAGACGTCCTTAAACTAATATGGGACCGAGACGTCCTTAAACTAATGTTGGACCGAGATGTCCTTAAACTAATGTCGGACCGAGACGTCCTTAAACTAATGATGGACCACTACGTCCCTAAACTGGCATCGGACCGAAATGTCCCTAAACTAATGACGGACCACCACGTCCCTAAACTGGCGATGGACCGAAATGTCCTTAAACTAATAATGGACCACTACGTCCCTAAACTGGCATCGGACCGAAACGTCCCTAAACTAAAATCGGACCGAAACGTCCCTAAACTAATATCGGACCACCACGTCCCTAAACTGGCGATGGACCACCACGTCCCTAAACTGGAATATGGACCACTACGTCCTTAAACTGGCGACGGACCAAAATGTCCCTAAACTAATAATGGACCACCACGTCCCTAAGACTGGCAATGGACCGCCACGTCCTTAAACTGGCACAATAGAGCCCAAATGCTCTCTTGTCGGATCTAAACGGTCCCGTCTAAGTTGATCTTAGCCCCAGCTACGGCTAATGTGTCCTTAGATCTTTAAATAAACAATAAAACCCCAAATCAACTTTGGTTCAAGGGTACATCTCTGAACTCCTCAGACGCCTGTCGTTGTAATCCTTCAACGACGTCGGAGAGGTGATGAGTCCCGACGGCCAGATAATTAAATCAATCACTACATTAAGTTGATCTTAGTCTAAAACAGGACTAATGTATCCTTAACGAACGTTTAAGTTGATCTTAGCCGCAATGCGACTAATGCATCCTTAAACTAAAAAAAATACCGAACCTAAATCTATGTAAAGGCGGATTTGGACTAATCCACGTCCTACGGCCGACGACATCACTAAGTCTCCGTATACAATCCACGGGCAACCACAAACAAAACAAACATACACGACACGAAGTGAAATTCTGGAGAAGGAGAAAGTTGTTACCGCAACGCGGTAGCGTAATTAACTGCAGGGGCTTGCGCCTGCAGGGAAGAGCGTCCCCACAATCAAAAACCCCTCACCCTGAGGGGGAATCTGACGAAGTCTGCTACATCGGCCGCATCCGTCTAAACCTCCGATACACGGTGCCATAAATCAACTTGGCATCTTCGGAGAGATAGACGGATAAAACCAAATAGCATCTGCCCCGAACCTCAGGCACGGACGCGAAATCCGGGCCGCCGTTCGGAGGGGAACAGATTCTGGCACGCCCGGTGGGACCTCTTCTTCTTTCCACTCCACACTTCGTGTGTCGTGTTCGCGAACAAATCGCGGTTTGCTGTGATTGCCTGTGGATTCAAGGTACTAAGATTTGGTGTCTTGCTCCGTGCAGAAAACAGAAGATCAATGGCCTCGAACTGCATCGCCTGCAGCAACAGCTCTCGCTCCGTCATTACTGGAGGAGTGAGTTATGGGCCCCAAGCGGCCTCCCTTTTCAAAATGCCGGTGGAGCAGGTGGCTCAAACCACCACTGGACTATTTTTTGGGACCATACTCCCACCAATGAGCTTCAACGCCCCAATGACATTCCAAGAAGCTCCAAAGAAGTCGGTCTTCGATCGACTTACCACTGCGGTGACCCCTTTCAATAGGCCGTCCAACTCCACTGCTTCAGGTTTTAATGGATTAGGCCAGTGCTCCATCGGGCCCATGAAGAAGCCTGCCATACCAGAAAGCGTTATCCCGAAGCGGATAGCCATTCCAACTCACGTTCCTGGAAAAATCACCAAGGTTGCTTCCCATGTTCAGAAGTCCGCTTCTGACAAGTTGGCCGTCCCCGTTCAACGGACGTCGATCTTTAAAAAGCTGGTACCAGTATATTCTGACCAACACAGGGGGCATGAGGAGGTCACCCCTATAGCTGAAACAACTCCATCAGCACGACATGCCCGACGTCGTTACTGGCGCCGAGTGAGGAAGGCTGGGGGCAACTCCCCCTCTGGACTTACTCCTCCAACTCCGATGGTGAGGATCGATGCTGCTGTTCCAACCAAGAATAGCTTTGAACTGCTCAACAGGGTGCGCAGAAATTCTCCTACTGCGATGTTGAAACGAACTCCTACACCTGTGGAGAATACTCCAGAGAAGAAGCTAGAGCAGCCCCCTCAACGGCTGTCCTCTAAAATTTACAAAGTCTAGCGACAGGTCCAAGAGTCGGTGATCGATCAAGACTGCCTCCGACGACAGAAAAAGATGAAGGTTCGGCAGGGGAAGGATTACTCTGTCAAACCACAAGAAGCAAAAGCTACTCGGGTGCCCACTACAACGGCTCCCTTAACTCCAATCACTCAAAAAAGGAGGCCGCAAAAAGCCCCTGTGTCTTCGGCAAATCGCAAAGACACCGAACACAAACGCCCCAAGTCTGGGGGCATGGTGGTGCATACTGTTTATATGGCTTCTGGAAAGGAGGAAAGCCGCACTTCTACGGGCCACCGACCGCTCACCCGATCCGTGACGAAAGCCCAGGAGCAACAACAAAAGCTTCAGGAAATGATGACTACAATGGCTGCACTCACTGAGCCAAAAGAAAGCTCTGAAACGTCTTCGGATGAGCGTCAAGAACAAGAAACCGACGCTGACTTTTTACGCAGAGTCCTCGAAAAGAGGGACAAAGAAGCTGCAAAGCAAGCGGCTAACATAAAACAGATGGCGCTCCTCTTCCAAGATATGGTAGGGATGATGTTACAGCCGGACCCTCCTGCTGAAGATCCTCCGATCGTCCTTGAAGACGACAGGGGAGAAACGTCAAATCCTCTGCCGGCTCTGTCAACAGCCAAGGAGGAGGCAATCTCCAAAGTTGACCTAGACGAATATATAGCTCAGCAGATCCGGGTTCATCAGGCGAATGAAGCGGCTGGGCAAATTGTTAGAACCGGACGACCGTATCCGGGCTGGTATGACCAAATCAGTTACCCGCCAGGATATACGATCCCTAAATTCCACGTATATAAAAGGACAGGGAATCCGCATCAGCATGTCGCTCAATTCAGGGCCTTATGCGGCAATACTGGAGGCGATGACAAATTGTTGCTACGTCAATTCGTCGGCAGCTTAGCAGAAACAGCCTTTGAATGGTATTCGGAGCTACCTAACGACTCTGTCAAAACATTTGCAGAGATGGAACTGCTGTTTACACAAAGATTCGCAAGTGCTAGTGAACGCACCTCGATTACAGCACTGATAAATGCCAGGATAAGGCCCGGCGAAACGTGGGTCCAATACGCAACACGATGGCGAAACCTATGGTCGAAATGCGAACAACGCATAGAAGAGGCACCTGCGGTAGGCATGTTTGTGGGCACTCTCGATCCGCAGGCGACCATCTCGCAATTCATGATGTTCTTTAGGCCGACCACCTTCCAGGCCTTAATTGACAAATTAGCCCAAATGGACCAGATGGGCCATAGACCGTCTCCTCCAAGACCCGATCCCCGAAATGAGAAAGGAAAAGCGATCATCGTCGCCAACGCTCAGCAACAGCCGAGCAACTCAAAGCCGGTCGCTCGCCAAAACAACGTGCGTCCACGCCCATCCCTCGAAGAGAGGCTAGGACGTCCTTACTCGTTTCCTCAGAATAAAACGAGAAGACTTTTTGAGCTGGCAGTGCGTAACAGACTCATCAATCTGCCAAGTCCAAAGCGTCTGTCGCAGCCAGGCGATCTTAATAATCCCAATTATTGCCCTTACCACCAAACGGTAAGTCACCCGATTGAGGATTGTTTCGTCTTTAAGGGATGGATTGAGGATCAATACCTGCAAGGCAAGTTCACGTTGTCTAAAAGCTGGAAGGTAAACCCCCCACAGCCGCACTCTCCAAAGAATACGGACACGCCGGGGGAAACTTGTTCTTTCGTCGAGGATGAAAACAATGGAGAAAACTTATCGGATGAATCCGAAGACTACGTAGCGACTTGTCATGTGATTTCTCATTCACTGACGGATGAGGAGGAGGATCCTTGCGCTGAGAAATCAACGGCGGACCCTGAAACAGAAATTTCGCGGCCGTCAGACAAGTTGATCGATGCCTTCCTAAATGAAATTCGTTTGAAAGCAAAAGCTAATCAAGAGCATGAAATGGCCATACTGGAAAGAACCAAGGTATTCCTGTCAAATCAAAAGCCATACACTGCGGGTAAAAATAAATTCAAGACGAGGAAACGGTTCGCCAAAGCTCTATCAGTAGGAATGAAGCTACCGCCCTCCGAAGAAAATCCTTTCTCTGAGGTAGAGATGCACCCTAACTTCTGTTTATATCATCAGAAGATCATACATCCTACCGAAGACTGCGAGTCCTTTAACTGTTGGTGGCAAGGGTATGTCGCTCAAAAGCAACACTTCGACAGGACAAAGTGTGAAGCTTGTGGACATCGGAAAAATACGATATATGAGCGCAAAAGAGCCACCGCCGACTGTCATATAGCCGACTTCAAGGGATCACAAATTATCACCTTTGGAAGCGACTCTGACGAAGAAGCTACCCCCAACTCTTCCATCGGGGAATCTATTTCAAAAATAAAGGAATTGAGAAGCTGCGAGAACGTTCAGCCTTGCAATCGCATGCTACTCGGAAAAAATCTCGGCCCCGTAAACAAAGGATCGAACAAAAAGGATAAAAGAAAAGGAAAAAAGGCCCTCGTCGCCAGCACTCACCAGCAATCAGGTGACCCTAGACCGGTTGCTTGCCAAAGCAACAAGCGGCAATCCCTCCAGGAAAAGTTGAAACGTCCTTACTCGTTTCCGCAAGATAAAACAAGGGGACTGTTCGAGCTGGCAGTGCGCAACAGACTCATTAATCTGCCGAATCCAAAACGTCCGTTGCAGCCAGGCGACGTTAATAATCCTAATTATTGCCCTTACCACCAACCAGTGGGTCACCTGATCGAGGATTGCTACGTCTTCAAGAATTGGGTTGAAGACCAATACCAACAGGGCAAGTTCGCGTTGTCCGAAATTTGGAAGGTGAACCCGCCACAACCGCATGCTCCGAAAAATATGGACACGCCGGGGGCATCATGCTCATTCATAGAGAAAGCCTAACGGACCACTACGTCCTAAAACTGGATAACGGACCGAAACGTCCTTAAACTAACAACGGACCGAGATGTCCTTAAACTAACGACGGACCGCAATGTCCTAAAACTTGCAAATGACCGAAACGTCGTTAAACTACTCCCAACCCGCAGCATCTTCAGGCTGACGTGTTAATAAAAAAAAAAGGGTACGTCCACAAGCAAAATGGGCACGGATGAAAACCCGAAAGGGCTCCGTGAGTAAAAACAGCAGGGCTACCGACGAGTGTTCGTGAAAACCCGAAAGGGCACGACCTCGTTAAAAAAAAAGAATAAAATAAAAGATAAAAAAAACGGTACGTCCACAAGCAAAATGGGCACGGATGAAAACCCGAAAGGGCTCCGTGAGTAAAAACAGCAGGGCTACCGGCGAGTGTTCGTGAAAACCTGAAAGGGCGCGACCTCGTAAAAAAAAAGAAAAAAAAATAAAGGTATGTCCATAAGCAAAAAGGGCACGAATGAAAACCCGAAAGGGCTCCGTGAGTAAAAACAGCAGGGCTACCGGCGAGTGTTTGTGAAAACCCGAAAGGGCGCAACCTCGTTAAAGAAACACTTATAGAATCCTCTCGACCCTGTAAGGAGAAACCACCTGCGTGAGATCCTTACGACTCACAAAGGAGCAACACACTTGGGGATCCCCACGATTCCTAAGGAGAAAATACACTTGCGAGATCCTCACGACTCGTAAGGAGAACTCTCTTATGGGACCCCCACGGCCCGTAAGATTTGAAAGTCTTAAGTTACAGAGGCCTAAACCTGTGCTTAAGCAACCCCCACAACTTTCGACATTGCCCTACAAGTAGTCCAATATTGACCCTTGTATACAATCCACGGGCATGAATAAATATTTCCCTAACAAAGTCTCATCCGTAACTAGGGATATGCTTGTACAGCAAACAACACTTGTAAGTCCTCTCGACTTATAAGGAGAAAATCCTTTTGTAAGATCCTTACGACTTACAGGGGATCATACACTTAGGAATCCTCACGATCCCTAAGGAGAAAACACACCTACAAGATCCTCATGACTTGTAGGGAGAAATACCTTTGTGAGACCCTTACAGCTCATGAAGTCAAAAGCCTTAGCCGACAGGACCCTTAACCCTGTTTACTAAGCCACCTTTGTTCGGCATCGACAGAGGCAAATGATGATTCGCTCCTGGCAATATCCCAGTTGTAGCGATGCTGATGCCTAAAACGGTGTCAAATTCTGAGTCCTTCCAAGGCAGATGATGATTCGCTCCTGGCAATATCCCAGTTGTAGCGATACTGATGCCTAAACCGGTATCAAATTCCAAGTCCTTTCATGGCAAATGATGATTCGCTCCTGGCAATATTCCAGTCGCAGCGATGCTGATGCCAAGATTGGTATCGGATCCCAAATCCCCTACTCGCGAGAAAGAAACAAATCAGCGAGCCAAAAAAAAAAATGCATATGAAATAGCCGAAATGATTGGGCAACTCGCAATAAAAAACAGCGAGTAAAAATAAAATAAACAGCCGAAATTATTGGGCAACTCGCAATAAAAAGTAGCGAGTAAAAATAAAATAAACAGCCGAAATGATTGGGCACCGCGAAAAATAGCCGAAATGATTGGGCAATCGCGACCTTCGCGATATAAAAGCTGAAATGATAGAGCATCGCGGAAAGAATAAAAAAAAAATGAAAGAATGAAACTTTTGCCCTACAGGTGAAATCACATCGATCCCTGTATATAATCCAGGGGCACAGATAAAAAGGGAACAATACCTTCCCAACAGGCTCCACCAGAAAGAGAAGCCAAATCTCGACGGTTCATAGATAACCGAGAGACCATCTCGACATTTGTCGCAATATTACAGACACGATGTCAACAAATGAAGCAAAGGAAGGTCCCTAACTTCAGGGTCTCGACGTCAATATCGACAACTTAAAGATCACCAACGGCGTTTCTCCTCACTTCAACTAGATGCAGACATGACGTCAACAACTGACCTCAGAATCGCAACAAACGGAACCATGACAAAGTCCCTAGTTCCAAATCTCAATGGCCACGTCTAAAGCCTGGAGACCAACAACGGTGTGCCTCCTCATTCCAACAGGACACAGATGTTACACCATCAAGCAGAGCGATGGCAGAATCCCAGCTTCACCTCAGCATTCGTCTCCATACAGTAGACGCAATGTCAACAACAGCATTCCTCCGCAGTCCAGCTGGAGGCAGATGCAACGTCAACAAAAGACCTCACGGTCGAAACAAAGCGGAGTAACGGCAAAATCCCAACTCCACCTTAGCATTCGTCTCGTTACAACAGACGCAATGTCAACAACGGCGTTCCTTCGCAGCCCAGCGGGGTGTACATGCAAAGTTAACAAAAGACCCCATGGTCGAAACAAAGCGGAGTGATGGCAAAATCCCAGCTCCACCTCAGCATTCGTCTCAATATACCAGACGCAGTGTAAGCAAACGAAGCGAAGGCCACATTCCTAGCTTCAACGTCTTTACGGTAACTCACATAAAACCGGAAAGACAATCGGAGACCATCTCACAGAAAGTGGTCACCTCCTTGACGTTCGTCTCGATACAGTAGACGAAATATCAACCCCAGCGTTCTTCCTCCAACAGGATTTGGACACACCAAAGCAAACGAAGCGAAGGCCACATTCCTAACTTCGACGTCTTAACGGTAACTCACATAAAACCGGAAAGACAATCGGAGACCATCTCACATGAAGTGGTCACCTCCATGACGTTCGTCTCGATACAGTAGACGAAATGTCAACCTCAGCGTTCTTCCTCCAGCAGGGATTCAGACACGACAAAGCAAATGAAGCGAAGGCCACATTCCTAGTTTCAACGTCTTTACAGTAACTCACATAAAACCGGAAAGACAATCGGAGATCATCTCGCATCAGCACAGAGTGGTCACCACCTTGATGTTCGTCTCGACACAGCAGGCGCAACGTCATCAAACGAATGGAGCCACGGCAAAATCCCTAGTTCCAAACCTCGGCGGTTCACCAGTAACCTATAGACAACCACGACATTCGTCTCGATACAGAGGACGCAATGCCAGCAAACGAAGCGAAGGCTAAATTCCTAGCTTCAGGGTCTTAACGGCAAGTCATATAAAGCCGGAAAGACAATCGGAGATCATCTCGCACCAGTGTGGAGTGGTCACCACTTCGACATCCGTCTCGATACAGCAGACGAGATGTCACCCCAACGTTCGTCTCGACACAGCAGACGTAACGTCATCAAACAAACGGAGCCACGGCAAAATCCCTAGTTCCAAACCTCGGCGGTTCACCAGTAACCTATAGACAACCACGACATTCGTCTCGATACAGAGGACGCAATGCCAGCAAACGAAGCGAAGGCTAAATTCCTAGCTTCAGGGTCTTAACGGCAAGTCATATAAAGCCGGAAAGACAATCGGAGATCATCTCGCACCAGTGTGGAGTGGTCACCACTTCGACGTCCGTCTCGATACAGCAGACGAGATGTCACCCTAACGTTCATCTCGACACAGCAGACGTAACGTCATCAAACAAACGGAGCCACGGCAAAATCCCTAGTTCCCAACGCAACATTCGTCTCGATACAGCAGACGCAATGCCAGCAAACGAAGCAAAGGCCAAATTCCTAGCTTCAGGGTCTTAACGGCAACTCATATAAAGCCCGAAAGACTATCGGAGATCATCCCCACACCAGCGCGGAGTGGTTATGACTCATCGGGGCTCTCCAAAATGAGCCTAACCTCAAGTAAAAAGCGGCATGGCAAATTCCTAGCGCTTGCTCTTCTGACGGTCAAACTGCCAAGGAGGATTGCTTGAAGACGTCTTGTCCAGCCCCCGAAGGGATCAGAGACACGGCAGTCGCGGGGCTACTCGAACAGCACGATTGCCTATCGAGGACTATATCAGCTTATGCGACGGTACGATGGCCAAAACCCTAAGTACCACAAACCTTAACGGGCTTCTGTCGTAAAGAGCAGAGGTTAAATGCGACGTTAAGATGTTCTTGCGAGATCTGCTCGATCCGTTTCGACTCGTGAGGAAATTGATGTCTTTGCGAGATTTTCTCGATGTGTCTCGACTCGTGAGATAAAGCCTTAGGCAGTAGGGATTAAAAAACCTGTTTCCTAAGCACTGGGACCCTGCAAGTCAGCCCAAAACGATCTCTTGCATACTATCCACGGGTCACACTCTCCAAAGTCGAATCTCGATAAGGAGGGAAACAACCGCTTACGGGTCCTCTCGACTCGTAAGAGGGAAAACTCTCTTATAGCATCCTTACGACTTATAAGAGAAAGCACACTTAGGAATCCTCACGATTCCCAAGGAGAAAATACACCTACGAGATCCTCACGACTCGTAGGGAGAAAAGTCTTTATGAGACCCTCACGGCTCGTAAAGTTGAAAAGCCTTAGGTGGCAGATCCTACCCCTGTCTCCTAAGCCATCACTGCCCTGCAAAGAAGTCAAGATGGGCCGACCATCTATGGGCCACACTTGCCAAAGCTACATGCCACTGAAATGGAGAACTTACTCATAAGCGTATGAACTACTCCACGCCAGAGTGAGACAAAAAAAGAAATAGAAGGATGCGGCTCATGGAGTTAAGGGTTGGAACTATATCCCTTAAGAGTTGAGATTTGAGTCAAAGATAAATGACGACGCTTATGTCCGCTCGTTATCTTCTCAGATCAAGATTCTGAAAGTGATACATCAACCCAAAACTGGCCATACGCCATGCATAACTCTGCATAACTCTGCACTACTTCACCCACGTACATCCTTACGTGGGCAAAGTAGTGGGGGGCATTTGTTCCCACCAAAAATTTCTGCGCAAAAGAGTCCAAGGTATCAAATGGCAGCGATACGCTTAAGGAAATACGAACCAGTATCTTCCGGGCTGTTTTTTGACAAACTCCTGAAGGAGAAACGGATAAATTCTGATTATATTGAAAGCGTCTCGAAAAACCCTTCGATTTGATATATTATGGGCTTCATAATTCATCCGGGATCAAAAGTTATGAGCAAATGTCTATGCACATGTGATTTAAGGAAGAAGATGCGAACCAGTATTTTCCGAGCTGTATTTTGACAAACTCCGGAACGAAAAACAGCTAAATTCTGATGATATTGAAAGCATCTCGAAAAGACCTTCGATTTGATATATTATGGGCCTCATAATTCATCCGAGATCAAAAGTTATGAGCAAATGTGTTATACACGTGTAATCTAAAGTAATGCTCTACTACATGGGGAATGCATTTTTTAGTCCCACATCGGGAAAAGGAGAGCTGGCTTCTCTACCACTCCCATATAAATAAGAGGGGATACCTCTTAGAAAGGAAGAGTTAAATCCTCAAAGGATTCAATACTCAAAGGAGCTTAGTTCTCCAAAGGAGCTTAGTTCTCCAAGATAGGAGCATGCTCCTCCATAATGCGCATATGCGCAAGCGCCATGTGCGCTACGTGCAACACACGTGTGCCTGCCATGCGGCACTACGTGCAACGCACGTGCGCACCACATGAGAATATTTAATAATATTAAAAGGAGCTTGTTCTCCATATATAGAAGCTTTGCTTCTCCTCATAATGCGCATGTGCGCCACGTGCAACGCACGTATGCCCGCCATGCGGCACCACGTGCAACGCACGTGCGCACAACAGATAGTGCTTTGCACTTGCTATGAACCTCTGGTTCTCAGATAAATAAATAAATAAAAATAGTGCCTTGCACTTGCTATGAACCTCTGGTTCTCAGATAAATAAATAAATAAAAATAGTGCCTTGCACTTGCTATGAACCTCTGGTTCTCAGATAAATAAATAAATAAAAATAGTGCCTTGCACTTGCTATGAACCTCTGGTTCTCTGAGACAGAAAGAAAGAAAAGATTTTCTTTTCTCTTCTTTGATCTAAATTTAGATCATTAAAAAGTGCTCTGCACTCATTTTCTTGAATCCAAAAGATTCTTGGTGCTTTGCACTATTTGAAGGGCCAGGCCCAAATCAAAATGACCTGACAGGCCAAAATAAATTGCAAGGCAATAAATGGGCAGAGCCCAAATAAATTGATGCTTTGCATCCTTTATATAAGGGCAGAGCCCAAATAAAATTGATACCTTGCATCATTCCTAAAAGGGTAGAGCCCAAAACAAATTGATACTCTGCATCCTTTCTGGGCAAGGCCCAAATAAAAAAAAAAGAAAAGAAATGCAATGCAAAAGCAAATAAAATGTTGAACATTTCAACTGGACTTAGCCCAATTTTGGCCATAAGTCCATAAATTAAATTGACTGAGCAAAATGGCTCTCCTAAATCAATCTACATCCGGTTCGAGGGTACATCTCCGAACTCCTTTGACATCCGTCGTTGTAATTCCTCAACGACGTCAAAGAGGTGACGGGTCCCAACGACCACACATCGATATGGACTGCGGGGTCCTTAAACTCGTGGACCGAGATGTCCCTAAACTAATATAGGACCGAGATGTCCTTAAACTAATATCGGACCGAGACGCCCTTAAACTAATATCGGACCGAAACGTCCTTAAACTAATGTCGGACCGAGATGTCCTTAAACTAATATCGGACCGAGACGTCCTTAAACTAATGATGGACCACTACGTCCCTAAACTGGCATCGGACCGAAATGTCCCTAAACTAATGACGGACCACCACGTCCCTAAACTGGCGATGGACCGAAATGTCCTTAAACTAATAATGGACCACTACGTCCCTAAACTGGCATCGGACCGAAACGTCCCTAAACTAAAATCGGACCGAAACGTCCCTAAACTAATATCGGACCACCACGTCCCTAAACTGGCGATGGACCACCACGTCCCTAAACTGGAATATGGACCACTACGTCCCTAAACTGGAATATGGACCACTACGTCCTTAAACTGGCGACGGACCGAAACGTCCCTAAACTAATAATGGACCACCACGTCCCTAAGACTGGCAATGGACCGCCACGTCCTTAAACTGGCACAATAGAGCCCAAATGCTCTCTTGTCGGATCTAAACGGTCCCGTCTAAGTTGATCTTAGCCCCAGCTACGGCTAATGTGTCCTTAGATCTTTAAATAAACAATAAAACCCCAAATCAACTTTGGTTCAAGGGTACATCTCTGAACTCCTCAGACGCCTGTCGTTGTAATCCTTCAACGACGTCGGAGAGGTGATGAGTCCCGACGGCCAGATAATTAAATCAATCACTACATTAAGTTGATCTTAGTCTAAAACAGGACTAATGTATCCTTAACGAACGTTTAAGTTGATCTTAGCCGCAATGCGACTAATGCATCCTTAAACTAAAAAAAATACCGAACCCAAATCTAAGTAAAGGCGTATTTGGACTAATCCAAGTCCTATGGGCGACGACATCACTAAGTCTCCGTATACAATCCACGGGCAACCACAAACAAAACAAACATACACGACACGAAGTGAAATTCTGGAGAAGGAGAAAGTTGTTACCGCAACGCGGTAGCGTAATTAACTGCAGGGGCTTGCGCCTGCAGGGAAGAGCGTCCCCACAATCAAAAACCCCTCACCCTGAGGGGGAATCTGACGAAGTCTGCTACATCGGCCGCATCCGTCTAAACCTCCGATACACGGTGCCATAAATCAACTTGGCATCTTCGGAGAGATAGACGGATAAAACCAAATAGCATCTGCCCCGAACCTCAGGCACGGACGCGAAGTCCGGGCCGCCGTTCGGAGGGGAACAGACTCCACAATCCACTTTGTATCAACCATTTCAACCTTCACAACCTTCTTACGTTGATACCCCTTTTTCGAGTCCTGTTGTAACTCTAAAACCTATGTTTATCGCTGAACATATTGAACAATCTCGTAACCGATCATTCACTCCTTTCAACACTTCCAGTTCTTAGGATCAATAAGTCCATTCACCTTTTTATCCAAATGTTGATCCTACTCCTGTCCAACCATTCAATTCCTACCAATCCTACCTGACTTTCACACCTTCCCTACACATTGCTTCTACACAACCATTTGGGAGTTTCACGTATCCAAACAATTTTGAATCTTTTACTGAAACCCCTTCACAACCCATGTCTAGTGTGGAACAGTCGTTGGAAGCTTATATTGTAGTGACAAACAAACAGATGAGGAATTTGGATGCGTCCATTGCCGCCCTTATGCAACCTAGTGAACCGGTAGCTTGTTTTCAACCAGCTCCAAATCTTCCAATGTATGAAGAGGCGGTTGGACAGAGTGAGAATTTGAGTGGTGAGAGTGAGCTGTACACATTTCCAAAACAAACTTACCTATACCCAATTGAATCCCCCAACTCCAGTTTTCAATCAAGAGTCCCAAATGATTCACCAGTTAAAGATAAAACGTGTAATGAGTGGTGCGACTTTGTAGTGTTTGATTTACCTGATTTTGAAGAGCCCTTTTCGAGTGAAATCATCACCAATCCATTTAACCTCTACACCTCCACTCTAGAACCTAATTTGATTGATATCCATGCTTTTGATGAGGTGTCCAAAAAAATTGATTTTCACTTGATTGAGGATATTGACGCAGGGAATATTTTGGATGATGAACCCGTAGATTTAACTGAACTTTTATCTCCAATCCATCATCCCGAGTCATTAAATGTTTCTCCCGAACTTCATATGCGTCTTGATTTTGATGATAATTGCATGGATGAGTTAACTTTTGAGGAGAATTATGAGGATAGTATTGAGGAGAGTATTGAGGATAGTATTGAGGATGAACTATCTTTGTTTGATGTGTCGGATTTTCCAATTCAGCCTCCTGAACTTTTAACTGTTATACTTCCTAAATCACCCTCCCTCCTTTCCATCGTTCCTACCACGTAGAAGATCACGCAGGAGGACTGTGAGCTTGAAAGATTTCTATTCGATCACAGCAATTTGGACGCCACTAGTGCGCTCCTCTTTGAATATGACACAGTTTTCACAGCCGATATCAATTACGAGTGTTTCACTTTTGCGGACGATTTTGAAAACTCACCGCCCGAGTTTGAGTCCTTTGAATTTTCAGATGAGTTAGTTGAACCATCAGACTCGGTTGCTTACAGTCATTTCGAACCATTGATGGAATCCTTCAAGTTCGAGACAGTTTCCTTAGGTGAGAATAAGACTATCCCTAAATCACCCCCCTTCGTCCTTTCTATCATTTCGACCGCGCAAGAATCCGTCGCGCTTCCATGTTCAATGGATGGTTTACCAAGTTCAACGTACCCATGTTTTCTTGCGAATCTTGAGGGATTTGACCCCATTTCTCGACAGGTTGATAAATTGGCACAATCACTTTTAACACATCGGTCATCATAATTTGTGCTAATTTATTCACTCAATTTACACCCTCAAGTTCGTACTACACTTCTTTCTCTCTTCCGCCACTCTTCTCCTCCACCGAGACCATATTCCACCTTTCTTTCCATACGGTCTCATGTGTTTGTCAACTCCTTTCTCTGCACTCTATTCTTCCACCAACCCTACCATTATCACGATAGAATTTTTGAATGGTTGGTGCTAACCTTTGGTCTGTGTAAGGCCTTATATAGTTTGATTTTTCTCCCCCCTAATTCTAAACTTTAACACTTAAAACAGTGGAGACACTGTCTCACTTAAGTTTGGGGGGACCTTGTTGTATATATATTTTGTTTTTCTTTTAACAATAAAAAAAATTTGTAAATAAATAAACAAGGGAGTGCCGACATTTTCAACCCTCTTGGTGTAGCCTGACAGTGAGGACACTGTCAAGTTTAAGTTTGGTGGTGTGCTCGGTAAGCTTTCTTCCTTCGCATTCATGTGTATATTCTTGCATTTGCATACTTATTTTAAAACCCATAGAAAATGAAAAAAATTGAAAAATTATAAAAATTAAAACATTCAATTTTGGCCATATTTGACTTGAGTTTGACAAATAGGTTAACTAGCAAGAAACAACTAGATCTTAGACTTAATGAATTAAAAACTCTAAAAATAACCTTTCTTAAAATTTAACGGTAGAAAGTATATTTCTTTGTAGTTTATTTAGAAATAGGCAAATTTTGAGTTCACTTCTTGGGCTAAGTTAAAACAAGGGAAAAGTATTGAAATTTTTATTACAGTGCAAGTCTGAAAAATAATCCCTAAGCTTAAGTCTAAATTCTGAAAATATATACCCTACTAATTGCACAAACACGAACCTTGAAACTTGGAATAGTAGAAAAGACCTTGAAATGCTCTTGTCTAAAGTCCTTAGTATGAAGAATAATAAAATAAAAATACAAGTGTGAATAAAGAGATAAAAAAATGAACACTAGTTTTTGTAATTACTTAAGGCTGTATTAATAGAAAAAATATTTAGCGAGGGTGCTTCATCACCTAGTGCCTTAGACCAACTGGTTTGGGAGTCACTGCTAAAAGCCTTAGGAATTACAAGACTAAGAATTATGCTTTAAAGTGCAACCATATTTTGTAATCGGTCGTTAGTACCTCAAGAAGTATTAACGGTCGCATGAAGGATGTGTGAGCAATTTCATCTAAAAATTCACCAATTGAAAAATGCTTTAGACGACGGACAAGAGTATGATACCTTGATTTGAACTTCCAAGTGTAGGGGTGCTATATACACACACGTAGGGGTATGTGATTGGGGTTTGGATGAGAGATAGGAATGAAATATAGGACTTATATCTTTAGTAGAGATGATAAAAATTCCTAAGTTGAGATAGAACCCTAGAAGGAAAACTTAAAAGATACCAAAAGCTAAGTAAATTTACAAGAATATATATAATCTTAAGTTAAATGATAAGGAAGCGTGAAAAATACGGGTGGATAATTTCTAAGTCAAAGATAATAGAATCTCTTGTTTGAAAACCTAATTGGAGAATAAAAGTTAATGGGCCGAATTGATAGGATTTTGTGGGTAGTATCCGCTGAAAACCCTCAGGAGGCAACTCTCCTCCTACTAGGGACACCTAGAGGTTTAATGGCTTGTTGCACGAGCTCAGTGCAATCACATTTCCCTGAGAAAGTGAGGGTAGGTCTTTTTCGAGAATAAAACTTTTGCTCGAGGACGAGCAAAAGATAAGTTTGGGGGTATTTGTTCATACCATAATTTTGCATTCTTATATTCCCCATTCTTAGTCATTTTACAAATAAACAGGTGCTTTTGACCCATGTCTGCTACATAGTTGCAGCTTACAGGTTCTCGGAACAAAAACAGTGAAAAAGATAAAAGACGATACAAAAGTGAGACTACGACCAACAAATGGAAGAATTTTGATCAAGCCTACAGTTTGAAGACTAAACGAAGATCAATAGACAATTTCACAAAGAACAAAGGCAGTGCAAGGTTCAAGACTTCGATACGAAGCAAGCGGTAAAGTCCACGATATTGTTCACTGTGGAAATCCGGAAGAAAACTAGAAGACAATCTGAGAAACCAAGTAAAGAAATAAGAAGTAAAAAGCAACAGGAAGCAGCCCAGGAAAAATTAACTAACAAGCTCCCTATACGGCCGCGGATCCGCAGCCAAACAGGGGATTTGGCCGCGGTTCCGCGGCCATGCATCGCCTGTATTGGTGGAAAATTTCTATGGCGCGTGCGAGGCGCATGTCGGTGGTGTCGGTGCGTCGGTGCAGCAAATAGGGTTTTCTTAGGGTAAAATTCTAAATGCAGATGTGAATCAATTGTAACCCTAGGGTTTCTATGATCTGTAAATAGAAGCCCTAAATCTCTTTTTGAGATATGCCTCTTCTTGTGCCTCATTTCATTTTATCAAAATTCAGATCTGTAAATTTTTGCAATGTATGAAGAGAGCATCAAATAAAAATTAGGAGTAAGTTTTCTTTTTATTGCCCTAGTTAAATTTTATTTCCATGCCCTAGGTAATTTCTTATCTGCCCTAATTAGATCTTTCATTATCTGCCCTAGTTAGATAGTTAGAAAATGTTTTCAATTCCCTAATGAGTGAGTAGTTTCCTCGCTTGTTAGGGTTAGATTTGGGGAAGGCTTGAGAGATGAAGATCTCTCACCCCTTTCTTGCCCATCATACGTTTTTATAGGACTCCATGCATACATGCACACACCGCTCCCTACGGCACCCTATCCCACGAGGTAGCGGTGATACCGTAATATAAACGACCGGTTGTATATGTTTTCCATGGAGGTTAGGATAAGAATTAAGAAAGGAAGGACAAGAACCTAGAGGAAGAAACATCGTTTCTTCCCGATTGTACTAATCCACTGTATTAATAATTACCATACACCTAAAGAGATCTAATTTAGGGCATTGAAAGCGGTGGGAAATCTTTAACTTTCCAAACTTAACCTAAACCTAACCCTAGCAAGATTTCTAAATCCTAGTCTAAATCAACTTAGTTTTTAGTGATAAAGATCCAAACACCATTTGGAATTAACTAGTTAGAATAATTAGGAAATACATAACATCCCTGTGGACCGACCCGTATTCACCGGCTAGCTACCAAGCGACGCCGTTCTTAATTGCGGTTATAAATATTCTTTGATCAATCACATCTCTCTCCAAGAAAGATGTTATCCTATACGTGGTCCCCTTCCTACCTGTTTATCTATTCCACCTGCCGACGGGGATAATTTTGAAATTAAACCCCACTACATCAACTTGTTGCCCAAATTTCACGGGATTGAGTCTGAAGACGCGTACGCTTTCATCACTAAATTCGAAAACGTATCCATAATGATGGGTACTTCACAACTGTCCGTGATGCTATGCGTTTGCGTCTTCTCCCATTCACTTTGTGCGACTTGGCAGAAAAATGGCCTTATAATACTATCGCACACTCTATTACCAATTAGGATGAATTCGTGATAGCATTCCTTAAGAAATTTTGCCCAAATCATAAGACCTCCCGTGTTCGGAGCGAAATCAACCAGTTTACCCAGCTTCCCAATGAACCATTTTGGAAGTGCTTTGAACGGTTCAAGGATCTGCTTGTCCTATCCTCATCATGGAATACATAGACGGGATCTATGCCGAATTATATATGAGGGCATTAATCCAGCGACAAAGCAGATGCTTGAAACCATATGTCAATGCAATTTCATGTCCAAAGATGATGGTGAAGCCTGGAAATATCTGGAAGATCTTGCTGAAAACACTTTGCAGTGGAAAAGTGTTAGACCACCTTCATCTAGGGGAGGTATTCATCAGCTCAATGTTTCCATCGTAGTAAAAGCCGAGATGGCAGCGATGCAAAAGAAACTCGACTCTATTGAAAACAAATTCCCATCAGTCTCCCTAAACCAGGTAACGCTCCCCAAGACCGTGTGTGGTTGCTGTTCCGATCCATCACATTTTACGGAAGAATGTCCTATGAATGCACCGTTTCAAGGTCACGAGCAAACTAATGCTGCTTTTCAGCAGTGATCTAGAAACGATCTTTATTCTTCCACATACAATCAGGGGTGGAGGAATCATCCTAAATTTGCTTGGAACCAAAACCAAAATCAAAATCAAACCAGTTCCAAAGAAATTATCAAAGACCTCCTCCACAGCAACAGCAACCACCATCACAAAGTCATCACCCCTTTCAATCGCAACCTTTTCAAAACCCAGCCAATAATTCTTTCCAAAAGGCCGGGACTGAATACTCATCTGCACTTGAACGAAGCGTGGATATGTTAACATTCCATGCAGTCGACGGTGTAGGGTTAGCTTAGCACCTTAGTAAAGTTTTGGCAAGCATCAATCATGCTACTTTAAAATTTTTGGGTTGCTAAACAAACCCTAACCAAGATCTTAACTAGAGACATAGGGTAAACATAGCAAGTAAACAACTTTACTTCTAAGAGTTAGGGATTTCAACTTTTGTAGTCCGTTCCTTCACTTCTAAAGCTCCGTGTTGAGGTCCCTTCGCTACGATCATCGAGTACTCGGACTCAAGAGTGGCTCCATGAAGAGAAAGATACAAGCTTGCTTCCAATCTTCAACAACAAAGATGATCTACCTTGAAGAAACTCAAGCCCAAGCTCTTGCTTTACTAATCAAGTATTAGCAAAGCAAACACCCTAATCTAGGTGGCTAGAATAGATGAGGATGATGAAGTAGGAATTTAGCTCTCATTTGTTTTCAATTTCTCACTCAAAATCATCACATAAGAAAAAGATAGAAAGCTTTTCTCAAAGGAAGAAGAAGAAGAAATCACTTTGTGATGAATAATGAAATCATTGTGTGTGGTTACAATTGCAACCATGAGTTAAGAAAGAAGGCTTAATGTAGAGAGATAACTAGAGTAAAGGGTTTGGGTTGGGTTAGAAAATATCAACACAAAATATCTTAGCAAAAAACAAAAGGAAGCTTCATGCAAAAAGCTAACCCAAATGCTAACCCAAATCAAACCCTAACTTGTTTAATCTTCACAAATCATATTGCATTTGTAACCCTAACTTGTTACAATATTATATATCACATATATAATATATTTTTGTAACAAAATAAAATAATACAATTAACATATATCACATATATATCAATGTATTATCCAAGTGAGAAAAAGAATCTTTAAGTGAGCTTATATTAGTTAATGTAACTTAATATATCACATATATAATTATACATTAAATTATCGAATCAACACTTGATCTGATAATCCGGCTATATTGTATATAACCGACTAATATATTCTGTATCAGCTCATCGAATCAATACTTGATCCAATGACCCGGCTATATCACATATACCCGGCCGATATCTCATATCGCGAGAATCTAATACGGTATCACATACACGTATTATTCCTGATCTCGCACATATCATATATGTGTTCCTACTCGAACCTTCCCTAGGATGTTGGGAGGAAGAGGTTGGCTTTGCCAAAGCAGTCCGTGTCGTACGAAAGATTGGTCCGCTCCGCAAAGCTGTTCGGTTCGCTCCCCAGGCGTTTTGCCTGAGCCAGGAAACCTCGTTATAGGACTTTAAAGAATCGTCAATATGCCAGCAGTAGGTGATGATCATATCAAACACCCACAAGCTGCAAGCGGTCAGCTAAACGTAACAGCTACCCAGGTATTGAGCAATCAGAAGATCAACAAGCAAGCCTGTACATTCTCCCGTGAATCCAACCAGTAACACTCCCGTACAGTCCGGTCTCTTCGTCTGATATGTCGCATATGTCGCCTAGGGGTGGTAAATGTCAGACCCTAGTAGCTTGATAAGTCGTGTCGATATGAGGTTTATAACAGTTCGAGAAACTACTGATAACACTTACCAGTAAATCTCAACAATCCTGGCCAGGGATTTCCAGTTATAGAACAAAGCGCAACATCAACTCCGTATACCGGGAGAGACGAAACCCCTCCTATCGCTTATTGCCTCCATGTGATTCGGGATTGTACCCAAAAGCCACCTTTTTGCACGCCCTCTTGGACGTGGTATGATGGAAATCAAAGCACAGTGGGAATCACACAAGACTCTATGACGATCTCGGGTCTACAGACTAACCTGTACCTGTGTCACCAAAGAACTGCCATCTAACGTGTGGTCTAATACCATATGGGAGTTCTCAGCGAGTCCGTCCAGTGTACCCAGTCTCCACTGAGCACCCGTATACCTTCTCTGATGTCAAACACCAATGGATATGGGATCATCCATCGCCCATCATATGGGTCAAGAAGCGCATACGCTAGTCTACTCTGGAGTATCGATGCCCTGTCTCGGTACTTCCACGACTAGGAACATTTGAAAGATGTACTTGGCGACTACACTGTCCCCGCTAGTATGATCTGCATCATAGTCCTGGTAGTCAAGTACTCATCCTAAGGACTTTATCAACATGTAACATAGAGACAATCAGAGTACATGTTAAGATAAAGAGTAACCAGATAGCATACTATCATGTCGAGCAAGAAAGTCCTCCCTATATATGTCCAAGCATCCACTACAATATACATCGTATGTACAGTAATGGTCTCTAGGGCATACATATAACTAACTATCTCCCACTTGCACTAGGCCCATCTGTTGTGGTATCGCAAACCCAACAATCAGCTGTGGTTGAAGTATCTCATACTCAACCATCCCATAAAAGTCTCTACTAGGAAATAGGGCTTTGTGAGTGGATCCGTGCTGTTGTCCTATGTGTCTACTCTCCTAACCTCGATCTGCCTGGAGATCAACCATCTCTATGATCAGGCGATACTGCCTAAGAATATGTCTCGATCTCTGATAGGACGGGGGTTCCTTGGCATAAGCCACAACTCCATTGTCACAGAATGGCAGGAACGAAGTTCATCTCATAAACTAAAATATATCCAGACTGCCTCTTTGGTAGCATCCTTGGTAACGATGTATCTTGCCTTTAATCGTCTAGTAAGTCACGGTATCTAGCTTGGAACTCTTCCAATATACCGTCCCTCCACTGAGGGTAAAGACAATGCCTGCGACTGATATTCAGTCGTCCTTATCAACCTGGAACCTTTCCAGTGATTCTCCCCAGGATCGATTGATACCATCTCACTACAACTAATGAGAATCCTAACATCCAATTAGATCTATCTCATAGATCGATAACCCAGGATTTAGGAGGTATCACCTTGATCCTATAGAGAATCTTTGTGATAAGAGGAGATTGACCGAGCGTAGCATAGGAAACTTCTTCCCTATCAAGAGTATGTCATCCACGTACTATACGAGGATCACCACCATACTCCCTACTACCTTTTTGTATATACTTGGTTCATCTACCATTTTGATGAAGTCAAACTCTTTGACTAGCACATAAAAACAGACGTTCCAACTCCGCGATGCCTGATTTAACCTATAAAACATCTTGCTCACGTTTCCGCTGCTCCCACTGTCTACGAAGCCCTCTGGCTGTGTACTTATAGACGCTCTCTTCCAAATCAATATTTAGAAAAGTAGTCATGACACCCAACCGCCAGATATCGTAGTCATGGTATGTAGCCGTGGCAAGTAGGATCTGGATGGACTTAAGCATAGCTTTGAAAGTCTTAACTTTTCCATGTACACCAAGTAATCTTCTCAAGATATACTTGCTCCTGATGGGGATTTAACCCTTCAGATAAAGCAACCAAAGTCCACACTTTGTTGGTGTATAAGGATTCCATTTCAGATCGCTAAGCATCCAGCCATTCTCACAGAGTCCCCACTCCTGATGGCCTGCTCGAAACTAGTTGGGTCGTCATCTCATGATGCAATCCTCGCTCCCACTGTCATAGAGAAACCGAAGTATCTCTCAGGTGGATGAGGCACCCTACCAGATCAGCGGAGAGGCTGAGGTTCGTTGGAAACTATTGAATCCTCCGGTTCTACCAAATTATCAGCTGTAGTTTGTTTTAGCTGGAACTACTTCCAGTTCTACCTCATGACCACTAATTTCTTCACAAGAAATTCCCTTTCCAAAAGGTGGCATGCTGAGAAAACAAAACATCTTTTGTTCCTCAGTTTGGTAGAAAATATTCCCTTGCCAATGCTTGGGATATCCAACAAACTTCCACAGAACTGTCCTTGCCTCGAGCTTGTCCGGATTTTGCTTTTGACATAGGCCGGACAACCCCAAATCTTAACTTCCTTAAGAGATGGGCTCTTTCCATACCATATCACATATGGAGTGGTAGGCATCTGATTTGGTTGGAACCCTATTCAATAGGTATGCAACTTCTCAAGTGCATAACCCCAAAAGAAAACAGGCAACTCAGTAGTACTCATCATAGAGCACACCATATCACATAGGGTGCGATTGCTCCGCCCTGATACACCGACGTGATGTGGTGTATACAGAGGATTAATGCTGAGAGAGAATCTCATTCTCCTTTAGAATAGTCCATGAATTCCGTGCTCAAGTATTCTCCTCCTTGATCTCATCAAAGGACATAATACTTATACCTGTTTTTGGTTCTCTACTTCTAACTTATATTCTGTGATTATCTCAAAAGTTTCGGACTTGTGTTTCAAGAGGAACATATGTCTGAATCTTGAGAGATCATCAGTGAATGTAATGAAGTACAAAGAACCTTTCCTGGCATATGTAGACATGAGACTATCATACATCATCATGTATCATTCCCAAGAGTTCACTAACTCTTTCTCTGTTTCCAATAAACGGAGCTGTGGTCATCTTATCTTTGTGACATGACTGGCAAGTTTTACAAGATGTAAATCCAAACTAATTTAAATATGCATCTTTATGTAATTTCAGCTAGTCGGGTCGCATTGATATGACCTAGTCTACAATGCCTCAAGAAGGATTCATTCATTTCTGAACTCTTCCTCTTGTGTGTGTTCTGTACGTTAAGAACTGTGGTTTAGAACGTCTATGCTTTTAGATAACGTGCCTGAACCGATCAACTCTTGATATAGGAAATGTTCAAAACATTATCCAACAATACAAAATTATATCCTTCTTTACTAATAAAGAGACTGATATGATATTGTATATCAGGTTCGGTATCTAATAATATTCGTTCAGAATCAATGCATTCTAGTAATACAGGGTGATAACTGCCAACAGACTTGGCTGCAACACTTGCATCATTTCCAACTCTTGAAACTTATCACCTATTCTCAGTTCTCTACCTCTCTGTAGCCCATGTAACAAATTACATTTGCGGGATACTGAGAAACAGTTCTCGGTAATGAACATACCCGAAGATGATGCATCAGCATGTACTTTCTTCGTTTGGGCGGCACGGGAATTCTGGTAATCCCCTATTTCCTGCTCTATCTTATAACAATTATAAGTTGGAGCGGGACCAACGTTCCTTAGCGCAGTATAACAAGTGGGTTCGGTCAATACATCCGTATTATTATCTTGATTTAAGGTGTGACATGGTCACTACCTGGAGAGAAATAGAAAAAAACACTCAGCGTATGCTCTTGCAAGATTATATTAGTTATAAATATATCTAATAAGGATGTCTCCCACTGTTTTAGTCAAATCTTCCTTCAAACCCTAAAAGGAAAGACTAGTCGGGATTAATTACACTCTACAAGTTCGCCAATCTTTCAGCCAGGCCAGTGCCGGTACTTTGAGGGGGGTTCCGTGTGCTGTTGCATGGACCTAATTAAATTAAACCTCGTTTTCCCAGGGGCGTAACCCCGTTGACACCTTTCTAGACACCTACTTGATCGGCTAATTGTAATGTGTAAAACTCTCGCAAGAGTAACTCTTACTCGCCGTGGGTATCGGGATCCAACTATCTCATAGAAGGTATGAAATCTCATTGCAAATTTCAACACTTGAAATTCCCGATAATATTTTACCCCTAGTGACTTATGACCTTAACTATGGTCAACAAATCATAAGCACCAGTCAAGTTCTACCCTTCTTTTCTTGATTAATTAGACCCACCCATATGACCCTTAATTATGGTCAACAAAGTCATATGACTATCCTAATTAATCACATCATATGTTATATAGGAAAACATCACTCAGCTACCCTACACTGCGCCTTATCTATGGTCAACAAACGCAGCACAAATACTAAGTACTCTATTTCCTAAAATGACTGAGGGTTACGGCAGGTTTTTAAGAAAACCCTTTGCGTAATGAACTTGATATCATTATAGAATCGAGTTATTTTAAATGGAATGTTTTTGAGGCCTTTTCTAGTTTTGCTAAAGAGGTCACTCCTGTTGAAGGGATCTCGGCTCTTTCCTCATCGAATAAGGTGCAGGATATTTCACAAATATCACTATCCAAAGCAAAAACTATAAAAACAATCAAAAGACAAACCGAGTTTGTAGCATCTGCTAGTTTCGCTAAAGAGGTCACTCCCGGTGAAGGGATCTTGGCTCTTTCCTTATCGAATAAGGTGCTGGATATTCTACAAGGAATACCGCTATGCAAAGCAAGAACTAGAGCTACCTGTTTTTGAGACAAGTTTCTACAACATTTTTAGGTTTCTTTTAGTTTCATTAATCTCATTAATGAAGTCCCATTTTATTATGCTTCACAAGCATCAGATATGAAACGTAAACAACAATATATAAATATATATCTCATATATATAATATAAACATTCGTCTGAGGCAGTAATATGATCTCATCATAGAACATTGCAGTAGAAGAATATATATGAAATATTGGATATACTAGGAGGTCCGTGTTTAAATACGAACCTGTATAAAACACGGATTCCACGGTCGCGATGAATAGCCAATCCCAACACCCTAGACCCCTACGCGAGCAGCAAGCAACCCTACCAATTCTAGGGTTAAGAGACCCGGTCTCGACTCCTCGAGATGGCCTCCCACTGGACCCTAGAACCCGGTTACTTATGCTCCCCGCCTTGGGTCTATCCTAATGCGGAAAAGTAAATAATATACAATGGTGACATCATCCTCAACCCGGAAGTGCCCCAATAAAAGAATATTACATACAATGAATTTTACATGAATGAAAATGAAAACCCTCATCTTACATAAAACCCCCGCTATTCAAAACACGACGATCCAATATAACATATCACAGCAACACATAATATCACATGTTATCAACGTAAGTAAATATGTGTATCCCAATTGTCGTTGATGTATAGAAATGAAACCGGCGATGCACCACATATTACACTTATGGTCGCAGAAAAGAAAGTGTAAAACTACAATAGTTGGAATCCGCAACCTCCTTAGACATCTCATGCCTAACAAAATGAATTCCTTATACATCGCATGCCTAACAATTATAAACCCCGCATTTTAGTCTCGATCTCAAAAACACTTTTCAATATCAAGTCGGGCAATTCAACAAGATTCCCGACATCCTGATCGAATGCTCGTCGGAAACTTTAGTAGACGGCCGCACCCCCAACGCTGTCGACGAAGTGCACTAAGGCGAAACACCGCTGCCGCGAGCACCCGAACGGATGCTTTTGGCGACGGGGTTCTCCTATAGTCACTTGGTTGGGGCTATGGGGCATAGCTATCTATTAAGTTTTCCCGGCGAGTATCCGCGTACGCTACGTGATTGTGACGGACTTTTGATCACATCAAAATCCCATGGCAACCGATCAAATGAGACTAAACTGCTAGATTTATAACATTCAAAATAGTTATCTCATAACTACTTGTGGATTCCAAATATTGTATTACATTCCAGATAAATAGACAATGTTAAACTTTCCGATCGACTAAACAAACAACCAAAATTTCCCTTTTTGCTCAACAATTGAACTTAGTTTAAAAGCATCCATCACATGTCACAATACCAATGGTCCAGTCGTAGAAGGGTCAAACCAACGCCTCACATGTGGCAATGCTGTACTGCTCCAAACCCTAAGGTTTAAAGGCGGTTCAGATGGTCACATAATCGGGTTAAGGTTTGTGTTCTTCTAGAGGGTCCACCGCGTTACTTGCACGACTTTGAACGTTCTTTAACTAAGGAAAAATCCAACACTTGGAAATTTTCCGGCAGGGGAAAAAGTTAGTTATTGATATCCGTTCGAACTTTTTAACACGTTCTAAATTACCCGGAAGAAACTTAAACGAAGTTAAACTTTCCTATCGAATCATCAAATTCTAAAAATCTCCAGAAAACCCAACACTTGAGTAATATTGAAAATTCCCAGAAACATAACGTAATACCTACGGATCACCTGTTGAAGAACGATCCCTTAATCCTCAGCTTCGACCGCGGAACTGCCGCCAATAGCCAGGTTTGGCCGCGGTTCCGCGGTGGCTTGATGGACTTAGGAAATCGTACTTTACAGATATCCATACAATCACCTGCTTATTTTTCTAAGTATTTTTAATACGGAAAAAATCAAATTTTTAAAAAATTTCCACAGAAGGGGTCCAAAATCACATTTCGGGGTTCAATCGGACTTTTAACTTCGTATACACGTCGCCTAATGCTCTAGCTTGGCTCTGATATCACTGTAAGGTTAGCTTAGCACCTTAGCAAGGTTTTGGCAAGCATCAATCATGTTACTTTAAAATTTTTGGGGTGCTAAACAAACCCTAACCAAGATCTTAACTAGAGACATAGGGTAAACATAGCAAGTAAACAACTTTACTTCTAAGAGTTAGGGATTACAATCTTTGTAGTCCGTTCCTTCACTCCTAAAGCTCCATGTTGAGGTCCCTTCGCTACGATCATCGAGTACCCGGACTCAAGAGAGGCTCCATGAAGAGAAAGATGCAAGCTTGCTTCCAATCTTCAACAACAAAGATGAAGAAACTCAAGCCCAAGCTCTTGCTTTACTAATCAAGTATTAGCAAAGCAAACACCCTAATCTAAGTGGCTAGAATAGATGAGGATGATGAAGTAGGAATTTAGCTCTCATTTGTTTTCAATTTCTCACTCAAAATCATCACATAAGAAAATGCTAGAAAGCTTTTCTCAAAGGAAGAAGAAGAAGAAATCATTTTGTGATGAATAATGAAATCATTGTGTGTGGTTACAATTATAACCATGAGTTAAGAAAGAAAGCTTAACCCATGTAGAGAGATAACTAGAGTAAAGGGTTTGGGTTGGGTTAGAAAATATCAACACAAAATATCTTAGCAAAAAACAAAAAGAAGCTTCATGAAGCTTCATGCAAAAAGCTAACCCAAATGCTAACCCAAATCAAACCCTTACTTGTTTAATCTCCACAAATCAAGTTGCATTTGTAACCCTAACTTGTTACAATATTATATATCACATATATAATATATTTTTGTAACAAAATAAAATAATACAATTAACATATATCATATATATATATCAATGTATTATCCAAGTGAGAAAAAGAATCTTTAAGTGAGCTTATATTAGTTAATGTAACTTAATATATCACATATATAATTATACATTAAATTATCGAATCAACACTTGATCCGATAATCCGGCTATATCGCATATAACCGACTAATATAATCTGTATCAGTTCATCGAATCAACACTTGATCCGATGACCCGGCTATATCACATATATACGGCCGATATCTCATATCGCGAGAATCTAATACGGTATTGCTTACACGTATTATTCCCGGTCCCGCACATATCATATATGTGCTCCTACTCCGTTTCGCCTGAGCCAGGAAATCTCTGTGTAGGACTTTAAAGAATCGTCAATACGCCGGTAGTAGGTGATGATCATATCAAACACCCAAAAGCTGCAAGCGGTCAGCTAAACGTAACAGCCATCCAGATATTGAGCAATCAGAAGATCAACAAGCAAGCCTGTACATTCTCCCGTGAATCCAACCAGCAACACTCCCGTACAGTCCGGTCTCTTCGTCTAATATGTCGCATATCTCGCCTAGGGGTGGTAAACTTCAGACCCTAGTAGCTTGATAAGTCGTGTCGATATGAGGTCAATAACAGTTCGAGAAACTACTGATAACACTTACCAGTAAATCTCAGCAACCCTGGCCAGGTATTTCCAGTTATAGCCAATCGAACACAGCGCAACATCAACTCCCTATACCGGGAGAGACGAAACCCCTCCTATCGCTCATTGCCTCCATGTGCTTTGGGACTGTACCCAAAAGCCACCTTTTTGCACGCCCTCTTGGACGTGGTATGATGGAAATCAAAGCACAGTGAGAATCACACAAGACTCTATGACAATCTCGGGTCTACAGACTACCTGTACCTGTGTCATCAGAGAACTGCCATCTGACGTGAGGTATAATACCATCTGGGAGTTCTCGGCGAGTCCGTCTAGTGTATCCAGTCTCCACTAAGCACCCGTATAACTTCTCTGATGTCAAACACCAATGGATATGGGATCATCCATCACCCATCATATGGGTCAAGAAGCGCATACGCTAGTCTACTCTGGAGTATCGATACCCTGTCTCGGTACTCCCACGACTAGGAACATTTGAAGGATGTACTTGGCGACTACACTGTCCCCACTAGTATGATCTGCATCATAGTCCTGGTAGTCAAGTACTCATCCTAAGGACTTTATCAATATGTAACATAGAAACAATCAGAGTACATGTTAAGATAAAGAGTAACCAGATAGCATACTATCATGTCGAGCAAGAAAGTCCTCCCTATATATGTCCAAGCATCCACTACAATATACATTGTATGTACAGTAATAGCCTCTAGGGCATACATATAACTAACAGACGGATGAAATCAAGTCTTTTATCCGAACTTTAACACAAACCACCAACTCCCACGTTGAGAGCATTAAATCGATAGAAGCACAACTTGCACAAATAAATGCCGCGATGAGTGCGAGAGAAAAAGAGAAACTTCCGTCTCAACCCCTATCAAATCCTAGCCATTCACAAAATCATAATGTGAGTGTCGTCACCACGTTGAGATCAGGAAGAGTGTTGAACAATCAAGTGGGTGAACAGATTGACGATGAGGAATCAATTGAAATCCTGGCTTCCACTTCTTGCCCTATTTCGTCTAGTCTCCCAGCTTCGTCCGAGCCCATTCTCCGTTTTCCCCAAGGCTCGAACCCTCCGCCCACTTCCACAAATCTGTCTAAAATGATCCCCACTCCAATTCTAGAATCCATTCCATCCCCACAATCCTCTCCAATGTTGGACCCAACCCTTATTGATAAAGCACCTTATCCGAACAGGTTGAGGGGCAACAGACCAAGTCCACAAATGGAGAAGATTGTGAAAAGTTTTAAGCAAGTTAACATAAACATCCCTCTCCTAAATGCTATTCAACAAGTTCTGTCTTATGCAAAAATCCTAAAGGACTTGTGCACTAGGAAGAGAAAAGTTCGAGTACCTAAATTTTTTTCCTTACGAGTAATGTGAGCACTGCTTTTACACAACAACTACCCAAGAAACTAAAGGACCCTGGAAGTCCTACAATTTCTATTTCTATTAGGGGTAAAAATATCAATCGTGCTCTACTCGATTTAGGTGCTAGTGTTAACTTACTTCCATATTCTATTTATGAGCAATTAGGAATCGGAAAGTTAAAATCGGCGCATTGTACTCTTCAGATGGCTGATCGATCTATCACCCAACTTAGGGGTGAGCTAGAGGATGTGTTAATCAAAGTCGGGTAATTTATATTTCCTGTGGACTTTATCGTTATAGATACATAACCTGTATCTAACCCACGAAACCAAATTCCGGTGATTTTAGGTCGACATTTTCTTGCGACTTCCAACGCATTAATCAATTATCGAAATGGCTCTATGACCCTATCTTTCGAGAAGATGTCAATTGAGCTTAACATTTACAAGTTGGGAAGTAGACCCTCCGAACCTTATGCTCATATGTGTTCTGTCGAAACAATAGATTCCGACAGCAGCGAAATTGAAGAGCTTCACGATACTGATCTCGACTCCGTTATTACGTTGTTGCCCAGGTCAACATCTAACGCTAAATGTGAACCTTTTATGGAGTCCGAGTATCATCCCATTCTTTTCGATGAGATTATTATTCAGGATATTGATGAAATCTTTGAAGAAATCTTCGCTGAAGAACTCGCATTCTTAGAAGACATGGGCGTTGTGATGAATCAACCCCAACCCAAAGAAGTTGAACCGCCACATCTTCTTCTTATCAAGAATGAGAACGCGAGTAATCCATCATCATTGTTTCGTCTCTGCAAACCGAGACGTAAACATTTTCCATTACACCTCTTATCTCCTCCCTACTTCTTCACGTCAATAGGCGACATGTTCTTCCACCAACCTTGGTGCTTCATCGATAAAATTTTTGAATGGTTGGTGTTGACTTTTGGTCTTTGTAAGGCTTTCGTTTGACAAATAACTTTAAACCCCCCAATAATTTTAAATGCTTAATACTATTTTACTCATGTTTGGGGGGGGGGGGGATATTTTAGCTCTTGAAAGAAAATTTTTACAAAATTACGAGCCAAAAATAGGTTTAGGGGAGAATTTCACTTTCATTATTTCTTGTACCCTTTGATAACTTTTCCTCCAAAATCTACAGATTTTGAGATTTACAAGATGACAACAGTGAGGACACTGCTGCAAACAGGTTTGGGAGAGGTTTGTGCTTATTTACGCGTTACTTTGCATTATACTATATATAAGCACAAAATTTTTTTGATAATGAAAGTTTGAAAGTGAAAATTTACTTATGAAAAATATGAATAGTTTGAGAAAAACAAAAAAGTTAGATGTTTTCTTAAACGAAATTAGTTATAAGTAGTTATGAGCCGTTGTCCCAAGGGTTAGTAAGATGAAGGAAATTACTAATCTGAGTATAAAATTAAGTTTGAAAAATAGTCTCTATTCTTGACGCCAAACATTTGAACGTTGATACCCTACTATATGCACTTACACACATCTTGAAACTTGGGATAATAGAGAATACCTTGAAATGCTCTTGTCAAAAAGACTTGGTATGAAGAAAAATATATATATATATAAGTGGTGAAGAAAAAAAAATGAACACTAGTTTTGTAATTAATTAAGGCAATATAAAAAAAATATAGCGAGGGTGCTTTATCACCTAGTGCTTTAGACCAACTGGTTTAGGAGCCACTGCTAAGCCTTAGGTGTTGCGAAACGAAGAATTACGCCTAAATACGCGAGCACATTTTGTAATCGGTCGGTTAGTACCTCAAGAATTATTAATGATCGCATGAAGGATGCGTAAGCAATTTCATCTAAAATATTCACCGACTAAAAGGTACTAAGGCAGATGGACAAGAGTATGATAGCTTGAATTGAATTCTCCTAGTGTAGGGATGCCTTTTACACACACGTAGGGGTATATGGTCAGTGTTTGGAAAAAAGATAGGGAGGAAAATTAAATACGATGTTTTATTGAGTGATGATATGATTTATAACATTTTTTCACGACCATTAAGATAGGGCTCATAGCAACTGAAAAGCGGGTTTAGTTGGAAACTCTTATTTTCAAGTTCTTTCTTTTATAAGTTCTTATTTTTATATGTAACTTTCACCATCTTTCTTTTATTATGCGATTTTGTGGGTGTAATCCGCTGAAAACCCTCAGGAGACAACACTCTTCCTACTGGGGACACCTAGAGGTTTAACGGCTTGTTGCACGTACTCAGTGCAATCGTGTTGCCTATGAAAGTGTGCTACTTAGGTTTTTTCTTTTTCTTTTTATCCTTCTCTTGAATAACTAGTTTGCTCGGGACGATCAAAATTAAGTTTGGGGTTATTTGTTCAGTCGAAAATATTGTGCATTTGATATGACATTTACTATTTTTATATAATAAAAGGACACATATGAGGGTTTATCTGTAAAAATACTATTTTCATGTGTTTATATATTATAATTAACATTATGAAGGAAAATGTAAGCATATAATATCTATATAATATTTAGTCCATTTAAATATGCTTACTTTATCAAATATCTTTACCCAATTTTCTTAAATTATAATATCATGTCAAATGGTTAAGATCTTATCTCAATAAAAAAAAATTCTATTAACATTATTTATTGAGATATTGTGCAGAAATTATTTCAGGACTGGAATCAAGGAAATCCAAGTTATCGAGATTAAATCTGCCGAAATCTTAAAATAAATCGAAGAAATCAATTATAGCAGAGACGTAGAGAAGATTTCCAGAATACAGATACTCAAAAGATATCCACGTGACAACACCAAAGACCACAGAAAACTTCATCAACTGATCCCAACAAAGTGTGGCCCTTCCGCGGCCAAAACATGTATATTGCGGCGGTTCCGCCGCCGATTTGGGGAGTTAGGATGTGGGATTTTTTGGGTAGGATCTTAAGAGCTAGTTGCCTTATTAGGAAACTAGAGATTCTAGATCTGTGACTATAAATAAGAACTTAGAGCCTCTTAGAAAAATCATCAAACCGACGCGATCACGAAGTCCACGACGGCTCAAGAATCCTGGTTGATCATCGACAGTTCATCTAGCTCCTTAGAAGAGATCGAGAAGCAAACTAGGGTTTTGTAATCATTTTCTGAAGGAACAAAGTGTACTTGATCTTGTTGATTAATAAAGGTAGTTGTTTTCTTATATCATTTTATTTTCTGTAGCTTTCAATATGATTTCCCTTTCTATCTTTTCTTTTCCCAACATGCGCGAGTAATTCTCCGCTTGTTAGGGTTCGTAGGATTAGGGCAGATTAATGGATAATGAAGATCCTTAAACTCTTTTTACGTCCTATAAAGTTTATAAACTTTATCAAAAGAATAGTTAACATCCTAATCGGGCGCGCTATCAATTCATTGATAGTCTCGACCGCAATTTGAGATCAGATTAATAATTGTTTTGGTAAAGGCTAGACATGAACGGAGATCCATGTCAAGATAGGGGTTAAGAGTGGGAACCCTTTTCCCTCCAGAAACCATAATCTGCAAGCATCACTGTCGATTTAGTTTTAAATCTATTAAAGGATAAAAGGAGTAATCTTTAATTAATCATCCATGACTACTAAATCTTAACGAACCCTGCAAGCCCCCTTCTAATACAAAACCTACATCCGTAGTTAATCTAGATCTATATCCTGCATCAGTGTTTGACGTAGATCTAGAACCTACAACCATTCTTCACCATTCTTTATTCTTCCGCCTTTCCTAATCAACACGCCTAAAGTAAAATTAAAAGATTCAACGTTTCCCTGAGGACGACCCGTACTCATCTCGGTCTGGCTACACACGACACCATTATTGATTGCGGTTATTCTACAAACACAACTCAAAAAAATCAACCAATTAGTGATCTCACCAATAGGCGGTGGAACCGTGGCGGCGGCGGCGGCGGAACCGCGGCCAAATTGTGGATTTAGGCTCCCAAACTTTTCTGGTATCATTTCCTCTCCTTCCTCTCCTCTGAAGCTCCAATAATCTTTTTCTACCCGCAGGATTCTTTGCAAATAGCGCCGCAAATAAAAAAAATCTTTTTGCGTGTTTTAGAGTTTGGATTGTTTTGCATATTTAAAACGGACATTAAGAGGCAAGAAATCCAAATTCAGATTAGGTGGGGAGTTCATTACCCTTCCTAAACCCCAAAAATCACAAATAAGTATATGCATCACCCTACATTAATAAAAAAATATCTAGACCAAATCTCTAAGGACAATCGCGTTCAATTTAGACAAGGGAGGGTCATAGGTAATCTATTGCTTATCCGCATTTTTCTTGTGATGTCTAAGGCAAGTGTGACTAAGGATAATGGTTTACTTAATTAGGCCCGCTATTTCGGTGATTCGTATAGCGAATACCTCCCACTTACCTAGCACTTACCTGGTTGCAAGAAAGATAAGGAGGTGATAGAGGATTATCCTATGCTTTGTCCTTTGGAAGTCTAGGAGAGAACTAGTGATTTGACTTAGGTGACCCTAATTCTAGATATTGTTTGTGCACGTTTGTGATTGGTTGAGTCGAGTCCCTCTTTCCAAGCAAAAAAATTTCAAAAATCCAAAAAAAACAAACTTACCATTTCATCTTCTTTTCTTTTCATCTCAAATTCTTTTCACTTCTCTTATGATGGGTAACCCAAACCGACCAACTCTTGGCGAGCTTTGCTACACACAACTAGATATTTCGTAATATCGTTATTGCTTTGGTAGAACTTCTGACCCCACCATTTTTTTGAGGGATAGGATAGAGCGCTCTAGAAATAACAGTTAGACACCCCACTCAAATTCCTATCAACCGTGTCAAAATTCAACACTTTCTTATGTTGATAATCCTTTTAAGGCTAGTGTGGAAACTTTTAAACCCATGTCCATTACTGAGCATATTGCGAAAGCCCGTACCCAAAGTTTCATACCTTTCACTACTCCAAAACCCTTAGAACAATAATTACAATCATTTCCATATGAACATGTTGATACTCCTTTTGAGGCGATTATAGCAACTTTTACACCCATGACCATTGCTGAGAAAATTGCAAAAGCCAGTCGCAACAATTCAACCAATCTCAATCTTCTTCATATCACAATGTTGATCTTAATCCTATTTATAAAAATTGGATACACCCTTCTAACTCTTATCAATAGTACCAAATTTTCACACCCCCTCGTGTTAATACTTCTCTTGAGGCTAATGTGGCAATTCATAAACCTATTTATATTGTGGAACACATTGAACTCGCCCGTAACTAATAATTAAACGCATTCCAACCATACTCAACTCTTGCACCTTATCTAGACAGTGCTTCTGAAAATCAATTAGGAAGTTCCATGGTTCAAAGAGAATCATTCATTGAAGCTTCTTCACAAACCATATCGAGTCTTGAATTAGAGTTGGAATTCAGTAGTGAGAAAGACCCAGGAATCCCTCATAGTCAACCTAAAACTAATTCTTTTAATCTCAACACTTTCCATCCTGAAATCTAACCGAATGTATTTGATGATCAACCGCTTAATAATCTAATTGATGAGGTGCTCGAGAATAACACGTTTGACTTTTCCAATCATCAGTGTGGAAGAGAGCCTTACACCATTCCAAATCAAACCTATCCTTATCCGACTAAACTTGACATTTCAAACCTTCCAATTCCATCAAGTGAACCTAGTGATCCATCGATTGAGGATAATATAATTGATGAATTTTTAAAGAACTATTCATTTGGTTTAACTAACGGTGCTAGTGAGATCAGTGTTGAGAATATCTTTGAAGATGAACTTGCTATGTTGCATGTGTTGGATTCCCCGACCCATCATTTCCCTTCCATTGAATATGAACATCTTTCTGTATATTTAACCGATGTTATTCTTACTACCAATCTATTCGATATGCAAAATGACATTCAGCCTTCATCTCCCACATCTGAATCAACAATGCTCATTACTCAAGTTCGTTTACCCATTTCATTACACACATTCTTTGGTTCTTCTTCTCATCTTCTTTGACCTCCACCGGAAATTTATGCACCTCTGTTTAAGGCCGAAGAAGTTGAACCGCCGCCCCTTCTTCTAATCACATATGAGAATGCAACTATTCCACCCATTCCTTATCTTTCACATTCTCGTTTTCATTCACACTCACTTTTTCGTCTCCACCAACCGAGACGTAAATCCTTTCAAATACACTTCTTGTCTACCCTTCACATCATTTCCTATCGCCACTCTCATTTCTATTCTTTCCACTCGAGACTTACTTTCAGTTACATTCATATACAGTCTCGAGTATTCTTCACGTACATCCATTTCGCTTTCTTTTACCAACCATGGTCTTATTATAATAAAATATTTGAATGGTTGGTTTTAACTTTTGGTTTTTTGTAAAGCTTTGTGTAGACCGATAATATTTCTTCCCCCCTCTTAATTTGAATTTCAATGTTTAATAATGAAAACATTGTTTTACCTCAAGTTTGGGAGGAAAGAAGAAAAATATTTTTAAAATGGCTCTTGAAAGAAAGGAAACTTTTGCACAATTGTGAGCCAAGGACAAGTTTAGGGGAGTATTTTACTGTCATTCACTCTTAACCCCTTCTTTATAACATCTTCTTGAACCGTTCCTCCTAGTCTTCATGTTTTGAGCTTACATGACAACATCAGTGAGGACACTGCTGCAAACAGGTTTGGGGGGGAGGTTTTTATTTATTCACGTATAATTTTGTACTAATTTTTATAAATAAAAAAACTAGGAGATTTTTAAAATAAAAACTAGAAAGTGAAAAGTACATTTGAAAGAGAGGAAGAGACTTAAGAAATGCAAGAAAATTAGATATTTTAGAATGAAGCTAGTAATATGTGGTCATGAGCTGTTGTCCCAAGGGTAAGTAAGATGAAAAAATCACTAGTCTGCGGATAGACATAAGTCTAAACGATAGTCCCTATTCTTGAGTCCAAACTTTTGAATGTTGATACCTTACTATACGCACTTGCACACGTCTTGAAACTTAGGATAGTAGAGGATACCTTGAAATATTCTTGCGTGAAATTGTTAGTATGAAAAAAAGAATAATCAACAAAATATAAATAGTGCATAAAATAAAATAATGAACGCTGGTTTTGTAATTACTTAAGGCAACATATAAAAAAAATACAGTGAGGGTACCTTATCAGCTAGTGCCTTAGACCAACTAGTTTGGGGGTCACTGCTAAGCCTTAGGTGTTGCAAGATTAGGATATTGCTAAGTACGCTTTAATAACTGAGTACATTCGGTAATCGGTTGGTTAGTGCCTCAAAAAGTATTAACGGTCGCATGAAAAATGTGTGAGCAAATCTATCTAAAATATCACCGACTAAAAAATACTAAGGAATATGAACAAAGAGTATGATAGCTTGAATTGAATTCTCCAAGTGTAAGGATGATTTTTACACACACGTAGGGGTATATGATCGATGTTTGGAGGAGAGGTAGGGAGGAAGACTAAAGATGATATTTTATTGAGGGAGGATGTGATTTCCGACATCTTTTCAAGACCATTAAGATAGGGCTCATAACAACTAAAAAGCCAGTGTAGTTTGAAACTCTTATTTTCAAGTTTTCTTTTATATGTTCTTATCTTTGCATGTAATTTTCGTCTTCTTTCCTTTATTTTCTAAATTTTGGGATTTTGAGGGTATAATCCGCTGAAAACCGTCAGGAGACAACACTCCTCCTACTAGGGACACCTAAAGGTTTAACGGTTTGTTGCACGAGCTAAGTGCAATCGTGTTGCCTACGAAAGTGTGCTAGGTTTTTCTTTTAAAAATAAAACAGTTTGTTCGGGACGATCAAAAGATAAGTTTGGGGGTATTTGATCAGTCATAATTATTGCACATTTTTATGTTCATTTTCTCTATTTTCATTAATTACTAAATGTGTTATTTATAATTTAAGAACATACGTGGGTATATGTTTAAAAAGATTTTGTCATACGTTTCTTAACTTATAATTAATATAATTGGGTGTAATATATGCATATCATATTTAAATAAAATATCCATGTGATTCTTACTCATTATTATTAATATGTGCATATCATATCATATCAAATATCCTTGAATTTCTTAACCATTACGTAATTTAATTGTGAGTAAAATTGGTTGGAATATTTTCTCAAATAAAATAAATAATACTAATGATTTGATTTAAGATATTATGTAGGTTTAAAATTAGTAAATCAGTTTAAGACTGCAAATAGGATTTAAGAGATCAGATCAAATCAAATTCAACAACCAAAGCTGCAAAATTTAGGAGCAAATTGAAGATTCTCTCAACTATAAAAATAAAACAATATTTTCAGGATTTTATCGTCGAAAAGTTCTTCTAAAATCAAGAGAAAAAAGAGGAAAAACTTTGGAGACGCTATTCCACCAAACGACGGCGGATCAACGGTCGAATAGGGCAATAGACGGTGGTTCCGCGGTCAAATCATGACCGTTCGATGTGAAATTTCAGGGCCATGATCGTCATTACAAGTACATCAATATTAAGGTTAGGGTTTTTTAATCCAAGTCCTATATAAAGGACCAAGCAGCAATGAATAAATGGAATCGAGGGTATCAATCTAGGGTTTTCAGTTTTTTTAGCACTTTTAGCCAATTAAATTCTGTAATGCAAATTTTTCTAAATAAAAGGTAGAGTAATTTTTATTTCTTGTCTCTTTACTTTTCTGCAATTTAGTTCTTCCCATTTAAATTGAATTATTTTTCTTAATGAATTTCATCTTCTTCTTTCTTCTCATTGATTTTGAAGTGATGAGGCTAACAGAAGAAACTCCTTACTTTTCGTAAGGGATCTTAAAAGCTAGCTTTATAATATATTTCTCAAATCCTTTTCTATTAACTCATCTAAAACAAGAAAAATAGTTTATCATTTCCCTATGGACGACCCATTCTCACATCGGTTAGCTATTTGCGACACCGTTATTGATTGCGGTAACTAGAAAACACAAAGATTCAATTTTTCACATCAATCAATCATAGAGTATTTTGTTGTTTTAGCACGCGTTGACCATAGGTTCTAACCTATGTGCGCTTCGCTCATCGTATCGGTTTTTTATTTGGATTTTTATACGATACGATATGCTTTGATTTGTAGGTACAAGCACGTGGACTTTCGGAACGATGAAGGAGGGCAAGGCATCCGTCGGGATCAACTAGAGCGAGGCGTCGTAGATGAGTAGATGTATATCTGTAGGGGAAGTCGGGTGTATGGCATATAGCACCCCCACGACCGTAGTACAAGGATACTAGATATATAGTTATATATAGATATATTAGATATGTATAGCTAGCCTATAGGGTTATTAGAATACTATATGCGATAGTAGTAGACTTAGTACTATTCCTTAACCTATGAACTATATCTACCTATGTAAATATACAAATATATATATATATATATATATATATATATAAGTATGTTTACGATATGATATGATGAGATGAGAATATGATCTGATATGATGACACGAGTCGATATGATTGGATATGATGATATGAGGCGATGTTATATGATATGATATATGAGGACATGAGATGATATATGATGATATGAGATGAGATGATGTATATGACTATACATCCATACTATTGATTTGATAATATCCTACGATCGATATTCCGTACACGATATGATGAGGATGGATCACCGACTTATATATCGACTCGAGGAAAGCTTATTTAAATTCACATAGTAGATATTATGATATGTTTAGAGTCATACCTACTTTCAAAACTAACGAATCGTTACACACTTTTAAATGATAACTTCAAAGCACTACTACAAATAAGGGTTGCCCCTACGGATATAGCCGTAGGGACAAGAAAATACCCTGTAAGTACAAACGCCGTAGGTGCAAGTTGAAGCCCTGAACTTGCCCCTAAGGACAAAAACTTGCCCCTACGGAGTTCTGTATAGGTCCCTTTTGCCCTACGGAGTAGGCCGTCGGGGCAAAAAAAATATTTTATTTACGGTTTTTTAAAATAGATTACTTGTACCTACGGATTAATCCGTAGGGCCAAGTAATGGCCCCTACGGATACATGCGTAGGTACATATCCGTAGGGGCAAAATATCAGAAATCCTGACATTTTGCCCCTACGGATAACTCCGTAGGGGCACTCCCAACCCCCTGATACTGAAATCACAGGGGAAAATATCAGTTATTCTGATATTTTGCCCCTACGGATATATCCGTAGGGGCAACGTGTGTACCTAAGGATTAATTCGTAGGTACATATTATCTGTTTTTTTTAAAAAAGGGCTGCCTGATTTTTTCTCGCCCTGTGCACAATAATATATACATTAATCAAATATAAAATTAATCATCACACAATATATATCGCAGTATTCATAATCACATCGCATGCATATAATATACAAAAGAAACCGAAAAACAGAATATGATATAAATATAAACACCGTAGGACCACCAATATCAATATCGTCCAGAATGTAGTACAATATGTATCATATAAATAAATACATGTTTCAAAAAATAAGAATCAAAAAGCTACCCTAGCTCGGTCCAACTCCACCTCTGAAAAATGCTAGAATCTGGCGCGCCTTCTCATCGGTCAATAAATCATGCAATTCGGCGTGTGCGGGAGTCTGAGCGGGCTGTGGAGCTGGCGATGTGGTCTGTGCAGCCGCCGTCGAGGTAGTGGCTTGCGGAGCCGCGGCTGCGGGAGTCTGAGCGGACGGTGGAGCTATAGGAGCTGTCTGCGGAGCCGCAGCCGATGTAGTGGCTTGCGGAGCCGCAGCCGAAGGAGATGCATGTGGAGGCTCGGCCGATGTACCCTGTCGCGTCTTGACCTAACGTGTGTAATAAGCGTGTAAGAACTGTGTATTATTCGAATTCGTATCATTATCAAGTTATTTTGAAACCCCATTTGGATATCTAGTTTGGAAAACCGTAGTTTATTTTAATTAGATATGTATGTATGATTAATCAAACCTAAGTCTACAACCAAATAAGCTCAGGCTACGTACTAATATTGGATATGTTGATATCTATAATATGACATGATATTTTACTATTAAGTAGTATACATACCAGTATCTCCTTCAACTCCTGAACGGTGGCCTTCAAGCTCTCCAGTTCCTGCTGGACACGTCGCTCACTGGAGACGGAAGAAGTAACCGCCGGGATGGAGTCCAACCTCATATGGGCCCTGCTAGGGCCCAGTCCCCAGCCTCTCTCCCAACCTCCATGGTGCCCTCCGTGTGCGGCGTCCAGGACTGGGGTCAGCAGCCTCGGATCGCTCTGTGCGGTAAAATCGATCCCCGAGATCTCGGCCTGCTCAACCACCCTCTCCTACACCCACATTAAGCAGTAAAGTATAAGTATAAAATTTAAATTTGAACCTTCCAAAACTAAAATTTCAAATATGGGTTGAATAAATATTAACACTTACGCAATACTCCTGGGTAGCGACGTCGGGATATCGAAGCTCGCCCGTGGCGGGATCTATCGAGGTGCCGTGGACGGCAAGATATACGGACAGCACGCTCGGTGTACCACCTTGCGCCACGGTCTGAGCTGTCTGCAATATTAGAAAATAACTCTTAATATTAGATATATTAGAAAATAACTCTTAATATTGCATTATATCACAAAGGCCGGTCTATTGTAATTTACCGATAACTCCATGGCTCGAGTAATATTTCTCGAGCCACCTGTGTAAGTGGGGCGACCCCTCTTCGCTGATTTCCTATTCTCTGTATTTTGAGCGACCTGTTTCTGCACAACGCATTCACATTTAGTTTTCTAATTAAGGAACACAAAAAAATAAATTATATCATAAACAATAAATTACATTTAAAATACATACCTGTTTGCGTTGAGAGTCTAAATATTCGCACAATAGAGGCCATGTCTCTACGTCGACTCTCGCAAACGCCGGAGTAGATAGTGTTAGGTTTACCTAGCACCCTATGAAAGGTTTGGAAGCATCACATGTCACAAAGATTAAATTTTTAGAGTGCTAAGTGAACACACAAAGAATCAATCCTAGAAAATTAGGGTTTCAAAACTTTAATCAACATCACAAGCAACAAAGGCTAGGGTTTTAAGAGTACAACCTTTGTAGCTCCCTACGCTAGACTCCTTGGCCACTTGAGGGTTGGAGAAGGGCTCGCTTGAGGTCTTCTAGTGTCCACGACGATCCACCCGAAGCTCCTTTGTCCAAGCTTGCAACTTCACTTGATCAAGAGAAAGAAATGAAGCTAACACTCTAAACAAGTGGGCAAGACTTGTGTAGAATGATGTTGTGGTGGCTTTTCTCACTTTAAAATCCTAACTTGGTGAGTAATTTTCTCACTAGAGAAATCTAGAGAGCAAAAGAAGAAGGAGGAAGAAGATGATGGCCTTTTTGAACAAGAGAAAAGATAATCTCATATGAAAAATGGAAAATATATGTATATATATTTTTCACTTCTCATCTCAAACCATGGTTATATTATATGGATATTTATTTCACTTAAGTTAAAACAAAAGAGGAAGATCAACTCATGGTTAATAAGAAGATGAGCATGCTTAGTTGAAGAAGAGTGTAGAATCAAGACCATGAATTATCCTTTTCTTTTTCTTTTTGTCTTAACAAAAATAGAAATAATAATCCATATAAATAACCAAGGTGTGAGTCTTATATTGCTACCATTTTCTATGTATATACAACCATGAAGGATGATGTATGTATGTATGTGTGCATGCACATCCATATGTGCATGAATCAAGAAAGAATGCATACATGCATGCATACATCCAAAAATACAAGAAAGGATTTCTAGTGAGAAACTAATGGTTAAATGATAAATCAACACTTGATTTATCAATCCGGCCATATCACATACGACCCTACCAAAAGCAAGCCGCCCGATCAATATACGGTATCTCATACGCGCATTTTAACCGGGTCCATGCGCATATCGCATACGCGCACCACAACGTTTCGCCTGGACTAGGTAACTCCTTTGTGGGACTCTAAGACTCGTCAATACGCCGGCAGTGGGTGATGATCATATCAAGCACCCCCAAGCCGCAAGCGGTCAGCTAAACGTAACGGCCACCCGGGTATTGAGCGATCAGAAGAAAACAAGCGAACCTGCAACAACTCTCGTCGAGCCAACCGGCAACACTACCGTACAGTCCGGTCTCTTCGTCAAATATGCTGCATATCGAGCTTAGGGATGGTCACGTCGACCCCAATAACTCAATAAGTCATGCCGGTGAATGGTCTATAACAGATCGAGAAACTACTGATAACACTTATCAGTAAATCTCAGCAGCCCTGGCCAGGGACTTACTGATATAACCAGTCGAGCACAGCACAGCATCAACTCCCAATACCGGGAGAGACGAAACCCCTCCTATCGCTCATCGCCTTCGCGTGTCTCGGGACTGTACCCAACGGCCACCTGCTTGCACGACTCAGTAGAGCCGTGGTAGGGTGGTAATCAAAGTACAGTGGGAGAGCACACAAGACTCTATGACGATCTCGGGTCTACAGACTAACCTGCACCAGTGTCACCTGAGAACTGCTATCCGACGATAGATATAATTCCATATAGGAGTTCTCGGTGAGTCCGTCCAGTGTACCCAGTCACCACTGAGCACCCGTATATGATCTCGATGTCAAACATCGATGAATGTGGGAACATTCATCGCCCATCATATGGGTCTAGTATCATATACGCTAGTCTACTCTGGTATATCAATGCCCCGTCTCGATATACCTACGACTAGGGACATTCCAGGATATGCTTATAAACTACAAATGTCCCACTAGTATGATCTCCATCATAATCACAGTAGTCAAGCCGATATCCTCAGGGCTTTATCAGCATGTATGAATGAATAAAAGCATGATCAAATCAACATGTCAGATAAAGAAGAACTAGAAAGCATACTATCATGTCGAGCAAGAATGTACACTGAATATATATACATGTACAGATACATCCACTATCATAAAATGGCCTCTAGGGCATACATATATCCAACAATCTCCCACTTGCATTAAGGCCAGTTATTGGCGTATCTCATACCCAACATCTCAAAAAGTCGGTCATGCTGCGGCTGAGGGAGGGCCTTGGTGAATGGATCCGCGGCGTTATTCTTTGTGTCTATTCTCTTAATCTCGATCTCGCGGCGATCTACTATCTCCCGGATCAAATGAAAGCGCCTCAGGATGTGTCTGGACCGCTGATGGGACCTGGGCTCCTTGGCCAACGCCATAGCCCCATTATTGTCACAATACAAAGGTATTGGATCAATAATGGTTGGAACTACTCTTAGCTCCGAGATGAACTTCATCCAGACGGCTTCCTTGGCGGCATCAATCGCAGCAATGTACTCGGCTTCCATCATAGAGTCTGCAACGGTATCCTGTTTGGAACTCTTCCAACTTACCGCCCCTCCATTGAGGGTAAATACAAACCCAGAGATAGATTTGCTGTCGTCCTTATCGCTCTGGAAGCTCGAATCGGTAAAGGCCTCCATTTGGAGATCTCCATTACCATACACCAAGAACAATTCTTTAGTCCTTCGTAAGTACTTAAGAATGTTCTTCACAGCTGTCCAGTGGTTCTCCCCTGGGTTGGATTGATACCTGCTTATAACACTAAGTGCATAAGCTACATATGGGCGTGTACATAACATCGCATACATTATAGATCCTACTGCCGAAGCATAGGGTATAATGCTCATGCGAGCTCTCTCTTCATCGGTCTTTGGGCAAGAGTCCTTGGAGAGAGTGACCCCATGGCAAGCGGGTAAGGCACCCCGCTTGGAGTCTTCCATACTAAACCTTTTTAGGATGGTGTTGATGTACCTGGTTTGGGACAATCCCAATAACCTCTTGGATCTATCCCTATAGATCCTTATGCCCATAATGTATGTGGCATCACCCAGGTCCTTCATGGAGAACCTTAGTGATAAGAAAGATTTGACCGACTGTAGCATAGGAATATCATTTCCTATCAGAAGAATGTCGTCCACGTACAATACGAGGAATGTGACAGCTCTCCCTACAGCCTTCTTATAAACACAAGGTTCATCTGGATTTTTGATGAAATCAAACTCTTTGATGACATCATCGAAACAGATGTTCCAACTCCGTGATGCCTACTTTAACCCATATATGGATTTAAGCAACTTACATGCTTTCCCGCTGCTCCCACTGTCAATGAAGCCCTCTGGCTGATCCATATAAACGCATTCTTCTAAATTTCCATTTAGAAATGTCGTTTTAACGTCCATCTGCCAGATTTCATAGTCGTAGTGAGCAGCAATAGCAAGTAGGATCCGAATGGATTTAAGCATGGCTACGGGTGAAAAAGTCTCATCATAGTCCAAACCTGGTCTTTGACGAAAATCCTTCGCCACAAGTCTTGCCTTATAGGTCTCTACCTGCCCATCTACACCAATCTTTCTTTTAAAGATCCATTTGCACCCCACAGGTTTTACCCCAGGGGGTACAACGTCTAAAGTCCATACTTTGTTGGTGTATATAGACTCCATTTCGGATCTCATGGCATCCAGCTACTTCACAGAGTCTCCACTCGTGATAGCTTGCTGAAAAATGGTAGGATCATCATCATCCATGATGCAGTCTTCTCCATCACCATCAATGAGGAAACCGTAGTACCTCTCCGGTGGACGAGAAGTCCTACCAGACCTACGGAGTGGTCGAGGTTCCTCGGCTTCTATTGCAACAGCTGGTTCAACCAAATCGTCATTTGTAGTTTGTGTCTCTAGAACCTCTTCTAGATCCACCACCTTGCCATCATCTTTATCTGTGAAAAACTCTTTTTCCAAGAATGTGGCATACTGAGAAACAAACACTTTTTGTTCCTCTTTAAGGTAGAATAGATATCCATAAGAATTCTTTGGATACCTCACAAAATTACACATGACTGACCGTGTCTCGAGTTTGTCCGGATTTTGCTTTTTAACATAGGCCGGACAACCCCAAATCTTAATTCTCTTAAGAGATGGTCTCTTCCCATGCCATATCTCATATGGCGTGATAGACACAGTTTTGGTTGGAACCCTGTTCAGTAGAAACGCTGCAGTCTCCATTGCATGCCCCCAAAATGAGACGGGTAACTCAGCATCACTCATCATGGAACGGACCATATCTAATAGGGTCCGATTCCATCGTTTTGACACACCGTTATGCTGTGGTGTGTAAGGAGGAGTGAGCTGAGAGAGAATCCCATTCTCTTTTAGGAAGTTTGCAAATTCCGTACTGAGATACTCTCCACCTCGATCTGATCGAAGCATCTTAATACTCAAGCCGGTTTGTTTTTCTACTTCTTGTTTATATTCAATGAATTTCTCGAAAGCTTCGGACTTGTGCTTTAATAAAAATACATGACCGAATCTTGAGAAATCGTCAGTGAACGTAATGAAGTATAAAAAACCGCCTCTAGCCTGTGTAGACATTGGCCCGCATACATCACTATGTATGAGGCCTAGGAGCTCAGTAGCTCTTTCTCCGTGTCCGGTAAACGGTGTTTTGGTCATTTTACCCTTGATACAAGACTGGCAAGTCGCATAAGATTTATATTCAAAAGGGTTTAAATATCCATCTTTGTGTAACTTATTTAGTCTTGTTTCGTTAATATGTCCAAGTCTACAGTGCCAAAGAAAAGCTTCATTTAATTCTGAAAGTTTTTTTTTATTAGTGTGTTGTATACTGAAAACTGTGTGTTGATTTAGGACATATATCCCGTTATTAAGCGTACCATACCCAACCAACATTTGATTCAGGTGAATGTTCATAACATTGTTCTGCAATATAAAATTATATCCTTCATTGTCTAACAAAGAAAAGGATATTATATTACAAAGCATACTTGGTACAAAATAACATAGGTTCAAAACCAATATATATCCAGATGGCAACCCCAAGTGATACTCTCCCACTGCGACTGTATGTACATTGGAACCATTTCCAACGCGGAGAGTATGGTCACCTGTCTTCAAAACTTTGCTATTTCTCAGCCCCTGCATAGAATTGCAAATGTGAGAACCTGAACCGGTATCCAATACCCAGGAAGCAGAGTTTATTGAAAAACAGTTTTCTGTCACAAACGCACCTAAAGCAGAAGCATCCCCATGCTTCTTCTTGAGATTTAAGTACTCCGTGCAGTTGCGCTTCCAATGTCCTGTTTTGTGGCAATGAAAACATTCCCCTTTCCCCGAGTCTCCAGCTTTGGACTTTTCCTTTCCCTTCACCTTTTTAACTCTACCCTTAGGATTGGTGGGCTTCTTCTTTTTCTTTCCCTTGGCCGTAGCTTTTGGGCGAGAAGAGGAAGGCTGTCCAATAGTCATAACGAGAGTTTTTACTGATTTCATAATGCTCTCTACACTCCTTAACATATTAAGGAGTTCAGGTAGTTCCTTCTCCATGTTATGCATGTTGAAGTTCACTATGAATTGGGCAAAGGTGGAGGGGAGGGACTGCAGAATAATATCCGTATATTGTTCATTGTCCATCGTCCATCCAAGGTCCTCAAGCTCTTCTATAAGAGCTATCATCTTCAGAACATGGTCTCCTACTGGTATGCTAGGGGCCATCCGTATCTGAAACAATTTCTTTGATACTTCGTATCGTAATACACAGGATTGCTCTCCATACAACTCCTTTGTATGGAGCAATATGGTTTGAATGTCCATATTCTCGTGCTACTTTTGATGTGTATTGTCCATCGATGAAAGCGCAGGGCATTTGGCTGTGGCACAGTCAGCGTCCCATGTCTTGCGGACTTCAATATCCGCAACTGAGGATTTTGGACCTGGGGTGGGTGGGGCTGAAGCCGTGAGGACATATGATACTTTATCATAAGTCAAGGCTATTTTCAAATTCCTCAGCCAGTCTTTATAATTGGTCCCATTCTGTTTGTTTTTATCTAGTAGAAGCTTAAGTCCAGTCATGGGTATCTACTATTAAGAGAGAGAAAAGAATACACTCAGCGAAAGCTCTTGCATAGATCAGATTGGTTATTATCTTGTCAATCGATGTTTCCCACTGCTTTAATCGACTTTTTCTTTCAAACCTTAAAAAGAAAAACTAGTCAGGATTAATTACAGTCTACAACTTCGCTAACCGTTCAGCCAGGCCAATGTCGGTACTTGAGGGAGGTTCCCCTTGCTTTCGCACGGACCTAATTAAAGTAAACCTCGTTTTCACAGAGGCGTAGCCCCGTTGACACCTTTCTAGACACCTAATGAGTTTAGCTAATTGTAAACTGTAAAACTCTCCTAGGAGCAACTATTGCCTACAGTGGGATCGGGATCCAACCATCACATGGAAGGTATGCAATCTCATTGCAAATTTCAACTATTAAATTCCCGATGTGGTTTTTACCCCTAGTACTTATGACCTTAACTAAGGTCAACAAATCATAAGTACCAGTCAAGTTCTACCCGTCATTTCTTGATTAATTAGACCCACTCATATGACCCTTAACTATGGCCAACAAAGTCGCATGAATGTCCTAATTAATCTGCATCATATGCAATGTAGGAAGACATCACTTAGCTACCGTACACTACGCCTTAACTATAGTCAACAAACGTAGCACGAATACTAAGTACTCTACTTCCTAAAATGACGGAGGGTTGCGGATGATTTTTAAGAAAATCTTTAATGCTTTGAACTTGATATCGTTGTAGAATCAAAAGGTTTTCAAAAGGAGTGGCTTAAGCTCCGCAGTTTTGAAATGTAGCTTTTTCATAAATAGCCGAGTGGTTTTCAAATCCGATTCTACAACATCTTTTTAGGTTTATTTTCTTTACATTAATCATATTAATGTAGTCCCATCATTTAAGTCCTTAAGCCGATCACAGAAAAGAAACGAAAATAACACGTACGCTTATGCCATCCGCATTCGCCGCAATGTTCCGTTATGCACCGTTAGGTTACTTAACTAACGGCATACCAGGACGGGACTAGCGCGGGTGTAAAACATAAGCAACGTCTATTATATATCATATATATAATATGTCATTCGTCTCAGATATCACAGAACACAGGCAGCAGAAACATATATATATAATGTGGGATATACTAGGACGTCCGTATTTAGTATTTAGCCAACAATAGAAAATACGGATTCCACAGTCGCGATGAATAGCCAAGCCCACACCCCTAGACCCCTACGAGAGCGGCAAGCGTCCCTACCAATCCTGGAGTTTAGGAGACCCGGTCTCGACTCCTCGAGATGGCCTCCTACTGAACCCCAGAACCCGGTCACTTGTGCTCCCCTCCTTGGGTCTATCCTAATGCGGAAAAGTAAATAATATACAACACAGGTGACATCAACCTCAACCCAGAAGTGTCCCAAATAAAAGAATATTACATTACATTTGAATTTTACATGAATGAAAAATAAAACTCTCATCTCACATAAAACCCCCCGGCTATTCAATCGCGACAATCCTGCACATCGTATCTCAGCAACACATAATATCATATATCATCAACGTAAGTAAGTATGCGTACCCCGATTGTCGTTGATGTATAGCAACGAAAACGGCGATATCGACATACTACACTTACGGTCACAGAAAATAAAGTGTAAAACTGCAATATCTGGAATCCACATTCTCTTTAGACATCGTAAATGCGAAATATCACATACTTCGTATTTCATGTGTAGTAATATGAATTCCACACATTGCATCACATTCCAGATAAATAGACAGTATTAAACTTTTCGAACGAATGATCAAATACCCAAAATTTCCAAAGCTCAATACTTGAGCGGAGTTCAAAAACTTCGGAACGTGCCACAGTAGTAGCGGTCCAGCCGTAGAAGGGTCAAGCCAACGCCTCACATGTGGCACGCCGTACTGCCCTAAACCCTAAGGTTCAAAAGGCAGTTCAAGACGGTCACATAATCGAGTTAAGCTTTGTTGTCTTCTAGAGGGTCCACCACAATAAAAACTTGCACAGATTTCCGAAAGATTTAAACCCCGTGAAAGAGTGAGTTAATGATACCCGTTCGAACACTTTAATACTTTCTAAATTACCCGGAAAAAAACACGAAATTAAAATTCCGATCGAATTGTAGAATCCAAAACAATCTCCAGAACATACAACACTAGACTCAGATTAAAAATACCCAAAAATATATTCAAGCAATTATAAGCATTACTGTATAAAAATAACAAAATATAGCCTCTGTACGGCCGCGGAGCCGCGGCCCAAGCAAGCTTTGGCCGTGGTTCCGCGGTGGAAGTAACTGTTCATGGGCTCGGTTTTTACAGTTGTGCTTATATTTACCTGCTGAATGTTTTAAGGATTTTTAATTCTGAAAAATAACAGATTTAAAAAAATGTCCAGAGAGTGTCCCAAAAAACCGTATTTCGGTTCGATCGGAGTTTTTACATTGCTAATGTGTCGCCTAATGTTCTAGGTCGGCTCTGATACCAATGTTAGGTTTACCTAGCACCCTATGAAAGGTTTGGAAGCATCACAAGTCACAAGGATTAAATTTTTAGAGTGCTAAGTGAACACACAAAGAATCAATCCTAGAAAATTAGGGTTTTAAAACTTTAATCAAAATCACAAGCACCAAAGGCTAGGGTTTTGAGAGTACAACCTTTGTAGCTCCCTACGCTAGACTCCTTGGACACTTGAGGGTTGGAGAAGGGTTCGCTTGAGGTCTTCTAGTATCCACGACGATCCACCCGAAGCTCCTTTGTCCAAGCTTGCAACTTCACTTGATCAAGAGAAAGAAATGAAGCTAACACTCTAAACAAGTGGGCAAGACTTGTGTAGAATGATGTTGTGGTGGCTTTTCTCACTTCAAAATCCTAACTTGGTGAGTAATTTGCTCACTAGAGAAATCTAGAAAGCAAAAGAAGAAGGAGGAAGAAGATGATGGCCTTTTTGAACAAGAGAAAAGATAATCTCATATGAAAAATGGAAAATATATATATATATATTTTTCAGTTCTCATCTCAAACCAAGGTTATATTATATGGATATTTATTTCACTTGAGTTAAAACAAAAGAGGAAGATCAACTCATGGTTAATAAGTAGGTGAGCATGCTTAGTTGAAGAAGAGTGTAGAATCAAGACCATGAATTATCCTTTTCTTTTTCTTTTTGTCTTAACAAAAATAGAAATAATAATCCATATAAATAACCAAGGTGTGAGTCTTATATTGCTACCATTTTCTATGTATATACAACCATGAAGGATGATGTATGTATGTATGTGTGCATGCACATCCATATGTGCATGAATCAAGAAAGAATGCATACATGCATGCATACATCAAAAAATACAAGAAAGGATTTCTAGTGAGAAACTAATGGTTAAATGATAAATCAACACTTGATTTATCAATCCGGCCATATCACATACGACCCTACCAAAAGCAAGCCGCCCGATCAATATACGGTATCTCATACGCGCATTTTAACCGGGTCCATGCGCATATCGCATACGCGCACCACAACGTTTCGCCTGGACTAGGTAACTCCTTTGTGGGACTCTAAAACTCGTCAATACGCCGGCAGTGGGTGATGATCATATCAAGCACCCCCAAGCCGCACGCGGTCAGCTAAACGTAACGGCCACCCGGGTATTGAGCGATCAGAAGAAAACAAGCGAACCTGCTACAACTCCCGTCGAGCCAACCGGCAACACTACCGTACAGTCCGGTCTCTTCATCAAATATGCTGCATATCGAGCCTAGGGATGGTCACGTCGACCCCAATAACTCAATAAGTCGGGCCGATGAATGGTCTATAACAGATGGAGAAACTACTGATAACACTTATCAGTAATTCTCAGCAGCCCTGGCTAGGGACTTACTGATATAACCAGTCGAGCACAGCACAGCATCAACTCCCAATACCGGGAGAGACGAAACCCCTCCTATCGCTCATCGCCTTCGCGTGTCTCGGGACTGTACCCAACGGCCACCTGCTTGCACGACTCAGTAGAGCCATGGTAGGGTGGTAATCAAAGTACAGTGGGAGAGCACACAAGACTCTATGACGATCTCGGGTCTACAGACTAACCTGCACAGTGTCACCTGAGAACTGCTATCCGACGATAGATATAATTCCATATAGGAGTTCTCGGTGAGTCCGTCCAGTGTACCCTGTCACCACTGAGCACCCGTATATGATCTCGATGTCAAACATTGATGAATGTTGGAACATTCATCGTCCATCGTATGGGTCTAGTATCATATACGCTAGTCTACTCTGGTATATTAATGCCCCGTCTCGATATACCTACGACTAGGGACATTCCAGGATATGCTTATAAACTACAAATGTCCCACTAGTATGATCTCCATCATAATCACAGTAGTCAAGCCGATATCCTCAGGGCTTTATCAGCATGTATGAATGAATAAAAGCATGATCAAATAAACATGTCAGATAAAGAAGAACCAGATAGCATACTATCATGCCGAGCAAGAATGTACACTGAATATATATATACATGTACAGATACATCCACTATCATATAATGGCCTCTTGGGCATACATATATCCAACAGATAGGTGGGCCGCTCTCTCTGCCTCGGGGGTCGCCATCCACAGGGAGTAGCAGTCGGCCTTCAGCTCATTCCTGTTGTATTGGACCTTGGTCTGCATGTTCTTCATTAGGCCATTATACAGAGCATGAAGGTCGAGCACCCTCCCAGGGTGATCAGGGTCGGGTACAGGCTGAAAATCGTAATCCGACTGAAAATACAAAAAAAACATTGTTATTAGATTGCAAGTGTTAATAATAAATATATTGGATAAATCAAATGAAAATATATATTAATACGTACCCGAGCCTGATCAAAGAAGAGGGCGAATGAGCGCCGGTGCTGCTCGCCCCACTCAACGTGAAGTGGATAGTTCTTCACGAGCCGGCTTTCGTCCCCCATATACCGGCCGAACGTCTCGGCATGAGGACCAGTATAGCGATAGTCAAGGGAAAAAAATAGGGGGAATGCTGCCTCCCCCTAGCTCTGTCAGGCCCCAGCCTATGGGACTGATTCGGGGCTCGAGTCCCCCTTTAGGGATGGGGAGACCCTGCGTCTGCAAGAAATATCAAGGCAATCAATATTAAGACAAATTTGTATTAAGAAATCAAGGTTAAACGAAAATTGAATTGTGATATATACCTCCGGTGACTAAAGCACGAGCCTGTGCCCGGGCAGCAGCACGAGCGGGACGATAGTTACTCCGGTGAGGAATAGCCGGGGTCCCGGATGCGGACGCATCCCCTCCAACTAGAAAATAAACATTGACGCTAAATTTCCATGAAGTTCATATTTATTCTATAGAGCATATGTAAAATGAATAAATATTTTATATTTATTCATGATAACCTACAGACGATGCGGAGGGTACGGAAGTGGCAGGAGTGGCCTCTGCGTCATATGTGGACGCACCACCTATAATTAGACAATTAAAAATAGATTATATCAGTAATTGCAAAAAGAATGTGTAGATCAATAATATAACGTTCTAAATCAATATGCATGCACTATAGAATATATAAACATACCCGCAGGTGCGGTGGTGTCACCACCTACAGCTAGACAATAATAAAAATTACTATCTAAGTAAGAGCAAAAGGAATATGTGTATATTTATGATATAGCATTCTAAATCAATATACATGCACTATATGATATATAAACATACCTGGAGGAGTGGGAGTGGCCTCTGTCCCTGATGTGGACGCATCACCAACAACTAGACAATCAAATATTGACAATATAAGTAATTTTGACATAAACAGGCATGAATATCTGTAATATTACATTCAAAATGGATATGCGTGCAGTATGTAAGTCCATGCTACCTCTCCCGGTACTTACGGGCTTGCGGAATTTGATGAAAAATAATTTTCTAGAGGCGGTAACATGGACTCAAAACGGATCTTTGTTAAACTATCTACCTAACAACCTAACTGTAAGTGCACGGCGGCGCCCCGGCCTCAATCCCGAGGCCAAATGCGGAAGCGAAAAACTTTAATTTTGCAAACTAGCAAACCGGCACCACCGCGCACTAAAACCCGGATCGAACCATTAACTAGTCCTAGCTAACTATGAGAGGGGAAGAGAGATATACCGACTGATCCGAGTCCTCCGGTCTTCTCGTCGTCGTCCCGATCTCCCACGGAAATTCCGGTCGTCACCTCCTTGCCGGAAGGGCACCACATCGTCTGCACCTTTTACGGGCTCCCACCTCAATGCCGAGGCAACTCGGGCACGAAGCTGGCTAGTCGACGTGCCCAAGGTTTGCTGTAGAATGTGTAGTGCTCAAGTCTCATTTTGGGGTTTATGGAGTTGCCTTATTGGTGGAGGAATTGAAGTGGTGGAATTTTTTGAGACAGCCCCTCCTCTCTAAAAAATTTGGGACAGCCCCTCCTCTCTAGTGGCCGGCCTAGGCTCATGGTGGGAGTGAGAATGAGAGAGGGTGAAAATGAGGGAGGAGTATCAATCAAAAGAATGAGAGTCCCTCATAATCCAAGAGAGAGAAAAAGCCATCATGCAAAGAAATGATCACTATGAAAGTCCAACACTCAAACAACAATCATCACACCCCTTCATCATAACCAACCATGATCATCAAGCATGATGACTTCAAAAAGGTCAAGCCATCATGAAAGAAGAAGTCAAAAGGTCAAGGGATGGTGCAACCATCAGGATCCAACTAATATGCAAAAGACCCCCTTCCAAATTGCTTATTTGCACAAATGCAAATAAGCCCTCCTTCACCAAACTTCGGCCAATGAACGATACAAAGGAAATCGGCCGAAACGGAAAGCAAACTGGCAACTCCAGAAAACTGGTCCCGTAATAAATTATAGGAAAACCCCGATACTGTATATACACACCCGCATTTGTATTCCGACCGAAATACAAATGTAATGAGACAAAATCTACACTGTACTATACTAGGATCCGTCTTAAACCAAAACCGGCAAGTAATATCCGTTCGATCCTGATCCGTGCAATACCGCACGTATCTGATCGAACTCTTCCATATATCCATACGGCATCTAGTACAAACCGTCCTATCCTGATCCGTGCAATACCGCACGTATCTGATCGGACCTTACCATATCTCCATACGGCCTCTACAGCTTTTCGCCCGAAAGCTGAGTAACTGAATGTGGGGGACTCTAAAGACTCTTCAACACCTTAGTTGTGGATTTAACCACTAGCACGTCAGAGGTATAATCCAATACGTAACGGGCTACCAGGTATTGACCAAAAGGGACGTCGATGAGCGAACTCATCCTGACACCTTACTGAGCCTGTCAGTGACAATATCCGTACAGTCCGGTCCATTCGTCTATGAGCATCACATGACTGGCCTAGGGGGTTGGTAAAAGTCAGACCCCCAAAAGCGGTACAAGTCGTGTCGGAGTGTAGCCCAGAACACCCTGAGATACTACTGGAATACCTACGAGTAAATCTCCTGCCTCGGCCGAGGGCTTTGTGTAATGGCTCTCCTAGACACAGCGCGACCTCACCCCCAATACCGGGAGAGACGAACCCCTGAAGATACGCTCACTGCCTCCATGTGGCTCGGGACTGTACCCAACTAAAACCTGTTTGCACGTCTCCTTTGAGCGTGGTAGGGTAGTAATCAAAGTACAGTAGGAACTCACACGAGACAAATGACGATCCACAGGTCGATGAACTAACCTGTACACATGTCACCTGGGAACTGCTATCTGACGTCTGGTATAAGACCAACTAGCATGTTCTCGGCGAGTCCTGTCCGGTGTACTCATAACCCAATGAGCACCTGTATACATCTTAGGTGATCCAACTGACACCAATGGCTTGTGAGACCGGCCACCGCCCCTCGTCGGGGTCTCGACTGTATACACTAGTCTACTCTGGAGTATCGATGCCCTGTCTCGAAACTCCCACGACTAGGGACCTTTTAAGGATGTGCTTATAGACTACCAGCTCCCACGTATATGATCGCCCTCATACTGCTGGTGGTCAAGCAAGAATCCTAGGGGCTCTATCAACGTGTAATAGTGACCTGTCAGGTCACCTAAAGCAGTACACGATGATAAAGATAAACCAGATAGCATACTATCATCTCGAGTAAGACTGTCCTACTGGGACAGGTCCTCCCTCAATCATTGCAATCAGGTGCCTGTGATCCAATAATTGACTCTGAAGGCACTATCTCCAACAATCTCCCACTTGCACTCAAGGCTAATTATTGCGATGTCGCATACTCACAGCTCGTGTGATACCGAACACCCAACTCCTCTACTAGTCAGTCTCACAAACCTCGTTTGCGAAACTATTGCGTTCAAGGAAAAGCCTCAGTGAGTGGATCCGTCTTGATGTTTCTTTCTATGTCTCTCTATATCTCATGTTCGCGGAGAAACCCATCTCCCGAAATGAGCAATACCTGTCTTAGAATGTGTCTGGATGTCTGATGGGACCTAGCTCATAAATGAACTCCAAATCCAAACTTCTTAGACTGTATCGTCAACTGAACTTAATCAGTATCCTACGCCATGCCTCCCTCAATATTGCCTTGGAGCACCTGTCCAAAATACTGCCCCTCGTCAGAAGGAAAAACTATAACTCTGACAACCTCCTTGTCGTCCAGGTCACCTTGGAAGCCTGGAATGATAACTGTCTCCCGAATGAGGCTGTCGTTATCATATCCCTAGAACATCCACTTATGTTCTAAAACTGCTTCCGACTGTTTCTCCAGGATTGGATTAATGTCAACTTATTGCATCTAGTGCAAGAACAACATCTGGTGTGGTACTTGATATCTCATGATTAACTCAATTGCCTAAGCAAGTGATCTGCCAATCATGCACATCCCTCTCCCCTTTAGTCTGTAAGACACCTTTAAAGATGGTGACTCCATTACCTGCAGGTACACTACCGTGCCAAGAGTCGTCCATTCTAAATACTCTTAGAATGCTGTCTGAGTATCCTGATTGGGAAACCACCTAAATCTAGATCTAAAGCCATAGATCTAGTAACCAGTATGTCAGATATAAAATCCATTTCCTTTGTGGAGAAACCACTGTGTGACGACCAAAGTATAACCGATCGTAGTATAGGAATATCACTTCCTACTCTGTGTATGTCATCCAAATACCAGGACATCACACCCTACTACCTTCTTAACAGATCCATCCCCTATTCTGATGAAGTCAAACCTATGACTGTCACATCAGAAATTGATGATCGATCTCCGCTACACCTGCTTTAGTCTATAAATAGACATAAGCCACTTGTCCACCAATGCTTCCGCTGCTCCCACTGACCACGACAACCCTCTGGCAGAGTCATATAGACATACACTTCTAAAGGTAGTTTAGAACGACGCTATACTCATCCTCCTGCCGGGTCTCACGGTCTGGAACAACAGCAATGGCAAGTGTGGGTAAACAAGAACTTCCCTGTCACCGTCCTTGAGGCTACCGGAGTACCTCTCGGGTGCCTGAAGTTACCCACCTTATCTGCGGAGTGGCCAATGGAATGTCAATTCGGATTGAATCTTTAGGTTCCTTATCAAATCTTCAGTAATCGTTTGCGGTTCTGGAATCACTTCCAGTTCTACCATACTCCCACTACTGTTTTTCTGAAAAAATCCATTTTCAATTTAAAACTGTGGCGAGTCAAGAACAATATCACTATTGATCTTTCTTATGGTAGAAAGTCAACCCTCGTCATAGCCTGGGTCAACCCACAAACAGCCATTACAGAAACGTGCCTTGAGTTATCCAGAGTCTGGTTTTAATCATAAGCCGGACAACTCCCCGTACCTTAACATCGTTAAGATACGAACTGTTCTATATCCAATATAGGACCAGAGGCACTGATTTAATTGAACCAGATTCAAATCATGCAGCTGTCTCCAGTGCATGTCAACTAAATGGAAGGAGGCCGATCAGCGTTACTCAACTTAGGAAGGCTTCCAATTATGAGTAACCTGAAAGAGAAGCAAGATCTCTTAATCAACTGAATACCATTGACAAGTATCTACATCTTCGATCACCTTGAAGAATCCCGATACTTGCAATACCTGGTTCTCTACTTTATTCAAATACCAATAACTTCTCAAAATTCGGACCCTGTGTTTCCACGAAACACCTGTCTAAAAACTAGAGAAGTCATAAGTAAACCGAATATAGTACGAGGACCAACCCCTCTGTCCTGATGGACCCTGGACAACATACAATACTCTGTATAATTCTCTTGAGTCAGATAAATCATTCACTGTGTGTCGTAGGTTGAAAACTGTACTATGGTTATGAAGAATTACACCGCTGTTTAATGCTCCTTACCTAACCATCCACTGATATAGGTAAATGTCATAGACATAATTTCAAAAGGTATATCTCACTCTATGAAAATAGACGTACAGATATATCAATTTGAAATTGGTGCACAACAGCGGATATTCAAAACCAAATATTTGTCGTCTGGCAAACAACCCAGGTGGCTTCCTCAAATATCACCGATTACAACGAATCCCGATATAATGAGGATGATCACCTAATTCCCACTAGCCTACTCCCACTCATCATCTGTAAAACCATACAGATGTGAGAATCATACCTGGTAAATACATACCCTGGAGTAAGATCTGATTGGGAAATCAGTTTTCCTTTAACAGTACACAGTGAAACTGAAACATTGAAATGTTTCGGTTGGGTATCCCGGTATTCCTAGTAATGCCTCTTCCATTATCCAGATTCACAACTGTAACCGTATAAATCTCTACCACCTCTCCAAAATCCCTTCATATGTCTTTAGTCATTACCTTTTGCACACCCCTTTAGGCCAAATGGTTTTCTTCCTTCCCTACCGTTTGGCACCAGCCTATGGTTTGGAAGAAGACTATCCAATAAGCATAATGGGTGTACTGTCCTAATCCTAGGGGCACTCGCAATGCGAGAGAAGGTGAAGATAAAAGACACCTGAATAAACCTTATTCCTATTTCTCCTGAACCAGAATCCATCCCCGAATTGGAACAAGTTCCTTTCGAGTTCGTATATAACCATACGATGGATTATCCAATAAACTGTGGATCTTCGTAGTGATACGGAGTGTCCTGGAGAAATACAAAGATGAAGTGGGAGTGGCAATGAAATACTTGGTTTGCTCATGAATATCAGTTGCAATTTACTTTGCCCTCTTACTAATCCCTTGCTTTGTCTTAACTTAATACCTTCTGTACACCATCGTTAGGCTAATTGGTTTTCTTCATTCCCTACCGGTCGGCATCTGCCTATGGTTTGGAAGAAGACTATCCAATTTGCGTAATAGGTGTACTGTCTCCTAAACCAAGGAGTACTCGCAACCTGAGAGAAGGTAAAATGAAAAGACAACTGAATAATCCTATCCGTTTTCTCCAGAACCGGAAACCATCCTCGAATAAATCTCTTCGAGTTCGTATATAACCATACGATGGTTTTGTCCAATGGAAGTAGACGTTCGTAGTAATACGGGGTGTCCTGGAGAAAAGGGTAAAAGTAGGAGTGGCAATGAGGTTTGCAACTCTGACAATCCAAAAGCCAGTGTTTAAGAAGGTTCGGTCAACTTGGTTACTGAGTCATAGTCTTAGGGTCGGGTCAATGGTCGCTGCCAGAGAGAGAGAAAAGAAACACTTAGCGTGCACTCTAACCTAGATCAGAATGGTTACTAATTTATCTAATCTGGAAACCTCCCACTGTACCTTAAATTCTCCTCCAAACCTGAAAGAAGAATTAGTCGGGGTCACCCGAGGAGTAAACTAACTCATCAGTGGGAATCGGGATCCAACTATCATCGCATGATAACGTGACGGAATCCGCTCACGTCATCACATTCCAGAAGGTATGCGCATATCTGGCAAGTTTCAGTTCTTTTGAAACTCCCGATGTGATTTTTACCCCATGCTCTTATGACCTTGACTTTGGCCAACATATCATAAGTCACATGTCAAGTTCTACCCGTCATTCTCCAGGTTAATTTGAATCCACCCGTACCTACCCTTGACTTTGGCCAAAATGGCAGTACGACTGTCCCAAACCAACGCATCTATCTATGCTGCATATGAATACCCCAATAGCTACCAATCACTGTGCCTTGACTTTGGCCAACATACACAGCTTGAATACTATTGACCACCCATATGAAACGACGGAGGGCTACGAATGGTTTCTGGCGAAAACCTTTAACGTAATGAACTTGATATCGTTGAAGGAACTGATAGCTTTTAAAAATATAGTGATGAAAACCTTTGCTAAAGAGGTCACTCCCGGTGAAGGGATCTCGGCTCTTTCCCCGTAGAATGAGGTGCAGGATATTCCAACTGAATATCACGGTGCAAAGCAAAAGTAATTGGCTATAGTGAAGTTATTGCCCTGACACAAACTTTTTGTCCAAGGGGTCACTCCCGGTGAAGGGATCTCGGCCCTTGCCTCGTCGACTGAGGAGCAGGATATTCCAACTGAATACCACGATGCAAAACAAAAGTGAACGTCCTTGCAATAACAACTTTTTGAAAAGTGTTCTAACAACATCAAATTAGGTTTGTTTTTAACTTGCATTGATCCGAATCAACGCAGTCCCATCAATTGATCACACCACAAAGAACAAAAATAATATGACGTACGTATATGCCATCCGCATTCGCCACTGGGTCTCGTCATTACCCGTTAGGTTAGCTAACTAACGACAGAGCGGGGACTGGACTAGCGCGGATGCAAAACATATACAACATCTACTAATATATTATATTTCGCTCAAGGCGTGATAAAATGCAACATCACAGAAATGTACAGCATCACAGAACAATACAGATATCTGGGATCCCCGGGTTTCACAGAGCCACTAGTGAAACCCGACGTTCCCCTGGTCGTGTGGATAGCCTGTGCAATGAAATCCTAGACCCCTACGGGCGCGGCAAGTTACCCGCCAAAACCTGAAGCGAGGCAGCCCCCTTCAGCAACGTGAATGGACCACCCAGCACTTTACGGAATCCGGCAACTCGGGCACCCCTCCTGGGTCAACCTGTACCCCCTATGAGTGCGGCGAATAGCCCGCCAATCCTAGAGTGAAGCCCCCTCCGTCTTAATGCCATGAGATGCGGGCTTGTTGCCCTCTAGAATCCGGCTATCCGTGCACCCCTCCGCGGGGTAATCCTAGTACAGAAAGTAAAATATACATCCAACGGGTACATGACCGCAACCTGGTCGTGCCCCAAAATAATAATACAAACAGGCAGTGACGGCAGTCCACATGTCGGACGCTCGCCCCGCAATATCAAATGTACATAATACAACAAAACTGTACTAGCATTGCATCCAGGCTATCCCCCACGACCGATCCGCAACATCACAGCAAATACACAGAACATCAACGTGAATGTCACGTTCGGAAATCCGTCTAACCGGACTATAGCAGTTAGACAGGATTTACCGATCGAGTGACATTCACGGTCGCATATATAATGTAAATACTGTGAAATAATGTGTTTAAAATATTCGATCGATCAAATTTTAACAAGTGGGCCCCAAGCACTACTGTACCACATCAAGAAATTCTGGGCCCAAAATTAATATTCCAGAAACCCAAAAATCAACCTAGAGAGCAACAGCAGAAATTTCATGCAGTGATCTCAACATAGTGCGGCGGAACCGCGGCCTAAAGGGGGGTTTGGCCGCGGTTCCGCGCTCCCACTATGGAGTCACTGTATCGAATTTCTACAGTGTTCTTACAATTTCCAGTACATAACTTTTCTACAACCTGAAAAAATTTTCAAGCATGAAAAAATTCAACAGAAAACTGATGTGAAGAAAACGCGGATTTAGGAATTTTGATCGATCAGAAATGTAAACACATTAAACAAAGCTATACTAAGTTAATGGCGAGGCTCTGATACCACTGTAAGTGCACGGCGGCGCCCCGGCCTCAATCCCGAGGCCAAATGCGGAAGCGAAAAACTTTAATTTTGCAAACTAGCAAACCGGCACCACCGCGCACTAAAACCCGGATCGAACCATTAACTAGTCCTAGCTAACTATGAGAGGGGAAGAGAGATATACCGACTGATCCGAGTCCTCCGGTCTTCTCGTCGTCGTCCCGATCTCCCGCGGAAACTCCGGTCGTCACCTCCTTGCCGGAAGGGCACCACATCGTCTGCATCTTTTACGGGCTCCCACCTCAATGCCGAGGCAACTCGGGCACGAAGCTGGCTAGTCGACATGCCCAAGGTTTGCTGTAGAATGTGTAGTGCTCAAGTCTCATTTTGGGGTTTATGGAATTGCCTTATTGGTGGAGGAATTGAAGTGGTGGAATTTTGTGATGATCTTGGGATTTTAGCAAGCATGAAGAGAGAAAATCCCCACTACAAAATTTGGGACAGCCCCTCCTCTCAAGTGGCCGGCCTAGGCTCATGGTGGGAGTGAGAATGAGAGAGGGTGAAAATGAGGGAGGAGTATCAATCAAAAGAATGAGAGTCCCTCATAATCCAAGAGAGAGAAAAAGCTATCATGCAAAGAAATGATAACTATGAAAGTCCAACACTCAAACAACAATCATCACACCCCTTCATCATAACCAACCATGATCATCAAGCATGATGACTTCAAAAAGGTCAAGCCATCATGAAAGAAGAAATCAAAAGGTCAAGGGATGGTGCAACCATCAGGATCCAATTAATATGCAAAAGACCCCCTTCCAAATTGCTTATTTGCACAAATGCAAATAAGCCCTCCTCCACCAAACTTCGGCCAATGAACGATACAAAGGAAATCGGCCGAAACGGAAAGAAAACTGGCAACTCCAGAAAACTGGTCCCGTAATAAATTACAGGAAAACCCCGATACTGTGTATACACACCCGCATTTGTATTCCGACCGAAATACAAATGTAATGAGACAAAATCTACACTGTACTATACTAGGATCCGTCTTAAACCAAAACCGGCAAGTAATATCCGTTCGATCCTGATCCGTGCAATACCGCACGTATCTGATCGAACTCTGCCATATATCCATACGGCCTCTAGTACAAACCGTCCTATCCTGATCCGTGCAATACCGCACGTATCTGATCGGACCTTGCCATATCTCCATACGGTCTCAACAGCTTTTCGCCCGAAAGCTGAGTAACTGAATGTGGGGGACTCTAAAGACTCGTCAACACCTTAGTTGTGGATTTAACCACTACCACGTCAGAGGTATAAGCCAATACGTAACGGGCTACCAGGTATTGACCAAAAGCGACGTCGATGAGCGAACTCATCTTGACACCCTACTGAGCCTGTCAGTGACAATATCCGTACAGTCCGGTCCGTTCGTCTATGAGCATCGCATGGCGGGCCTAGGGGGTTAGTAAAAGTCAGACCCCCAAAAGCGGTACAAGTCGTGTTGGAGTGTAGCCCAGAACACCCTGAGATACTACTGGAATACCTACCAGTAAATCTCCTGCCTCGGCCGAGGGCTTTGTGTAATGGCTCCCCTAGACACAGCGCGACCTCACCCCCAATACCGGGAGAGACGAACCCCTGAAGATATGCTCACTGCCTCCATGTGGCTCGGGACCGTACCCAACTAAAACCTGTTTGCACGTCTCCTTTGAGCGTGGTAGGGTAGTAATCAAAGTACAGTGGGAACTCACACGAGACAAATGACGATCCTCAGGTTGATGAACTAACCTGTACACATGTCACCTGGGAACTGTTATCTGACGTCTGGTATAAGACCAACTAGCATGTTCCCGGCGAGTCATGTCCGGTGTACTCATAACCCAATGAGCACCTGTATACATCTTAGGTGATCCAACTGACACCAATGGCTTGTGAGACCGGCCACCGCCCCTCGTCGGGGTCTCGACTGTATACACTAGTCTACTCTGGAGTATCGATACCCTGTCTCGAAACTCCCACGACTAGGGACCTTTTAAGGATGTGCTTATAGACTACCAGCTCCCACGTATATGATCGCCCTCATACTGCTGGTGGTCAAGCAAGAATCCTAGGGGCTCTATCAACGTGTAATAGTGACCTGTCAGGTCACCTAAAGCAGTACACGATGATAAAGATAAACCAGATAGCATACTATCATGTCGAGTAAGACTGTCCTACTGGGACAGGTCCTCCCTCAATCATTGCAATCACGTGCCTGTGATCCAATAATTGACTCTGAGGGCACTATCTCCAACACTAACTACGAGTTGTTAACTACTCGGTAAGGGGGTTATACCTTTCTTTCTTGAACTCCTTCGTCTTCATCTCTTGATGGTGTACGGATCGGCTTCACCCCGTCGTCTCCTTGCGCCAACGATCGATCCACCCGAAAGCTTCTATCTTTGGCTTCTTCTTCGAACTTTGAAGAAACTAGTTCACTTGGTTTGCCAAACCTTCTGAACTAGAGTGAGTAGAGAAGAGTGTGATGGGATTTTCTCTATGGTTCTTGCTTCTCAACACATGAGACAAGTGAACCATAGATAAGAGAGAGAGCAAGAGGAAGAGGGTGAGAGCAAGAGAATGAGAGAGCTCAAAACCAAGAGAGAGAAAGGCAAAGAAAGAATGAGCCTCTCCTTTGTCATACACCCTTTCATAATCCAAAAGCATCATGAGCCATAATTTTAATCAAGTATTATTATGTGATGGTTCATATCATTTCAATGGCAATATCATTTCCATGCACTCATTTTGCAAACCACAACAAGCAAGCAAAAGTCTTTGCATGAAAATGACAACCATTGTGATGATGATGGTCAACTAGTCCAACCTAGTCAACCGGTCAACAAAGTCAACACCTCAACAACCATGTCACTATAATACTTAATTAATATTTTTGCTAATTATATATCATATTCTCATTAGGGTTGAGCAAAAAGTCAATAGTCAACAGTCAACGGTCAACAACCCTAATGAGAATCCTCTGCCTCTGTCTCTCCGTCAACTGTGCATACACACCCGCATCCGCGTTCCGAGGAACACGAATAAATACTGGATAAAACCAATCCCAAAACGTACACTAGGATCTGGCTTAAACCAAAGCCCGCTAGTGTTAACTGTCCGGACACTGTACGTGCATAAGTGCATGGATGTGACCGGACCCTGTCGCAAAACCATGCGACCTGTCGCAAAACCATGCGACCTCTACTCTTTTGCCTAAAGGCGAATAGCTTTCTGTGTGGGACTCTAAAGACTCGACACTACGCTGGCAGTGGGTTTAACCACAGACCGCAAGCGGCACTAGCTGTGCGTAACGGTCCCCAGGTAGATGCCGACAAGAAGACTGACGAGGTGAAACCCATCTGAACTCCTACTGAGCCTGAATGTGACAATCTCCATACAGTCCGGTCTGTTCGTCTGATACATCGCATGGCGGGCCTAGGGGGGCGGTAAACGTCAGTCCCCTAATAGCGGTACAAGTCATGTCGGAGTGAAGCCCAATACACCCTGAGATAACACTGGAAGCCTACCAGTATATCTCGCTTGTAGGGTTCCTAGGCACTCTCAAGAGGTCTCACAAGGCATCAACCAGGCCAATTTCAAATTTTACGGTGCCGAGAAACCCTAGACAACGGATCGTTAACTAGATATTTAGGCGAAAGATACAACTAGTAAACTACTTTACTAAGAGAACGGAAATACAACCTTTGTAGATCCGGTCCTCCACCTCCATAGCTCCACAATAAAGTCTCCTCGCTGTCCAAATGGAATCCCGGGCTCTAGCGTCGGCTTCATCGGAGAAATGGGCGGGCAAGGTCGTCGGCTTCGTGCCGAAGATGATCTACGTCGAAGCATCACAAGATCAAGCTCCCACTTCACCAAGTCATGAAACTTGTGAAGAAAACACACTTTACTACTTAGCAAGAGGTAGAGGATGAAGAAATAGGAAGTGGGTAGACTTTAGAATTGGATTTCTCACTCTTTTTCATCAATCACCATTGATGGTCCAAGGTTTCTTCATGTTGAAGATGAAGAAGAAGAAGAAAATGTTATGATAAGTATTAAGTAAAATGAAAAATATTATTAATACTTATCATCTACCAACCATGGTCAAGTGTAGAGACTAAACTAAGGTTAGTGGGAATGGTTAGGGTTAAGCATGAGACAAAAATGGTCACTTAGTCAAAGCTTCATGAAGCTTCATAATACAAACAAAGTTAGCAACCATTTTTCTCTTTATGCTTTTCATTTTCCATAAAGAATAAATCAATAAATAAATGAATAAGAAAATGAAAGGAAAACCCTAACCATTACACAACCATGGTTTAATCTTTACACATGCTCAAGATAGCATGTATCATCAAACATAATACAAACTTGTGTACAAAAGTATATCACATATACAATGTGCACAAACCAAGTGAGAAAATCCATTTAAAGTGAACCGATACTAGTTAATGCAAAGTAATATATCAAATATATAATTATACATTAAATCATTAAATCAACACTTGATTTGATGATCCGGTCATATCGCATATAACCGACTAATATTAACAGTAACAACTTAACGAATCAACACTTGATCCGATAACCCGGCTATATCGCATATAACCGATCAATGTCACAAATCGCGAGAATCGAATATAGTATCATATACTGGTATCATTCTCGGTCCCGTACATATCTCATATGCGCTCCTATTTCGTTTCGCTTGAGCCAGGAAACCTCTGTGTAGGACTCTAAAGACTCGTCAATACGCCGGCAGCAGATGATGATCATATCAATCACCCACAAGCCGCAAGCGGTCTGCTAAACGTAACGGCCACCCGGGTATTGAACGATGAGAAGATCGACGAGCAAGCCCGCTCACACTCCTGTGAATCCAATCAGTAACACTTACCGCACAGTCCGGTCTGATCGTCTGATATGTCGCATATCTCGCCTAGGGGTGGGAAACGTCAGACCCCAATAGTTCGATAAGTCGTGTCGATATGAGGTCTATAACAATTCGAGAAACTGCTGGTAACACTTACCTGTAAATCTCAGCAACCCTGGCCAGGAATTTCCTGTTATATCCAATCGAACACAGCGCAACATCAACTCCCTATACCGGGAGAGACGAATCCCCTCCTATCGCTCATTGCCTCCATGTGATTCGGGACTGTACCCAAAAACCACAGTTTTGCACGCCCTCTTGGACGTGGTAAGGTGGAAATCAAAGCACATTGGGAACCACACAAGACTCTATGACGATCTCGGGTCAACAGACTGCTCTGTACCAGTGTCACCAGAGAACTGCCATCTGACGTATGGTATAATACCATCTGGGAGTTCTCGGCGAGTCCGTCCAGTGTACCCAGTCTCTACTGAGCACCCATATATCATCTCCGATGTCAAACACCAATGGATATGGGATCATCCATCGCCCATCTGTATGGGTCGAGAAGGTATACGCTAGTCTACTCTGGTATATCGATGCCCCGTCTCGATACACCCACGACTAGGGACCTTGAAGGATGTACTTATGGACTACCATGTCCCCACTAGTATGATCCGCATCATAGTCTAGGTAGTCAAGTACACATCCTAAGGGCTTTACCAACATGTAACAGAGAGACAATTAGTATACATGTTAAGGTAAAGATCAACCAGATAGCATACTATCATGTCGAGCAAGAAAGTCCTCCCTATATATGTCCAAGCATCCACTACAATATACATCCTATGTATAGTAATGGCCTCTAGGGCATACATATAACTAACAATCTCCCACTTGCACTAGGGCCATCTGATAGCAGTGGTTGTAGTATCCCATACTCAACCATCCCATAAAAATCTCTCTCTGGGAACAGGCCTTTTTGAGTTGATCCGCTGTGTTGTCCTCTGAGTCTACTCTCCTAACCTCGATCCCTTGGAGATCAACCATCTCCATGATCAGGTGACACTGCCTTAGAATATGTCTGGATCACTGATGGGACCGTCGTTCCTTGGCATAAGCCACAACTCCATTGTCTCACAATGGTAGGAACGTAGTTCATCTCATGAACCAATATACACCCAAACAGCCTCTTTGGTAGCAACTTAAGTAGCGATGTATCCTGCCTTTATCGTCTAGTATGTCACGGTATCTAGCTTGGAACTCTTCCAACATACCGTTCCTTTACTGAGGGTAAAGACAATGCCTGTGACTGACATTCAGTCGTCTTTATCACTCTGGAACACTTCCAGTGATTCTCCCTTGGATCAACTGATACCATCTCACTACAACTAGTGAGTGTCCTAATATCCAACTAGATCTATCTCATAGATCCAAATTCCAGGATTTAGTAGGTATCACTTTGATCTTATGTGGAGAATCAGTGTGATAAGCGGAGATTGATCGAGCGTAGCATAGGAAACTCCTTCCCTATCAAGAGTATGTCATCCACGTACTCTACGAGGATCGTCACCATACTCCCTACTACCTTTTTTTTTATACAAGGTTCATCTACCATTTTGATGATGTCAACTTCTTTGACTAATCTATCAAAACAGATGTTCCTACTCCGCGATGCCTACTTTATCCTATAAAGCATCTTGCACACGTTTCCGCTGCTCCCACTGTCTACGAGGCCCTCTGGCTGTGTACTTATAGACTGCCTTTTCTAAAACATCATTTAGAAAAGCTGTCATGACACCCAACCACCAGATATCGTAGTCATGGTATGTAGCCGTGGTAAGTAGGATCTGGATGGACTTAAGCATAGCCACTGGAAAAGGTTTCATCATTATCCACGCCTGGTCGATGACGAAAACCTTTAACAAGTCTAGCTTTGAAAGTCACAACTTTTCCATCTAAACCAAGTAATCTTCTCAAGATATACTTGCTCCTGATGGGGATTTAACCCTTCAGATATAGCAACCAAAGTCCATACTTTGTTGGTGTATAAGGATTCCGTCTCAGATCGCTAAGCATCCAGCCATTCTTACAGAGTCCCACTCCTGATGGCCAGCTCGAAACTAGTTGGGTCATCATCTCATGATGCAATCCTCGCTCCCTCTGTCATAGAGAAACCGAAGTATCTCTCAGGTGGGTGAGGAACCCTACTAGATCGGCGGAGAGGCTGAGGTTCGTTGGTAACTATGGGATCCTTTGGTTCTGTCAAATCTTCAGCTGCAGTTTTGTATAGCTGGAACCTTTCTAGGTGTACATAACAGACCTTGCCTCGAGCTTGTCCGGATTTTTCTTTTAGACATAGGCCGGACAACCCCAAATCTTAACTAGCTTAAGACATGGGCTCTTCCCATACCATATCACATATGAAGTGGTAGGCAATTGATTTGATTGGAACCCTATTCAATAGGTATGCAGCTTCTCAAGTGCATAACTCCCAAGAGGAAATAGGTAACTCAGTAATACTCATCATAGAGCACACCTTATCATATAGGATGAGATTGCTCCGCCCCGATATACCATCATGCTATGGTGTATACGGAGGAATAATGCTGAGAGAGAATCTCATTCTCCTTTAGAAAAATCCAGGATTTCCGTGCTCAAGTATTCTCCTCCTCGATCTCATCAAAGGACATAATACTAATACCCGTGTTTTGGTTCTCTACTTCTAAATCATATTCTGTGAATATCTCAAAAGGTTCGGACTTGTGTTTCAACAGGAACATGGGTCTGAATCTTGAGAGATCATCAGAGAATTTAATGAAGTACAAAGAACCGGTCCTGGCATGTGTAGACAGGGGACCTTACATACATCATCATGTATCATTCCCAAGAGTTCATTAACTCTTTCTCTGTTTCCAGTAAACGGAGCTATGGTCATCTTATCTTTGTGACATGACTGGCGAGTTTCACAAGATGTAAATTCAAACTAATTTAAATATGCATCTTTATATAACTCTAGCTAGTCGGGTCACATTGATCTGACCTTGTCTACAATGCCTCAAGAAGGATCTGTTCATGTCTGAACTCTTCCTCTTGTGTGTGTTTCGTATACTAAGAACTATAGTTTGATTTAGAACATTAATGCTTTTAGATAACGTGCCTGAACCGATCAACTTTTGATATAGGAAATGTTCAAAACATTATCCAACAATACAAAATTTTATCATTTCTTTACTAATAAAGAGATAAATACGATTTTGTATATCAGGTTCGGTATCTAATAACATTCGTTCAGAATCAATGTATTCGTAATACAGGGTGACAGTAACCAACAGACTTGGCTGCAACAGTTGCCCCGATTTCTGTCTCATGAAACTTATCATCCGTTCTCAGTTCTCTACCTTTCTGTAGCCCTATGTAACAGATTACATATCTGGGATCCTGATCTGGTATCACATACCCAGGACGTAGAGGATACTGAGAAACAGTTCTTTGTAATGAACACACCCGAAGATGGTGCATCAGCATGCACTCTCTTCGTTTGGGTGGCACGAGGATTCTGGTAATCCCCTATTTCCTGCTCTGTCTTATAACAATTATAAGTTGGAGCGGGACCAACGTTCCCCAGCTCAGTATAACAAGCGGGTTCGGTCAAATATCCGTATTATTATCTTGATTAAGGCGTGATATGGTCACTACCTGTAGAGAGAGAGAAGAAAACACTCAGCGTGCGCTCTTGCAAGAATAGATTGGTTATTTATTTTATCTAATCAGGATGGCTCCCACTGCTTTTTATCAAATCTTCCTTCAAACCCTAAAAGGAAAGACTAGCCGGGATTAATTACACACTACAAGTTCGCCAATCTTTCAGCCAGGCCAGTGTCGGTACTTTGAGGGAGGTCCCCCGTGCTTTCGCACGAACCTAATTAATGTAAACCTCGTTTTCCCAGAGGCGTAACCCCGTTGACACCTTTCTAGACACCTACTTGATCGGCTAATTGTAATGTGTAAAACTCTCCCAGGAGTAACAATTACTCGCAGCGGGTATCGGGATCCAACTATCTCATAGAAGGTATGCAATCTCATTGCAAATTTCAACACGTGAAATTCCCGATAATATTTTGCCCCGAACGATCTATGACCTTGACAAGGTCAACAAACCATAGACCGCAAGTCAAGTTCAACCCGTCATTTCTTGAGTGAATCAAACCCACCCGCACGACCCTTGACAAGATCAACAAGGCAGCACGACTACCCTAACCCAATCTGCATCATATGCATAAGCAGACAAATACTGGTTAGCTACCGCACACTGCGCCTTGACAAAGTCAACAAACGCAGCACGAATACTAAACAGGACTTATCTGAAATGACGGAGGGCTACGACAGGTTTTTCTGAAAACCTATTGCGTAATGAACTTGATATCGTTGTAGAATCAAATGATTTTAAAATGGAGTGTTTTTTAGGCTTTTTCTTCTTTTGCTAAAGGAGTCACTCCCGGTGAAGGGATCGTCGGTCCTTTCCTCGTCGAATGAGGTGCGGGATATATCATATATATCACTGTGCAAAGCAAAAACACTTAAAAGCAATCAAAAGACAAACCGAGTGTGTAGCATCTGCCAGTTATTGCTAAAGGAGTCACTCCCTGTGAAGGGATCTCGGTCCTTTCCTCATTGAATAAAGTGCAGGATATATCATATATACCGCTGTGCAAAGCAAGAACTGTAGCTACCTGTTTTATTTTGAAATTCGATTCTACAACATCTTTAGGTTTCTTTTTCTTTCATTAATCACATTAATGAAGTCCCATCATTTAAGTACCAAAACATCACAGATAAATACGACGTACACTTATGCCATCCGCATTCGCCTCGATGTCCCCTCGTGCACCGTTAGGTTAGGTAACTAACGGTAGAGCGGGGCAGTGCTAGCGCGGGTGTAAAACATAAGTAACGTCTATATAATATATCATATATACTATATACTGTATCCATCACAGAACATCACATGATCACATCATAGATATCGCAGCAGAAGAAACATATGAAATATTGGATATACTAGGACGTCCGTGTTTTCAATACGAGCCAGTATAAAACACGGATTCCACGGTCGCGATGAATAGCCAAACCCACACCCCATGACCCCTACGAGAGCGGCAAGCAACCCTACCAATTCTAGAGTTAGGAGACCCGGACTCGACTCCTCGAGTTGGTCTCCCATTGGACTCCAGAACCCGGTTACTTGTGCTCCCCTCCTTAGGTCTATCCTAGTGCGGAAAAGTAAATAATATACAAAGGGTGACATCTTCCGCTACCTGGAAGTACCCCAATAAAAGAATATTACATACAAATTTTTACATGAATGAAAATGAAAAACACTCATTTTACATAAAAAAAACCCCGGCTATTCAAACACGACGATCCAATATAACATATCCAGCAACACATAGCATCACATGTCATCAACGTAAGTAAATATGTTCATCCCAATTGTCGTTGACATATAGCAATGAAACCGGCGATATCACATATTACACTTACGGTTACATAAAAGAAAGTGTAAAACTACAACAGTTGGAATCCGCAACCTGCATAGACATCGCATGCCTAATCAAATGAATTCTTTAGACATCGCATGCCTAACAATTATAAACCCCGTATTTTAGTCTCAAAATCGAAAACACTTTTCAATACCAAGTTGGGCAATTCAACAAGATTCCCGACATCCTGATCGAATGCTCGTCGCAAACTTCAGTAGACGGCCGCACCCCCGATACCGTCGACGAAGTGCACCAAGGCGGAATACCGCTGCCGCGAGCACCCGAACGGATGCTTTCGGCGACGGGGTTCTCCTACAGTCACTTGGTCGGGGCTATGGAGTGAGGCTGTCTATTAAGTTTACCCGGCGAGTATCCGCGTACGCTACGTGATTGCGACGGACTTTTGATCACATCAAAATTCCGTAGCAACCGATCAAGTGAGACTAAACTGCTATGTTTAGAACATTCATTCAGTTATCTCATAACTTATTGTGAATTCCAATTATTGTATCCCATTCGAGATAAATAGAAAATGTTAAACTTTTCGATCGAACAGTCAAACACCCAAGTTTTCCCGATACAGATCAACACATGAAACAAGTCTAAAAACATTCAGTTCGTGCCTCAGTACCAACGGTCCAGCCGTAGAAGGGTCAAGCCAACGCCTCACATGTGGCTCGCCGTACTGCCCCAAACCCGAAGGTTCAAAGGGCAGTTCAAGACGGTCACATAATCGAGTTAAGGTTTGTTGTCTTCTAGAGCGTCCATCGAGTTACTTGCACTACTTAGAACGTCTTTAAACCACGGAAAAATCCAACACTTGGAAATTTCCCGACAGGGGAAAAATTGGGTATTTATATCCGGTCGAACTTTTTAACATATTCAAAAATTATCCGGAAAGCCAAATAGACAAAGTTAAATAATCCGATTGATTCATCGAATCCCCAAAACAACCCCAGAAAATTCAACTCTTGAATAAATATTAAAAATTCCCAGAAAACACAACACCTGAAAACATGAATTACTGTGCAAAAATTAAACAGTGATAACATATATTGGCCGCGGAACCGCCGCAGAAGCCAAGCTTCTGCTGCGGTTCCGCCGCACTGCCGCGGTTCCGCCGCACTGCCGCGGTTCCGCCGCACTGTAGCAGCTTCACTCAAAAAATTTTGCATCGTAATTCATAGTTTTTCCTGCTGAATTTTTTAAGAATTTTTAATATGGAAAAAACCCAGTTTTTAGAAAATGTCCAGAGAGCACTTTGATGTTAGGGTTTCGGGTCGATCGGGTTTCAAACTTCGTCTACGCGTCACCTAAGGCTCTAGCTAGGCTCTGATACCACTGTAGGGTTCCTAGGCACTCTCAAGAGGTCTCACAAGGTATCAACCATGCCAATTTCAAATTTTACGGTGCCGAGAAACCCTAGACAACGGATCGTTAACTAGATATTTAGGCGAAAGATACAACTAGTAAACTACTTTACTAAGAGAACGGAAATACAACCTTTGTAGATCCGGTCCTCCACCTCCATAGCTCCGCAATGAAGTCTCCTCGCTGTCTAAATGGAATCCCGGGCTCTAGCGTCGGCTTCATCGGAGAAATGGGCGGGCAAGGTCATCGGCTTCGTGCCGAAGATGATCTACGTCGAAGCATCACAAGATCAAGCTCCCACTTCACCAAGTCATGAAACTTGTGAAGAAAAAACACTCTACTACTTGGCAAGAGCTAGAGGATGAAGAAATAGGAAGTGGGTAGACTTTAGAATTGGATTTCTCACTCTTTTTCATCAATCACCATTGATGGTCCAAGGTTTCTTCATGTTGAAGTTGAAGAAGAAGAAGAAAATGTTATGATAAGTATTAAGTAAAATGAAAAATAATAATAATACTTATCATCTACCAACCATGGTCAAGTGTAGAGACTAAACTAAGGTTAGTGGGAATGGTTAGGGTTAAGCATGAGACAAAAATCGTCACTTAGTCAAAGCTTCATGAAGCTTCATAATACAAACGAAGTTAGCAACCATTTTTCTCTTTATGCTTTTCATTTTCCATAAAGAATAAATCAATAAATAAATGAATAAGAGAATGAAAGGAAAACCCTAACCATTACACAACCATGGTTTAATCTTTACACATGCTCAAGATAGCATGTATCATCAAACATGATACAAACTTGTGTACAAAAGTATATCACATATACAATGTGCACAAACCAAGTGAGAAAATCCATTTAAAGTGAACCGATATTAGTTAATGCAAAGTAATATATCAAATATATAATTATACATTAAATCATTAAATCAACACTTGATTTGATGATCCGGTCATATCGCATATAACCGACTAATATTAACAGTAACAACTTATCGAATCAACACTTGATCCGATAACCCGGCTATATCGCATATAACCGATCAATGTCACAAATCGCGAGAATCGAATACAGTATCACATACTGGTATCATTCTCGGTCCCGCACATATCTCATATGCGCTCCTATTTCGTTTCGCTTGAGCCAGGAAACCTCTGTGTAGGACTCTAAAGACTCGTCAATACGCCGGCAGCAGATGATGATCATATCAATCACCCACAAGCCGCAAGCAGTCTGCTAAACGCAACGGCCACCCGGGTATTGAGCGATGAGAAGATCGACGAGCAAGCCCGCTCACACTCCTGTGAATCCAACCAGTAATACTTACCGCACAGTCCGGTCTGATCGTCTGATATGTCGCATATCTCGCCTAGGGGTGGTAAACGTCAGACCCCAATAGTTCGATAAGTCGTGTCGATATGAGGTCTATAACAATTCGAGAAACTGCTGGTAACACTTACCAGTAAATCTCAGCAACCCTGGCCAGGGATTTCCTGTTATATCCAATCGAACACTGCGCAACATCAACTCCCTATACCGGGAGAGACGAATCCCCTCCTATCGCTCATTGCCTCCATGTGATTCGGGACTGTACCCAAAAACCACCATTTTGCACGCCCTCTTGGACGTGGTAAGGTGGAAATCAAAGCACAGTGGGAACCACACAAGACTCTATGACGATCTCGGGTCAACAGACTACTCTGTACCAGTGTCACCAGAGAACTGCCATCTGACGTAAGGTATAATACCATCTGGGAGTTCTCGGCGAGTCCGTCCAGTGTACCCAGTCTCTACTGAGCACCCGTATATCATCTCCGATGTCAAACACCAATGGATATGGGATCATCCATCGCCCATCTGTATGGGTCGAGAAGGTATACGCTAGTCTACTCTGGTATATCGATGCCCCGTCTCGATACACCCACGACTAGGGACCTTGAAGGATGTACTTATGGACTACCATGTCCCCACTAGTATGATCTGCATCATAGTCTAGGTAGTCAAGTACACATCCTAAGGGCTTTACCAACATGTAACAGAGAGAAAATTAGTATACACGTTAAGGTAAAGATCAACCAGATAGCATACTATCATGTCGAGCAAGAAAGTCCTCCCTATATATGTCCAAGCATCCACTACAATATACATCCTATGTATAGTAATGGCCTCTAGGGCATACATATAACTAAAATCGCTTGCCCTGGCCAGGGACTACTCGTGTAATGGCTCTCCAAGACACAGCGCGATGTCAACCCCCAATACCGGGAGAGACGAATCCTGTCTAACCGTCACTGCCTCCAAGTGCTTCGGGACTGCACCCAAAAACTACCTGTTTGCACGACTCCTTTGAGCCGCGGTAGGGTAGTAATCAAAGTGCAGTGGGAACACACTCGAGGCGAAGTGACAGTGTCAAGTGAGCGGACTAAGCTGTACTCATGTCACCTGGGAACTGATAACTGACGATAGGTATAATACCAACCGGTCAGTTCCCGACGAGTCCTGTCCAGTGTACTCGTAACCTAACAAGCACCCGCATACTATCTCAAGCACGACGTACTGACGGCTGTGGGACAGACCATCTCCCGAGCTGGGATAAGAAGTGCATACGCTAGTCTACTCCGGAGTATCGATGCCCTGTTTCGATAGTCCTGCGACTAGGGACCTGCATAAGGATGTGCTTATAGATTACCCAGCCCCCACGAGTGTGACTGCCATCACAACGCTGGTAATCAAGCAAAGATCCTAAGGGCTCTACTAATATGTATAAGCGATATGCTAAAAGAAACACATGCACATATTAAAGTAGAAACAAACCAAGTAGCATACTACCATTTTGAGCAAGATTGTCAATACAAGGTGAATATCCCAAGCTTCCATTAAGTAATATACATACTAGTATGATACCGTAATGGCCTCTAGGGCATATACACTAACAATCTCCCACTTGCACTAAGGCCATGTACTGGCGTATCGAAGACCTATCATCTCGATCAGCCGTTCGAACTGAGTCTGGGGTAAGGCCTTCGTGAGTGGATCAGCAGTGTTGTCTTCAGTATTTACTCTCTTCACCTCGATCTCCCGGCGATCAATGATCTCCCTGATCAGGTGGTACCGCCTTAAAATATGCCTGGACTTCTGATGGGACCTGGGTTCCTTCGCTAAAGCTATAGCTTCGTTGTTGTCACAATACAGCGGTATTGGATCAACACTGGTAGGAACCACCTGAAGTTCCGTGAGGAACTTCTTGATCCAGACAGCTTCCTTTGCGGCATCGCAAGCAGCTATGTACTCCGCTTCCATAGTTGAGTCAGCAACGGTTTCCTGCTTGGAACTCTTCCAGCAAACCGCCCCTCCATTGAGGGTAAAGACATAACCCGACATGGACTTGGAGTCATCCTTGTCACTCTGGAAGCTGGAGTCAGCAAAGGCCTCAATCTGGAGGTCTTTTCCGCCATACACTAAGAACATCTCCTTAGTCCTTCTCAGGTACTTGAGAATGTTCTTTACTGCTATCCAGTGTTTCTCCCCTGGGTTCGACTGATACCGGCTTACAACGCTCAATGCGTATGCTACATCTGGTCTGGTACACAACATCGCATACATAATAGAGCCTACCGCAGATGCGTAGGGTATTGATGACATGCGAGCCCTTTCCAAATCAGTCTTGGGAGACATCTCTTTGGAGAGGGTGATTCCGTGACAAGCCGGTAGATTACCGCGCTTGGAATCTTCCATGCTGAATCGTTTCAGTATGGTGTCGATGTACCTTGACTGTTAAAGTCCCAACATCCTCTTAGATCTATCACGATAGATCTGGATCCCCAGAATGTAGTTGGCATCGCCCAGGTCCTTCATAGAGAACTTCTGCGACAAGAATCTTTTGACTGACTGTAGCATAGGAATATCATTTCCTATTAGGAGAATGTCATCGACGTACAAGACGAGGAATATGACATTTCTCCCTACAATCTTACTGTAAATGCATGGTTCATCTGGGTTTTTGACAAAGTCGAATTCTTTGACAGTATCATCAAAGCAGATGTTCCAACTCCGTGATGCCTGCTTGAGTCCATAGATGGACTTGAGCAACTTGCACACTTTACCGCTGCTGATCCATATAGACGCACTCTTCCAAATTTCCATTTAGAAAAGCCGTCTTTACGTCCATCTGCCAGATCTCATAATCGTGGAAGGCAGCAATGGCAAGAAGGATCCGAATGGATTTAAGCATGGCTACCGGAGAAAAGGTCTCGTCATAGTCCAAACCAGGTCTTTAACGAAAACCCTTTGCAACGAGCCTAGCTTTATAGGTTTCAACCTGCCCATCTACATCAATCTTCTTTCTGAAGATCCATTTGCAGCCTACGGGTTTTACCCCTTCTGGATCAAAGTCCAAAGTCCAAACTTTGTTGGTGTACATGGACTCCATCTCGGTCCGCATTGCATCCAGCCATTTTACCGAGTCACCGCTCTGAATGGCTTGCTGGAAGCTAGTAGGCTCACCATAATCCATGGTGCAATCCTCTCTATCCCCGTCTATGAGAAAACCGTAGTATCTCTCGGGCGGATGAGACTGCCTACTACTCTTGCGGAGTGGCTCAGGAATGTCCGGTTCTCCTGAAACTCTGGTTCATCCAAGCTTTCAGTAACAGCTTGTGGTTCTGGAATTTCTTCCAGTTCTATTGCGCCCCCACTTATCTGATTTTCCAAAAATTCACTTTCCAAGAAGTGGGCATGCGGAGAAACAAAAACTTTTTGTTCTTCTGCGGAATAGAAAAGATACCCCCTGGAGTTCTTTGGGTATCCCACAAACTTACACAGTACTGAGCGTGCCTCGAGCTTGTCCGCATGCTGCTTTTTTACAAAAGCTGGACATCCCCATACCTTAAGATACTTAAGACAGGGTTTCTTCCCACTCCACATCTGATATGGGGTGGTAGGCACAGTCTTGGTTGGAGCCTTGTTCAAGAGATATGCAGCTGCTTCTAGTGCATAACCCCAGAAAGATCGCGGTAACTCAGCCTTACTCATCATGGAACGAACCATATCCAATAGGTTCCGATTCCGCCTTTCCGATACACCGTTGTGTTGTGGTGTGTATGGAAGAGTAAGTTGAGTGAGAATTCCATTTTCTTTTAAGTAGTCCAGAAACTCGGCACTCAAGTATTCTCCACCTCGATCCGATCTTAGAATCTTGATACTTTTGCCGGTTTGTTTTTCAACTTCATTCTTGTATTCCCGAAATTTCCTAAAGGCCTCGGATTTGTGCTTCATTAAGAAAACATGTCCATACCTAGAGAAATCATCTGTGAAAGTAATGAAGTATGAATAACCACTTCGCGCATGTGTAGACATTGGACCGCACACATCACTGTGTATGAGTCCCAAGAGCTCGCTCGCTCTTACTCCATGTCCAGTGAACGGAGTCTTTGTCATCTTTCCCATGAGACAAGATTCACAAGTGGCATAAGACTGATAATCGAACGGATTCAAGTACCCTTCTTTATGTAACTTAGTTAATCGTGTCTCATTAATGTGACCCAGTCTACAATGCCATAAGAAAGCCTTATTTAATTCCGGAGACTTTCTTTTAAGTGTGTTCTGGACACTGAATATCTGAGCTTGATTCAATACGTATATACCGTTATTTAATGTACCTGACCCAATCAGAACTTGATTTAGGCGGATGTTTACTACATCGCTTACAAAAGTAAAATCATATCCTTCCCTAGAAAGTAAGGATACGGATATGATATTACAAGTCACACCTGGTACATACAAACAGTTACGCAGAATCAATATCTGCCCAGTTGTCAGTCCAAGGTGATATTCCCCTACGGATACAGCATCCATGCTCATTCCGTTAGCAACCCTGAAAGTCATATCACCTTTCCCGATAACCCTACAGTTTCTCAGAGCCTGTAACGAATTACAGATATGAGATCCTGATCCGGTATCCAGTACCCAGGAAGTAGGGTTAACTGACATACAGTTCTCAATTACTAACACACTCGAAGCCGAAGCCATAATATGCTTCGAATTCTAGCTACTGGCTTTGCAAGCCCTGCAATCTTTTTGCCAATGTTCATTCCCGTTACAATAGGAACGTCCCTCTTTTACTACATCCAGTCCTGAAACTTTTGCCCTTGCTTTTCCTTCTTCTTCCCTGGTTTCCTTCAGGGTATAAGCAGAGGGCAGGGACTGTAGAATCAAGTCAGTACTTGACTTGTTCTTCAACGTGGTCTTCAGGTCCGTGAGCTCATAAGAGCTGGTCTCTGCAAGGACGTTGCCCCCTACAGATGACCCGACAGCCAACATCGCTTGAAGCAATTCGTTCGAGGTCTCATATCTTGCGATACGAGATTGCTCTCCATATAAATCTTTGTTATGGAGGAAGATAGAAACTGAGTCCATCTTCTCGTGCTGCCCCTGGTAAGCACCATCAACTGAGGCTAACACGAGGCACTTGGCTTTCGCACAATCCTTTTCCGATGTCCTGTGGATGTAAATATCCGTGACAGGGGAAACTGGCCCTGAGACGGCAGAGGTTTGATTAGTTAAAAGGTGTCCCAGTTTGTCATGGGCAATGGACATCTGGACAGACCTTTGCCAGTCATAACAGTCAGATTCAGTCATTTTATTATCTAGATGTAACCTAGGTGCGGTCACTTGGTCGCTGCAATTAAGAGAGAAAGAAGAAAACACTCAGCATGATGCTCTTGCAAGTTTAGAGTGGTTTTTAATTTGTCTAAACAGGATGGCTCCCACTGTCTCTCGAATCCCTCCTCAAACCAAAAAGGAAGAATTAGTCAGGATCAATCTCACCGTGCAATTCTTGCTTAACCGTTCAACCAGGCTAGTGTCGGTACTTCGAGGGAGGTTTTCCAACACTTTCGTGAAGTTCCTTAATTAAATAACCTCTTTTCCCTGGGGGCGTAGCCCCTCTAACACCTTTCTAGACACCTACTTGGTTTATAGCATTGATCGTTAAGTGAGAAATTTCCCGAGGAGTAGCATATACTCACAGTAGGATCGGGATCCAAATATCATCGCGCGACGAAACTGAAGGAATCCTACCAGAATCATCACACTCCAAATGGTATGCAGCGCTAGCAAGTTTCAGTACTTGTGAAACTCCCGATGTGGATTTTTGCCCCATGCTCTTATGACCTTGACGAAGGTCAACAAATCATAAGTCACATGTCAAGTTCTACCCGTCATTGTCCAGGTTAATTTGAACCCACCCGTATATACCCTTGACGAAGGTCAACAAGGTAATACGACTGTCCCAAACCAACGCATCTATCTATGCTACATATGAACACCCAACAGCTACCAATCACTATGCCTTGACGAAGGTCAACAAACATAGCTTGAATACTATTGAATATTCATACGAAACGACGGAGGGCTACGAATGGTTTTGGCGAAACCGTGAACGTAGTGAACTTGATATAATCGATGGAACGAGATAGCTTTTAAAAGGAGTGGCTCAAGCTCCGCATTTAAAAGTTGGTTTTGAAAAGAAACCGAGTGGTTTTTGAAAGTGTTCCAACGACTTTTACTTGGTTTATTTTTCTTGCATTAGTTCTTTTAATGCGTGATGTTCTTGCATTAGTTCTTTTAATGCGTCCCATCATTTAATCCTACGAGCTTGAATACTATTGAATATCATATATAGATATATTGCAATGATAGCCATTTCAGATCACAGATGAACACATTGGATATACTAGGAACCCGCAATTCGTACGAGCCTGTAATGAAAAGCAGATTACACGGTCGCGGTGAATAGCCAAAACCCCACCCAAGACCCCTACGGGTGCGGTAAACTACCCGCCAAGTACTCCGAAGCGAAGCAACCTCCCTCAACTCCGTGAGTAGGCCACTCGGTACTTCGGCATACCCGGTAGTTTGTGCACCCCCTCCATGGGTCTATCCTAGGAGCAAAAACAGTAAAAAGAAATTATACAATGACGGCTACAACCCCGACCCGGTTGTGGGGCCATACAAATAATTATTACATCAATTTACAAATTTACATGAATTGAAAGAAAAGAAAACTCTCGTCTCACAACCCCCGGCTATTCACCCGCGATAATCCAATGAATTCATATACACAAACCAATAACATTACAGATAAAAACCCGTCAGCTTAAGTCTTTAGAAACTCGATCGAAATACGGTTTTTAAAGCCCCAAAAACAAAATTTTCTTTCTGGAAAACCTGAGCTGAAAAAACATATACCAAAATTCCCAAAATACCCCACTGAACAAACTGCAACCAAAATTTCCCACGACTGAGTCAACTCGGCCGCGGAACCGCGGCGGGAGCACGCTCCCGCCGCGTTTTCGCGACGCTTTGATCGGATCAGTGGATGAAATTTTCTCAGTTTGCTATAAAAACCCTGAGCCGAATTTTAAAGTATGATTTATCATTTTTAGAACAGAGTAAAAATTCGACAGCAAGCATGAATTCCGGGTTCATTTCGGGACTTTTTCTCCGATCGAATTTCTAGCTACTATGCTAACATGTTAGATAGAGTTTAACCTGGCTCTGATACCACTGTAAGTCCATGCTACCTCTCCCGGTACTTACGAGCTTGCGGAATTTGATGAAAAACAATTTTCTAGAGGCGGTAACATGGACTCAAAACGGATCTTTGTTAAACTATCTACCTAACAACCTAACTACGAGTTGTTAACTACTCGGTTAGGGGGTTATACCTTTCTTTCTTGAACTCCTTCGTCTTCATCTCTTGATGGTGTACGGATCGGCTTCACCCCGTCGTCTCTGTGCGCCGAAGAACGATCCACCCGAAAGCTTCTACCTTTGGCTTCTTCTTCGAACTTTGAAGAAACTAGTTCACTTGTTTGCCAAACCTTGTGAACTAGAGTGAGAAGAGAAGAGTGTGATGGGATTTTCTCTATGGTTCTTGCTTCTCAACACATGAGACAAGTGAACCATAAACAAGAGAGAGAGCAAGAGGAAGAGGGTGAGAGCAAGAGAATGAGAGAGCTCAAAACCAAGAGAGAGAAAGGCAAAGAAAGAATGAGCCTCTCCATTGTCATACACCCTCTCATAATCCAAAAGCATCATGAGCCATAATTTTAATCAAGTATTATTATGTGATGGTTCATATCATTTCAAAGGCAATATCATTTCCATGCACTCATTTTGCAAACCACAACAAGTAAACAAAAGTCTTTACATGAAAATGACAACCATTGTGATGATGATGGTCAACTAGTCCAACCTAGTCAACCGGTCAACAAAGTCAACAAGTCAACAAAGTCAACCCCTCAACAACCATGTCACTATAATACTTAATTAATATTATTGCTAATTATATATCATATTCTCATTAGGGTTGAGCAAAAAGTCAATAGTCAACAGTCAACGGTCAACAAGCCTAATGAGAATCCTCTGCCTCTGTCTCTCCGTCAACTGTGCATACACACCCGCATCCGCGTTCCGAGGAATACGAATACATACTGGATAAAACCAATCCCAAAACGTACACTAGGATCTGGCTTAAACCAAAGCCCGCTAGTGTTAACTGTCCGGACACTGTACGTGCACAAGTGTACGGATGTGACCGGACCCTGTCGGAAAACCATGCGACCTGTCGCAAAACCATGCAACCTCTACTCTTTTGCCTAAAGGCGAATAGCTTTCTGTGTGGGATTCTAAAGACTCGACACTACGCTGGCAGTGGGTTTAACTACAGACCGCAAGCGGCACTAGCTGTGCGTAACGGTCCCCAGGTAGATGCCGACAAGAAGACTGACGAGGTGAAACCCATCTGATCTCCTACTGAGCCTGAATGTGACAATCTCCGTACAGTCCGGTCTATTCGTCTGATACATCGTATGGCGGGCCTAGGGGGGCGGTAAACGTTAGTCCCCTAATAGCGGTACAAGTCGTGTCGGAGTGAAGCCCAATACACCCTGAGATAACACTGGAAGCCTACCAGTATATCTCGCTTGCCCTGGCCAGGGACTACTCGTGTAATGGCTCTCCTAGACACAGCGCGATGTCAACCCCCAATACCAGGAGAGACGAATCCTGTCTAACCGTCACTGCCTCCAAGTGCTTCGGGACTGCACCCAAAAACTACCTGTTTGCACGACTCCTTTGAGCCATGATAGGGTAGTAATCAAAGTGCAGTAGGAACACACTCTAGGCGAAGTGACAGTGTCAAGTCAGCGGACTAAGCTGTACTCACGTCACCTGGGAACTGATAACTGACGATAGGTATAATACCAACCGGTCAGTTCCCGACGAATCCTGTCCAGTGTACTCGTAACCTAACGAGCACTCGCATACTATCTCAAGCACGACGTACTGACGGCTGTGGGACAGACCGTCTCCCGAGCTGGGATAAGAAGCGCATACGCTAGTCTACTCCGGAGTATCGATGCCCTGTCTCGATATTCCTGCGACTAGGGACCTGCATAAGGATGTGCTTATAGATTACCCAGCCCCCACGAGTGTGACTGCCATCACAACGCTGGTAATCAAGCAAAGATCCTAAGGGCTCTACTAATATGTATAAGCGATATGCTAAAAGAAACACATGCACATATTAAAATAGAAACAAACCAAGTAGCATACTGCCATTTTGAGCAAGATTGTCAATACAAGGTGAATATCCCAAGCTTCCATTAAGTAATATACATACTAGTATGATACAGTAATGGCCTCTAGGGCATATACACTAACACAGTATACCTGGAGGTGTGGCAAAATACACACGGAAGGAGGCATCCGAAGGGGTCTCCGATCTGGGTGCAAGACCGGCCCTCTGAAGCTCCCTACGCAGCTCTCCGGGTGGCAGAACCGCTTTGCCTCTGCCTCTGCCTCTGCCGCGGCTGGAGCTCCTGCCGCCCCTCGCTGCTCCCGACATCGTCATCAAATCTAGATAAATGCTTCATGGACGTATTAGACAATCATTAAAAGTATTGACTATATATGTATAGATCGTAAAATGTGAAGTAATAATATAACATTACTGATAACCTTTTTCTTTTCGCGGGTGCATTATACATATCTACTTGGATTTCATCGTCGATATCATTTCTAACCCACGTAACTTCATGATCGGCCGAAGACAACCCGTCCTTCGAAACAGACGGTCGGAGCACTCTAAGCCTTCTCTCTTCTTCATCCTCATCGCTGTCCTCGAATTCTGGGACATCGTAGACATCTCTGGGTTTCCATCGGCATACAACACTCCTTCCCAGATGCTTCAAACACTGTGAGTAGTATATTTGGAACGCTTGGTTCGGAAAGATAAACGGATCTTCCTGACCTAAAAATCGAAGTGTGTTCACACTGGTCAATCCATATTCATCTTTCCAAGTCCCAAGATTACTTCTCCACTTATCCGTATCGGTTCGCGTATCGTACCAAGTATACTGGAATATATAAAAGGGTTCTGATCGTCCGGGATAGTGGATGCCGAGTATCTAATTTAAGTACCCATAATAAATCACACCGTCCGATCCTACCGTCGCAAACCCATTATTCTGAGTGGTTCTAGATGTTTCTATGTTCTTAACTTCGAATTTGTATCCAAGGACACCAAATCCTTTGTACTCCATACTAGGAAATTGAGCTAAACATCTTGAATCACTCTTAAATGATGCAGACAAGTTCGGATCGTGGATCTAACAAAACAAATTTTACGAAAAATACTTAACGATACAAGTTTAGATTAAAATTGATAGCAATAAAATGTTATTCGAATAACTTACATGATCTGTGACCCAATCACAAAAATTATCCTGATGATATTTTTCCAATCGTTCTTCGTTCCAATCAGGATGTCCCTCACGTACCTCGTTAAAATGAATGCTGTTTTCGACAAATAATGGTGACTTTAATATTATATCATTTCATACACACACAAACACAGATATAACAATTAATCCAAAAAAACTTACTCTCTAATTTGTTTAAGACATGCGCAATTAAGCAAGATAAATCGGTATATCTTGTTGATAAATATAGTGTCTACCCTCTTATACTCGGCTTTGCCATATGGCCCGTCTTGAATTCTTCGAGGCCGGTTAAGTCTTGTCTCAATGTTCTCGTCCAGATAGCGGGAACAAAATGTGGTTGCTTCATCAAGAAGATAACCTTGCATGATAGAACCCTCTGGTCGATTTTTATTGCGTATATACTTTTTAAGAGTGTAGAGGTACCTAATGAAAATATGTTAAATTAATAAATACGGGCATACAGGACAACAATAAATTTATAAATTGCGCGAAACGAAAAATTACACGTACCTCTCGATGGGATACATCCATCAATATCATACCGGTCCGGCTAACTTAGCCTCAGTTGCAAGATGAACCGTCAAGTGTATTATGATATCGAAGAATGACGGTGGAAAAATACGCTCAAACTTGCAAAGTTTCAATGCAATAGAATTTTCTAGTTTATCCAGCGTCACAACCTCCAGTGTTTTAGCACACAACTCTCTGAAAAAACAACATAGATCGTTGATTACTAGACCAACCGATTCGGGGAGAGAAGTCCTGAGGGCTAATGGAAGAAGGTGCTCCAAGATAACATGGTGATCATGACTTTTCAGCCCATCGATCTTGCCTTTCATAATTTTTATTTTCTTACTGAATGATCCTGAGAAACCTGTGGGAACTTTCAAATCATGCAACACCTGCAGGAATCTTTTCTTCTCCGGTTGTGACATATGATAAGCGGCATTGGGAAGTACAAACTTGCCCGGTTTACCCGCTACCGGTGTAGGGTGCAATTCATTTCTTATTCCCCACTCCTGTAGATCCATCCGAGCATTCAGATTGTCTTTCGATTTCTCGTCTTTACAAAAAAGCAAGTTAAGTATGTGCTCTGATACTCCCTTCTTTATATGCATGACGTCCAGATAATAACGGACTAAATTTGTTGATCAGTATGGAAGCTCGAAGAAAATGCTTAAGTTGTTCCAAAATGGTGGTTTGACCTGTTTCGTCGGATCCATCCCGAAGGTCACATTATTGTAACCATCCCATTGAGCAGTCACGTTCTCTCCAGACAATGGGGATGGAGGTCCAAGAAACTCTTGATGACCATCAAAGTGAACCGTGTCTAACTTATAGGGTTGGTCTAAAGGCAGGAAACGTCGATGGCCGCAATAACAAACCTTCCTGCTAAAATTCAAGAATTTTGATGTTGTGTGTTCATGGCAATGAGGACATGCTTTGTGACTATGTACGGACCAACCTGATAGCATTCCATACGCAGGAAAGTCATTAATTGTCCATATTAAAGCCGCACGCAGTATGAAGGTTGTATTTGTGTTTGCATCATATGTCTCTACACCATCAATGAACAAAGATTTCAACTCCTTGATCAGAGGTCAGAGATAGACGTCGTTATTGTTCCCCGGTGAGTTTGGTCCGTCGATAAGAAGAGGCATCATAAAGTATGATTGGTCCATAGCCAACCAAGGCGACAGATTATAAATTATCATTACAACGGGCTATGTGCTGTGACTTCCAGCCATATAGTTGAATGGGCAGAAGCCATCAGTAGCCAGTCCGAGCCGGACATTGCGAGGATCACTACTGAATATTGCGTGTCTCCTATCGAAATCCTTCCATGCCGGTGAATCTCTTAGATGGCTCATTTTTCCATCTTCACTTGGAGGAGCACGGTGATGCCAAATCATTGCCTCGGCTGTTTTCTTGCACCTGAATAGCCTCTGTAGCCTCTGTGTTATGGGAAAGTATCGTGCTATCTTGACAGGTATATCAGGCTTCTTATCAGAATCTTTTGGCTTATATCTGGCCTCTCCGCATGTTGGACACTCTTTCAAATCTGAATTCTCTTTCCGGTACAACACGCAGTTTTTAGGACATGCTTGAATTTTCTCACACTTTAGATCCAAATCAGACATCATCTTCTGGGCTCCGTACCAGCTGTCAGGCACGTTATTTCCCGGGGGCATAGAATCTTTCAAGAACGAAAGAAGTATTGTGAATGACTTGTTGCTCCATCCATTTAGGCACTTAATGTGGAAAAGTTGGACGAACCATGAGAGGGTGGAATACTTCGCATTCTCATAAATTGGTTTTTTAGCATCATTCATGAACTTTTCATATTTATCCGCACGCGGTCCTTGACCGGAAGGAATGTCATCTTCTGTACAAATAGATTCACCTAGGGCAGCCTCTACTATATCCTCCATTTCTTCTGATGGAAATAAATTACCGTCTTCTCCTTCTGCCGCATTACCGAATTCTTCTTCTTCTCCTGCCGCATTATCGTGTTCTCCTTCTTCTTCTGCCGCATTACTGCATTCTTCTCCTTCCCCGTGATATTTCCAAGTTGTATAAAGTCTAGTAAACCCATATTTTACAATATGAAGCTCTGCCAATTCAACCTTCTGCCAGTACTTATTGCCACATCTATCGCACGGACAGAGAATCTTCTATATTATGATCTTATTATGTGCGCGTGCAAATTCAATGAAAACAGCAACTCCTGCGACAAACTTAGGTTGCATACATTGTTGCCAATCCACATACATCCAGTCCTTAACTCTGACGTACTCATGGGCCATGTTAGACTGTATAACATATAAATTGTAGGTTATAGTGACTATATTGAGAAATATAAAAATAGGATAGTTACTGACAAAGGAGAAAATCCGTGTATATGCTTTGTGTGTGCATTTGTCATTGAAAAGAATAAATTATCGAACGTATGTTAACCGATAGACGGGGACTAAGTGGCGCTTTTAGTTTCATATATGAGTATCGATGAGAATATGAAGGTTTCATATTATCATCGAGTATCATATATTGGTTTTAACTTGAACATCTAGAATCACTCTCTAATTATGCGTTTGTTGTGTATTCTTGTTGTATATGTGCGTTCCGGTTGTCGGGGGTAAGGATTCTATCCCATTAAAAATGTATAGAGCGAACACCCATCACTTGTGCTTTCAACCGTTTCGAGTAAATTTCGGCTGCACCTCCCCGCTGTTCTCCGAGTACACTGTAATAGAATAGATAATCATTTCAAAGCTGTGAAACAACGTTGAAATGAACATCTAATCTATTTTTGTACACGGAGAACCAGCGGAAAGGTACCGACGAAATATCTCGAAACGGATGAAAACACAAGTGAATGAAGGTGTTTGCTTTATACATTCCTAACTTGTCCACACGGGACAAATCTATCGGTTACCATACGATTGAATTTTCTCATCGCATAGACTATATGACGGTTGTTAGTATCGAGCTATACCATCCGATATTTAACAAACTTCGTATAGTTCTATGTCACGACGAATATCGCACGTATGTTAACCGATAGACGGAGACTAAATGGCGCTTTTAGTTTCATATATGAGTATCGATGAGAATATGAAGGTTTCATATTATCATCGAGTATCATATATTGGTTTTAACTTGAACATCTAGAATCACTCTCTAATTATGCGTTTGTTGTGTATTCTTGTTGTATGTGTGTATTTTGGCTGTCGGGGGTAAGGCTTCTATCCCATTAAGAATGTATAGAGCGAACACCCATCACTTGTGCTTTCAACCGTTTCGAGTAAATTTCGGCAGCACCTCCCCGCTGTTCTCCGAGTACACTGTAATAGAATAGATAATCATTTCAAAGCTGTGAAACAACGTTGAAATGAACATCTAATCTATCTTTATACACGGAGAACCAGCGGAAAGGTACCGACGAAATATTTCAAAACGGATGAAAACACAAGTGAATGAAGGTATTTGCTTTATACATTCCTAACTTGTCCACACGGGACAAATCTATCGGTTACCATACAATTGAATTTTCTCGTCGCATAGACTATACGACGGTTGTTAGTATCGAGCTATACCGTCCGATATTTAACAACCTTCGTATAGTTCTATATCACGATGAACATCGCACGTATGTTAACCGATAGAAGGGGACTAAGTGGCACTTTTAGTTTCATATATGAGTATCGATGAGAATATGAAGGTTTCATATTATCATCGAGTATCATATATTGGTTTTAACTTAAACATCTCGAATCACTCTCTAATTATGCGTTTGTTGTGTATTCTTGTTGTATGTGTGTGTTCCGGCTGTCGGGGGTAAGGCTTCTATCCCATTAAAAATGTATAGAGCGAACACCCATCACTTGTGCTTTCAACCGTTTCGAGTAAATTTCGGCAGCACCTCCCCGCTGTTCTTCGAGTACACTGTAATAGAATAGATAATCATTTCAAAGCTGTGAAACAATGTTGAAATGAACTTCTAATCTATCTTTGTACACGGAGAACCAGCGGAAAGGTACCGACGAAATATCTCGAAATGGATGAAAACACAAGTGAATGAAGGTGTTTGCTTTATACATTCCTAACTTGTCCACACGGGACAAATCTATCGGTTACCATACGATTGAATTTTCTCGTCGCATAGACTATACGACGGTTGTTAGTATCGAGCTATACCGTCCGATATTTAACAACCTTCGTATAGTTCTATGTCACGACGAACATCGCACGTATGTTAACCGATAGACGGGGACTAAGTGGCGCTTTTAGTTTCATATATGAGTATTGATGAGAATATGAAGGTTTTATATTATCATCGAGTATCATATATTGGTTTTAACTTGAACATCTCGAATCACTCTCTAATTATGCGTTTGTTGTGCATTCTTGTTGTATGTGTGTGTTCCGGCTGTCAGAAGTAAGATTAGTGAGGCCAAGTACATATTTGAAGGTAAAACTATACAAAAAACGGAGCTTCTAGTTCTCGGCACCCTCAAATAGAGGATGCAAGTAGTGACCCCCTTCTCTTTTATAGACTACTTCCTTAACAAATTCGACAACCACAATTCTAAGATAATGTCGTTGGTTTCTCGCGTCATAGAGCTTATCTTGATCTCAATTAAAGGTTTGTTTTCATGATATATCTATCAAATTTACAGAAAAAGAAACAAGAAATGAAGTCAAGGTTAATTGCTCATAACACCCTTTACTTATTGACTGGCTTATCAGCATCTGACACTCTTGTAGAGTTAGTCTTGGTTCGGGCCATACCGGCATCTTATAACCGTTAAGTAGACTAATTTCAAAGATTTCACACCAAATTAACCAATGTGCGGTTATAACCATTGAATGATTTATATATGTTGCTCCTTGTAAAATATGTCATTAATGATCTCCTGTATCAAAACATTTTACTTTCTTTGGTCCTTGGAAACTGGAATCCTCATAGATGAATTAAGCTTTGCTATCAATAATGTCAAGAAGTGGTTTCTAACCCCAACCCCAACCCCAATCCTAACCCTAACCTTACCACCAACTCCATCCCCAACGCCAGCCGAACCCCAACCTTAACCCTAACCCCAAGCCCAACCCCAACCGCAACCCCCTGCCGAACCCCAACCCCAACCGCAACCGCAGCCCCCCAGCCCCAGCCCTAACCCTAACGCTAACCCCAACCGATACCTCATCGGTACCCAAACCATGAACCATAGCCCTAAAACAATCAAAAATTTGTTTAATTGAAGATTTCCTAACCTGTGCAGAGGCGACGATCGATTGGAGGCGACGACGAAAAGAGGCGACGACGAAAATGGAGATGAGGAAGAAGCGGGCGGTGGCGATGACGAATCGGCCGGCGCTGGCGACGACGAGAACGGCGACGACGAGAATGGCGATCGGCGGGAACGAGGGTTTGGGGATTTAGGTTCGCGCGCAGAGAAAATAATATTTAGAGATAATCAGCGTAGGGATCGATCTGTGCCTTTTTACTTAAATCCCTATTTAGATGCCCCTACGGATAAGTCCGTAGGTTCTTGGTTTGCGGCTCCGTAGGGGCAAACAACAATTTAAGATTTAATAATTTTTAAATGAATATGTAAGGACCCTAGGGGCAACCTTTTGGCCCTACGGATTAATCCGTAGGGCCAAACTAAATCTGCTCCTACAGATGTCGTTATTCGTAGGGGCAACCCCCTATTTTAGTAGTGAGGGACGCTATGACTTTTCAAATGATTTCATTTTTAAAAACATCGTAATCCCCTATTTTCCTAAACAACAATTCATACTATTTTAAACGATAATTGTATGACTCATACGTAATTGCGTATTACTTTTATACCGTTCGCAATTATGATTTTTTATTCTGTTTACGCTCACGTTACGATTTCTTATTTCTGCATATGCTCACATTTCCTTCATTTACAATATATATATACTACGTTCCATACCCTTATCTTTACGTGACTTCATTTGGTAGGACACACGCACCATTACCGATGATGCACATGTTGTAAGTACACATACTTGCCGGCTCACACACACATCTTCAGTAATTGCCATGCCACGTACACATTAGAAATCTCTATGTCACCGTATCACCTTATAATATGTTAGCATTTTAGTTACTGATTAGTATACGGTACCTCACATTATTGTGGATATTACACTTTCTTTACCTTGCTACACGACACGTTCATATGAATACACTTTTTGTGCATTACATTATTGTTTTGTACCTGTACATATTATTTCATTATTGCCATGCTTTATGAGATTCTATTTTCATGAGATTTCTGGATTTTGAGAAACCGCAGATATTATTTAAAAACTTATGATTTGTTTTGAAAACGCAGTTTCTCTTGATATGATATTTCGACGTCCGCCATGAGATTTCTCAGTTCTGAGCTATGATACTACCCGTTTCGAGGAGTGAGGAGTCACTGTCTGCGGGTACATGGTGGACCCGGTACGGTACCCCATAGCAAGAAGATCGTATAGAAAGGCGTTGAGCCTGGCATGGGAACACTACCTACTGGAGACAGTACTAGACTCGGCGGATATTCGGAGGATACTGACCGGAGTGATATGAGACAGATGGATATGAGGACCGATCTGAAGAGACGGTGCCTGAGATATGAGTGCCGATCCGATGAGACGGAGCCTGAAATATAAGGATTTACGTGTCAATACTGGACATGGGTTTTATGATGATTTCGAGTGTCGATGCTGGGCACTCAGGATTTTATGATGATTTCGAGTGTCGTTGATAGATACTCCTTGGATGACATGTATATATATACATGATATGGATGACATGGTATCATATATTGACACAAGCACGATATTATATATATATGTATGTATGTATGTATATATATATATATATATATATATGTATGTATGTATGTATATATGTATACATGACTACATTCGAAACCATACGGTATGATATTATTATATTACTGTATGATCTAGGAGATCATCATACGTTCGATTTCTACCTGATGATGTCTTCTACTCACGAGTTGGCAACTCACCTCCATTGTGACATAGTTTTCTTGCATGATCGACCGCTCGGATTCAGTATCGGTTTGCTGGCACACTGCTTCTTTTGGGTGATTTGCATTGGTAGGTGGGTTATAGCACAGAGCGTAAACCCCGTTGTATATTTATTATTCATTAGTATCTAGTTAAAAGCTCCATCAACCAGACTATGTATATTTGGTAGACTTAGAGACCAGTTTGTATATTTTTTGGATTTAGAATCGAGACTTATATTATTCTTTATATTAGATTTGATGATGTTTGGGTTTTTTACTTTCTTTCTGTGTCTGATCTTTGCCTTGGGTGTCATATATTTCATATTGCGTAGTTGTGATTTCTCCAATTGGCAAAGAGCTAGCTCCCGCTTGGGGATGCCTACATTATCATAATTATTGTAGCTGTTTTGATAGAAATTTACAAAGGAGGTGCTGCCCAAGTTTCAACTGACGAAAATGTTTTCAAATTATAGTATATAATCCACTTGCATCACAAACGAATATTATTTATACTTTAAAAAGAAAAACTTGATTTCATTATACCTTTATTTCAAAACTTCACCTCCCCTATTTTCTTAAAAAGGTTAGATTTCTGGGTTTTCGGCTTACTTGGGTTACAATGGGGTCCTATAGACTTTACGTGATCCAAGTGCCGGTCCTGTGCCATTTCCGGGTCATGATATGTGAAAGTCAACCCTAGCACCACCATGAGGTTCTTGTGGCATCAAGCATGCCCAATTTTAAATTTTATTAGGTGCTAAGCTAGACTAATAAGATCTTTACTAGATTATTAGGGTTTGCCTTTGTGTTGTGATGAAACTAAAGAGAAGAAAATAGCATACAGCCTTTGTAGTTCAAGTCCTTCTCTTCTAAAGCTCCGGGTTGAAGTCCATCGATTCCACTAGGCTCCACTTAAGGCTTTGGACGAGCTTCCTCCGATGATCTTCGTGCCGAAGATGATCCACGCGAAGTCCCTCCAACTCAAGCTACCTCTACACTAAACTTTTTAGCGTAGGAAACACTCTACACTCGATCGCTAGTCAAGTGTAGGATGGTGAAATAGGGGATGTTAAAAGCTCACAAGTTTGTGTTCAAGTTTCATGGCTCACATCATATGTGAGGGTTGAAATTTGAACTATAGCAATTGAGGAAGAAGTGTTGGAGATAGTGCCCTCAGAGTCAATTATTGGATCACAGGCACGTGATTGCAATGATTGAGGGATGACCTCTCCCAGTAGGACAGTCTTACTCAAGATGATAGTATGCTATCTGGTTTATCTTTATCATCGTGTACTGCTTTAGGTGACCTTTGTTCACACCATAATATTGCATTATTATATTCCCCATTCTTATTCTTTTTATAAATAAACAGGTGCTTTTGACGCATGTCTGCTACATGTTACAGGTTACAGGTCCTTGGAGCAAAAACAGTGAAAAACAAAAAAGACGACACAAAAGAAGGATTTTTGACCAACAAATAGAAAGATCTTAGTAAAGCCTAGAAGAAGAACAGTTCACCATCAACAAGGCAACGCAAGATCAAAAATGTCAAAGCGGACGGTTAAAAATCCATTGCAAAGTGTTCACTGAAGATCTGGAATCACTGTAGAAGCCCAAATGGAAAACTAACTGAAGAAAAGAAAAGCCCAGAAGAACCTAAGACAGCTCAAGAAAAATCATCAGCCGATCTCACTAAAGGGCCGCGGAACCGCGGCCCAAGCACGCCAATGCCGCGGTTCCGCGGCCTTATGAAACCATCATTCAGTGAAAATTTTACCATAACGTCGTGGCGGCTTTGAAAAGATTTCCTGGGAGTATTTTTGTCAATTTAGACATGCGGATCAAAATGTAACCCTAGGGTTTCCTATTCTTTATAAATAGGAACCCAAAACATTGTATTTACTTTATGCCTCCTTTTAATAAAAATTCCATAACTCTTTTGGAGAGCATCGGTGTTTCTTTTCAACTCATCTATTCAGATCTGACAACCCTGCGTAAATGGTTGGAGAGATCCATCTGTAAAGTAAGTAGATCTATTTATTTTCTTGCCCTAGATAATTTCAATTCCTGCCCTAGATTAAATTTATTTTCCTGCCCTAGTATAGATTTTATTTATCTGCCCTAGTTATAACTTTCAATTAATTGCCCTAGGAAGAATAATTAGATTTTTAGATTTAATAATCAACTGAACACCCTTCGGAATTAACTCGTAAGAATGAATCGGAAATTCACAAATTCCCTCTGGACCGACCCGTACTCACCGGCTAGCTTCATGCGACGCCGTTCTTGATTGCGGTTTAGAAATAGTTTTTGAGAATAAATCAAATGGCGCCGTTGCCAGAGATGACGTAGAATTTTCTTTTCGCAATTTCGGGTTAATCATAAAATTTAAAAAATCATAAAAATCTGCAAAAATAAAAAAATATATATTTTGTTATTTTTGGAAAGGATACTTTGTTGTTTAAATTTTGCAGGATATACAAAATCGGATCTGGAAATTTCCAGAAAGCAAACCAGAAAAAGAGATATCGGAACAGAAAGGATTTTTAAAAAAACAGAAGAGCAAAAAAAATTTTGAGCCCTAACTCCCCCAATCCGCCGCGATTCCGCGGCCAAAACCCACCTTAGGCCGCGGAACCGCGGCCATCTTGGAGAATCAGAACGTCAGAAAATTTTTTAGGGTTCGTGCTGACGAGACCGCCGCAAAAACGCGGCATTAATGCATTTAAACCGCGGAAACGCGGCCTTATGGTGTCTTCAGGTGATGAAATTTATACTGTAAGCTCTCTGTTATTTCTCCTCTGCAAATTTTAATATATTTTCTGAATAATGCCTGTAAGATTTTGTGTGCTTTAAAAATATATTCTCTTCCATATAACAACTCTTGTGCAGGATTTTTGGGCCCCGCTTGAACTAAATTGATTGCAAGAAATATTTTGTTGTTGCATATCTTTTCTTGAATATTTTTTTGCAACAATTCTTTCCAAATAAAGATTCTTGTGATATGCTTAAAATAATAATTGATTGCAAGTAATATTTTGTTGTTGCATATTTTTTTTCTCTAAAATCTTTTTGCAACACAAATTTTTCCAAATAAAGAGAAAAAGAATAAAAATAAAAAGGACAAATCTTTTATGGAAACTTGCAAAATTTTTGGCCGCAAATAGATCCTTGCACCACAAACGTTCTTTCCTTTCACCCCTTCTTCTAACATGGGTACCCCTCATAATAAATCATTAGTCGAACTTTTGTATCCTGAACCTAATTTTGCGTCGTATGTCAATTTGTTCGGTCAATTTAAAAACGATCCCTCCATGCCTAAAAAATCTTTGAAAGATCACATAGAGGCGTCTAGGAGAAACAGTTTGACTTTTCAATCCAATTTGTGTCAACCAAGTCAACCTTTACCACCTTCATACGTTGACACCACTTTTTCAAGTCCGGCTGCAACTCTTAAAACGATGTCCATTGCTGAGCATATTGCTCAATCTCGCAGTCGATCTTTCACCCCTCTCCACTCATCTAGTTCTAGGGATCAACACGACTATTCATCTTTTTATCCACATGTTGACCCTACCCCTGTCCAATCACCCACTTCCTACCAGTCCTACCCGACCTTCTCACCTTCACTAGACACCGTTTCTATACAGTCATTAGGGAGTTTCACATAACCAACCAATTTCGAATCTTTTTCCGAAACCCCCTCACCACCTAAGTCTAGTTTGGAAGAGTCGTTGGAAGCTTATATTGCTGCAACAAATAAAATGGCTAGGAATGTGGAAGCGTCCGTGGCCGCCCTTATGCAACCTACTGAAGCGGTAGCCAGTTTCCTGCTAGCTCAAAATTTTTCAATGTATAAGGAGGCGGTTGGACAGACTGGAATGAGAGAGGATTTCCAAATTAAACCTACCCCTACCCAATTGAAGCCCACAACTCCTGTTTTCCATCGATTGCCCTAAATAGTTCACCTGTTGAAAATAAAAATGAGTTGTGTAATTTTGTAGTGTTTGATTTGCCAAATTGTGAGAAACCCCTTTCGAGTGAAACCGCACCTAATCCTTTCGATCTTTACACCTCCCATCTAGAACCTAAATCGATAGATATCCATGCTTTTGATGAGGTGTCTAAGGAAATTGATTTTCACTTGATTGAGGATATAGACGCCGGGAATATTTCGGATGATGAACCTGTCGATTTAATTGAGATTTTATGTTCAAATCATCATCCCGAGTTATTAAAGGTTTCTCCCGAATCTAATATGCGTCTTGAATTTGATGATAATGGCATGGATGAGTTGAATTTTGAGGAAAATTTTAAGGATAATATTGAGGAGAGTTTTGAGGATAATATTAAGGTTAAACCATTTTTGTTTAATGTGTCGAATTTTCCAATTCAGCCTCCTGAACCTTTGACTGTTATATCACCCTCCCTCCTTCCTATCGTTCCGACCGAACAAGTGACCGTTACGCTTTCATCTCCTATACCAAGTTCGGCGTACCCATGTTTTCTTGCGAATCTTGAAGGATTTGACCCCATTTCCCGACGGGTTGATAGGTTAACGCAATCGCTTATAACATATCGATCATCATATATTGCGCTAATTTATTCACTCGATTTACACCCTTAAGTTCGCGCGATCCTTCTTTCTCCTTTCCGCCCTTCTTTCCCCCCACCGAGACCATATTCTACCATTCTTCTTTCCACACGGTCTCGCGTGTTTCTCATTTCTTTCATCTCCATCCCATTCTTGCACCGACTATACCTTTACCATGATAAGATTTTTGAATGGTTGGTGCTAACATTTGGCTTGTGTAAGGCCAAGCTTAAGTTTGGGGGGACCTTTGTTTTTTTTTTTGTTTTCTTTTTATAATAAATAAATAAAAAAATTCAAAAAATAAAAACAAAAAAAAAATTGTAAATAAATAAACAGGGGAGTGCCGACATTTTGACCCTCTTGATTCAGTATGACAGTGAGGACACTGTCAAGTTCAAGTTTGGGGGTATGCTCGGTACGTCTTCTTCCTTCGCATTCATTTGTATATATTTTTGCATTTGCATACTTATTTGAAAACCCATAAAAATTGAAAATTTTCAAAAATATAAAAATTTATGTATTCAATTTTGGCTAATTGACTTGAGTTTGACAAATAGGATAACTGGTTAGGAACAACTAGATCTTAGACTTAGTGAATTAAAAACCCTAAAAATAACATTCCTTAAAGTTTAACGGTAGAAAGTATATGCTTTTGTAGTTTATTTAGAAATAGGCAAATTTTGGGTTCACTTTTTGGGCTAAGTCGAAACAAGGGAAGAGTATTGATGTTCTTATTAGAGTATAAGTTTGAAAAATAGTTCCTAGCTTAAGTCTAGATTCTGAAAACGTATACCCTACAATTTGCACAATCACGCACCTTGAAATTTGGAATAGTAGAAGAGACCTCGAAATGCACTTGTCTAAAGTCCTTAGTATGAAGAAAATAAAAAAAAAGTGTGAATAAAGAATTAAAAAAAATGGACACTGGTTTTTGTGATTACTTAAGGCTGCAAAAATAGAAAAATACTTAGCGAGGGTGCTTCATCACCTAGTGCCTTAGACCAACTGGTTTGAGAGTCACTGCTAAAAGCCTTGGGTGTTGCAAGACTAGGAATTACGTTTAAATGTGAAAACACATCTTGTAATCGGTTGTTGGTACCTCAAGAAGTATTAACGGTCGCATGAAGGATGTGTAAGCAAAATTCAATTAAAAATTCACCTATTAATAAGTACTTTGGACAACGGACGAGAGTATGATTGCTTGATTTGAATTTCCAAGTGTAGGGGTGATTTATACACACACGTAGGGGTATGTGATTGGAGTTTAGATGAGAGAAATGAGTGAAGAATAGAACTTGTATCTTTAGTAGAGTTGATAGAAATTCCTAAGTGGAGATGGAACCCTAGAAGGAAAACTTAAGAGATGCCGAAAGCTAAGTAGGTCTGCAGAACATATATAATCTTAAGTTAAATAATGAGGAAGTGTGAAGAATATGGGTGGATAATTTACGAGTCGACGATAATAGAATTCCTTGTTAGAAAACCTAATTGGAGAACAAAATTCGAAAAGCCGAATTGATAGGATTTTGTGGGTAGTATCCGCTGAAAACCCTCAGGAGACAACACTCCTCCTACTAGGGACACCTAGAGGTTTAACGGCTTGTTGCACGAGCTCAGTGCAATCGCGTTTCCCTGCGAAAGTGTGGTTAGGATTTTAGTGAATAAAAATAAGTTTGCTCGAGGACGAGCAAAAGATAAGTTTGAGGGTATTTGTTCACACTATAATATTGCATTATTATATTCCCCATGCTTATTCTTTTTATAAATAAACGGGTGCTTTTGATGCATGTCTGCTACATATTACAGGTTACAGGTTCTTGGACAGAAAACGGTGAAAACGATATAAAGATGAGGAAAAAGTGGACTTTAACCAATGAACAGAAGATCTTGATCAAGCCTACATCAAAAATAAAATTCACAAAGTATAAGGCAACGCAAGGTCCAAGATTACAAGCGAACGGTTAAAAAGCCATTGCAAATTGTTCACTGGAAATCTGGAACCAACCTAGAAGCCCAAATGCAAAAGGACATATGGAAACAGGAATACCAAGTCAATAAGAGCTAGCCCAAGAAAAATGATATTCCAAAGCCACTATTGGGCCGCGGAACCGTGGCCAAACAGGGCCTTGGGCCGCGGTTCCGCGGCCATACAGAGCAATTAGAAGCTAAACTATTTACCATAATTTGTTGGCGGTGCTGACTAGTCAACCTAAGGGCTATTTTTGTAATTGTGGACATGCGAAACAAATGTAACCCTAGGGTTTCCTATTCTTTATAAATAGGAACTCTAAAAATTGTAAACTTTATGCCTCCCTTTATTAATAAATTTTAGCATTCTTTTGGAGAGCATCATTTTTTGTAAGTTCTTTATTTTCTGCCCTAGGTTAATTTTCTATTCTTACCTTAGATAAATTTAATTTCTTGCCCTCGTTAATCTTTTATTCTCTGCCCTAGATAAATGTATTTTAATTCACTAATGAGTGAGTAGTCTCCTCGCTTGTTAGGGTTAGATCTGGGGAAGGCTTGAGAGATGAAGATCTCTTATCCCCTTTCTTGCCCATCATATATTTTCATAGAACTCCATGCATACCTTCTTATTCCGCTCCCTACGGCACTCTACCTACGAGGTAGCAGTGATACCGTAGTCTAAAGGCCCAGATTTTAAGGTTTTCCATGGAGGTTAGGGTAAAGATTAAGAAAGGAAGGACAAGTATCTAGAGGAAGAGCAATCTTCCCAATCATCCTAATCCCTTTTATTAATATTTACCATAACACCTAATTAGATCTTCATATGGGTATAAAAAGTAGTGAGATTTATAGACTTTCCAAACTTAACCTAGACCTAACCCTAGCAAGACTTAGATATAGATTAATTAGGTTTTTAGATTTAATAATCAATCCGAACACCTTTCGGAATTAACTCGTTAGCGCGATTAGGAGATTCACAACATCTCTGTGGTCCAACCCGTACTCACCGGCTAGCTTCATGCGACGCCGTTCTTGATTGCGGTTATAGATAGTTTTTGACATACGAATCAACCTTACAGGTCACTATTGCATGTTGATAGAGCCCTTAGGATTCTTGCTTGACTACCAGCAGTATGAGGGCGATCATATACATGGGAGCTGGGGTCTATAAGCACATCCTTAAATGGTCCCTAGTCGTAGGAGTTTCGAGACAGGGCATCGATACTCTAGAGTAGACTAGTGTATACAGTCAAGACCCCGACGAGGGACGGTGGCCGGTCTCACAAGCCACTGGTGTCAGTTGGTTCACCTAAAATGTATACAGGTGCTCATTGGGTTATGAGTACACCGGACAGGACTCGCCGGGAACATGCTAGTTGGTCTTATACCTGACGTCAGATAGCAGTTCCTTGGTGACATGTGTACAGGTTAGTTCATCGACCTGAGGATCGTCATTTGTCTCGTGTGAGTTCCCACTGTACTTTGATTACTACCCTACCATGCTCAAAGGAGAAGTGCAAACAGGTTTTAGTTGGGTACAGTCCCGAGCCACATGGAGGCAGTGAGCGGATCTTCGGGGGTTCGTCTCTCCCGGTATTGGGGGTGAGGTCACGCTGTATCTAGGAGAGCCCTTACATGAAAGTCCTTGGCCAAGGCAGGAGATTTACTGGTAGGTATTCCAGTAGTATCTCAGGGTGCTCTGGGCTACACTCCGACACGACTTGTACCGCTTTTGGGGGTCTGACTTTTACCAACCCCCTAGGCCTGCCATGCGATGCTCATAGACGAACGGACCGGACTGTACGGATATTGTCACTGACAGGCTCAGTAAGGTGTCAGGATAAGTTCACTCACAGACGTACCTTTTGGTCAATAGCTGGTTGCCCGTCACGTATGGCTAATATCTCTGACGTGCTAGTGGTTAAATCCACAACCAAGGTGTTGGCGAGTCTTTAGGGTCCCCCACATTCAGTTGCTCAAGTTTTCGGGCGAAAAGCTGTAGAGGTCGTATAGAGATATGGCAGGGTTCGGTCAGATACGTGCGGTATTGCACGGATCAGGATCGGACGGATAATACTAGCGGGCTTTGGTTTAAGCCGGATCCTAGTATTGCACAGTGTAGATTTTGTCTCTTTGCATTTGTATTTCGGTCGGAATACAAATACGGGTGTGTATATACAGTAGCGGGGTTTTCCTGTAATTTATTACGGGATCAGTTTTTTGGAGTTGCCAGTTTGTTTTCCGTTTCGGCCATTATTCCTTGTATCTTTCATTGGCCGAAGATTGGTGGAGGAGGGCTTATTTGCATTTGTACAAATAAGCATTGTGGAGGGTGGTCTTTGCATATTCTTGTGTCATGATAATTCTTCCACCCTTGACTTTCTTGAGTTCATGATGGCATGACTTTTGTGATGGTGATGGGTTATGATGGTTGTTGTTGAGCGTGGTTTTAATGAGTGATCTTGATTCATCATGATAACTTTCTTCTCTCTCTCTTGCATTATGAGGTTCACTCTCTTTTTGATTCATACACTCACTCCTCTCTTTTTCTCCTCTTGATGTCATGGCCGGCCAAGGTAGAGGGGCTGCCTATGATTTGTGTGGGGATTTTTAGCTCTCTTGATGGTTGAAAAATCCCCAAGTTCATCTACAAAATTCTACATCTCATTCCTCCACCATATGGCAACTCCATACAACCCCAAGAGTCATAAGTTCTACAGATTTTCTACAGCAAATCTTGGGCACGTCGACTCATCAACTTCGTGCCCGAGTTGCCTCGGTCTAGAGGTGGGAGCCCGTAAAAGAAGCCGGCGACGTGGTGCCCTTCCGGCGAGGAGGTGGAGACCGGACATTCCGCGGGAGATCGGGACGACGACGAGAAGACCGGAGGACACGGATCACTCGGTATATCTCTCTACCCCTTCTCTTGTTAGCTAGAACTAGATTAATGGCAGGATCCGGGGTTTTAGTGCGCGGTGGTGCCGGTTTGAAAAGTTATTGTAAATCACCGCTTCCGCTTTCCGGCGTCGGATCGACGGCCGGGGCGCCGCCGTGCACTTACAGTGGTATCAGAGCCTTGCCATTAACCTAGTCTAGCTTTTTCTAGTGTGTTTACATTTCTGATCGAACAAAATTCTAAAAAACCGCATTTTCATGTGCATCAGTTTTCTGTCGAATTATTTTTGGCTCGAAAATTTTTTCAGTACATTGCAGAATTATATGCAGGGAATTTTAAGCATTCCGGGAAAATTTGGTCATGTGATGTCCCCATAACACCGCGGAACCGCGGCCGAACCCACGCATTGGCCGCGGTTCCGCCGCAGTCTAGACTGTTCACTGTACCAAAATTTTCCAGAGAGCTTCTGAGTTCAAAATGGGGTTTTTGGAATGTTATTTTTTGGGCCCAGATTTCTCTGAGTGCTACAGTAGTGCTTGGGGCCCACTTGGTAATTTTTGATCGATCGGATATTTTAAACACATTAGTTCACATTATTCACATTATATCTGCGACCGTGAATGTCACTTGATCGGTAAATCCTGTCTAACTGCTATAGCCCGGTTAGACGGATTTGCGAACGTGACATTCACGTTGATGTTCTGTGATTGTGCTGTAATGTTGCGGATTGGTCGTGGGGGATAGCCTGGATGCAATGCTAGTACAGTTTTTGTTGTATTATGTACATTTGATATTGCGGGGCGTGCGTCCGACATGTGGACTGCCGTCACCGCCCGTTTGTATATTATTCTTTTTGGGCACGACCAGGTTGCGGTCGATGTACCCGTTGTATGTATATTTTACTTTCTGTACTAGGATTGCCCCGCGGAGGGGTGCACGGATAGCCGGGTTCTAGAGGGCAACAAGCCCGCATCTCATGGCATTGAGACGGAGGGGGCTTCACTTTAGAATTAGCGGGCTATTCGCCGCACTCATAGGGGGTACAGGTTGACCCAGGAGAGGTGCCCAAGTTACCGGATTCCGTGAAGTGCTGGGTGGTCCATTCATGTTGCTGAAAAGGGCTACCTCGCTTCAGGTTTTGGTGGGTAACTTGCCGCGCCCGTAGGGGTCTAGGATTTCATTGCACAGGCTATCCACACGACCAGGGGATCGTCGGGTTTCAGCGGCTCTGTGAAACCCGGGGATCCTAGATATCTGTATTGTTCTGTGATGCTGTACATTTCTGTGATGTTGCATTTTATCACGCCTTGAGCGAAATATTATATATTGATATATATACTAGTAGATGTTGTATATGTTTTGCATCCGCGCTAGTCCAGTCCCCGCTCTGTCGTTAGTTAGCTAACCTAACGGGTAATGACGGGACCCAGTGGCGAATGCGGATGGCATATACGCACGTCATTATTTTCGTTCTTTATTGGTGTGATCAATTGATGGGACTGCATTGATTCGGATCAATGCAAGTTAAAAACAAACCTAATCTGATGTTGTTGGAACACTTTTTCAAAAAGCTGTTATTGCAAGGACGTTCACTTTTGTTTTGCACAGCGGTATTCAGTTGGAATATCCTGCTCCTCAGTCGACGAGGCAAGGGCCGAGATCCCTTCACCGGGAGTGCCCCCTTGGACAGAAATTTGCGTCAGGGCAATAACTTCACTATAGCCGATTACTTTTGCTTTGCATCGTGGTATTCAGTTGGAATATCCTGCACCTCATTCTACGGGGAAAGAGCCGAGATCCCTTCACCGGGAGTGACCTCTTTAGCAAATGTTTTCGTCACTATATTTTTTAAAGCTATCAGTTCCTTCAACGATATCAAGTTCATTACGTTAAAGGTTTTCGCCAGAAACCATTCGTAGCCCTCCGTCGTTTCATATGGGTAGTCAATAGTTTTCAATCTGTGTTTGTTGGCCAAAGTCAAGGCACATTGTTTGGTAGCTGTTGGGTATTCATATGCAGCATAGATAGATACGTTGGTTTGTGACAGTCGTACTACCTTGTTGGCCAAAGTCAAGGGTATGTACGGGTGGGTTCAAATTAACCTGGAGAATGACGGGTAGAACTTAACATGTGACTTATGAATTGTTGGCCAAAGTCAAGGTCATAAAAGCATGGGGAAAAAATCACATCGGGAGTTTCTAAAGAAACTGAAACTTGCCAGATATGCGTATACCTTCTGGAGTATGATAGCGTGAGCGGATTCCGTCACGTTATCATGCGGTGATAGTTGGATCCCGATTCCCACAGATGAGTTGGTTTACTCCTCGGGACATCCCGACTAATTCTTCTTTTAGGTTTGGAGGAGAATTTGACGGTACAGTGGGAGGTTTCCAGATTAGATAAATTGGTAACCATTCTGATCTAGGTTAGAGTGCACGCTGAGTGTTTCTTTTCTCTCTCTCTTTAGCAGCGACTATTGACCCGACCCTAGACTATGACTCAGAGACCAAAATTAACCGAACCTTCTTAACACTGGCTTTTGGATTGTCAGAGTTGCAGACCTCATTGCCACTCCTACTTTTAGCCTTTTCTCCAGGATACCCCGTATTACTACGAACGTCCACTTCCATTGGACAAAACCATCGTATGGTTATATACGAACTCGAAGGAATTTATTCGAGGATGGTTTCTGGTTCTGGAGAAAACGAATAGGACTATTCAGTTGTCTTTTCCTTTTACCTTCTCTCAGGTTGCGAGTGCCCCTTAGATTAGGGGATAGTACACCTATTACGCAAATTGGATAGTCTTCTTCCAAACCATAGGCAGGTGCCGACCGGTAGGGAATGAAAAAAACCAATTAGCCTAACGATGGTGTACAGAAGGTATTATGTAAAGACAAAGAAAGGGATTAGAAGGAGGGCAAAGTAAATTGCGACTGCTATTCACGACCAAACCAAGTATTGCATTACCACTCCCACTTCACCTTTGTATTTCTCCAGGACACTCCGTATCACTACGAAGATCCACAGTTTATTGGATACTCCATCTTATGGTTATATACGAACTCGAAAGGAACTTGTTCCAGTTCGGGGATAGATTCTGGTTTGGAAGAAATAGGAATAAGGTTTATTCGGTTGTCTTTTATCCTCACCTTCTCTCGCATTGCGAGTGCTCCTAGGATTAGGACAGTACACCCATTATGCTAATTGGATAGTCTTCTTCCAAACCATAGGCTGGTGCCGAAAGGTAGGGAAGGAAGAAAACCATTTGGTCTAAAGGGGTGTACAGAAGGTAATGACTAAAGATATATAAAGCGATTTGGAGAGATGGCAAAGAGATATACGGTTACAGTTGTGAATCTGGATAATGTAAGAGGCATTATTAGGAATACCGGGATACCCCATCGAAACATTTCAATGTTTCAGTTTCACTGTGTACTGTTAAAAGGAAAACTGATTTCCCGATTAGATACTTACTCTAGGGTATGTATTTACCAGGTATGATTCTCACATCTGTATGGTTTTACAGATGATAAGTGGGAGTAAACTATTGGGAATTAGGTGGTCATCCTCATTATATCGGAATTCGTTGTAATTGGTGATATTTGAGGAAGTCACCTGGGTTGTTTGCCGGACGGCGATTATTTGGTTTTGAATATCCGTTATAATGCTCCAATTTCAAATTGATATATCTGTACGTCTATTTTTATAGAGTGAGATGTACCTTTTTGAAATTATGTCGTTGACATTTACCTATATCAGTGGATGGTTAGGTAAGGAGCATTAAACAACGGTGTAATTCTTCTTAACCATAAGTACAGTTTTCAACCTACGACACAAAGGGAGTGAGTTATTAGACTCAAGGAACTTGTACAGAGTATTGTATATTGTCCAGTGTCCTTCAGGACAGAGGGGATGGTCCTCATACTATATTCAGTTTACTTATGACTTCTCTAGTTCTAGACAGGTGTTTCGTAGAAACACAAGGTCTAAGTTTTGAGAAGTTATAGGTATATGAATAAAGTAGAGAACCAGGTGTTGCAAGTATCGGGATTCTTCAAGGTGATCGAAGATGTAGATACTTGTGTGTGGTATTCAGTTGATAGTAATGATTAAGAGAACTTGCTTCTCTTTCTGGTTACTCATAATTGGAAGTATTCCTAAGTTGAGTAACGCTGATCGGTCTCCTTCCATTTAGTTGACATGCACTGGAGACAGCTGCATGATTTGAATCTGGTTCAATTAAATCAGTGCCTCTGTTTCTATATTGGATATAGAACAGTTCTTATCTTAACGATGTTAAGGTACGGGGAGTTGTCCGGCCTATGCTTAAAACCAGACTCTGGATAACTCAAGGCAAGTTTCTGTAATGGCTGTTTGTGGGTTGACCCAGGCTATGACGAGGGTTGACTTTCTACCATCTGGAAGGTCAATAATGATATTGTTCTAGACTCGCCACAGTTAATAAAAATGGATTTTTTCAGAAAACAGTAGTGGGAGTATGGTAGAACTGGAAGTGATTCCAGAACCACAAACGATTACTGAAGATTTTGATAGGAACCTAAAGATTCAATCTGGTTTGACATTCCATTGGCCACTCCGCAGATAAGGTGGGTAACTTCAGGCACCCGAGAGGTACTCCGGTAGCCTCAAGGACGGTGATAGGGAAGTTCTTGTTTACCCAGACTTGTCATTGCTGTTGTTCCAGACCGTAAGACCCGGCAGGAGGATGAGTATAGCGTCGTTCTAAACTAGCTTTAGAAGTATACGTCTATATGACTCTGCCAGAGGGTTGTCGTGGTCAGTGGGAGCAGCGGAAGCATTGGTGGACAAGTGGCTTATGTCTATTTATAGACTAAAGCAGATGTAGCGGAGATAGATCATCTATTTCTGACATGACAGTCATAGGTTTGACTTCATCAGAATAGGGGATGGATCTGTTAAGAAGGTAGTAGGCTGTGATGTCCTGGTATTTGGATGACATACACAGAGTAGGAAGTGATATTCCTATACTACGATCGGTTATACTTTGGTCGTCACACAGTGGTTTCTCCACATGGGACTTGGACATTATATCAGACATACTGGTTACTAGATCTATGGTTTTAGATCTAGATTTGGGTGGTTTCCCAATTAAGGGTACTTAGACAGCATTCTAAGAGTATTTAGAATGGACGACTCCTAGCACGGTAGTGTACCTGCAGGTGATGGAGTCACCCTCTCTAAAGGTGTCTTACAGACTAAAGGGGAGAGGGATGTGCATGATTGGCAGATCACTTGCTTAGGCAATTGAGTCAATCATGAGATGTCAAGTACCACACCATATGTTGTTTTTGCACTAGATGCAATAAGTTGACATTGATCCATTCCTGGAGAAACAGTCGGAAGCAGTTTTAGAACATAAGTGGCTGTTCTAGGGATATGATAACGACAGCCTCATTCGGGAGACAATTATTATTCCAGGCTTCCAAGGTGACTTGGACGACAGGGAGGTTGTCAGAGTTATAGTTTTCCTTCTGACGAGTGGCAGTATTTTGGACACGTGGTTCAAGGAGATACTGAGGGAGGCATGGCGCAGGATACTGATTAAGTTCAGTTGACGATACAGTCTAAGAAGTTTGGATTTGGAGTTCATTTATGAGCTAGGTCCCATCAGATATCCAGACATTCTAAGACAGGTATTGCTCATTTCGGGAGATGGCTTTCTCCGCAAACTTGAGATATAGAGAGACATAGAAAGAAACATCAAAGTGGATCCACTCACTGAGGCTATTCCTCGAACGCAATAGTTTCACAAACGAGCTTTGTGAGACTGACTAGTAGAGGAGTTGGGTATTCGGTATCACACGGACTGTGAGTATGCGACATCGCAATAATTAGCCTTGAGTGCAAGTGGGAGATTGTTGGAGATAGTACCCTCAGAGTCAATTATTGGATCACAGGCATGTGATTGCAATGATTGAGGGAGAACCTGTCCTAGTAGGACAGTCTTACTCAAGATGATAGTATGCTATCTGGTTTATCTTTATCATCGTGTACTGCTTTAGGTGACCTTACAGGTCACTATTGCACGTTGATAGAGCCCCTAGGATTCTTGCTTGACTACCAGCAGTTTGAGGGCGATCATATACGTGGGAGCTGGGGTCTATAAGCACATCCTTAAATGGTCCCTAGTCGTGGGAGTTTCGAGACAGGGCATCGATACTCCAGGGTAGACTAGTGTATACAGTCGAGACCCCGACGAGGGGCGGTGGCCGGTCTCACAAGCCACTGGTGTCAGTTGGTTCACCTAAAATGTATACAAGTGCTCATTGGGTCTTATACCAGACGTCAGATAGCAGTTCCCTGGTGACATGACACGCCGGGAACATGCTAGTTGGTCTTATACCTGACGTCAGATAGCAGTTCCCTGGTGACATGTGTACAGGTTAGTTCATCGACCTGAGGATCGTCATTTGTCTCGTGTGAGTTCCCACTGTACTTTGATTACTACCCTACCACGCTCAAAGGAGACGTGCAAACAGGTTTTAGTTGGGTACAGTCCCGAGCCACATGGAGGCAGTGAGCGGATCTTCGGGGGTTCGTCTCTCCCGGTATTAGGGGTGAGGTCACGCTGTGTCTAGGAGAGCCCTTACATGAAAGTCCTTGGCTAAGGCAGGAGATTTACTGGTAGGTATTCCAGTAGTATCTCAGGGTGTTCTGGGCTACACTCCGACACGACTTGTACCGCTTTTGGGGGTCTGACTTTTACCAACCCCCTAGGCCCGCCATGCGATACTCATAGACGAACGGACCGGACTGTACGGATATTGTCACTGACAGGCTCAGTAGGGTGTCAGGATGAGTTCACTCATAGACGTCCCTTTTGGTCAATAGCTGGTGGCCCGTCACGTATGGCTAATACCTCTGACGTGCTAGTGGTTAAATCCACAACCAAGGTGTTGACGAGTCTTTAGGGTCCCCCACATTCAGTTGCTCAAGTTTTCGGGCGAAACGCTGTAGAGGCCATATGGAGATATGGCAGGGTTCGGTCAGATACGTGCGGCATTGCACGGATCAGGATCGGACGGATAATACTAGCGAGCTTTCGTTTAAGCCGGATCCTAGTATTGCACAGTGTAGATTTTGTCTCTTTGCATTTGTATTTCGGTCGGAATACAAATACGGCTATGTATATACAGTAGTGGGATTTTCCTGTAATTTATTACAAGATCAGTTTTTTGGAGTTGCCAGTTTGTTTTCCGTTTCGGCTATTATTCCTTGTATCTTTCATTGGCCGAAGATTGGTGGAGGAGGGCTTATTTGCATTTGTGCAAATAAGCATTGTGGAGGGTGGTCTTTGCATATTCTTGTGTCATGATAATTCTTCCACCCTTGACTTTCTTGAGTTCATGATGGCATGACTTTTGTGATGGTGATGGGTTATGATGGTTGTTGTTGAGTGTGGTTTTAGTTAGTGATCATGATTCATCATGATAACTTTCTTCTCTCTCTCTTGCATTATGAGGTTCACTTTCTTTTTGATTCATACACTCACTCCTCTCTTTTTCTCCTCTTGATGTCATGGTCGGCTAAGGTAGAGGGGCTGCCCATGATTTGTGTGGGGATTTTTAGCTCTCTTGATGGTTGAAAAATCTCCAAGTTCATCTACAAAATTCTACATCTCATTCCTCCACCATATGGCAACTCCGTACAACCCTAAGAGACATAGGTTCTACAGATTTTCTACAGCAAATTTTGGGCACGTCGACTCGCCAACTTCGTGCCCGAGTTGCCTCGGTCTAGAGGTAGGAGCCCGTAAAAGAAGCCGGCGACGTGGTGCCCTTCCGGCGAGAAGGTGGAGACCGGACATTCTGCGGGAGATCGGGACGACGACGAGAAGACCGGAGGACACGGATCACTCGGTAAATCTCTCTACCCCTTCTCTTGTTAGCTAGGACTAGATTAATGGCACGATCCGGGGTTTTAGTGCGCGGTGGTGCCGGTTTGAAAAGTTATTGTAAATCACCGCTTCCGCTTTCCGGCGTCGGATCAACGGCCGGGGCGCCGCCGTGCACTTACAAGAAGAAGCTAGAGAGCAACCCTGTGAGCAACTCAAGAAAAATGGCTAAGTGTTGAGAATGAGCAAAAAATGAATGGCAACTCTTGACCCCACTCATTCAAGAATGGAATTTTGCAATATTAAATTGCAACCATGGTTGAATAATGAGTCAAGATGAATAAACAAATATAATTCCCATGCTTGCAACCATACTCTCAATTTACACCTCATTTCTATTTTTCTCAAAAATAGAAAATCAAGCCATACTTCATTATATATATATATATATATATATATATATGTATATATATATTTATATATCATATATATTAATATATATAATGAAGAACAATTAGTGGGCTAATGTTATTAGTTAAGATATAATTATATCGCATATAATGTATATCACATTATTAAATCAACACTTGATTTAATAATCCGGTTATCACATATGACCGACTAATATCATTTATCTGTATATCGCATTATCAAATCAACTCTTGATTCGACAATCTGGTTATATCACATATAACCGAACCGATAACAGATAACTGCCAGATTACAAAACGGTATCACATACACGTATTTAATCAGGCCCACACACATATCACATATGTGTCCTACTTCGTTTCGCTTGAACCAGGGAACTTCTGTGTGGGACTCTAAAGACTCGTCAATACGCCAGTAGTAGGTGATGATCACATCAGTCACCCATAAGCTGTCAGCGGTACTAGCTGTTACTGTATATGCCCTAGGGGCCATTATTGTATCATACTAGATTGTATATTACTTAATGGAAGCTTGGGATATTCACAGTTATATATACAGTCTTGCTAAAAATGGTAGTATGCTACTTGGTTTGTGTCTACTTTAATATGTGCATATGTTTCTTGTAACGTATCACTTATACATATTAGTAGAGCCCATAGGATCTTTTCTTGATTACCAGCGTCGTGATGGCAGTCATACTAGTGGGGGCTGGGTAGTCTGTAAGCAACATCCTATACAGGTCCCTGGTCATTGGATTATCGAGATAGGGCATCGATATTCCGGAGTAGACTAAGTGTGTATGCTTCTCATCCCAGTTGGGGAGATGGTCTGTCCCACAGCTATCAGTACGTCGCACTAGAGATAGTATACAGGTGCTCGTTAGGTTACGGGTACACATGACAGGACTCGCAGGGGAACTGATTGGTTGGTATTATACCCGTCGTCGGTTAACAGTTCCCAGATGACATGAGTACAGCATAGTCCGCAGACTTGACACTGCTACTTCGCCTCGAGTGTGTCCCACTGTTCTTAGATTGCTACCCTACCACGGCTCAAAGGAGTCATGCAAACAGGTAGCAGTTGGGTGCACTCCCGAGCACTTGGAGGCAGTAGTGATTAGATAGGATTCGTCTCTCCCGGTATTGGGAGATGATATCGCACTGTGTCAGAGAGCCATTACGTAAAGTCCCTAGCCAGGGCAAGCGAGATATACTGGTAGGTTCCAGTAGCTTCTCAGGGTGTAATGGGCTTCGCTCTGACACGACTTATACAGCTATTAGGGGACTGACGCTTGCCGCCCCCTAGGCTTGATATGCGATAGTCTTAGACGAACAGACCGGACTGTACGGAGATTGTCACATCAGGCTCAGTGGGAGTTCGGATGATTTTCCTCATCGGCCTTCTTATCGACATCTACCTGGGGACCGTTACGTACAGCTAGTGCCGCTTGCGGTCTATGGTTAAACCCATTGCCAGCATAGTGTCGAGTCTTTACAGTCCTACACAGAGAGTTTCCCTGCTCCAGGCGAAATGATATAGAGGTTGTATGGTTTTACAACAAGGGTTCGGACGCGTACGTGTGTTTACGCACGTATGACTTTTCGGACAGTTTTTACTAGCCGGCTTTGGTTTAAGCCAGATTCTAGTATCGGGTTATTGGATTTATACAGTCTAAAGTTTTTCCGTGTTTTCACGAATTGGAGGGGCATTCTCGTAATTTGTCGGGAAGCTTGTAGAAGAGTGGTGACTAAGGGGTTAAGGTGGCATTGCATTAAATGAGATTAGTGACTCATTTGTGTGATTCATCCATGTCATTAATGCATCATAAATGCTTAATGACTCATGGTGATGAATCACTCATAGATATTTATGAAGCATGGTTGTTAATTCAATTATTTCATTTTTGGATAAATAATAATGCTTCATATATATTATGATAACATCATTATCTCATTTCATTCTCATCTTCACCTTCTCTCTCCTCAAGCTCACCCTCTCTTCAAACCCTAACCCTAACCTCTCATGTGTTGAGATTAAGGGTTAGCTAGACTAATACTTCCATAACCTCACTCTATATCCCCTAGGTAGCTTAGATTAGCACTTTAAGCAACCTAGTTATCTCAAGTTTGAGATTAAGCTTGGCGTAGGAGCTTTCGGGTGGATCGTCTTTGATTCGAGGAGGCCGTTGAGATGCCGATGTTCCAAGGAGCCTACGAGGAGTGGAGGACCGCGATGAAGACCCGAAGGACTAGTATCATGAGGTATAACTTCGTATCCGAGTAGTTAAACCTCTAGTTTTTTGTTAGCAATGGTTTAGAAACGATTCATGCGCTCAAGTCCGTGTTACGAAGCTTTGATAATCGTTTTTCATATATTCCGCCTCCCCGCAAGTTTGTAGGGTGCGTGACATGGACTTACACTAGCTGGACGTAACGGCTACCCAGGTATTGAGCGATATGAAGATCAACAAGGAAGCTTGTCCATAGTCTCCATGAAGCCTATCAGTAACACTACAATACAGTCCGGTCTCTTCGTCTGATATGTTGCATATCATGTCTAGGGGTGGTAAACTTCAGACCCCAGTAACGTGATAAGTCATGCCGATGTATGGCCTATAACAGGTTGAGAAACTACTGATAACACTTATTAGTAAATCTCATAAGCAGCCCTGGCCAGGGACTTCCAGTTATAGCCAATCGAGCATAGCGCAACATCAACCCCCAATACCGGGAGAGACGAAACCCCTCCTATCGCTCATTGCATCCATGCGACTCGGGACTATACCAAAAATCCACCTGTTTGCACGTCTCCTTTGAGCGTGGTAGGGAGACACACAAGAATCTATGATGATCTTGGGTCTACAGACTAACCTGTACCAGTGTCACCAGAGGACTGCTCCTGACGATAGGTATACTACCACATAGGAGTCCTCGGCGAGTCCTGTTCGGTGTACCCATTCTCTAATGAGCACCTGTATACAATCTTTGATGTCACACACCAATGGCTGTGGGATCAGCCATCGCCCTCTAAGGGACCAGAAACGTACACACTAGTCTACTCTGGAATAGCGATGCCCTAGTCGTGATATTCCCTCGACTAGGAACTGATTAAATGATGTACTTTTGGACCACCCTGGCCCCACTAGTATGATCTCATTATAGTCCTGGTAGTCAAGTACATATCCTAAGGGCTTTATCAACATGTTAGAGACAGACAGTATAAATACCAGTCTACATGTTAAAATAAATGTAACCTGATAGCATACTATCATGTCGATCAAGAAAGTCTTCTATATATAAGTCTAAGCATCCACTATATCAACAATAATAACCTCTAGGGCATACATATTCCTAACAATCTCCCACTTGCACTAAGGCCAGTTGTTGTAGTATCTCATACCCAACGTCTCAAAAGTCTCTCGAATAGCATCTGGGGGATGGCCTCTGTGAGTAGATCCGCTTTGTTATCCTCTGTGTCAACTCGCATGACCTTGATCTCCAGGAGATCAACTATCTCCCTGATCAGGTGATGCTGTCTAAGAATATGTCTGGATCGCTGACGAGACCGGGGTTCCTAGGCCGAAGCCACAGCTCCATTGTCATCACAATACACAGGTATGGGATGCCCAATGGTAGGAACCAATTTCATCTTATGAACTTTTCATCCAGACAACCTCTTTGGCAGCATCGTTGGTAGCGATGTAATTAGCCTCTATCAACGAGTCTGCTACGGTATATAGCTTGGAACCCTTCCAGCATACCGCCCCTCGACTGAGGGTAAAGACAAAACCCGAGATTGACTTTCAGTCGTCCTTATCACTCTGGATGCTCGAATCGGTAAAGGACTCCATCCGGAGTTCACCGTTACCATACACCAAGAACATCTCTTTAGTCTTTCTCAAGCACTTAAGAATGTTCTTTAGCTGTCCAGTGGTTTTCTCAAAGATCTTTTCAACACTTATTCACTACACGTAGTGGGTAAGCTACATATGGTCTGGTATATAATATCGCATACATGATTGACCCGTCTATCAAAGTATAGGGTATCCCTTGTATGAGAGCCCTCTTCAAATCAGTCTCGAGAGACATCTCTTTGGAGAGAGTGATTCCTGAACAAGCGGGTACATTACCACGCTTAATCTTCCATACTAAACCCCTTTAGCATGGTTTCTATGTACCCAGATTGGGACAATCCTAAATCCATTTAGATCTATCTCTATAGATCTATATCCCCTGGATATAGGAGACATCAGTTAGATCTTTCATGGAGAACCTGTGTGATAAGGGGTTCTTGACCGAGTGTAGCATAGGAACACCCTTTCCTATCAAGAGTATGTCATCTTCATACAATACGAGAAAGACAACCATACTCTCTACAACCTTCTTATTTATACATGGTTCATCAACCTTTTTTTATGAAGTCAAACTCTTTTACAGCTTCATTAAAACAGATGTTCCATCTCCGCGATACTTGCTTTAACTCGTAGATGGATTTAAGCAGTTTGCACATGCTTTCGCTGCTCCCACTGTCTACGAAGAACACTGGCAGTGTCATATACACTCTCTTCTAAATAACCATTTAGAAAAGCGGTTTTGACGTGCAGCCTGCCAGATTTCGTAGTCATGGTATGCAGCAATGGCAAGTAGGATCCTGATGGACTTAAGCATAGCTTTGAAAGTCTCAACTTTTCCATCTACACAAAATTATCTTTCTCAAAGATCCTCTTGCTCCTGATGGGTTTAACCCCTTCAGGAGCAACATCCAAAGTCAATACTTTGTTGGTGTACATGGATACCATCTCAGATCGCATAGCATCCAGCCATTTCACATAGTTTCTACTTGTGATGGCCTGCTCGAAAATAGTAGGGTCATCATCTACATGATGCAATCCTCGCTCCCACCGTCTATGAGAAAACCATAGTATCTCTCTGGTGGATGATGAGCCCTACTAGATCTGCGGAGTGGCTGCGGTTCGTCGGGGACTATTGAATTCTCCGGTTCCACCAAATCGTCAGTTATAGTTTGCTTTGCTAGAACTTCTTCCAGTTCTACCTCATCGCCACTAATTTCTTCCATAAGAAATTCCTTTTCTAAAAATGTGGCATGTCGAGAAACAAAACATCTTTTGTTCCTCGGTGTGGTAGAAGATATACCCTTGCAAATGGTTGGGACATCCTACAAACTTGCACAGAATTGTCCTTGCCTCGAGCTTTTCCGGATTTTGCTTTTCAACATAGGCCGGACAACCCATATCATAACTCGTTTAAGAGATGGTCTCTTCTCATTCCATACCTCATATGGAGTGGTAAGCAACGGATTTGATCGGAACTCTATTCAATAAGTATGGAGCTTCTCAAGTGCATGTCCCTGAAAGGAAATAGGCAACTTAGCAGTACTCATCATAGAGCGCACCATATCTCATAGGGTGCGATTCCTCAACCCCGATATACCGTTGTGCTATGGTTTATATAGAGGAGTAAACTGAAAAAGAATCTCATTCTCTTTTAAATAGTCTCAGAATTCCGTGCTCCAGTATTCTTTTCCCGATCATATCGAAGGATTTGAATACCATTACCCATCTGGTACTCATCTTCGTACTTATATTCCTTGAAATTCTCAAAAGACTCAGATTTGTGTTTCAACAAGAACACACGTCCGTATTTTGAGAGAACGTCGGTGAGTGTAATAAAGTACGCGGAACCATCCCTGGCATATGTAGACATAGGACCGCATACATCACTATGTATCTGTCCAAGAGTTCAATAGCTCTTTCTCCATTTCCAGTAAACGGAGATTTGGTCACCTAGTCTTTGAGACATGACTGGCAAGTTTCATAAGATGTAAATTCGAACGGATTCAAATATGCATTCTTATGGAACTTTAGCTAGTCTTGTCTCATTGACATGACCTAGTCTATAATGCCTCAAGAAGACATTGTTCATTTATTAAATGTTCCTCTTGTGTGTGTTTTGTACGTTTAGAACTGTTGTTTGATTCTGAACGTGTACACTGTTATACAACATACCTTACCCAATCAACACTTAATTTAGGAAAATATTCACAATATTATTGGTACGAAATAACAGTCACTCAGAATCATTGTATTACTAGTTGGTAACACTAGGTGATATTTGCCAACTGCTTTGGCTGCAACAATTGCACCATTCTCTACTACTAGAGACATATCACCCTTTCCCAGTTCTCCACCTATCTATAGCCCATGTAACAAATTACATGTGTGTGAACCTGATCCGGTATCCAATACCCAGGATGTAGAGGTAACTGAGAAACAGTTCTTGGTTACGAACACACCCGAAGACAATGCATCAACATGCTTTTTCTTTGTTTGGGTGGCATGGGAATCCGAATATTCCCCTATTCCTTGCTCAGACTTATGACAATCATAAGATAGAGAAGAACCTAGCCCAGTATAATAAGTAGGTTCAGTCAATACATCTATATTATTATCTTGATTAAGGCATGTCATTGGTCGCTACCAGAAGAGAGAGAAGGATAATCACTTTGCGTGCGCTCTTTGCAAGATTAGATTGGTTATTTTATCTAATCAGGATGGCTCCAATTATTTTTATCAAATCTTCCTTTAAACCCTAAAAGGTAAGATTAGCCGGGATTAATTACACACTATAAGTTTGCCAATCGTTCGGCCAGGCAGGTATCGGTACTCCGAGGGAGATTCCCAGTGCTTTCGCATGGACCTAATTAAAATAAAGCTCATTTCCCTAGAGGCATAACCCCATTGACACTTTTCTAGACACCTACTTGATTAGCTAATTGTAAAGTGCAAAACTTGTTGTGTTGTCTATCACGGTAGCAAGTTTTCGGGAGGCATCATCCATGCCATATTTACAAATTTGCCGTTCTAGTAAACCCTAACCCTAGAATCGCTACTAGAAAATCCGACGAAACATAATGTAAACACTTTACATCTAAAATCAACAAGGAATACAACCTTTGTAGACCGGTCCTTCACTTCAATAGCTCCGTGTAGTAGTCTCTTCGTTGCGATCATGAATTCCTGGACTCTAGAGAGGCTCCTATGAAGAAACAAACATGCTTGCATCGAAGTCTTCGAGGCCGAAGATGATCTATATCGAGGAGACACTAACCCAAGCTATCTCTTCACTAATGGTGAGATTAGTGAAGCAAACACCCTATACTAAATGGCAAGTAGTAGAGGATGATGAAGTAGGAAGTGGGCTTACTTTAGATTTATTTTTCTCACATTAAATCTTCACTTGGAAAAAACCTAGCAAGCTTTTTCTTTTGTTGAAGAAGAAGAAGAAAATGAAACTCATGAGAGAGTGAGGTTAGAATTGCAACCAAGGTGAGTTAGTGTCATGCCTAACTCGTGTAGAGAATAAACCATAGCTATGAGTTAAGGATTGGGTTAACAAATATCTTAAGCTAGACAAACAAGTGGACTTAGTCAATGAAACCTACAAGCTTCTACAAGCTTTGAACCATGACTCATTAGAGATTTACAATTTAAAAGATCCCAATGCCATATCAGACACGTCAAAATAATGAGGTTATAGCTCGATTTTTGAGTTCCTTTCTATATGCAAATACTCGTAAAAAGGTATGCATGTACTGTCCCCAGGATCAGTCCTGGTCGGCTATAATAAATCATAACATAATGGTATACCTCATACGATAGCAATATATCAACATCTGGATGTCCAGCATCGACACCCGAAATTAGAAATCCCTCGTGTCTAGCACCGACACGCAAATCCTCAAATCTCCTGTGTCCATCACCGACACGCAAATGCAGATACCGTCGATACTATCTCAACGGATGATCGCCACCCGATATCTCTGGCCCAGGTTGGTATCCCCTGGATATCCGCCGTGCCTAAATCGAGCCCCGGTCTGTATCCTCTGGATACTTGCCGTGCTCATCTCTATCTCCGGTATCGAGTATCCTCGCTAGCCTCCCCGCCTCTAATACAGCTATCCTGCCCCTCGGTCTCAACTGGGTCCACCATATATCCGACTGTATATCCCCAGCCCCCCCACTCAGTCTGGATAACGTAGTAATCCGTAACCGTATAACCCCCCCCACTCGGTACGGAGTAAAACAAAACATAAAAATGACCCATGGTGGACATCAACTCATTATATCCAAAGATAACAAGTAAAGAATAAGAATAATCTCATAGATCCTTCTGATGATATGTTATACACACACACACACACACACACACACACACATAACAGCGTCCCATACCACTGATATATATCATCAAAATAAAACATCCTGAAAACTCATAAGAATCAAATACGAATATCCATGTTACTGGTATTCGCAAAACTCAACAGATAATAAAAACATAGTATGTAAATAAAGTCATACATGCAACAAACGTAACAGTTCTACTGTGTCATGGCAATACTAATGATGTATGGTGTACCATACGCGTCTGTGCTCGTGCAGCATGGCAATCATTAGTATTTGTGCAAGTGTTCTATAAGTGTATATAGCATACTCGTATCGACATCTACATACGCATCACGTAGTATAACAGTCCTACAGTGACATGGTAGTACCAATGAGCTATAGTGTAACATATGCGTATGTGCTTGTGCAACATAATATTTATTGGTAGTTGTGCAGTGTTCTATCAGAGTGTTCGTATCACGAAAACGTATAATATCGATAAATATATCGCGAATATGTAAAGTAAATCTAAGAGTAATTATTAATTGTAACTACTTGCTATAAGCTATACCATTATCTTTGAAAATGGAACGAAACGTTGGTTTAGAAATAAGGAACCCGCCTTAGGTAAAAATTAAATATTCGTTTTGGAAATTGGTATTGCATCCTTGTCATTTATCATTAAAAGGGGAAACGAATCGTTAGTTTTTAAAAGAGTATAGCTCATTCAAGTATTACGTTCTAAAACGAAATAAAACACGACTTAACAAGTTTAAAGGAAACCTGGCCGTTATTCGGTATGCTAATCTTATCATCATAAATACGGTAAGATTCCTCATACAATATCCACATTATCACAATATCCAAATCATCTCATGTACGGCACGATCCCTCATACAACTCCACCAAACTATGAATAACACTATATGCACATGAACAATATACTAGATGCAACAGAACACTAATACCATTAACTTGAATTTATACTAAGAACTAACTAGATAGCATAACTATCCTAGTTATAAGATTGCTAATATCTCATATCATCAACGTAAGCAAGTATGCGTATCCCGATTGTCGTTGATGTATAGCAACGAAGCCGGTGATACCTCACATACTACGCTTACGGTCACAGAAAAGAATGTGTAAAACTACAACATTTGGAATCCACATTCACTTTAGACATCGTAAATCCGAAATATCACATACTTCGCATTTCATGCCTAACCATATGAATTCCACATATTGTATCACATTTCAGATAAATAGACAATATTAAACTTTCCGATCGAATAATCAAATACTCAAGATTTCCAAAATATCTCAACACTTGAGCGGAGTTCCAAAAAATCCCAGAATATGTCATAGTACCAATGGTCCAGCCGTAGAAGGGTCAAACCAATGCCTCACATGTGGCAATGCCGTACTGCCCCAAACCCTAAGGTTTAAAGGCAGTTCAGACGGTCACATAATTGAGTTAAGGTTTGTGTTCATCTAGAGGGTCCACCGGGTTACTTGCACGTTTTTCTGAAAGATTTAAACTCAAGAAAAATTCAACACTTGAAAGTTTTTCGTGCCAAATGTTTAAAATAATTAAGACAAATAAAACCCTAACTTAACCTAGCATAGTTTGAGTCTCGTACTATGTTGTAAGTGTAACCTAGCATGACACACTTATATATATATATATATATATATATATATATAACATATATATTTTGTGCCAAAAAGAAAACAATGCGTACATCACATATATGTAAAGTATATCAATTGTGAGAAAAGAAATCTTAAGTGAGCTAATACTGGTTAATGTAATGTAATATATCAAATATATAATTATACATTAAATTATCAAATCAACACTTGATTTAATAATCCGGCTATATCATATATAACCAACTAATGTCAAATGTAACATCTTATCGAATCAACACTTGATCCGATAACCCGGCTATATCACATATAACCAATCATGTCACACATCGCGAGAATAGAATGCGGTATCACATACACGCATTAATCTCGGTCCTGCACAAATCACATATGTGCTCCTACTCCATTTCTCTTGAGCCAGGAAACCTCTGTGTAGGGCTCTAAAGACTCATCAATACGCCGGCAGTAGGTGATGATCATATCAAACACCGACAAACCGCAAGCGGTCTGCTAAACGTAACGGCCACCCGGGTATTGAGCGATCAGAAGATCAACAAGCAAGCCTTCTCATACTCCTGCGAATCCAATCAGTAACACTACCGTACAGTCCGGTCTCTTCGATGATATGTCATATATCACAGCCTGGGGGTGGTATAACGTCAAACCCCAATAACCTGATAAGTCATGCCGATGCAAGGTCCATAACGGTTTGAGAAACTACTGGTAACACTTACCAGTAAATCTCAGCAACCTTGGCCATGGATTTCTTGTTATGGCCAATCGAGTATAGCGCAACATCAACTCCCAATACCGGGAGAGATGAAACCCCTCCTATTGCTCATTGTCTCCATGTGACTTGGTACTGTACCCAAAAACCACCTTTTTGCACGATCTCTTGACCGTGGTATGGTGGAAATCAAAGCACGGTGGGAATCACACAAGACTCTATGACGATCTTGGGTCTACAGACTAACCTGTACCAGTGTCACCAGAGAACTGCTATCCGACGATAGGTATAATACCATCTAGGAGTTCTCGGTGAGTCCGTTCAGTGTACCCAGTCTCCACTGAGCACCTGTATACCATCTCTGATGTCAAACACCAATGGATATGGGATCATCCATCGCCCATCACATGGGTCGAGAAGCGTATACGCTAGTCTACTCTGGAGTATCGATGCCCTGTCTCGATACTCCCACGACTAGGAACATTCGAAGGGTGTATTTATCGACTACCCTGTCCCCACTAGTATGATCTGCATCATAATCCTGATAGTCAAGTACTCATCCTAAGGGCTTTATCAACATGTAATAAAGAAACAATAAGTGTACATGTTAAGATAAAGTGCAACCAGATGGCATACTATCATGTCGAGGAAGAATGTCCTCCCTATATATGTCCAAGCATCCACTACAATATACATCACATGTACAGTAATGGCCTCTAGGGCATACATATAACTAGCAATCTCCCACTTGCACTAAGGCCATTTGTTGCAGTATCTCATACTCAACTGTATAGCAGTGGTTGTAGTATCACATACTCAACCATCCCATAGAAGTCTCTCTAGGGGTAAGGCCTTGTGAGTGGATCCGCTGTGTTATCTTTCGTGTCTACTCTCCTATCCTCGATCCCTTGGAGATCATCCATCTCCCTGATCAGGTGATACTTGCCTCAGAATATGTCTGGAACGCTGATGGGACCTGCGTTCCTAGGCCAAAGCCACAACTCCATTGTTGTCACAATAATAGTTATTGGACGCTCAATGGTAGGAACCTTTTTCATCTCATGAACAAGAAATGCCCAGACAACCACTTTGGCAGCATCAATGGTAGCAATGTATTCAGCCTTTATCGTCTAGTATGTCACGGTATCTAGCTTGGAACTCTTCTAACATACCGTCCCTGCACTGAGGGTAAAGACAATGCCTGTGACTGACTCTTAGTCGACCTTATCACTCTAGAAGCTGGAACCAAGAACTATGTTTTAGTGCTTCTCAAGTACTTAAGAATGTCCTCCACAGCTCTCCAGTGATTCTCCCAAGATCCGATTGATTCCTTATCACTACACTTAGTGAGTCATCTATATCTTGTCTGGTACATAACATCGCATACTCTGATAGAGCCTATTGCCGAAGAATAGGGTATCCCTTGCATGCGAGCTCTCTCTAAATCAGTCTCGGAAGACATCTTTTTGGAGAGAGTGATCCATGAGTAAATGGGTGAACCACCACGCTTAGAATAATCCATACTAAACACCTTTAGTATGGTGTTAATGTGCCTGGATTTGGGACACTCCTAACATCCACTTAGATCTATCACCATATATCATAATCCACAAGATGTAGTAGGTATCATCCAAATATTCTATCGAGAATCTCCGTGATAAGAGGTGTTTGACGGAGTGTAGCATAGGAAACCATTTCCTATCAAGAGTATGTCATTTACGTACAATACGTGGAAGACAACCTTACTCTCTACAACTGTTCAGTTGATAAAACTGCACATTTGTTATTACATTTTTCCTACTATTTGTATATTAGAAAATGTCTTTATTATAATATATCATACATATGAGGGTTTATCTGTAAAAATACTATTTTTCATGTGTTGATATATTATAATAAACATTTGGTAGGAAAATGTAAGCAAAGATACCATTGACCAAATCTTCATGGGGAAATTAATATCTCAATAAAACAAAAATCCACTAATATTATTTCTTGAGATTGTGCAGAATTTTTCAGGGCTAAAAATCAAGCAAATCAAAGTTGTTAAGAGCAAACCTGCCTAATTAAGAAAGCAAATTAAGAAATCAATTCTGGCAGAAGCAAAGAAAAGATTTCCAATTTCCAAAAGTTCCAGAGATCTCCACGTGTCACAAGGAGAAAAGCCCAGAAGAAAAAATCCAACGATCAACACACAAGACCGTGGATCCGCGGTCAAACCTACGCGTTGTCCGCGGATCCGCCGCGTATCTGAAGATTAAAGAGATGGGATTTTTCTGGTAGAATTTCAACAGATGGCTTCCAAATTTGGAAGCTAGGGTTCTGGATTTTGGAGTATAAATAAGGACCGAGAGCCCCTTTGAAAAATTATCAAGCCAACGAGATCACGACGTCCAAGATGGCTCATGCATCCAGGCTGATCATCAACGGTTCGTCTACCTCCTTAGAAGAGATCGAGAAGCAAACTAGTATTTGTAATCATTTTCTAAAGGATCAAAGTGTAATGAATATTGTTGATTAATAAAGGAATCTTTCTTTTTCTTATTCTATTTCTTCGTACTTTAATTATGCATTTTCTCTCCATCTCTCTTTCTCCCAACATGCGCGAGTAATTCTCCGCTTGTTAGGGTTTGTAAGATTATGGTAGGTTAATGGATTATGAAAATACCTAAACTCTTTTTACGTCCTATAAAGTTTATAAACTTTATCAAAACAATCATTAACATCCTAATCGGGCGCGCTACCAATTCATTGTTAGTCTCGACCGCGATTAGAGATTAGATTAATGATTGTTTTAGTAAAGGCTAGATATGAACGGAGTTCCGTGTCGAGATAAGGGTTAAGAGTGGGATTCCTTTTCCGTCCAGAAACCCTAATCTACATGCATCACTGTCGTTCTAGTTTTAAATCTATTAAAGGATAAAAAGGGTAATTTTTAATTAATCATCCATAACTACTAAATTCTAACGAACCCTACAAGCCCCTTCTTATATTAACAACATCCATAAATAATCTAGATCTATATTTTGCATTAGTGCTTAATGTAGATCTAGAAACCATTCTACAATATTCTTTATCTCTCCTCTCTCTTTCAGCACATCTAAAGTAAGAGTAAAAGATTCAACGTTTCCTTGAGGACGACCCATACTCATCTCGGTCTAGCTACACGCGAAACCGTTCTGATTGCGGTTAATTACAAACACACTTTTTCACATCAATCAAATGGCGCCGTTGCCGGGGATACGTGCGTAATTTTTTATTCTTACTATTTGTGTTGAATTCTTATACGATCAATATCATAAATAAAACAAAACTGCAAATTGTATATTTAACGATTATTGTGTGAATTTTGCAAGGGGATCTGGAGTCGCAGACTTGAGGAAACAGAAAGACAGAGACATTCCAGGAGATCCAGATGAGTACAGAAGGCTACGGAGCAAACTTTCACCACCTGATCCCTCCACCCAGTGGCGGAACCGCGGCAAAGGAGCTCATTTGGCGGCGGAAGAGCGGCGGGAGAGGAGATTTAGGGCTGCAAACTTCTCTGGTATATTTTCTATATCTTTCTCTCTCCTCTGAAATCTAATTAAATATCTTTTCTGCAGGATTCTTTGCAAAATATCGCCGCTCAAAAATCTTTTTGCAAAGTTTTGTTATTGGTTTGTTATTTCATATTTTAATACGGATTTTTAAGGGGCAAAACCAAAATTCAGATTAGGTAGGGATTTCATCACAATTCCTAAACCCCACAAATCACAAACCGAGCATCTGCATCAACCCTACATGAATTTAAAAAATATCTAGACCAAACTCTAAGGACTGTCACGCTCAATAAGGACAGAGGAAGGTCGTGGGTAATCTATCGCTTATCCGTATTATTTTTGTGGTGTCTAGGCAAGTGTGTCTAAAGCGAGTGGTTACTTAATTAGGACCACTACTTTCGTAGTGGGGAGCCTCCCACTCACCTGGCACTTACCTGGCTACAAGGGTAGTAAAGAGGCAATAGAGGATTGATACTACGGCTTGTCCTTTGGAAGTCTAGGAGCGGTCTAGAGACTGGACCTAGGTAACCATAGTTCTAGGGTTGTTTGTGCATTTTGTGTGATTTGTCTAAATCCGTCATTTTTCAAAACAAACCAATTATTTTCTCCCCTTTTTACCCCTTCCCCCTTCTTCTCTTCTTATAATGGGTGACCTAAACAGAAGAACACTTGCCGAGCTTTGCTGTCCACAACCAGATATCTCTTGTTTTCGTAATCCCTTCGGTATACCGTCCGACTCTCCCATGTCCTTAAGAGATCGGATCGAAAAAGCGTGTAGAAACAGTTGGCGACCTCAATCCATGTCCTATCAACAGTATCCTAATTCTTCACATGTTTCTGTTGATACTCCAAGTGAGAATGCCCCTAGACGCATGTCCATTGCTAAGCATATAGCTAGGGCTAGAGGCCAAAGTTTCAACCCTGACCAATATCAATATTCTTCTTATTATAATGTTGATCCTACTCCTACCCAATTTTCGCAACCATTCTATTCCTATCAATTCAATCCGACTTTTCCACCTTCTCTAGACAGTTCTTCTAATCAGTCATTTGGGAGTTTTAATTATCCACAGGAATTTCAATCTTATACTGAAACCCTTTATCAACCCAAGACTAGTCTGGAGCAGACATTAGAAAAATTTCTGGAATTGTCGAACCAAATTAGGAAGGAAACAACAGAGTGGATGAAAGCAAAGAATTTCAAACCTGCCCAAAAATTTTCAGTATATGATTCGGGCATAGGACAAAATGAGAATTTGGGTAGTGAGACAGAACTGTTCACCCTTCCTAATCAAACCTCCCCATTCCAAACTGAAATCCACAACTCCAGTTTCATAGATTCATCAAGTACACCAAATAGAATGTCTGATAAGTTGTGTGACTTTATAGTGTTTGATTTACCCGACTGTGAAGGGTCTATTTCAAGTGAAACCATACCCAACCCTTGTGATCTCTACACCTCCACTCTTGAACCAAAACTGATTGAAAACCATATTTTTGATGAAGTGTTTGAGAATTTTAACCTTCACTTGAATGAGGTGATTGACGTTGGGGATATATTGATTGATGAACCCGAAATTTTGGATGATTTTGTCCCACCAATTCATCAAATCCTTTCACTTCCTTGTGGTCATCATCTTGAGCCTTTAATTCTTCCCGAACCTCAAATATGTCTTGAAGTTGATGATAATGGTATACCCAAAGATCAGACCGAAATACAGCCTCCATCTTCCACATCTGGTTCAGCAACACTCGACACACCAATTTGTTTACCCATTTCACCTTCTACTTTCTCCGGTTCTTCTTCTGTTCCTATAGTTTCAGTGAGTTTTGATGAATCACAATCCGTTAATTCAAGTTCGATAATACCAGAAATTCAACTTGATTTGGATATTTTTGAAAATGAGGTAGATGAGTTTTTCGAGCCCTCTACCTCAATGATTTTTGATGAATCAAGTAGGATAAATTCTGGCACAAAACTCTTTGACAGCAAAATATTCAGGCATACCATTGATAAAAGTTTTGAAGAACTTTTTGCCGACGAACTTGAATTTTTAAACAATACGGATTTTGTGATTGATCAATCTCCACCTATAGAAGTTGAACCGCCACCATTCCTTCTTCCTAATCATTCACATTCATCCTCATTCTATCTTTTCTCTAATTTCAAATTCAAACCCTTTCCAGACCACCTCTTATCCCTTCCCCATTTTTTCTTGACTCGATACAACATATTCTTCCACCGACCTATACGCTATACTGATAAAATCTTTGAATGGTTGGTGTTAACTTTTGGTCTTTGTAAAGTTTTATTTTGACCAAATGACTCACCCCCTCTTAAAATGCATCATATTGTCTAACTCATGTTTGAGGGGGGGTATATTTTTGGCTCTTGAACATAACTTTTGTCCTCAAATTCGTGAGCCAAAAATAAGTTTGGGGGAGGATTTTCACTTTCATATATTCTTTCCCCCATTAATAATGTCCTCCCAAGCTCCCAAGCTTACAAGTTTTTATGATCCAGCAGATAGCAACAGTGAGGACACTGTTGAAAACAAGTTTGGGGGAGGTTTGTGCTTATTTACGGATCACTTTGCATCATATTTTGCATAAGCACAACATTTTCAAAAAAAAAATTTAAAATTTTCTTTTACAACAAAAGAGTAGAAAGTGAAAAATTACATCCAAAAGATAGAAATAGTTTAAGAAAACCAAGAAAATTAGAAGTTTTCTTAAACGAACTGGTAATAAGTGGTTATGAGCTGTTGTCCCAAGGGTTAGTAAGATGAAGGAAGTCACTAATCTGAGGATAAAAATAAGTCTGAAAAATAGTTTCTATTCTGGAAGCCAAACATTTGAATGTTGATACCCTACTATATGCACTTACACACGTCTTGAAACTCGGGATAGTAGAGGATACCTTGAAATGCTCTTGTCTAAAAGCCAAAGTATGAAGGAAATAAAAATAATGAATAAAATATAAAAATGGTGAAAAGAAGAAAAAAAATGAACACTGGTTTTGTTATCGCCAAGGCAGCAATAAAAAAATATAGCGAGGGTGCTTCATCACCTAGTGCCTTAGACCAACTGGTTTGAGAGTCACTGCTAAGCCTTAGGTGGTGCAAGACGAGGAAAATACTATCACCTAATCAGCAAGCACATGAGTAATCGGTCGGTTAGTACCTCAAGAAGTATTAAAGGTCACATGAAAATGTGTGAGCAAATCCATAAATATTCATCAAGTTAAAAAGTACTGAGGTAGATGGACAAGAGTATGATAGCTTGAATTGAATTCTCCGAGTGTAGGGATGTCCATTACACACACGTAGGGTTATACGATCGATGTTTGGATAAAAGGTAGGAATGAAGAATAAAGACAATGTTTTATTGAGGGATGATGTGATTTCAAATATCTTTTCATGACTATTAAGATAGGGCTCATGACAACTGAAAAGCTCGTATAGTTGGAAACTCTAAATTTTCAAAGTATTTCTTTTATGCTTCTTATCTTTATATGTAAATTTCACCATCTCTCTTTTATTATAGGATTTTGTGGGTGTAATCCGCTGAAAACCCTCAGGAGACAACATTCCTCCTACTAGGGACACCTAGAGGTTTAATGGCTTGTTGCACATGCTCAGTGCAATCGTGCTTGCCTACGAAAGTGTGCTTAGTTTTCTCCTTTCTCCTTCCCCATCTCTTGAATAAACTAGTTTTCTCGAGATGATCAAAGATAAGTTTGGGGGTATTTGTTCTGTTGATAAAACTGCACATTTGTTATTACATTTTTCCTACTATTTCTATATTAGAAAAGGTCTTTATTATAATATATCATACATATGAGGGTTTATCTGTAAAAATACTATTTTTCATGTGTTGATATATTATAATTAACATTTGGTAGGAAAATGTATGCAATGATACCATTGACCAAATCTTCATGGTGAAATTAATATCTCAATAAAACAAAAATCCACTAATATTATTTGTTGAGATTGTGCAGAACTTTTCAGGGCTAAAAATCAAGGGAATCAAAGTTGTTAAGAGCAAACCTGCCTAATTAAGAAAGCAAATTAAGAAATCAATTCTGGCAGAAGCAAAGAAAAGATTTCCAATTTCCAAAAGTTCCAGAGATCTCCATGTGTCACAAGGAGAAAAGCCCAGAAAACAAAATCCAACGATCAACACACAAGACCGCGGATCCGCGGTCAAACCTACGCGTTGACCGCGGATCCGCCGCGTATCTGATGATTAAAGAGATAGGATTTTTCTGGTAGAATTTCAACAGATGGCTTCCAAATTTGGAAGCTAGGGTTCTGGATTTTGGATTATAAATAAGGACCGAGAGCCCCTTGGAAAAATTATCAAGCTGACGAGATCACGAAGTCCAAGACGGCTCACGTATCCAGGCTGATCATCAACGGTTCGTCTACCTCCTTAGAAGAGATCGAGAAGCAAACTAGTATTTGTAATCATTTTCTAAGGGATCAAAGTGTAATGAATATTGCTGATTAATAAAGGAAGCTTTCTTTTTCTTATTCTATTTCTTCGTACTTTAATTATGCATTTTCTCTCCATCTCTCTTTCTCCCAACATGCGTGAGTAATTCTCCGCTTGTTAGGGTTTGTAGGATTAGGGTAGGTTAATGGATAATGAAAATACCTAAACTCTTTTTACGTCCTATAAAGTTTATAAACTTTATCAAAACAATCATTAACATCCTAATCGGGTGCGCTACCAATTCATTGTTAGTCTCGACCGCGATTAGAGATTAGATTAATGATTGTTTTGGTAAAGTCTAGATATGAACGGAGTTCCGTGTCGAGATAAGGGTTAAGAGTGGGATTCCTTTTCCATCCAGAAACCCTAATCTACATGCATCACTGTCGTTCTAGTTTTAAATCTATTAAAGGATAAAAAGGGTAATTTTTAATTAATCATCCATAACTACTAAATCATAACGAACCCTACAAGCCCCTTCTTATATTAACTACATCCATAAATAATCTAGATCTATATTTTGCATTAGTGCTTAACGTAGATCTAGAAACCATTCTACAATATTCTTTATCCCTCCTCTCTCTTTTAACACATCTAAAGTAAGAGTAAAAGATTCAACGTTTCCCTGAGGACGACCCGTACTCATCTCGGTCTAGCTACACGCGACACCGTTCTGATTGCGGTTAATTACAAACACACTTTTTCACATCAATCAACAACCTTCTTGTATATACAAGGTTCATCTACCATTTTGATGAAGTCAAACTCTTTGACTTTCATATCAAAACAGATGTTCCGACTCCGCGATACTTGTATTGATCCTGATGGACTTAAGCATAACTTTGAAAGTCTCAACTTTTCTATCTACACCAAGAATCTTCTCAAGATCCATTTGCTCCCAATGAGTTTTACCCCTTCAGGTGCAACATGCAAAGTTATATTTTGTTTGTGTCCATGGATTCCATCTTTGATAGCATAGCATCCAGCCATTTCACAGAGTCACCACTCCTGATGGCCTGCCTGAACCAGGTTGGGCCATCATGTCATGATGCAGTCCTCACTCTCACTGTCACCGAGAAGACCGTAGTATCTCTCAAGTGGATGAGGAACCCTACCAGATTCGTGGAGAGGCTGAGGTTCGTTGGAGTCTATTGAATCCTTTGGTTTCACCAAATCATCAGCTGTTAGTTTGTCTAGCTGGAACTCCTTCCAGTTCTAGCTCTTTTCCACTAATTTCTTCACAAGAAATTCCTTTTCTAAAAAGGTGGCATGCTGAGAAACAAAACACCTTTTGCTCCTCAGTGTGGTAGAAGATATTCCCTCACGAATGTTCGGGATATCCTAACAAACTTGTACAGAACTGATCTTACCTCGAGCTTGTCCAGATTCTGCCTTTCAACATAAGCCGGACAACCCCATATCTTAACTCGTTTAAGACATGGTCTCTTCCCACACCATATCTCATGTGTAGTGGTAGGCCCTGATTTGGACGGAACCCCATTCAATTGGTATGTAGCTTCTCAAGCGCATAACACCAAAAGGAAACAGGTAACTCGGCAGTACTCATCATAGAGTGCACCATATCTCATAGGGTGCGATACTTCCGCCTCGATACACCGTGATTATGTGGTGTATACGAAAGAGTAAGCTGAGAGCGAATCACATTCTCCTTTTAGAAACTCCAGGAACTCTATGCCTTAGTATTCTCCTCCTCGATCACATCGTAGGACTTTAATACTTCCACCCGTCTGGTTCTCAACTTCAAACTTATATTCCTTGAATTTCTCAAAAGTTTCAGACTCATGTTTCAACAGGAACACATGTCCGAATCCTGAGAGATAATCGATGAATGTAATGAAGTACCAAGAACCAACCTTGGCATTTATAGACATAGGACTGTATAAATCATCATGTGTGCGTCCCAAGAGTTCACTAACTCTTTCTCAGTTTCCAGTAAACGGAGTATTGGTCATATTACCTTTGAGACAAGACTGGAAAGTAGCATAAGATGAAAATTCGAACAGATTCTCATATTCATCCTTATATAACTTAGCTGGTCGTGTCGCATTGATATGACCTAGTCTACAATTCCACAAGAAGGATTCATTTATTTCTAAACTTCTCCTCTTGAGTGTGTATTCTATATACTTTGAACTGTGGTTTGATTTAGAACATATATGCTATTATCTAACGTGCCTGATCGAATCAACTCTTGATTCAGGAAAATGTTCACAACATTATCCTCCAATACAGAATTATATCCTTCTTTAACTCAGTAAAGAACATGATGTAATGTTGTATATCAAGTTCGGTATGTAATAACATTTGTTCAGAATCAATATATTAATACAAGGTGATATCTGCCAACAAACTTGGTTGCAATAATTGCACCATTCTCTAACACTTAGAGACATATCACCTATTATCAGTTCTGTACCTTTCTGTAGCCCATGTAACATATTACATTTGCGGGATCCTGCTTCGGTATCACATACCCAGGACGTAGAAGATACTGAGAAACAGTTCTCGGTAATAAGCACCCCCGAAGAATACGCATCAACATGCTCATTCCTCGAACGGGTGGCATGGAAATCCGGATATTCCCCTATTTCCTGCTTGGACTTATAACAGTTATAAGATAGAGCGGAACCAACGTTCCCTAGCTCAGTATAATAAGCAGGTTCGGTCAATGCATCTATATTATTATCTTGATTAAGGCATGACATGATTGCTACCAGGAGAGAGAGAATAAACACTCCGCGTGCGCTCTTGCAGGATTAGATTGGTTATTAGTTTATCTAATTAGGATGGCTCCCACTATTTTATTCAAATCTACCTTCAAACCCTAAAAGGTAAGACTAGCCGGGATTAATTACACCCTACAAGTTCGTCAATCTTTCGACCAGGCCAGTGTCGGTACTTTGAGGGAGGTTTCCCGTGCTTTCGCACGGACTTAATTAAAATAAACCTCATTTTCCCAGAGGCGTAACCCCGTTAACACCTTTCTAGACACCTACTTGATCGGCTAATTGTAATGTGTAAAACTCTCCCAGGAGTAACTCTTACTCGCAGTGGATATCAGGATCCAACTATCTCATAGAAGGTATGCAATCTCATTGCAAATTTCAACACTTGAAATTCCCGATAATGGTTTTTACCCTAGCGTCCTATGACCTTGACGGAGGCCAAACTACCCATAGTCCGCTAGTCAAGTTCAACCCGTCATTTCTTGATTGAATTAGACCCACCCACACGACCCTTGACAGAGGCCAAACTATGCCGTATGAATACCCTAATCCAATCGCATCGTATGCTAGCAGATAAGAACTAGTTAGCTACCGTACACTACGCCTTGACGGAGGCCAAACTACCGCAGCACGAATACTAAGTAGTACTTATCTGAAATGACGGAGGGCTACGCAGGTTTTTAAGACAACCATGAGCGTAATGAACTTGATATCGTTGTAGAATCGAGTGATTTTGAAAAGGAATGTTTTTTAGGTTTTTACTAGTTTTGCTAAAGAGCTCACTCCCGGTAAAGGGATCTTGGCTCTTTCCTTATCAATAAGTTCATAAATACCACTATGCAAAGCAAAAACTATAAAAGCAATCAAAAGACAAACCAAGTTTGTAGCATCTGCTAGTTTCGCTAAAGAGGTCACTCCCGGTGAAGGGATCTCGGCTCTTTCCTTATCGAATAAGGTGCTGGATATTCTACAAGGAATACCGCTATTCAAAGCAAGAACTAGAGCTACCAGTTTTTAAACAAGTTTCTACAACATCTTTTAGGTTTCTTTTATTTCATTAATTTCATTAATGAATTCCCATTAAAATTATGCTTCCTAAGCATCACATAAGAAACAAAAGCAGCAATATTTATTATATCTCATATATATAATATATGCATTGGTCTCAGAACATATCAAGTGATCACATCACAGAATATCAACAGCAGAAGAACATATATGAAATATTGGATATACAAGGAATTCCGTGTTTTATTTAAGCCAGTAAAAACGCGGATTCCACGGTCGTGATGAGTAGCCAAACCCACATCCCTAGACCCCTATGAAAGCGGCAAGCAACCCTACCAATTCTAGAGTTAGGAGACCCGGTCTCAACTCCTTGAGATGGTCTTCCACTGGACCCTAGAACCAGGTTACTTGTGCTCCCCGCCTTGGGTCTATCCTAATGCGGAAAAGTAAATAATATACATCAATGGTGACATCATCCTCAACCCGGAAGTGCCCCAATAAAAGAATATTACATACAAGCTTTTACATGAATGAAAATGAAAAACTCCAATCCCACATAAAAAATCCCGGCTATTCAGAACACGACGATCCAATATAACATATCACAACAACACATAACATCACATGTCATCAACGTAAATAAATATGTGTATCCCAGTTGTCGTTGACATATAGCACCGAAACCGGCGATACACCACAGATTACACTTGCGATCGCAGAAAAGAAAGTGAAAAACTACAATAGTTGGAATCCGCAACCACCTCAGACATCATAAACCCAACGTATCACATACTTTGGATTTCAAGCCCAACCAAAAGAATTCCTAAGACATCACATGCCTAACAATTATAAACCCAACCCTGTATTTTAGTCTCGATATTGAAAACACTTTCCAATAACCTGTCGGGTAATTCAACAAGATTCCTGATAAACCGATCGAATGCTCATCGGAAACTTTAGTAGACGGCCGCACCTCCAGATGCCGTCTAAGGCGGAACACCGCTGCCGCGAGCACCCGAACGGATGCTTTTGGCGACGGGATTCTCCTATAGTCACTTGGTCGGGGCTATGGGGCGTGGCTATCTAGTAAGGTTAACCAGCGAGTATCCGCGTACTCTACGTAATTGTGACGGACATTTGATCAACATTAAAATCCCGTGGCAACCGATCAAATGAGACTAAACTGCTAGATTTATAAAATTCAAACCAGTTATCTCATAACTCTTTGTGGATTCCAAATATTGTATCACAATCATAGATAGCTAGACGAAGTTAAACTTTTCGATCGAATAAACAAACACCCAAAATTTTCCGTAAATCTCAACACTTGAGCGGAGTTCAAAAAGTACCCAGAAACATGCCACGGCTCCTATGAACAAGTCGTAGAAGGGTCGACCAATACTTCACATATGGCACCGCTGAACTACCACAAACCCTAAGGTTTGATGGCGGTTCTGACGGTCATATAATCGAGTTAAAGTTTCATTCTTCTAGAGGGTCCACATAATCGCTTGCTAGTTTTTCTGAAAATTTTAAACTCGGAAAAATCGAACTCTTGGAAATTTCCAGCAGGGAAAAATTCGGTTATTGATATACGTTCGAACTTTTTAACATCATCTAAATAACCCGAATACATGTTAGAATTACGACTACGAAACACTCTGAGTTACTTTTGCAGAAAGTTAACATCACATGAAAATTTAGCAAAAACAAACAACACCTGAAACATCAAAACCCAGAGAATGGAACACAGACAAGAAAGGTTTTGCCTGGATTTTGGCCGGTATGGGGGGGTTGTGGCCGGCCAAAAAGTTTCTAATTGTCTCGAATTTCTTCTGTGTTCATGTCATATCACATATAACATTCTGCAGTTGTTTAAAAATTTTTTTGAAGACTTTTTAAAATGGACAGAAAGCAAGTTTTCGTATCGAGTGTTTCAGAGTAGTTTCGGTTTCGTAATCCTAACAAAATTCGTCTAATTTTTTAGCATGGCTCTGATACCACTGTTGGGTTGTCTAGCACAGCAGCAAGTTTTCGGGAGGTATCATCCATGCTATATTAAAAAAATTTCCGTTCTAGTTAACCCTAACTCTAGAATCGCTACTAGAAAATCCAACGAAACATAATGTAAACACTTTACATCTAAAGTGAATAAGGAATACAACCTTTGTAGACCGGTCCTTCACTTCAATAGCTCTGTGTAGTATTCCCTTCGCTGCGATCACGAACTCCCGGACACTAGAGAGACTCCCATGAAGAAACGAACATGCTTGCATCAAAGTCTTCGAGGCCGAAGATGATCTACGTCGAGGAGACACTAACCCAAGCTATCTTTTCACTAATGGTGAGATTAGTGAAGCAAACACGCTTTACTAAATGGCAAGTAGTAGAGAATGATGAAGTAGGAAGTGGGCTCACTTTAGATTTATTTTTCTCACACTAAATCTTCACTTGGAAAAAACCTAGCAAGCTTTTTCTTTTGTTGAAGAAGAAGAAGAAAATGAAACTCATGAGAGAGTAAGGTTAGAATTGAAACCAAGGTGAGTTAGTGTCATGCTTAACTCATGTAGAGAATAAACTATAGCTATGAGTTAAGGATTGGGTTAACAAATATCTTAAGCTAGACAAACAAGTGGACTTAGTCAATGAAACCTACAAGCTTTGAACCATGACCCATTATCCAAATGTTTAAAATAATTAAGACAAATAAAACCCTAACTTAACCTAGCATGGTTTGAGTCTCGTACTAACTATGTTGTAAGTGTAACCTAGCATGACACACTTATATATATATATATATATATATATATATATATATATATATATATATATATATATCACATATATATTTTGTGCCAAAAAGAAAACAATACGTACATCACATATATGTAAAGTATATCAATTGTGAGAAAAGAAATCTTAAGTGAGCTAATACTGGTTAATGTAATGTAATATATCAAATATATAATTATACATTAAATTATCAAATCAACACTTGATTTAATAATCCGGGTATATCATATATAACCGACTAATGTCAAATGTAACATCTTATCGAATCAACACTTGATCCGATAACCCGGCTATATCACATATAACCAATCATGTCACACATCGCGAGAATAGAATGCGGTATCACATACACGCATTAATCTCGGTCCTGCACATATCACATATGTGCTCCTACTCCGTTTCGCTTGAGCCAGGAAACCTCTGTGTAGGACTTTAAAGACTCATTAATACGCCGGCAGTAGGTGATGATCATATCAAACCCCCACAAACCGCAAGCGGTCTGCTAAACGTAACGACCACTCGGGTATTGAGCGATCAGAAGATCAACAAGCAAGCCTGCTCGTACTCCTGCGAACCCAATCAGTAACACTACCGTACAGTCCGGTCTCTTCGTCTAATATGTCGCATATCACAGCCTGGGGTGGTATAACGTCAGACTCCAATAGCCTGATAAGGCATGTCGATGCAAGGTCCATAACGGTTCGAGAAACTACTGGTAACACTTACCAGTAAATCTCAATAACCCTGGCCATGGATTTCCTGTTTGTAAGTCGACGTTAGACACCCCACATGATGCGGGGAGGCGGAATAGGTAAAACAATCATTTTGTTTAAATTAACATCGACTAACTTTACGGATCTTTGCTAAACCCTAACAAACAACTATCTAGAAGTGATTAGCTACTATGATAGATGATTATACCTAATGAATCAAGTCCTTCTTGTTCTCATTGACCACCTCCTCGTCGGCCTCCTCGTTGTGATAGAAGATCCACCTGAGAGCTACTTCTCCAAGTTTTAACCTCTCACTTGAGGTAGCTAGGTTGCTATGAGTGCTAATCAAAGTAACCTAGAGGATATAGAAGAGGATTAGGGATCTATTAGTCTTGCTAACCCTTGGATCTCAACACATGAGAGGTTAGGGTTAGTTCTTTGAAGAGAGAGAGCTTGAGGAGAGAGAAGGTGAGAGTGAGAATCATATGAATAATATTTCATTTGTGAATATATGAAGCATAATAATTATTAAATGAATAATCATATGATAATATCAACCATGCTTCATTAACTCACCTTGTGTGAATCATCACATGAGTCATTAAGCAATAAATTCTTCATTAACTCCTTTGTATGAATCACACCATGAGTCATTAATCCATTTAATGCAAATTCCACCTAAGCCTCCTACTCATCAATCTTCTAGAAGCTTCTCGACTAATTACGGGAATGCCCCTCCCATCCGTGAAAACACGGAAATACTGAGACTGTATAAATCCAATAATCCAATACTAGAATCTGGCTTAAACCAAAGCCTGCTAGTATAAACTGTCCGAACATCGTACGTGCGTAAAAACACGTATGTGTCCGAACCCTGTCGTAAAACCATACGACCTCTATATCGTTTCTCCTGGAGCAGGGAAACTCTATGTGTAGGACTCTAAAGACTCGAAACTACGCTGGCAGTGGGTTTAACCACAGACCGCAAGCGACACTAGCTGTACGTAACGGTCCCCAGGTAGATGTCGATAAGAAGGACGATGAGGAAACCCATTCGAACTCCTACTGAGCCTGATGTGACAATCTCCGTGGAGTCCGGTCTGTTCGTCTAAGACTATCGCATATCAGGCCTAGGGGGCGGCAAGCGTTGTCCCCTAAAAGCGGTATAAGTCGTGTCGGAGTGAAGCCCATTACACCTTGAGAAACTACTGTAAATCCTATCAGTAAATCTCGTTTTCCCTGGTCAGGGACTTTGCGTAATGGCTCTCCAAACACAGCACGATATCAACTCCCAATACCGGGAGAGATGAATCCTATCTAACCGCCACTGCCTCCAAGTGCTTCGGGACTGCACCCAACTGCTACCTGTTTGCACGACTCCTTTAAGCCGTGGTTGGATAGCAATCTAAGAACAGTGGGAACACACTCAAGATAAAGCAGCAGTGTCAAGTCTGTGGACTATGGTGTACTCATGTCACCTGGGAACTGTTAACTGACGACGGGTATAATACCAACCAACAGTTCCCTGCGAGTCGTGTCCGGTGTACCCATAACCCAACGAGCACCTGTATACTATCTCCTGTACAACATACTAATGGCTGTGGGACAGACCATTTCCCCTGCTGGAATAAGAAGCGTACACACTAGTCTACTCCGGAGCATCGATGCCCTGTCTCGATAATCCTACGACTAGGGACCTGAAAAAGGATATGCTTGTAGACTACCCAGCCCCCACTAGTGTGACTGCCATCACAACGCTGGTAGTCAATCAAGATCCTAAGGGCTCTATCAATATGTATTCTCGATATGCTAACATATACACATATTAAGATAGATATAAACCAAGTAGCGTACTACCATGTTTAGCAATACTGTTAATATAACTATGATTATCCCAAGCTTCCATTAAGTAATATACAAGCTAGTATGATACAATAAAGGCCCCTAGGGCATATACACTAACAATCTTCCACTTGCACTAGGGCCATGTACTGGCGTATCGAAGACCTATCATCTCGAGTTGCCTCTCGAACTGAATCTGAGGTAAGGCCTTAATGAACGGATCTGCAGTGTTCTCCTTTGTAGCAACTCTCCGGACCTCGATCTCCTGTCGATCTATGATCTTCCCGATCTATGGGACCTGGGTTCCTTCGCTAAAGCTATAGCTCCGTTGTTGTCGCAATACAGCGGTATTGGATCAACAATGGTAGGAACCACCTGAAGTTCTATTAGGAACTTCTTCATACAGACTGCTTCTTTTGCGGCATCGCAAGCAGCGATATACTCCGCTTCCATCCTCGAGTCAGCAACGGTGTCCTGCTTGGAACTCTTCCAGCACACCACCCCTCCATTGAGGGTAAAGACATAACCTGACATGGACTTGGAGTCATCCTTGTCACTCTGAAAGCTGGAGTCGGCAAAAACCGCGATCTGGAGGTTTTTTCCGCCGTAAACCAAGAATATATCGTTAGTCCTTCTCAGGTACTTGAGAATGTTCTTTACTGCTATCCAGTGCTTCTCCCCTGGGTCTGATTGATACCGGCTTACCACGCTTAGTGCGTAAACTACATATGGTTTGGTGCGCAACATCGCATACATTATAGAGCCTACCGCAGAAGCGTACGGTATAACTGACATGCGATCCCTTTCCAAATCAGGCTTGGGAGACATCACTTTGGATAGGGTGATTCCGTGACTAGCCGGTAAATTACCGCGCTTAGAATCTTCCATACTGAATCTTTTCAATATAGTGTTGATATACCCGGACTGCGAAAGTCGCAACATCCTTTTAGATCTATCACGATAGATCTGGATCCCCAGTATGTAAGAGGCATCACCCATGTCTTTCATGGAGAACCTGTGTGACAAGAATCCTTTGACAGATTGTAGCATAGGAATGTCATTTCCTATCAAGAGAATGTCATCCACATACAAGACGAGGAATATGACAGTTCATGCTGCAATTTTACTATATATACATGCTTCATCTGGATTTTTGATAAAGTCATATTCCTTGACCGTTTCATCAAAACAGATGTTCCAACTCCGCGATGCTTGCTTTAGTCCATAAATGGACTTAAGCAACTTGCACACTTTCCCGCTGCTCCCACTCTGATTGAAACCTTCTGGCTGATCCATATAGACGCACTCTTCTAAATTACCATTTAGAAAAGCCGTCTTTACGACCATCTGCCAGATCTCATAATCATGGAAGGCGGCAATGGCAAGAAGGATCCGAATGGATTTGAGCATATCTACTGGAGAAAAAGTTTCGTCATAGTCCAAACCAGGTCTTTGACAAAAACCTTTTGCAACAAGTCTAGCCTTATAGGTTTCCACCTGTCCATCTACACTAATCTTTTGAAGATCCACTTGCATCTTATGGGTTTTACCCCATCTGGAGCAAAGTCCAAAGTCCATACTTTGTTGGTGTATATGGACTCCATTTCGGTCCGCATTGCATCGAGCCATCTTACTGAGTCGCCGCTCTAGATGGCCTGTCGGAAGCTAGTAGGTTCATCATTATCAATGACGCAATCCTCTCTATCCCCATCTATGAGAATACCGTAGTATCTCTCAGGCGGATGAGACGGCCTACTACTCCTGCGGAGGGGTGCGGGAATGTCCTGTTCTTCTTGAACTACTGGTTCTACCAAACTTTCAGTAGTAGTTTGTGGTTCTGGAATTTCTTCCAGTTTTATTGCTCTCCCATTTGTTTCCTTTTCTAAAAAACTGTTGTTCTAGAAAATGGGCATTACGAGAAACAAAAACCTTTTGTTCCTTTACGTAATAGAAGAAATACCCCTTGGAGTTCTTTGGATATCCCACAAACTTACAGTATATTGATCGTGCCTCGAGTTTGTCCACATGCTGCTTTTTAACAAAAGCTGGACATCCCCATATCTTCAGATATTGAAGATAGGGTTTCTTCCCACTCCACATCTGATATGGCGTGGTAGGCACAGTCTTGGTGGGAGCTCTGTTCAAAAGATATGCAGCTGATTCTAGTGCATAACCCCAGAAAGATCGCGGTAACTCAGCATTACTCATCATGGAACGTACCATATCCAATAGGGTTCGGTTCCGTCTTTCCGATACACCGTTATGCTGTGGAGTGTATGGAGGAGTAAGCTGAGAGAGAATTCCATTCTCTCTTAGGTAACCCAGGAACTCGGCACTTAAGTATTCACTACCTCGATCAGATCTCAGTGTCTTGATACTTTTGCCGGTTTGGTTTTCTACTTCATTCTTATATTCTTGGAATTTCTCAAAGGCCTCGGATTTATGTTTCATTAAGAAAATGAATCCATACCTAGAGTAATCATCCGTAAAAGTAATGAAATATGAAAAACCAGCTCTTGCATGTGTAGACATTGGACCACATACATCGCCGTGTATGAGTCCTAAGAGCTCGCTCGCTCTTACTCCATGTCCAGTGAATGGAGTCTTTGTCATCTTTCCTTTGAGACATGATTAACAAGTGACATAAGATTGATATTCGAACGGATCAAAATATCCCTCTCGATGTAACTTAGTTAACCTTGTCACATTAATGTGACCCAGTCTACAATACTATAAGAAAGCCTGATTTATATCTGGAGACTTTCTTTTTAGTGTGTTCTAGACATTGAAAATCTGTAATTGGTTTAGTACGTATATACCGTTATCTAGTGTACCAGACCCAATCAAACCATGATTAAGGTGGATGTTAACAACATGGCTTACAAACGTGAAATCATAACCTTCTTTTGATAACAACGATACTGATATGATATTACATATTAAACTAGTTACACAAAAACAGTTGCGCAAAACCAAAATATGTCCACTCGTCAATCCTAGGTGATAATCCCCTACGGACACAGCACCCACGCTAGCTCCGTTAGCAACATAGAGGGTCATATTGCCAACCTTCAGCACTCTACGGTTTCTCAGTGCCTGCAATGAATTGCATATATGAGATCCTGATCCGGTATCCAATACTCAGGAAGTAGAATTGATTGACAGACAATTTTCAATTACAAACACACCTGAAGTCGGAGTCACAGCTTGCTTCGGTTCCTGGTTCTTGGCAATCCAAGCTTTGCAATCTTTATTCCAATGACCTTTTCCTACGATAGTGGAAGCACTCGTCCTTTGCCACTACTGGCACCACAACCTTTGCCTTTCCCTTAACTCCCACCTTACCAACACCACCTCTCAGTTTGGTAGCAGCCTTCTTCTTCCTTCCTTTGGCCCTAGCCTTGGACCTGGAAGAAGAAGCACCACGAACAAACATAGCGGGTGTTTCCCTTGCTTTCTGTAAGGTGCCCTCTACACTCCCCAACATGTTAAGGGGTTCTGGAAGTTCAACTTCTTTTCCTTGAATGTTGAAATTCAGAATAAACTGGGCGTAGGTGGAAGGAAGGGACTGAAGAACCAAGTCTGTATATAGCTCGTTCTCTAAAGTCGTCCCAAGGTCCATGAGCTCTTCTATATGGCCAATCATCTTAAGGACATGTTCTCCTACAGATGATCCGACGGCCAGCCTCGACTGAAACAAGTTCTTCGAGGTCTCGTATCTAGCTATACGAGATTGCTCTCCATACAGATCCTTTGTGTGGAGAAATATGGATTCAAGATCCATATTCTCGTGCCTCCTCTGATGTTCATTATTCATAGAGGCAAGCACGATGCATTTGGCCTTCGCGCAATCAATCTCCCAGGTCTTGCGGATTTCCTTATCTTCGAAACTGGATTCTGGACCAGGGACAGCAGGCGCCTTAGTGGTAAGGACATACCCCAATTTGTCATAAGTAAAAGCCATCTTAACATTCCGGAACCAATTTTTATAGTTTGGCCCTGTCAAAATATTTTTATCTAATAATAACTTAAGGCCTGTCATGTTCTGGGTCGCTGCAATAAGAGAGAGGGAACACTTTAGCAAAATGCTTTTGCAAGTTTAGAGTGGTTTTTAGTTTATCTAAACTGGATGGCTCCCACTGTTTCTCGAATCCCTCCTCAAACCAAAAAGGAAGAACTAGTCAAGACTATTCTCACCGTACAATTCTTGCTTAACTGTTCAGCCAGGCCGGTTTCGGTACTTCGAGGGAGGTTTTACGACGCTTTCGTGAAGTTCCTTAATTAAATAACCTCTTTTCTCTGGGGGCGTAGCCCCGCTGACACCTTTCTCGACACCTACTTGGTTTATAGCAATGATCGTTAAGTGACGAATCTCCTGATGAGTAGCGAATACTCACAGTAGGATCGGGATCCAAATATCATCGTGTGATAAAGCTGAAGGAATCCTACCAAAATTATCACACTCCAAATGGTATGCAACCCTTAGCAAATTTCAGTTTCTTTAGAAATTCCCGATATCTTTTTCTGCCCCATGCTCTTATGACCTTGGCGTTGGTCAAAATGTCATAAGTCACATGTCAAGTTCTACCCATCATTATCTTGTTAATTTGAACCCATCCGTACATACCCCTGACGTTGGCCAAATGATAGTACGACTGTCCCAAACTAACTCATCTATCTATGCAACAAATGAATACCCAGCAGCTACCAAACACTATGCCTTAGCGTTGGTCAAAATATATAGCTTGAATACTACTGAATACCCAAATGAAATGACGGAGGACTACGAATGGTTTTGGCGAAACCGTGAACGTAGTGAACTTGATATGATCGAAGGAACCTGATAGCTTTTAAAAGGAGTGGTTAAAGCTCCGCAATTAAAAATATCCTCTGTTTTAAAATAACCGAGTGGTTTCTTTTAAACTGTTCCAACGATTCAACTTTGGTTTATTTTCTTTGCATTAATATAATGCGTCCCATCATTTAACCTATCATTGCAGAAAACAACGAAAATACAACGTCCTCTTATGCCATTCGCATTCGCCACTGGGCCCCGTCATTCACCTGTTAGGTTACTTAACTAACGACAGAGCGGGAGTTGGGCTAGGGCGGGTGTAAAACATAAGTAACGCCTAATAGATATCATATATATATTGTACATTCGTCAGACGCAATAATAGGCATTCCAGATCCCAGATGAACATATTGGATTTTATATGAATCCGCATTCATTTTGAGCCTGCAAAGAAAGACGGATTACACAGTCGCGATGAATAGCCAAAACCCCACCCTAGACCCCTACGGGTACGGCAAACTACCCGTCAAGTACCCGAAGTGAAGCGGTCTCCCTCAACGACGTGAGTAGGCCACTAAATACTTCAATGTACCCGGTAGTTTGTGCACCCCATCTTGGGTCTATCCTAGGAGCAGAAAACAGTAAATGAAATAATACAACGGTGGCTACAATGTCAACCCGGATGTGCCCCGCAAAAGAATATTACAACAATTTACAAATTACATTTAAATGAAAGAAACACTCGTCTCACATCCACGGCTATCCATTCACGACAATCCAACAAGTCCACATTCATAAACCAGTCAAAACCATTACAGAAATGTGCAACCCCCAGCTAACCGACATACTAGCAGTTAGGGGAGGTCTACGAACACATTAAACAAATCACAGATATAATCAAGTTAGCCAAACATCTTAGAATTTCGATCAAGTAAAAACAAATAATTCTACTCCAAACAATTCTCTGTGCACCTGAATCCTGAGCAAAAACAAAACATCCCAGAAAATAGAGCATCAACACAGAAGAATAACTGAGCAAATTTGGGCTGAATCGGAGTCAACTCCGCCGCGGATCCACGGCGGATCGCTTGGATCGGCGGCGGTTCCGCGGCGCTTTGGTCGATTCACAGTCCCAAATTTCTTCACAATTCTTAAAATTCCCAGCTTGTATTTTTAAGGGTCCCTGAAAAATTTTTAGACCCCGTTTTAAAATCGGCAGAAACTAGGTTAAAATGATGTTTTTTTGGGTTCGTTTTGCGATCGAATTTCTAACGACTTTGCTAACAAGTTAGTTATGGTTTAGCGAGGCTCTGATACCACTGTAAGTCAACGTTAGACACCCCACTGTTAGTGTATATTCCCTAGAGGCTATTACTGTATCATACTAGTTTGTATATTACTTAATAGAAGCTTGGGATATTCACCTTGTATATACAATCTTGCTTAAAATAGCAGTATGCTACTTGGTTTGTTTCTACTTCAATGTGTACATGTGTTTATTTTAGTATATCGCCTATACACATTACTGGAGCCCTTAGGATCTTTGCTTGATTACCAGCGTTGTGATGGCAGTCACACTAGTGGGGCTGGGTAATCTATAAGCACATCCTTATGCAGGTCCCTGGTCGCAGGACTATCGAGACAGGGCATCGATACTCCGGAGTAGACTAGCGCATGCGCTTCTCATCCCAGTGTGGGAGACGGTCTGTCCCACAGCCGTCGGTACGTCGTACTTGAGAGAGTATGCGGGTGCTCGTTGGGTTACGAGTACACTGGACAGGACTCCTCGGGAACTGACTAGTTGGTATTATGCCTATCGTCAGTTATCAGTTCCCAGGTGACATGAGTATAGCTTAGTCCGCTGACTTGACACTGTCACTTCGCCTCGAGTGTGTTCCCACTGTACTTTGATTACTACCCTACCACGGCTCAAAGGAGTCGTGCAAACAGGTGGTAGTTGGGTGCAGTCCCGAAGCACTTGGAGGCAGTGACGGTTAGACAGGATTCATCTCTCCCGGTATTGGGGGTTGACATCGCGCTGTGTCTAGGAGAGCCATTACATGAGTAGTCCCTGGCCAGGGCAAACGAGATATACTGGTAGGCTTCCAGTGTTATCTCAGGGTGTTTTGGGCTTCACTCCGACACGACTTGTACCGCTATTGGGGGACTGACGTTTACCGCCCCCTAGGCCCGCCATGCGATGTATCAGACGAACAGACCAGACTGTACGGAGAATGTCACATTCAAGCTCAGTAGGAGGTCAGATGGGTTTCGCCTCGTCTGTCTTCTTGTCGGCATCTACCTGGGGACCGTTACGCACAGCTAGTGCCGCTTGCGGTCTGTGGTTAAACCCACTGCCAGCGTAGTGTCGAGTCTTTAGAGTCCCACACAGAAAGCTATTCGCCTTTAGGCAAAAGAGTAGAGGTCGCATGGTTTTGCGACAGGTCGCATGGTTTTGCGACAGGGTTCGGTCACATCCGTGCACTTGTGCACGTACAGTGTCCGGACAGTTCACACTAGCGGGCTTTGGTTTAAGCCAGATCCTAGTGTACCTTTTGGGATTGGATTTATCCAGAGTGTATTCGTGTTCCTCGGAACACGGATACGGGTGTGTATGCACAGTTGACGGAGAGACAGAGGCAGAGGATTCTCATTAGGGTTGTTGACCGTTGACCGTTGACTATTGAGTTTTTGCTCAACCCTAATGAGAATATGATATGTGATTAACAATTATATTAATTAAGTATTGTGGTGACATGGTTGTTGAGGGGTTGACTTTGTTGACTTGTTGACTTTGTTGACTTGTTGACTTTGTTGACCGGTTGACTAGGTTGGACTAGTTGACCATCATGATGACTATGGCTATCATTTCATGGCAAAGACTTTTTACTTGCTTGTTTCTTTTGTGAGAAATGAGTGCATGAAATGATTTAGCCATTTTGACTTGAACCATTTTACACAATACTTGATTATTATTTTTGTGATGATTGTTTTGGATTATGAGAGCCAAATGAGAAAAGTCTTCTCTCATTCTTTCATGCTCATTCTCTCTCTTGTTCTTGAGCTCTCATCTTCCTCCTCTTGCTCTCCCTCTCTTGACTCTATGGTTCACTTGTCTCATGAGTTGAGAACCAAGAACCATAGATAAAATCCCATACAAACTCTTCTCTACTCACTCTAGTTCACAAGGTTTAGCAAACCGAGTGAACTAGTTTCTTCAAAGTTCGAAGAAGGAGCCAAAGGTTGAAGCTTTCAGGTGGATCTATCTTCGGCGCAAGGAGACGACGGGGAGAAGCCGGTTCGGACGACCATCGAAGCTTGAAGACGAAGGAGTTCGAGAAAAAGAAAGGTATAACCCCCTAACCGAGTAGTTAGCAACTCGTAGTTAGGTTGTTAGTTAGATGTTTAACAAAGATCCGGTTTTGAGTCCATGTTACCACCTCTAAGAAAATTGTTTTTCACCAAATTCCGCATGCCCGAAAGTACCGGGAGAGGTAGTGATCAGTCGAAAATATTGTATATTTTAGCCGGCAATTTCCTTAACATTTGCATACATTTAGAAGTGTTCGGCATTCATATTCTACATATTAGCAAATCTGTCACAAAATATGAGATTGCATGTATTAGACTTTTTAACCGACACTTTAAAGGAAATTAACCGCATTTCATGGCATCGCATCATTTCTGTATTTGCGCAACACTTGTCTTGAGTATGTGCAGGAAATAAGGAAGAAAAAGCAAAAGAGCTGATCAAAAATACGCCAACTAAATCATTTCAGATCTGGTAGCAGTGCAGAAGGAATTGGATAATTCTATATATCAAAAGAAGGCCCATACAAAAGTACAAGCCCACAACAGAAAGCACAGGTCCCAAGGCTCCAAGAGCGCCGCGCTTCCGCGGCAGAAGATGGCTTGAGCCGCGGAAACGCGGCGGTTCTGCCACGTCAGCCTTTCACTTTTTGGTCACAATTCTCAGCTCTGGTCCCACTGTCCATTCTGACACTTCAAAGTCCAGAACTATCTCAAAGCTACTGCCAGATCAGCAAAGAAGATTAAGAAGGCTAATCCTAATTAAGCCCCTAACTAATCCTCTTCTAGAAGCCCCCTCCTAACTAATCACCTCTAGAAGCTTCTCCTCTAACTAACTTTTGGAGGGAAATTTGAATTTCCTCAACAAACTTTAGGAGGGAAACTTAGAATTTGAAATCCTAGATCTAGGGTTAGTTATCTATAAATAGGAGCCTAAATCTAAGGGTTGAGGTTGTTCTTTAGTTAGCTAGTTCATTAGTTAGCAAATCATTCTTTAGTGGTTCATTCTACAACATCTTCTTCCACAAGTCTCGTGACAAGGCTTGTGCGAAACCCTAACCCTAATTCCACTCCAAATCCAAGATCTTGAGTACCAAATCAAGCGAGAAGCCTTCAACCTTTTAGGAGCCGAGCCGATCTTCAATCGGGCAAGTGATCCAAGCCGATCCGCGATCCACGGAGACGAGCGAAGCTAAATCGACGATCAAGTTCTTCCTCTTGTAGTTCTTGAGCGAATGTAACTAAATTGTTGATATAAATAAAAGGTGAAATTCTTGAATCTTGCTTTCTTTAAATTCTTGCATCATGATTCGATCTCAATTTATGATTGTAGTTCTTGTGATGATGTTTGAGTAAAACTCCGCTCGTAAAGGAGTCGAGACGATTGTAGAATGATGGTGTAACAAATCTTAATACTATTTTTAAGTCCTACGAGTTTTGTAAACCCTAGCAAGTTCAAGAATCGATGACCTAGTTTCGTTGCGATGCTTTCTTGATTGTGATCGCTCGAAATTAGGGATCTACGATCGTTTCTTGAATTTACTAGAGGCTAGAATATGAATGATATCGATGAAGGAACAAGGGATAAGATGAAACCCTAGTTTCACAAGAAATCCCTAATTCTCGATCGATCATCATCGATCTGGTATCAATTCATCGAAGGATAAGAATACGTAATTGTAAGATTACATCACATCTATAGATCCGATCGATTCCTACGAGCCTCATTTCGATTCTTGAGATTTAGTTTGGAAAAATCATCAAACTATCAATTCTTGATTCTATCTTTTTCTTGTTATTAGATCAATGTTTTTCTAATTCTTGAACTTCAAATATAAATCTTGAATTGTCTTGTTTTCTTTTCTTTAAAGTTTCGACTCAACTAATTCAAAAGACGAACGATTACACTTTCCCTGTGGACGATCCGCACTCACTTACAATCTACAATCCGACACCGTAGTTGATTGCGGTCAAATAATTTTTGATTGTGATTTCTTTACAATTTTCTCAAATATACACAACGAGAAATTCTTCATTCAATCAAATGGCGCCGTTGCCGGGGACTATTTGATTTGATACACACATCCAAAAAAATCATACCAGGAATTTATTACAATCAAATAGCGCCGTTGCCGGGGATAGTGCGCTAATAGTTCGTATTTTGAAATTTGAGTTGAAAATTTTATTTCATCATAATTTTTTAGATCTAAATTTGTGCAAACACTAATACGTGTTGTTGTGATTTGTTGCTAGAAAATCTGGAATCATTGGAGCTGGAGAAAAAAATTTCTGAGCATTCCAGAGAGCTGTGTAGGTGAACAGGAACAGTACCACAAATTTCTGTGCACTGATCCCAATATACCGCGGCGGAAGCGCGGCATATACACCTCATCCGCGGCGGAAGCGCCTCAACCTTAGCTCCTCTCTGCATCAATTTTGCTCTGTAACTTTCTCACTTTCTTATCTCTTACCTCATCTGCTCCAATAACAATTTTGCTGCAGGTTTCTTTGCAAATAAATCGCAGCGCCGCAAAAGCTAAATAAATTTGTGCGTGTTTTTGATTCTTGTGGTTGTTGCATAATAATACGGAATTTAAGGGGCACGACCAAATCCAAATTAGGTGGGGATTTCATTACCCTTCCTAGGCCCCGAAAATCGCAAAACTTGCATCCGCATTGACCCTCATTAATTAAAAGAAATCTAGAGATGACTCTAAGGACCGTCGCGCTCAATTAGGACAAGAGAAGGCCGTGGGTAATTCATTGTTTATCCGCGTTTTCTTGTGGTGCCTAAGGCGAGTGTGTCTAAGGCTAGTGGTTATTAATTAGGCCCACTGTAGTGGTGGTTCCTTCCCACTTACCTGGCACTTATCCGGCCACAGGGGGACAAAGAGGCAGTGGAGGATTTATCCTGCGACTTGTCTTTTGGCAGTTAGGAGCGGTCTAGAGTTTTGACCTAGGTGACCCCTAGATTTTAGGGTTTTGTGTGCTGCATTTGTTGTGTTGCATCATTTTTTTAAATTCCGTATCAATTTTCAAAACAAACACCACATCCATCATTTCCCCTAATTATAAATTCACGCTGCCACTTGTACTAACCCTTTTTAGTGCAAGATAGGCTGGACAACAGGTTTCTAGTGCCCGTTAGTCCGCGTTTCCCTCATCGACCTAAAGTCGGTATTTCTACATTTACCTTTCTTTTACCCACCACCACACCCACATCGATGGATCCACCTCCATCGAATTTCTTTTCCACTACTCTGCCGCCGTCCGTTGGTGCGCAGAATTCACCTCGCATCTCTCTCCAAGAGAGATGCTATCCTACACGAGGCCCACTTTCCACCTGTCTATCCATTCCACCAGCCAACGGGGAAAATTTTCAAATAAAACCCCAATACATCAACCTTCTACCAAAATTTCACGGTCTCGAGTCTGAAGACGCATACGTGTTTATCACGAAATTTGAAAATGTATGCGCAATGATGGGTACTTCACAGCTTTCTGTGGATGCTTTCCGTCTTCGTCTTCTCCCATTTACTTTGTGCGATTTAGCCGAGAAGTGGCTATATAACACTACCGCACATTCCATTTCAAATTGGGACGAATTCGTCAAAGCATTCCTTAAGAAATTCTACCCACATCATAAGACAGCTCGAGTCCGCAGCGAAATCTATCAATTCACCCAGCTTCCAAATGAAACATTTTCAAAATGTCTTGAACGTTTCAAGGATCTGTTACTCCAATGTCCACATCACGGCATCCCGAGATGGGAACTGTGCCGAATCATTTATGAGGGCATTACTCCTTACACAAGACAGACCCTTAAATCCATGTGTCAAGGCAACTTCATGACCAAAGATGATGGGGAAGCCTGGAAATTTCTAGAAGATTTCGCTGAAAAATCTTTACAGTGGGAGGGTGTGAGTCAATCGTCTAGGGATGGCAATGATATTTCCATAGGAGTTAGAGCTGACATTTCAGCTATGCAAAAGAAACTCGAGACTATGGAAAACAAATTTTTAGCCACCCTAAGTCAAATATCACTCTCCAAAACTGTATGTGGATGCTGTTCTGATCCGTCTCACTTGACGGAAGAATGTCCGTTTCAAGGTCCTGAGTATACCAATGCCGCATTTCAAAGACCTAGAAACGATCCATCTTCCTCCACATATGATCAGGGTTGGAGGAATAACCCTAACTTTGCTTGGAACCAATCACAATTTCAAAACACGGTTCCAACCCAAAACAATTTCCAAAGGGCTCCTCCACCACAACAGCAACCACAATTGAGTCAGCACCCTTTTCAAGCACAAAATTTTCAAAATCTGGTCAACACATCCGCACCATCTAGTCCTTTGCAGTTGACCAGGACTGATGAATCCGATTCATTTGCACAATGCATGAATTTGGTCTTAACAAATATCATGCAAGTTTCGGCTGAAATAAAGTCTTCTGTCGATTATATAAAGAAAAACTCTGCGTCCCAAAGCGAGAGTATTAAATCGATGGAAGAAGAAATTGCACGTTTAAAAGCTGAAATGAGTGCAAAAGAGAAAGGGAAATTTCCAGCTCAACCTTTACCTAATCCTAGCTATTCACATCATGTGGATGAGATCACGTTGAGATCTGGAAGAGTGCTTGACACTCACGTTGGGGAAGAGTTTGATGATAATGATAAATCAATCAATAACACCCCGGCTGAGACCTTTCCTCACACACACACTTCTTACCCTACTTCTTCTACCCTACCTTCTTCTTCCGAGCCTATTCTTCATTTCCCAAAAAGCTCGCCACTACAGCCCACCTCTTTTACCCCTCCACGGATGATTCCCACTTCGATTCCGGGATCGGTTCCACACCCACTCCTTCTCCTATGATGGACCCAGCACTTACTGCTAAAGCACCTTATCCTAATCGGTTAAGGGCTAACACACCGAGTCCACATATGGAGAAGATTATGAACATTTTTAAGCAAGTAAACACCAACATCCCTCTCCTAGATGCCATCCAACAAGTTCCGTCTTATGCGAAAACTCTTAAGAACTTGTGCACTAGGAAGAGGAAGAATCCAGTGCCCAAGAAGATTTTCATGGAAAAGACAATAGACACGGCTTTCCCCCAACAATTACCGAGGAAACGTAAGGATCCAGGATATCCTACTATTTCCGTTTCTATTGGGGAAAAACACATCAACCGTGCTCTACTAGACCTTGGCGCTAGTGTTAACTTGCTTCCATATTCAGTCTATGAGCAACTAGGGATCGGAGAGTTAAAGCCAACCAATTGCACTCTCCAGATGGCTGACCGATCTATCACCAAACCTAGGGGTGAACTGGAGGATGTGTTAATAAAAATCGGAGAATTTATATTCCCGGTAGATTTTATTGTAATTGATACACAACCTGTAGCGAACCCACGGAATCAAATTCCGGTGATTTTAGGTCGCCCCTTTTTGGCCACTTCCAATGCAATAATCAACTGTCGTAATGGTTCTATGACCCTATCTTTCGGGAATAGGTCAATAGAACTAAACATTTACAAGTTGGGAAGTGTACCCTCCGAACCTACTGCTCAGGTCTGTTCTGTCGACTTAATGGATGTCGACAGCAGCGAATTTGATGATCCTCCTGATATCGATCTTGACTCTTTTCATACGTTATTGTTTGACCCAACTATGTATCATACACATACGGACTCTTCCACCGAGATGTCCGGGTCAACAATTAACACCGATTATGAACTGCTTTTAGAGTCTGAAGATCACCCCGCACTTTGTGATGACATTATTCACCGGGGTATAGATGGAACTTTTGAGGAAATCTTCGCTGATGAACTCGCATTTTTAAATGACACGGGTGTTGAGATGAATCATGTCTCAATCAATGAAATTGAACCTCCACCCCTTCTTCTGAATTGTAAAAAGAATGCGAGTAATCCATCACTTTCACTGCTTCGTCTCTCCAATATGAGACGCACACACATTCTATTCCACCACTTACCTTTTCCCCACTTCTTCTTCCACCAACCAGAGCACTGCATTGATAAAATTTTCGAATGGTTGGTATTAACTTTCGGTCTTTGCAAAGCTTGGCATCGACCAATGATTTTTGACCCCCTCATATGATTTTCAAAAGATTAACATTGCATAACTCAAGTTTGGGGGGTATGTTTTTCTGGCTCCTGAAAAGAAAAGTTTTATAAAATGTTGAGCCAACAATAAGTTTGGGGGAGGTTCTTCACTTAAATATTTTGCCCCGACTAATAAATTCCTCCCAAGCTTACAGGTTTTTTCGAGATTTAGCGGATGGCAACAGTGAGGACACTGTTGAAAACAAGTTTGGGGAAGGTTTGTGCTTATTTTCGCATCATTTGCATCATACATTGCATAAGCACAAAACATTTTTTTTGGAAAACCTATAAAAATTTAAAAATTTTCAAAACTATAAAAATATTTTTGTACATAAATAAGATAATAAAAGTTTAGATAGTGAACAATTACATCCATGAGATTAGAAAAATTTAAGAAAACTAAGAAAATTAGAAGTTTTCTTATACGAACTAGTAATAAGTAGTTATGAGCCGTTGTCCCAAGGGTTAGTAAGATGAAGGACGTCACTAATCTGAGGATAAAAATAAGTCTGAAAAATAGTTTCTATTCTGGAAGCCAAACATTTTGAACGTTGCTACCCTGCTATTCGCACTTACACACATCTTAAAGCCTGGGATAGTAGAGGATACCTTAAAATGCTCTTGTCTTAAAGCCAAAAGTATAAAAATATATATATATATATATGGTGAGAAAAATAGACACTGGTTTTGTTATTACCAAGGGTAATAAAAAAATATATAGCAAAAGGGTGCTTCTTCACCTAGTGCCCCAAGGTCAACTGGTCTGGGAGTCACTGCTATGCCTGAGGTGGTGCAAGACTAGGAAAATACACCAAGTTAGCAAGCACATTAGTAATCGGTCGGTTAGTACCTCAAGAAGTATTAACGGTCGCATGAAAGTGTGTAAGCAAACTCGTTTGCCAAGTAGTACTGAGGTCGACGGGCAAGAGTATGATAGCTTGAATTGAATTCTCCGGGTGTAGGGATGTCTTTACACACACGCAGGGTGATATGATCGATGTTTGGAAAACAGATAGGAATGAAGAATAAGACGATGTTTTATTGAGGGAGGACGTGATTTCTAACATCTTTTCATGACCATTAAGATAGGGCTCATGACAACCGAAAAGCTAGCTTAGTTGGAAACCCTAATTTTCAAGGCTTTTCTTTTACAATTCTTGTCTTTAAATGTAATATTCATGATCTTGCTTTTATTATTGGATTTTGTGGGTGCAATCCGCTGAAAACCCTGAGGAGACAACACTCCTCCTACTAGGGACACCTAGAGGTTTAAAGGCTTGTTGCACGTGCTCAGTGCAATCGTGTTGCCTACGAAAGTGTGCTAGTTAGTTTTTCTCTTTCTTTATTTTCTCCTTCTCTTTTTAATAAAACATTCGCTCGAGACGATCGAAATTAAGTTTGGGGGTATTTGATCAGTCGAAAATATTGTATATTTTAGCCGGCAATTTCCTTAACATTTGCATACATTTAGAAGTGTTCGGCATTCATATTCTACATATTAGCAAATCTGTCACAAAATATGAGATTGCATGTATTAGACTTTTTAACCGACACTTTAAAGGAAATTAACCGCATTTCATGGCATCGCATCATTTCTGTATTTGCGCAACACTTGTCTTGAGTATGTGCAGGAAATAAGGAAGAAAAAGCAAAAGAGCTGATAAAAAATACGCCAACTAAATCATTTCAGATCTGGTAGCAGTGCAGAAGGAATTGGATAATTCTATATATCAAAAGAAGGCCCATACAAAAGTACAAGCCCACAACAGAAAGCACAGGTCCCAAGGCTCCAAGAGCGCCGCGCTTCCGCGGCAGAAGATGGCTTGAGCCGCGGAAACGCGGCGGTTCTGCCACGTCAACCTTTCACTTTTTGGTCACAATTCTCAGCTCTGGTCCTACTGTCCATTCTGACACTTCAAAGTCCAGAACTATCTCAAAGCTACTGCCAGATCAGCAAAGAAGATTAAGAAGGCTAATCCTAATTAAGCCCCTAACTAATCCTCTTCTAGAAGCCCCCTCCTAACTAATCACCTCTAGAAGCTTCTCCTCTAACTAACTTTTGGAGGGAAATTTGAATTTCCTCAACAAACTTTAGGAGGGAAACTTAGAATTTGAAATCCTAGATCTAGGGTTAATTATCTATAAATAGGAGCCTAAATCTAAGAGTTGAGGTTGTTCTTTAGTTAGCTAGTTCATTAGTTAGCAAATCATTCTTTAGTGGTTCATTCTACACCATCTTCTTCCACAAGTCTCGTGACAAGGCTTGTGCGAAACCCTAACCCTAATTTCACTCCAAATCCAAGATCTTGAGTACCAAATCAAGCGAGAAGCCTTCAACCTTTTAGGAGCCGAGCCGATCTTCAATCGGGCAAGTGATCCAAGCCGATCCGCGATCCACGGAGACGAGCGAAGCCAAATCGACGATCAAGTTCTTCCTCTTGTAGTTCTTGAGCGAATGTAACTAAATTGTTGATATAAATAAAAGGTGAAATTCTTGAATCTTGCTTTCTTTAAATTCTTGCATCATGATTCGATCTCAATTTATGATTGTAGTTCTTGTGATGATGTTTGAGTAAAACTCCGCTCGTAAAGGAGTCGAGACGATTGTAGAATGATGGTGTAACAAATCTTAATACTATTTTTAAGTCCTACGAGTTTTGTAAACCCTAGCAAGTTCAAGAATCGATGACCTAGTTTCGTTGCGATGCTTTCTTGATTGTGATCGCTCGAAATTAGGGATCTACGATCGTTTCTTGAATTTACTAGAGGCTAGAATATGAATGATATCGATGAAGGAACAAGGGATAAGATGAAACCCTAGTTTCACAAGAAATCCCTAATTCTCGATCGATCATCATCGATCTGGTATCAATTCATCGAAGGATAAGAATACGTAATTGTAAGATTACATCACATCTATAGATCCGATCGATTCCTACGAGCCTCATTTCGATTCTTGAGATTTAGTTTGGAAAAATCATCAAACTATCAATTCTTGATTCTATCTTTTTCTTGTTATTAGATCAATGTTTTTCTAATTCTTGAACTTCAAATATAAATCTTAAATTGTCTTGTTTTCTTTTCTTTAAAGTTTCGACTCAACTAATTCAAAAGACGAACGATTACACTTTCCCTGTGGACGATCCGCACTCACTTACAATCTACAATCCGACACCGTAGTTGATTGCGGTCAAATAATTTTTGATTGTGATTTCTTTACAATTTTCTCAAATATACACAACGAGAAATTCTTCATTCAATCAAATGGCGCCGTTGCCGGGGACTATTTGATTTGATACACACATCCAAAAAAATCATACCAGGAATTTATTACAATCAGGTAGCATGGACTTACAGTAGTATCAGAGCCTAGTTAAACTCTATCAAACACGTTAGCAAAGTAGCTAGAAGATCGATCAAAGAAAAGTCACGAAACGAATCCGAGATTTTCAAGTTTCTGCCGATTTTTATTTTTATTCTGTTCAAAAGTTGATAAATTTCATCTTAAAAATCGGCTCAGGCTTTTGTGTGATCACCCACCAAATTTGGTCCAACGATCGAGTCAAAGCGCCGCGGAAACGCGGCAGGAGCACGCTCTCGCCGCGGATCCGCGGCCGAGTTGACTCGGCCGAGGTCCAAGTTTGGTGCAGTGTTTTTCTGGGGTTGTTTTGGGATTTTTGTAATATATATTTTCTGCCCAGATTTTCCAGAACGAAAATTTTATTTTTGGGGTCCTGAAAATCCGTATTTTTGATCGAACTTCTAAAAGACTTAAGCTGACGGGTTTTTCTGTGATGTGATATTTGTATTGAACGTCTGCTGATCACTATATGTCGATTAGTGGGGGTTATACAAATCTGTGATCTGTAATGTTGCTGGAATGTGTATATGAATATGTTGGATTGTCGCGGGTGAATAGCCGGGGGTTGTGAGACGAGAGTTTTCTTTTCTTTCAATTCATGTAAATTTGTAAATTGATGTAATAATTATTTGTATGGCCGCACAACCGGGTCGGGGTTTTAGCCGTCATTGTATAATTTCTTTTTACTGTTTTTGCTCCTAGGATAGACCCATGGAGGGGGTGCACAAACTACCGGGTATGCCGAAGTGCCGAGTGGCCTACTCACGGAGTTGAGGGAGGTTGCCTCGCTTCGGGTACTTGGCGGGTAGTTTGCTGCACCCGTAGGGGTCTTGGGTAGGGTATTGGCTATTCACCATGACCGTGTAGTCTGCCTTTCGTTACAGGCTCGTACGAATTGCGGATTCCTAGTATATCCAATGTGTTCATCTGTGATCTGAAATGGCTATCATTGCAATATATCTATATATGATATTATTTAGGCGTTGCTTATGTTTTACAGCCGCGCTAGCCCAGCCCCCGCTCTGTCGTTAGTTAAGTAACCTAACGGGTAATGACGGGGCCCCGTGGCGAATGCGAATGGCATAAGCGTACGTCATATTTTGGTTATTTTCTGCAATGGTAGGATTAAATGATGGGACGCATTAAAAGAACTAATGCAAGAATATCACGCATTAAAATAACTAATGCAAGAAAATAAACCATGTTAAAATCGTTGGAACACTTTCGAAAAACCACTCGGTTCTTTTCAAAACCAACTTTTAAATGCAGAGCTTGAGCCACTACTTTTAAAAGCTATCTCGTTCCATCGATTATATCAAGTTCACTACGTTCACGGTTTCACCAAAAACCATTCGTAGCCCTCCGTCGTTTCGTATTAATATTCAATAGTATTCAAGCTATGTTTGTTGACCTTCGTCAAGGCATAGTGATTGGTAGCTGTTGGGTATTCATATGTAGCATAGATAGATGCGTTGGTTTGGGACATTCGCATTGCCTTGTTGACCTTCGTCAAGGGTATATACGGGTGGATTCAAATTAACCTGGATAATGACGGGCAGAACTTGACATGTGACTTATGATTTGTTGACCTTCGTCAAGGTCATAAGAGCATGGGGCAAAAATCCACATCGGGAGTTTCAAAAGAACTGAAACTTGCTGGTGTTGCATACCATTTGGAGTATGATGATTCTGCTAGGATTCCATCAGTTTCGTCACGCGATGATATTTGGATCCCGATCCTACTGTGAGTATATGCTACTCCTCGGGAAATTTCTCACTAAACGATCAATGCTATAAACCTAGTAGGTGCCTAGAAAGGTGTGTTAGCGGGGCTACGCCCCCAGGGAAAAGAGGTTATTTAATTAAGGAACTTAGCGAAAGCGTTGGAAAACCTCACTCGAAGTACCGACACCAGCCTGGCCGAACGGTTAAGCAAGTATTGTACGGTGAGATTGATCCTGACTAATTCTTCCTTTTTGGTTTGAGGAAGGATTCGAGAAACAGTGGGAGCCATCCTGTTTAGACAAACTAAAAACCACTCTAAACTTGCAAGAGCATCATGCTGAGTGTTTCTTCTTCTCTCTCCTAATTGCAGCGACCAATCGACATGACTGGACTTAAGTTACTTCTAGATAAAAACATACTGACAAGGCCAAACTACAAAGATTGGCTCAGGAATGTCAAGATGGCAATCACTTACGACAAGCTGGGGTATCTTCTTACCACCAAAGCTCCCCCTGTCCCTGGTCCCACTTCCAGCGTCGTGGATAAGGAAATCCGTAAGACTTGGGAGATTGATAGCGCGAAGGCCAAGTGCCTCGTACTTGCCTCTATGGACAATGAACATCAGAGGAGGCACGAGAATATGGACTTAGAATCCATATTTCTTCATACAAAAGAACTGTATGGAGAGCAATCTCGTATCGCAAGATACGAAGCGTCGAAAAAGTTATTTTCGGCAAGGATGGCCGTCGGATCACCAGTAGCAGAACACGTGCTTAAGATGATCAGCTACATTGAGGAGCTCGCGGACCTAGGGATCACATTGGAGAGTGAGCTCTATACGGACTTAGTTCTCCAGTCCCTTCCTTCCACTTACGCCCAGTTCATACTGAACTTCAACTTACAAGAAAAAGAAGTTGAACTTTCAGAGCTCCTCAACATGCTGAGGAGCGCAGAGGGCACCCTACAGAAAGGTAGGGAAACATCCACTTTGTTTGTAGGAGGATCATCTTCTTCTAGGTCCAAGGCGAAAGCCAAGGGAAAGAAGAAGAAAGCCCCCGCCAAACCAAGAGGCGGTGTTAGTAAAGTGGATACGAAGGGAAAAGCAAAAGCAACAAAGAAAGCGGGGAAGCTTGTGGATAAGGAAAAATGCTTCTATTGTCATAAGAAAGGACACTGGAAGAATGATTGCAGGGCCTGGAAGGCCAGAACACAGGAATTGAAGCAGGTTGCAGCTTCAGCTTCAGGTGTGTATGTTATTGAAAACCGTCTTTCAATAAACTCTACTTCCTGGGTATTGGATACCGGATCAGGATCTCATATCTGTAATTCTATGCAGGCGTTGAGAAACCGTAGTGTTTTGAAAGCAGGTGACATGACCCTCAGAGTTGCGAACGGAGCTAGCATGGATGCTAAAGCCGTGGGGGACTATCACCTGGGAATGTCAGATGGACATGTTTTGGTTTTGCGTAATTGCTTTTTTGTACCCAACGCAACTTGTAATATCATTTCTGTATCTTTAGTTTCTAAAGAAGGTTATGAATTTGCGTTTGTAAGCAATGTTGTAAACATTCACCTTAATCAAGTTCTGATTGGGTTAGGTACATTGAGCAATGGTATATACGTATTAAACCAACCACAGATTTTCAATGTCCAGAATACACACAAAAGAAAGTCTCCGGAAGTAAATCAGACTTTCTTGTGGCATTGTAGACTGGGTCACATCAATGAGAGAAGGTTGACGAAGTTACATACAGAAGGATATTTGAATGCGTTCGAATATCAATCGTATGCCACTTGTGAATCCTGTCACAAAGGAAAGATGATAAAGACTCCGTTCACTGGACACGGAGTAAGAGCGAGCGAGCTCTTGGGACTCGTACACAGCGACGTGTGCGGTCCAATGTCTACACATGCGCGAAGCGGTTATTCTTACTTCATTACTTTTACGGATGACTTTTCAAGGTACGGTTATGTCTTCTTAATGAAACATAAGTCCGAAGCCTTTGGAAAGTTCCAGGAATATAAGAATGAAGTAGAAAAACAGACCGGCAAAAGTATCAAGATTCTAAGATCGGATCGAGGTGGAGAATACTTAAGTGCCGAATTCCTGAATTACTTAAAAGAGAATGGAATTCTCTCTCAGCTTACTCCTCCATACACTCCGCAACATAACGGTGTATCGGAGAGACGGAACCGGACCCTATTGGATATGGTACGGTCCATGATGAGTAACGCTGAGTTACCGTGATCATTCTGGGGATATGCACTAGAAGCAGCTGCATATCTCTTGAACAAGGCTGCCACCAAGACTGTGCCAACCACCCCATATCAGATGTGGACTGGGAAGAAACCCTGTCTTAAGTATCTTAAAGTATGGGGATGTCCAGCTTTTGTAAAAAAGCAGCATGCGGACAAGCTCGAGGCACGTTCAGTACAGTGTAAGTTTGTGGGGTACCCAAAGAACTCCAGGGGGTATCTTTTCTATTCCGCTGAGGAACAAAAAGTTTTTGTTTCTCAGCATGCCCGCTTCTTGGAAACTGAGTTTTTGGAAACCCAGATAAGTGGGAGCACAATAGAACTGGAAGAAATTCCAGAACCACAGACTATTACTGAAAGCTTAGTGGAACCAGAGGGTTCAAACGAACAGGACATTCCTACGCCGCTCCGCAGGAGTAGTAGGCAGTCTCATCCGCCCGAGAGATACTACGGTTTTCTCATAGACGGGGATAGAGAGGATTGCATCATAGATTATGATGAGCCTACTAGCTTCCAGCAGGCCGTTCAGAGCGTTGACTCAGTGAAATGGCTGGATGCAATGCGGACCGAAATGGAGTCCATGTACACCAACAAAGTATGGACGTTGGACATTGCTCCAGACGGGGTAAAACCCGTAGGATGCAAGTGGATCTTCAAAAGGAAGATTGGTGTAGATGGACAGGTTGAGACCCATAAAGCTAGAATTGTTGCAAAGGGTTTCCGTCAAAGACCTGGCTTGGACTATGACGAAACCTTTTCTCCAGTGGCTATGCTGAAATCCATTCGGATCCTTCTTGCCATTGCTGCCTTCCATGATTATGAGATCTGGCAAATGGACGTAAAGACCGCTTTTCTAAATGGAAATTTAGAGGAGTGTGTCTATATGGACCAACCAGAGGGTTTCATTCAGAGTGGGAGCAGCGGAAATGTGTGCAAGTTGCTTAAGTCCATCTATGGACTAAAGCAGGCATCGCGGAGTTGGAACATCTGTTTTGATGAGATGGTCAAGGAATTTGGCTTTATCAAAAATCCAGATGAACCATGCATCTATTGTAGATTTGTAGCGAGAACTGTAGTATTCCTCGTTTTGTACGTGGATGACATTCTCTTAATAGGAAATGACATTCCTATGCTACAATCTGTCAAGGGGTTCTTGTCACACAGGTTCTCCATGAAAGACCTGGGTGATGCCTCTTACATCCTGGGGATCCGGATCATCGTGATAGATCCAAGAGGATATTAGGACTTTCACAGTCCAGGTACATCGACACCATACTGAAAAGATTCAGTATGGAAGATTCCAAGCGCGGTAACCTACCGGCTTGTCACGGGATCACCCTCTCTAAAGAGATGTCTCCCAAGACTGATTTGGAGAGGGATCGCATATCTATTATACCCTACGCTTCTGCGGTAGGCTCTATAATATATGCGATGTAGTGTACCAGACCGGAGGTAGCTTATGCACTGAGTATGGTAAGCCGGTATCAGTCAAACCCTGGGGAGAAACACTGGATAGCAGTAAAGAACATTCTCAAGTACCTGAGAAGGACTAAGGAGATGTTCTTGGTGTATGGCGGAAAAGACCTCCAGATCGAGGCCTTTGCTGACTCCAGCTTCCAGAGTGACAAGGATGATTCCAAGTCCATGTCGGGTTTTGTCTTTACCCTCAATGGAGGGGCGGTGTGTTGGAAGAGTTCCAAACAGGAAACCGTTGCAGACTCGACGATGGAAGCGGAATACATCGCTGCATCTGATGCCGCAAAAGAAGCTGTCTGGATGAGGAAGTTCTTGAAAGAGCTTCAGGTGGTTCCGTCCATTGTTGATCCAATACCTCTGTATTGCGACAACAACGGGGCTATAGCTTTAGCGAAGGAACCCAGGTCCCATCAGAGATCCAGACACATCTTGAGGCGGTATCACCTGATCAGGGAGACCGTAGATCGCCAGGAGATCGAGGTTCGGAGAGTCGCTTCAGAAGATAACACTGCAGATCCATTCACCAAGGCCTTGCCCCAGACTCAGTTCGAGCGGCTGATCGAGATGATAGGTCTTCGATACGCCAGTACATGGCCTTAGTGCAAGTGGGAGATTGTTAGTGTATATGCCCTAGAGGCCATTACTGTATCATACTAGTTTGTATATTACTTAATGGAAGCTTGGGATATTCACCTTGTATATACAATCTTGCTCAAAATAGTAATATGCTACTTGGTTTGTTTCTACTTCAATGTGTACATGTGTTTATTTTAGTATATCGCCTATACACATTAGTGGAGCCCTTAGGATCTTTGCTTGATTACCAGCGTTGTGATGGCAGTCACACTAGTGGGGCTGGGTAATCTATAAGCACATCCTTATGCAGGTCCCTGGTTGCAGGACTATCGAGACAGGGCATCGATACTCCGGAGTAGACTAGCGCATGCGCTTCTCATCCCAGTGTGGGAGACGGTCTGTCCCACAGCCGTCGGTACGTCGTACTTGAGAGAGTATGCGGGTGCTCGTTGGGTTACGAGTACACTGGACAGGACTCGTCGGGAACTGACTAGTTGGTATTATGCCTATCGTCAGTTATCAGTTCCCAGGTGACATGAGTACAGCTTAGTCCGCTGACTTGACACTGTCACTTCGCCTCGAGTGTGTTCCCACTGTACTTTGATTACTACCCTACCACGGCTCAAAGGAGTCGTGCAAACAGGTGGTAGTTGGGTGCAGTCCCGAAGCACTTGGAGGCAGTGACGGTTAGACAGGATTCGTCTCTCCCGGTATTGGGGGTTGACATCGCGCTGTGTCTAGGAAAGCCATTACACGAGTAGTCCCTGGCCAGGGCAAACGAGATATACTGGTAGGCTTCCAGTGTTATCTCAGGGTGTTTTGGGCTTCACTCCGACACGACTTGTACCGCTATTGGGGGACTGATGTTTACCGCCCCCTAGGCCCGCCATGCGATGTATCAGACGAACAGACCGGACTGTACGGAGAATGTCACATTCAGGCTCAGTAGGAGTTCAGATGGGTTTCGCCTCGTCAGTGTTCTTGTCGGCATCTACCTGGGGACCGTTACGCACAGCTATTGCCGCTTGCGGTCTGTGGTTAAACCCACTTCCAGCGTAGTGTCGACTTTAGAGTCCCACACAGAAAGCTATTCGCCTTTAGGCAAAAGAGTAGAGGTCGCATGGTTTTGCGACAGGTCGCATGGTTTTGCAACAGGGTTCGGTCACATCCGTGCACTTGTGCACGTACAGTGTCCGGACAGTTCACACTAGCGGGCTTTGGTTTAAGCCAGATCCTAGTGTACCTTTTGGGATTGGATTTATCCAGTGTGTATTCGTGTTTCTCGGAACGCGGATATGGGTGTGTATGCACAGTTGACGGAGAGACAGAGGCAGAGGATTCTCATTAGGGTTGTTGACCGTTGACCGTTGACTATTGACTTTTTGCTCAACCCTAATGAGAATATGATATGTGATTAACAATTATATTAATTAAGTATTGTGGTGACATGGTTGTTGAGGGGTTGACTTTGTTGACTTGTTGACTTTGTTGACCGGTTGACTAGGTTGGACTAGTTGATCATCATGATGACTATGGCTATCATTTCATGGCAAAGACTTTTTACTTGCTTGTTTCTTTTGTGAGAAATGAGTGCATGAAATGATTTAGCCATTTTGACTTGAACCATTTTACACAATACTTGATTATTAGTTTTGTGATGATTGTTTTGGATTATGAGAGCCAAATGAGAAAAGTCTTCTCTCATTCTTTCATGCTCATTCTCTCTCTTGTTCTTGAGCTCTCATCTTCCTCCTCTTGCTCTCCCTCTCTTGACTCTATGGTTCACCTGTCTCATGAGTTGAGAACCAAGAACCATAGATAAAATCCCATACAAACTCTTCTCTACTCACTCTAGTTCACAAGGTTTAGCAAACCGAGTGAACTAGTTTCTTCAAAGTTCGAAGAAGGAGCCAAAGGTTGAAGCTTTCAGGTGGATCTATCTTCGGCGCAAGGAGAAAACGGGGAGAAGCCGGTTCGGACGACCATCGAAGCTTGAAGACGAAGGAGTTCGAGAAAAAGAAAGGTATAACCCCCTAACCGAGTAGTTAGCAACTCGTAGTTAGGTTGTTAGTTAGATGTTTAACAAAGATCCGGTTTTGCGTCCATGTTACCACCTCTAAGAAAATTGTTTTTCACCAAATTCCGCATGCCCGAAAGTACCGGGAGAGGTAGCATGGACTTACACCCACATGATGCGGGGAGGCGGAATAGGTAAAACAATCATTTTGTTTAAACTAACATCGACTAACTTTACGGATCTTTGCTAAACCCTGACTAACAACTATCTAGAAGTGATTAGCTACTATGATAGATGATTATACCTAATGAATCAAGTCCTTCTTGTTCTCGTTGACCACCTCCTCGTCGGCCTCCTCGTTGTGATAGATTATCCACCCGAGAGCTACTTCTCCAAGCTTTAACCTCTCACTTGAGGTAACTAGGTTGCTATGAGTGCTAATCAAAGTAACCTAGAGAATAAAGAAGAGGATTAGGGATCTATTAGTCTTGCTAACCCTTGGATCTCAACACATAAGAGGTTAGGGTTAGTTCTTTGAAGAGAGAGAGCTTGAGGAGAGAGAAGGTGAGAGTGAGAATCATATGAATAATATCTCATTTGTGAATATATGAAGCATAATAATTATTAAATGAATAATCATATGATAATATCAACCATGCTTCATTAACTCACCTTGTGTGAATCATCACATAAGTCATTAAGCAATAAATGCTTCATTAACTCCTTTGTATGAATCACACCATGAGTCATTAATCCATTTAATGCAAATTCCACCTAAGCCTCCAACTCATCAATTTTCTAGAAGCTTCTCGACTAATTACGAGAATGCCCCTCCCATTCGTGAAAACATGGAAATACTGAGACTGTATAAATCCAATAATCCAATACTAGAATCTGGCTTAAACCAAAGCCTGCTAGTATAAACTGTCCGAACATCGTACGTTCGTAAAAACACGTATGTGTCCGAACCCTGTCGTAAAACCATATGACCTCTATATCGTTTCTCCTGGAGCAGGGAAACTCTCTGTGTGGGACTCTAAAGACTCGACACTACGCTGGCAGTGGGTTTAACCACAGACCGCAAGCGGCACTAGCTGTACGTAACGATCCCCAGGTAGATGTCGATAAGAAGGTCGATGAAGAAACCCATCCGAACTCCTACTAAGCCTGATGTGACAATCTCCGTACAGTCCGGTCTGTTCGTCTAAGACTATCGCATATCAGGCCTAGGGGGAGGCAAGCGTCAGTCCCCTAAAAGCGGTATAAGTCATGTCGGAGTGAAGCCCATTACACCTTGAGAAACTACTGGAAATCCTACCAGTAAATCTCATTTTCCCTGGCCAGGGACTTTGCGTAATGGCTCTCCAAACATAGCGCGATATCAACTCCCAATACCGGGAGAGACAAATCCTATCTAACCGCCACTGCCTCCAAGTGCTTCGAGACTGCACCCAACTGCTACCTGTTTGCACAACTCCTTTGAGCCGTGGTAGGGCAGCAATTTAAGAACGGTGGGAACACACTCGAGACGAAGCAGCAGTGTCAAGTCTGCGGACTATGCTGTACTCATGTTACCTGGGAACTGTTAACTGACAACGGGTATAATACCAACTAACAGTTCCCTGTGAGTCCTGTCCGGTGTACCCGTAACCCAACAAGCACCTGTATACTATCTCCAGTACAACGTACTAATGGCTGTGGGACATACCATTTCCCCTGCTGGGATGAGAAACGTACACACTAGTCTACTCCGGAGTATCGATGCCATGACTCGATAATCCTACGACTAGGGATCTAAAAAAGGATGTGCTTGTAGACTACCCAGCCCCACTAGTGTGACTGCCATCACAACGCTGGTAGTCAAGCAAGATCCTAAGGGCTCTATCAATATGTATTCTCGATATGCTAACATATACACATATTAAGATAGATATAAACCAAGTAGCGTACTACCATGATTAGCAAGACTGTTAATATAACTGTGAATATCCCAAGCTTCCATTAAGTAATATACAAGCTAGTATGATACAATAATGGCCCCTAGGGCATATACATTAACACTGTTATGGCCAATCGAGCATAGCGCAACAACAACTCTCAATACCGGGAGAGACGAAGCCCCTCCTATCGCTCATTGCCTCCATATGACTCGGGACTGTACCCAAAAACCACCTTTTTGCACGATCACTTGACCGTAGTATGGTGGAAATTAAAGCACAGTGGGAATCACACAAGACTCTATGACGATCTCGATTCATGGTTACCTAGCACGGCAGCAAGGTTTCGGGAGGCATCGTCCATGCCAAATTAAAATTTTGCCATTCTAGCTAACCCTAAACATATAACCGTTTACTAGAAATCCGACAGAATGATATACAAACATTTTGTAACTAAAAGTGAACAAGGAATACAACCTTTGTAGACCTGTCCTTCACTTCAATAGCTCCGTATAGTAGTCTTTTCGCTGCGATCGTGAACTCTGGACTCTATAGAGGATCCCATGATGAAACAAACATGCTTGCTTCGAAGCCTTCGGGGCCGAAGATGATCTACGTCAAGGAGACAATAACCCAAACTATCTCTTCACTAACTATGGAATTAGTGAAGCAAACACCCTATACTAAATGGCAAGTAGTAGAGGATGATGAAGTAGGAAGTGGGCTCACTTTAGATTTGATTTTCTCACATTTTTTCTCATACCTCCATTGAAGCTAGAAAGTTTTGAGGAAGAAGAAGAAGAAGAAGAAAACTCATCATATGAATTAATCCTCATGAATTATTGCAACCATGGGTGGGTTAAGTCCTCATGCCTAACTCATGTAGAGAATAAACCAAGGGGTAAGGTTAAGGGTTGGGTGAACAAATATCTTAAGGAATGACAAAAGAGTGGACTTTGTCAATGTTCTACAAGCTTCTTCCAAGCTTGAAAATATTGACCAAGTCTTTTCACTTTTGTGATAACTTAAGCTATAAATAAAACCCTAACTTAACCCTATCATGGTATAAGTCTCATACACCCATCTTGCATGTATCATCAAGCATGACACAATACATGTATACAAATATACATATCACATATATACAATGTGCACATCAAGTGAGAAAAGAAATCATAAGTGAGCTTAATATTAGTTAATGTAATATAATATATCAAATATATAATTATACATTAAATTATCAAATCAACCCTTGATTTAATAATCCGGCTATATTACATATAACCAACTTATATCATATGTAACAACTTATCGAATCAACACTTGATCCGATAACCTGGCTATATCGCATATAACCGATCAATGTCACAATTCGCGAGAATATAATACGGTATCTCATATCGTATCAATCTCGGTCCCGCACATATCACATATGTGCTCCAACTCCATTTCGCTTGGGCCAGGAAATCCCTGTGTAGGACTCTAAAGACTCGACAATACGCCGGCAGTAGATGATGATCATATCAAACACCCACAAACCACAAGCGATCTACTAAACGTAACGGCCACCCGGGTATTGAGCGATCATAAGATCAACAAGCAGGCTTGCTCGTACTCCTATAAATCCAATCAGTAACACTACCGTACAGTCCGGTCTGATATGTCGCATATCTCGTCTAGGGGTGGTAAACGTCAGACCCCAGTAACTCGATAAGTCATGCCGATGTAAGGCTCATAACGGGTCGAGAAACTACTGATAACACTTACCAGTATATCTCTAAAGCAGCCCTGGCTAGGGACTTCTTGTTATAGCCAATCGAGCACAGCGCAACATCAACTCCCAATACCGGGAGAGACGAAACCCCTCCTATCGCTCATTGCCTCCATGTGACTTGGGACTCTACCCAAAAGCCACCGTTTTGCACGTTCTCTTGAACGTGGTAAGGTGGAAATCAAAGCACAGCGGGAATCATACAAGACTCTATGACGATCTCGGGTCTACAGACTAACCTATACCAGTGTCACTAGAGAACTGCCATCTGAAGTTAGGTATAATACCATCTGGGAGTTCTCGGCGAGTCCGTCCAGTGTACCCAGACTCTACTGAGCACCCGTATACTTTCTCTGATGTCAAACACCAATGGATATGGAATCATCCATCGTCCATCTACATAGGTCGAGAAGCTATACGCTAGTCTACTCTGGTATATTGATGCCCTGTCTCGATACACCTACGACTAGGAACATTTTGAAAGATGTACTTACCGACTACTCTGTCTCCAATAATATGATCTGCATCATAGTCCTGATAGTCAAGTACTCATACTAAGGGCTTTATCAACATGTAACATAGAGACAATCAGCGTACATGTTAAGATAAAGATCAACCAGATAGCATACTATCATGTCGAGCAAGAAAGTCTTCCATATATATGTCCAAGCATCCACTACAATATACATCGTATGTATAGTAATGGCCTCTAGGGCATACATATAACTAACAATCTCCCACTTGCACTAGGGTCATCTGTTGTAGTATCCCATACCCAACAATCAGCAGTGATTAAAGTATCTCATACTCAGCCATCCCATAACAGTCTCTAATGGGAATAAGCATTTGTGAGTGGATCCGCCCTGTTCTCCTGTGTGTCCACTCTCCTAACCTCGATCACCCTGGAGATCATCCATTTCTATGATCAGGTGATACTGCCTAAGAATATATCTGGATCACTAATGGGACGGGGGTTCCTAGGCATAAGCCACAACTCCATTGTCACACAATGGTAGGAACGAAGTTCATCTCATGAACTAATATACATCCAGACTACCTCTTTGGTAGTATCCTTGGTAGCAATGTATCCAGCCTTTATCGTCTAGTTTCCCACGGTATCTAGCTTGGAACTCTTCCAACATACCGTCCCTCCACTGAGGGTAAAGACAATGCCTGTGACTGACATTCAGTCGTCCTTACCACCCTGGAAGCTATCCAGTAATTCTCCCCAGGATCGATTGATACCAACTCACTACACCTAGTGAGAATCCTAACATCCATTTAGATCTATCTCATAGATCCAAAACCCAGGATTTAGAAGGTATCACCTTGATCCTATATGGAGAATCCTTATGATAAGAGGAGATTGACCGAGTGTAGCATAGGAAACTCCTTTCTTATCAAGAGTATGTCATCCACGTATAATACGAGGATCACCACCATACCCCCTACTACCTTTTGTATATACAAGGTTCATCTACCATTTTGATGAAGTCAAACTCTTTGACTACCGCATCAAAACAGATGTTCCAACTCCGCGATGCCTGTTTTATCCTATAAAGCAACTTGCACACGTTTCCTCTACTCCGACTGTTTACGAAGCCTTCTGGATGTGTACTTATAGACGCTCTCTTCTAAATCACTATTTATAAAAGCAGTCATAACACCCAACCTCCAGATATCATAGTCATGGTATGTAGCAACGACAAGTAGGATCCGGATGGACTTAAGCATAGGGACTAGAAAAGGTTTCATCATTATCCACACCTGGTCGATGACGAGAACCTTTTTCAACAAGTCTAGCTTTGAAAGTCTCAACTTTTCCATGTACACCAAGTAATCTTCTCAAGATATACTTGCTCCTGATGGGGATATAACCCTTCAGATAAAGCAACCAAAGTCCATACCTTGTCGGTGTATATGGATTTCATCTTAGATCACTTAGCATCCAGCCATTCTCACAGAGTGCCCACTGCTGATGGCCTGCTTGAAACTAGTTGGGTTATCATCTCATGAAGCAATCCTCACTCCCACTGTCGTAGAGAAAACCGAAGAATCTCTTAGGTGGGTGAGGAACCCTACTAGATCGGCGGAGAGGCTGAGGTTCGTTGGGAACTATTGAATGCTTCAGTTCTACCAAATCATCAGCTGCAGTTTGTATAGCTGGAACTCCTTCCAGTTCTACCTAATGACCACTAATTTCTTCACAAGAAATTCCCTTTCTAAAAGGTGGAATGCTGAGAAACAAAACACCTTTTGCTCCTCAGTGCGGTAGAAGATATTCCCTTGCTAATGATTGGGATATCGAACAAACTTCCACAGAACTGACCTTGACTCGAGCTTGTCTAGATTTTGCTTTTAGACATAGGCCGGACAACCCCAAATTTTAACATCCTTAAGAGATGGGCTCTTCCCATACTATATCACATATGGAATGGTAGGCACATGATTTGGTTGGAACCCTATTCAATAGGTATGCAGCTTCTCAAGTGCATAACCCCTAAAAAAAGAAATAGGCAACTCAGTAGTACTCATCATAGAGCACACCATATCACATAGGGCGTGATTGCTCCGTCCCGATATACCGACGTGTTGTTGTGTATACGGAGGAGTAATACTGAGAGAGAATCTCATTCTACTTTAGAATAGTCCAGGAATTCCATACTCAAGTATTCTCCTCCCTGATCACATCATAGGACATAATACTTATACCCATTTTGGTTCTCTACTTCTAACTTATATTCTTTGAATATCTCAAAAAGATCAGACTTGTGTTTCAACAGGAACATATGTCCGAATCTTGAGAGATCATCAGTGAATGTAATGAAGAATAAAGAACCGGTCCTGGCATGTGTAGACAGGGGACCTACATCATCATGTATCAATCCTAAGAGTTCACTAACTCTTTCTCTATTTCCAATAAACGGAGCTATGGTCATCTTATCTTTGTGTCATGGCTGGCAAGTTTCATAACATGTAAATTCAAACTGATTTAAATATGCATCTTTATGTAACTTAGCTAGTTGGGTCGCACTGATATGACCTAGTCTACAATGCCTCAAGAAAGATTTGTTCATTTCTGAACTCTTCCTCTTGTGTGTGTTTTGTACGTTAAGAACTGTAATTGGATTTAGAACGTATATGCTTTTAGATAATGTGCCTGAACCGATCAATTCTTGGTATAGGAAATGTTCAAAATATTATCCATCAATACAATTTTATATCCTTCTTTACTAAATAAAGAGACTGATATGATATTGTATATCAGGTTCGATATCTAATAACATTCGTTCAGAATCAATGTATTTTGTAATACAGGGTGATAACTGCCAACAAACTTGGCTGCAACACTTGCACCGTTTCCAACTCTTGAAACTTATCACCTGTTCTCAGTTCTCTACCTTTCTGTAGCCCATGTAACAGATTACATATATGGGATCCTGATCCGGTATCTCATACCCGGGACGTAAAGGATACTGAGAGACAATTCTTGGTAATGAACACACCCGAAGAAGATGCATCATCATGCACTTTCTTCGTTTGGGCGGCACGGGAATCCTGGTAATCCCCTATTTCCTACTCGGTCTTATAACAATTATAAGTTGGAGCGGGACCAATGTTCCCCAGCTCAGTATAACAAGCGGGTTCGGTCAATACATCCGTATTATTATCTTGATTAAGGCGTGACATGGTCGCTACCTTGAGAGAGAGAGAGAAGAAAATACTCAGTGTATGCTCTTGCAAGATTATATTGGTTATTAATTTATCTAATCAGGATGGCTCCCACTGTTTTAGTTAAATCTTCCTTCAAACCATAAAAGGAAAGACTAGCCGGGATTAATTACACGTTACAAGTTCGCCAATCTTTCAGCCAGGCCAGTGTCGGCACTTTGAGGGAGGTTCCCCATGCTTTCGGACGGACCTAATTAAAATAAACCTCGGTTTCCCATGGGTGTAACCCCGTTAACACCTTTCCAGACACCTACTTGATCGGCTAATTGTAATGTGTAAAACTCTCTCAGGAGTAACTCTTACTCGCAGTGGGTATCGGGATCCAACTATCTCGTAGAAGGTATGCAATCTCATTGCAAATTTCAACACTTGAAATTCCCAATAATGTTTTGCCCCTAGCATCCTATGACCTTGACGAAAGCCAACAAACCATAGGCTGCTAGTCAAGTTCAACCCGTACATTTCCTGATTGAATTAAACCCACCCGCACGACCCTTGACGAAAGCGAGCAAAGTCGCACGACTACCCTAACTCAATCGCATCATATGCTTATGCAGATAAGCATAAATAGCTACCACACACTACGCCTTGATGAAAGCCAACAAACGTAGCACGAATACTATGAAGTACTTATCTGAAATGACAGAGAGCTATGACAGGTTTTTAAGAAAACCCTTTGCGTAATGAACTTGATATCGTCGTAGAATCGAGTGATTTTGAAAAGGAGTATTTCTGAGGCTTTTACTAGTTTTGCTAAAGAGGTCACCCCCGGTGAAGGGATCTTGGCTCTTTCCTTATCAAATAAGGTGCAGGATATTTCAAAAACACCACTATGTAAAGCAAAAACTATAAAAACAATCAAAAGACAAACCGAGTTTGTAGCATCTGCTAGTTTCGCTAAAGAGGTCACTCCCGGTGAAGGGATCTCGGCTCTTTCCTTATCGAATAAGGTTCTGGATATTCTATGAGGAATACCGCTATACAAAGCAAGAACTAGAGCTACCAGTTTTCGAAACATGTTTCTACAACATCTTTAGGTTTCTTTTATTTCATTAATCTCATTAATGAAGTCCCATTTAATTATGCTTCCCAAGCATCACATATGAAAAGAAGCAGTAATATATAATATATATATCATATATATATATATATATAATATAAGCATTCGTCTCAGAATATAACCAATGATCACATCACAGAATATCGCAGCAAAACACAACATATGAAATATTGGATATACTAAGATTTCCAGGTTTTATTTTAAGCCTATATAAAACACGGATTCCACGGTCGTGATGAATAGCCAATCCCACACCCCTAGACCCCTACGAGAGCGGCAAGCAACACTACCAATTCTAGAGTTAGGAGACCCAGTCTCGACTCCTCGAGATGGTCTCCCACTGGACCCTAGAACCCGGTTACTTGTACTCTCCGCCTTGGGTCTATACTAATGCGAACAAGTAAATAATATACAATGGTGACATCATTCTCAACCCGGAAGTGCCCCAATAAAAGAATATTACATACAATGAATTTTACATGAATGAAAATGAAAAACTCTCATCTCACATAAAACCCCCGGCTATTCAAACACGACGATCCAATATAACATATCACAGCAACACATAACATCACATGTCATCAACATAAGTAAATATGCGTATCCCAATTGTCGTTGACATATAGCAACGAAACCGGCGATACACCACATATTACACTTGTGGTCACAGAAAAAAATGAAAAACTACAACAGTTGGAATCCGCAACCACCTTAGATATCATAAACCCAACGTATCTCATACATTGGATTTCATGCCTAACCAAATGAATTCCTTAGACATCGCATGCCTAACAAATATAAACCCCGCATTTTAGTCTCGATCTCGAAAACACTTTTCAATATCAAGTTGGGCAATTCAACAAGATTCCCGACAACCTGATCGAATGCTCGTCGGAAACTTTAGCAGATGGCCGCACCCCCTCCCCGCCCGATACTGTCGAAGAAGTGCACTAAGGTGGAACACCACTGCCGCGAGCACCCGAACTGATGTATTTGGCGACGGGGTTCTCCTACAGTCACTTGGTCGGGGCTATGGGGCGTAGCTATCTAATAAGGTTACCCGACGAGTATCCACGTACGCTACATGATTGCGACAGACTTTTGATCGCATCAAAATCCTGTGGCAACCGATCAAATGAGACTAAATTGCTAGATTTATAACATTCAAACTAGTTATCTCATAACTACTTTTGTGGATTCCAAATATTGTATCCCATCACATGATATCCGGATGACGTTAAACTTTTCGATCGATTCATCAAAATTCCACAATTTCCCGACAGCTCAACAATTGAGCATAGTTCAATAATACCCAGAATATGCCACAGTATCTATACACCAGCCGTAGAAGGGCAGACCCAAGCCTCACTCATGTCACCACGGAACTCCGGCAAACCCTAGGATTTGACCGCAGTTTTGCGATCCAAAAAGTCGAGTTAGGGTTTCATTCTTCTAGAGGGTTTATAGAATTACTTGCATGTTTTTCCGAATACGTTAAACTTGAAAAAATGGGTTTTTGACATTCGATCGAACTTTTTAACATCGTCTAGACAATATGTGAATTACCCGTAACAATGTTAAAACTACGAATACGAAACACTCTGAATTGCATATAGTGTAAGATTACATCACATGCAAAATTAGCAAAAACGAACAACACCTGAAACATCAAAACCTAGTAACTGGAACGCACAAAAAAATTTAGGGGGAGGGGCTCGGATTTTATCGAGATGGACATGGTGGTGGCCGGCCAAAAATTCTTAGAATTGCCTCAAATTTCTTGTGTGTTCATGTCATATCCCATGTAACACTCTGTACTTGTTTAAAAAAATTTTTGACAATTATTTGAAATCGACAGAAACCTCGTTTTGGCATTTCATGTTTCGGAGTATTTCGGTTTTGTAATCTTAACAAAATCCGTATAAATTTCTACCATGGCTCTGATACCACTGCAGCGTTACCTAGCATGGCAGCAAGGTTTCGGTAGGGTAGTAATCTAAGTACAGTGGGAACACACCCGAGGCGAAGTAGCAGTATCAAGTCGATGGACTAAGCTGTACTCATGTCACCTGGGAACTGCTATCTGACGATGGGTATAAATCCAACCTACAGTTCCCGACGAGTCATGTCCGGTGTACCCGTAACCTAACGAGCACATGTATACTATCTCCAGTACGACGTACTGATGGCTGTGGGACAGACCATCTCCCCAACGGGGATGAGAAGCGTATACACTAGTCTACTCCGGAGTATCGATGCCCTGTCTCGATAATCCTACGACTAGAGACCTGTATAGGATGTTGCTTATAGACTACCCAGCCCCCACTAGTGTGACTGCCATCACAACGCTAGTAATCAAGAAAAGATCCTAAGGGCTCTATCAATACGTACACACATATTAAGATAGATATAAACCAAGTAGCATACTACCATGTTTAGCAAGACTGTTAATATAACTGTAAATATCCCAAGCTTCCATTAAGTAATATACAAGCTAGTATGATACAATAATGGCCTCTAGAGTATAAACACTAACATAGTCCTCCCTATATATGTCCAAGCATTCACTACAATATACATCACATGTACAGTAATGGCCTTTAGGGCATACATATAACTAACAAAACTCTCCCAGGAGTAACTCTTACTCGCAGTGGGTATCGGGATCCAACTATCATATAGAAGGTATGCAATCTCATTGCAAATTTCAACACTTGAAATTCCCGATAATGGTTTTTACCCCTAGCAACTTATGACCTTGGCTATGGTCAACAAATCATAAGTGGTAGCTAAGTTCAACCCGTCATTTCTTGATTAAATCAAACCCACCCATGCGACCCTTGGCTAAGGTCAACAAAGCCACACGACTACCTTAATCCAATCACATCACAAACTACAGACAAGCACTAATTAGCTACTGCACACTACGCCTTGACTAAGGTCAACAAACGTAGCACGAATATTAAATACTATATATCTGAAATGACGGAGGGCTACGTAGGTTTTTAATAAAACCATGAGCGTAATGAACTTGATATCGTTGTAGAATCTAGTGATTTAGAAAAGGAGTGTTTTTTAGGTATTTCTAGCTTCGCTAAAGAAGTCACTCCCCGTGAAGGGATCTTGAATCTTTCCTCATCGAATGAGGTGTAGGATAATCAATAATACCACTATGCAAAGCATGAACTAGAGAAGCAATCAAAAAACAAAACCGAGTGAATTGTAGCATTTGCTAGTTTCGCTAAAGAGGTCGCTCCCTGTGAAAGGATCTCGGCTATTTCCTCATCGACTGAGGTGCTGGATATTCATCAAGGAATACCACTATGCAAAGCAAAAACTAGAGCTACTCTTTTTGAAAATTTGATTCTACAATATCTTTTGGTTTCCCAACAATTAATGTTTCTTAAACATTACAGAAAAATGAAACGAAAAAAGAACGTACGCTTATGCCATCTGCATTCGCCACGGGCCCCGTCAAACACCGTTAGGTTACTTAACTACCGGCAGAGCGGGGGCTGGAGTGGCGCGGGAGCAAAACATAAGCAACGTTTATTATATATCATATATATAATAGTACATTCGTCTCACGCAATTATATGATCAACACCACAGAATCAAGCAGCAGAAGTAATATATGAAATATTGGATAAACTAGGATGTCCGTATTTTGTTAGTTGTATGTATGCCCTAGAGCACATGGCCGTAGTGCAAGTGGGAGATTGTTAGTTGTATGTATGCCCTAGAGGCCATTATTGTACATATGATGTATATTATATTGGATGCTTGGACATATATAGAGAGGACTTTCTTGCTCGACATGATAGTATGCTATCCGGTTGCTCTTTATCTTAACATGTATACTTCTCTCTTGATACTGTGTTGTGGTTACATGTTGGGGAAGCCCTTAGGATGTGTACTTGACTACCAGGATTATGATGCAGATCATACTAGTGGGGCCATGGTAGTCCATAAGTTCATCCTCTAATTTTCTTAGTCATTGGTGTATCGAGACAGGGCATCGATATACCAGAGTAGACTAGCGTATAGGCTTCTCGACCCATAAGATGGGCGATGGATGATCCCATATCCATTGGTGTTTGACATCAGAGATGTTATACGGGTGCTCAGTGGAGATTGGGTACACTGGACAGACTCGCCGAGAACTCCTAGATGGTATTATACCTCACGTCAGATAGCGTTTCTTTGGTGACACTGGTACAGGTTAGTCTGTTTACCCGAGATCGTCTTAGAGTCTTTTGTGATTCCCACTGTGCTTTGATTTTCACCTTACCACGTTCAAGAGGATGTGGAAAACGATGGTTTTTGGGTACAGTCCCGAGACACATGGAGGTAATGAGCGATAGGAGGGGTTTCGTCTCTCCCGGTATTGGGGGTTGATGTTGCGATGTGCTCAATTAGCCATAACAGGGAAGTCCCTAGCCAGGGATGATTTAGAGATTTACTGATAAGTGTTATCAGTAGTTTCTCGACCCGTTATGAGCCTCATATTGGCATGACTTATCGTTTATTGGGGTCTGACATTCACCACCCCTAGACTGGATATGCGATATATCAGATGAAGAGACCAGACTGTACGGTAGTGTTACTGACAGGCTTTGCAGGAGATAGTGCAGGCTTGCTTGTTGATCTTCTGATCGCTCAATACCTGGGTAGCCGTTACGTCCAGCTAGTACCGCTGACGGCTTGTGGGTGCTTGATGTGATCATCACCTACTGTCAACGTATTGACGAGTCTTTAGAGTCCTATACAGAGGTTTTACTGGCTCAGGCAAAACGAAGTACGAGCACATATGTGATATATGCGGGACCAAGAATAATACAAGTATATGATACCGTATTCTATTCTCGCAATTTTTGTATCGATCGGTTATATGTGATATAGCCGGGTTATCGAATCAAGTGTTGATTTGATTAGTTGGTACATATAGTATTAGTCGGTTATATAAGATATAGCCGGATTATTAAATCAAGTGTTGATTTGATAATTTAGTGTATAATTGTATATTTCATATACTAGTTTGCATTAACTAATATTAGCTCACTTAACCATTTATTTTTCTCACATGTGCACACTTAATATATATGTGATATATATTAAATTGTGTTTTATTTTGTGTCATGGTTGTTGATACACACTGCATGGGTGTATGAGACTTACACCATACTAATTATAATGTAGGGTTTAAATATTTAAAGTAAATCCAAATTAGTGGATAATTTCTCACATGCTGAAGCTTGTAGAAGCTTATGGATGCATTGACTTAGTCCACTCATTTTGTTTTACTTAAGATATTTATTAACCTAACCATTATAATTTAGCTATGGTAATCTCTCTACATGAGTTAGTATATGATACAAACTCACCCATGGTTGATTCTCTCACCTCATTAGTTCATTCTCATCTCTTAGCTTCATCTTCTTCATCCTTGAAAAAAAGCTTGCCAGGTTTTTGCAAAGTAAGAAAATTTTGTCAGAAAAATAAAACTAAAGTGAGCCTACTTCCTACTTCATCATCCTCTACTAGATTAGCAATTTAGTATAGGGTGTTAGCTTCACCAATCTCTCAATTAGTGAAGTAGTACCTTGAGTTAGTGTCTTCTCGACGTAGATCATTTTCGGCCTCGAAGACTTCAAGCAAGATCGTTCTTTTCACCTTGAGAAGCCGTGTAAGAGTCCGGGAGTACCATGATCGTAGCGAAGGGACTACTACAAGGAGCTATTGAAGTGAAGGACCGATCTACAAAGGTTGTATTCCGTTATCACTTAGAACTAAAGTAGCTTTCTTTATTGCTTTGCTCCTAAAACTCTAGTTAGATCCTAGGTTAGGTTGTTTGGCACACTAGAAAATTTGAAATTAGCATGTTTGATGCCTTGTGAAACCTTGTGGTTATGCCAAAGAACCCTACAGTAGTATCAGAGCCTTGCTAGAGCTTTAGGAGTTCTCTAGGCGAAGTTAGAAGTTCGAACGAACTCCGAAAACCCGATATTGCCCACTTTCTGGAAATTTTTCAAAATGTTGGAATTTTCACATTAAAAATCCTCAGAAAATCATGCAGGTAAAACTATGGACCCTCTAGAAGAACGATACCCTAACTCGACAACATGACCATAGAACCGCGGCCAAACCAAGGCTTTGGCGGCGGTTCCGTGGCACTATGTGTGAGGCTTGGGCCGATACTTATACGGTTGGTCCGTAGCTACAAAGTCATGCTTCTGGGTATTTTTGATATTGCTCAAGTGTTGAGCTTTCTGCGGAAATTTTGGGAATTCATTGATTCAATCGAAAGGTTTAACATCGTCTAGCTATCTGTAATGTGATACAATATGTGGAATTCATATAGTTAAGCATGAAATCCGTAATATGTGATATTTCGGGTTTAAAAAGTCTAAAGGTTATTATGGATTCCAAATGTTGTAGTTTGACATTTTCTTTTCTGCGACCGTAAGTGTAATATGTGGAGTATCGCCGGTTTTGTTGCTATATGTCAATGACAATTAGGATACGTATATTTACTTACGTTGATGACATGTAATGTTATTTGTTGTTGCGATATGTTATATTGGATCGTCGTGTTTTGAATAGCCGGGGTTTTATGTGAGATGAGAGTTTTTATTTTCATTTATGTAAAATTCAATGTATGTAATATTCTTTTATTGGGGCACTTCCGGGTTGAGGTTGATGTCACCATTGTTGTATATTGTTTACTTTTCCGCATTAGGATAGACCCACGGAGGGGAGCACAGGTAACCGGGTTCTAGAGTCCAGTGGGAGACCAACTCGAGAAGTCGAGTCCGGGTCTCCTAACTCTAGAATTGGTAGGGTTGCTTGCCGCTCACGTAGGGGTCTAGGAATGTGGGTTTGGCTATTCATCACGACCGTGGAATCCGTGTTTCATACAGGCTCAAAATAAAATACGGACCTCCTAGTATATCCAATATTTCATATGTTTCTTCTGCTGCTCTGTGATGTGATCACTGTGGATTCTGAGACGAATGGATATACATATATATGATATATATAGTAGGCGTTGCTTATGTTTTGCACCCGCGCTAGTCCTATCTCGGTATGCCGTTAGTTAAGTAACCTAACGGTGCATAACGAGACACTGTGGCGAATACGGATGGCATAAGCGTACATTGTATTTTCCTTTCTTCTGTGATGTTTAGGAAGCATAAATGATGGGACTTCATTAATATGATTAATGAAAGAAAAGAAATCTAAAAGATGTTGTAGAATCAAATTTTCAAAAAGGGTGGCTCTAGTTTTTGCTTTGCATAGCGGTATTCCTTGTAGAATATCCAGCACCTTATTCGATAAGGAAAGAGCCGAGATCCCTTCACCGGGAGTGACATCTTTAGCAAAACAAGCAGATGCTGCAAACACTCGGTTTTGTTTTTGATTGCTTCTATAGTTTTTGCTTTGCATAGTGGTATTTATAAAATATCCTGCACCTTATTTGATAAGGAAAGAGCCGAGATCCCTTCACCGGGAGTGACCTCTTAAGCGAAACTAGTAAAACCCTCAAAAACACTCCTTTTCAAAATTCACTCGATTCTAAAACGATATCAAGTTCATTACGCAAGAGGTTTTCTGAAAAACCTGTCGTAGCCCTCCGTCATTTCAGATAAGTAGTATTTAGTATTCGTGCTGCGTTTGTTGACCTTGTCAAGGCGTAGTGTACGGTAGCTGATTAGTGCTTATCTGCAAAGCATATGATGCGATTGGATTAGGCTAGTCGTGCGGCCTTATTGACCTTGTCAAGGGTCGTGCGGGTGGGTTTAATTCAATCAAGAAATGACGGGTTGAACTTGACTTGCGGTCTATGGTTTGTTGACCTTGTCAAGGTCATAGATCGCTTGGGGAAAAATATTATCAGGAATTTCAAGTGTTGAAATTTGCAATGAGATTGCATACCTTCTATGAGATAGTTGGATCCCGATACCCACTGCGAGTAAGAGTTACTCCTGGGAGAGTTTTACACAAGACAATTAGCCGATCAAGTTGGTGTCTAGAAAGGTTTTTACGGGGTTATGCCTCTGGGAAAATAAGGTTTATTTTAATTAGGTCCGTGCGAAAGCACGGGGAACATCCCTAAAAGTATCCACACTGGCCTGGCTGAAAGATTGGCGAAATTTTAGGGTGTAATTAATCCCGGCTAGTCTTTCTTTTTAGGGTTTGAAGGAAGATTTGATAAAAATAGTGGGAGCCATCCTGATTAAAAAAAATAATAACCAATCTCATCTTGCAAGAGCATACGCTAAAGTGTTTTCTTCTCTCTCTCTCCAGGTAGCGACCATGTCACATCTTAATCAAGATAATAATATGGATGTATTGACTGAACCCGCATGTTATACTGTGCTGGGGAACGTTGTTTCCGTGCTTTCTTATAATTGTTATAAGACTGAACAGGGAATAGGGATATATCCAGATTCCCACGCTGCCCAAACGAAGAATAAGCATGATGATGCATCTTCTTCGTGCGTGTTAGTTATTGAGAACTGTTTCTCAATTCACTCTACGTCCTGGGTATTAGATACCGAATCAGGATCCCACATATGTAATATGTTACATAGGCTAAGGAAAGGTAGAGAACTAGGAATAGGTGATCATTCCATAATAGTCGGGAATGGGGTAAATGTTGCAGCCAAAGCAGTTGGCGAATATCACCTTGTATTACCAAATGGTAATACATTGATTCTGAACGAATGCTATTACATTCCGGCCCTGATATGCAATCTTATATCGGTTTCTTTACTAAGTAAAGAAGGATATAATTTTGTAGTACAGGATAATGTTATGAACATCTTCCTGAATCAAAAGTTGATTGGATCAGGCTCGTTAAATAATGGCATATGCATTCTAGATCAAACCACAGTTCTTAATGTACAAAACACACACAAGAGGAAGAGTTCGGAAATGACCGAATCCTTCTTGTGGAATTGTAGACTAGGTCATATCAATACGACACGACTAGCTAAGTTACATAAGGATGGATATTTGAATCCGTTTGAATTTTCATCTTATGACACTTCCCAGTCATGTCTCAAAGGTAAGATGACCAAAACTCTGTTTACAGGACACAGAGAAAGAGTTACGGAACTCTTGGGACTGATACATAGTGATGTATGCGGTCACATGTCTACACATGCCAGGAATGGTTTTTCGTACTTCATTACATTCACTGACGATTTCTCAAGATTCGGACATGTGTTCCTGATGAAACATAAGTCTGAAGCTTTTGAGAAATTCAAGGAATATAAATCCGAAGTCGAGAACCAAACGGGTAAAAGTATTAAAATTCTACGATCTAATCGAGGAGGTGAATACTTGAGCATGGAGTTCCTGGACTATCTAAAAGAGAATGGGATTCTCTCTCAGCTTACTCCTCTGTATACACCACAGCACAACGGTGTATCGGAACGGAAGAATCGTACCCTATTAGATATGGTGTGCTCTATGATGAGCACTACTGAGTTTCCTATTTCCTTTTGGGGATATGCGTTTGAGAAAGAGGCATACCTATTGAATCAAGTTCCATATAAATATATACCTACCATACCATATGAGATATGGAGTGGGAAGAGACTATATCTTAAACGTGCTAAGATATGAGGTTGTCCGGCCTATGTCAAAAGGCAAAATCCGGACAAACTCGAGGCATGATCAGTTCTTTACAAGTTTGTGGGATATCCAAAGAATTCATATGGATATTTTTTCTACCACAGTGAGGAACAAAAGGTGTTTGTTGCTCAACATGCCACCTTTTTAGAAAAAGGAATTTCTTGTAAAGGAAATTAGTGGCAACGAGGTAGAACTGGAAGAAATTCCGGCTACACAAACAGGAACTGAAGATTTAGTGGAACCCGAGGATTCGGTAGTTCCCAATGAACTTCAGCCTCTCCACCGATCTAGTAGGGTTTCTCATCCACCTGAGAGATACTATGGTTTTCTCATTGATGGTGGAAGCGAGGATTACATCATGGAGGATGATGACCCAACTAGCTTCGAGCAGGCCATCACGAGTGGGGACTCTGTGAAGTGGCTGGATGCAATGCGATCTGAGATGGAATCCATGTACACCAACAAAGTATGGACTTTGGAAGTTGCTCCTGAAGGGGTAAAATCCATTGGGAGCAAATGGATCTTTAAGAAGAAACTTGGTGTAGAGAGAAAAGTTGAGACTTTCAAAGCTAGACTTGTTGCAAAGTGTTTTCGTCAACGACCAGGAGTGGATTATGACGAAACCTTTTCTCCAGTGGCTATGCTTAAGTCCATCCGGATCCTACTTGCCATTGCTGCATACCATGACTGCGAAATCTGGCAAATGGATGTTAAGACCGCTTTTCTAAATGGTGATTTGGAAGAGTGCGTGTACATGACTCAGCCAGAAGGCTTCGTAGATAGTGGGAGCAGCGGAAAGGTGTGCAAGCTGCTTAAATCCATCTACGGGTTAAAGCAAGCATCGCGGAGTTGGAACATCTATTTTGATGTCGTTGTCAAAGAGTTTGACTTCGTAAAAAACATAGATGAACCTTGTATATACAAGAAGGTGGCAGAGAGTAAGGTTGTCTTCCTCGTATTGTACGTGGATGACATACTCTTGATAGGAAATGATATTCCTATGCTGCAATCGGTCAAGCTCTTCTTATCACAAAGATTCTTAATGAAAGATCTAGGGGATGCCTCCTACATCTTGGGAATTAAGATCTATAGAGATAGATCTAAACGGATACTGGGATTGTCCCAATCCAGGTACATTGACACCAGACTAAAGAGGTTTAGTATGGAAGAATCCAAGCGTGGATTTTTACCCACGATCTCAGGACACACTCTCTCCAAAGAGATGTCTCCGAAGACTAATTTGGAGAGAGCTCGCATGCAAGAGATACCCTATGCTTCGGCAGTAGGCTCTATCATGTACGCAATGCTATGTACCAGACCCGATGTAGCATACTCACTAAGTGTAGTGAGTAGGTATCAAGCAGATCCAGGAGAGAGTCACTGGACAGCTGTGAAGAACATTCTCAAGTACTTGAGAATGACTAAAGAGATGTTCTTGGTGTATGGTAACAGAGAACTCCAAGTGGAGCCCTTTACCGATTCGAGCTTCCAGAATGATAAGGACGACTCTAAGTCGCACTCAGGATTTGTCTTTACCCTCAATGGAGGGGAGGTATACTGGAAGAGTTCTAACCAGGAAACCGTGGCAGACTCGACGATGGAGGCTAAATACATCGCTGCCAATGATACTGTCTGGATGAAGAAGTTCATAACTGAACTTGGAGTGGTTCCATCCATTGAGTATCTAATACCTTTGTATTGTGATAACAATGTAGTGGTGGCTTTGGCCAAGGAATAGGTCACATCAGCGATCCAGCCATATTCTGAGGTGGTATCACCTGATCCGGGAGATGGTTGAACGTCGGGAGATCGAGGTCAGTGTAGGGTTCCTAGGCACACAAATGAGGTCTCAAAAGGCATCAACTATGCCAAATTCAAAAATTTCCGGTGCCTACAAACCCTAATACGGATCGTTAACTAGATTTTAGGCGAAAACGATAACTAGTTAACAACTTAACTAAGAGTAAACGAAAATACAACCTTTGTAGATCCGGTCCTCCACCTCCATAGCTCCTTGATGATGTCCCTCTGCTGTCCATATCGGATCCCGGACTCTCGCATCGGCTTCATCGGAGAAATGGGCGGGCTAGGTCGTCGGCTTCGATGCCGAAGATGATCTACGTCGAGGCAACACAAGATCAAGCTCCAACTTCACCAAGCCATGAAACTTGTGAAGAAAACACCCTATACTACTTGGCAAGTGGTAGAGGATGAAGAAATAGGAAGTGGGTTCACTTTAGAATTGGATTTCTCACTCTTTTTCTCAAGTTGCCATTGATGGTTGCAAGCTTTTTCTTTGTTGAAGAAGAAGGAGAAGAAGAAAAAGAATATGATAAGTCATTATTTAAAAATAGAAAAATAAGTGATACTTATCATATAGAAACCATGGTTAAGTGTAGAGAATAAACTAGGGTTAGGTTTAATGGTTAGGTTTAGGAAAAGAACAAGAATGGTCAAGCTTTCAACACTTCATGAAGTTTCAACAAAACAACAAAATAAGCCACCATTCTATTTATCTTTCCAAATAAATAAATAAATGAATAAGTAAATAAAAACCCTAACCATTAACATAACCATGGTTTAAACTAAACATACACCCAAACTTTCATGTATCATCAAACATGATACAATCAAGTGCACAAAAATATATCACATATACAATGTGCACATCAAGTGAGAAAATCCTTTTTAAGTGAACCAATAATAGTTAATGCAAAGTAATATATCAAATATATAATTATACATTAAATCATTAAATCAACACTTGATTCAATGATCCGTTCATGTCGTATATAACCGACTAGTATCCAATGTATCGACTTATCGAATCAATCCTTGATTCGATAACTAGGTTATATCGCATACAACCAATCGATACATTCATCGCGAGAATGGAATACGGTATCACATACATGCATTATCCTCGGTCCCGTACATATCTCATATGCGCTCCTATTTCGTTTCGCTTGAGCCAGGAAACCTCTGTGTAGGACTCTAAAGACTCGTCAATATGCCGGCAGCAGGTGATGATCATATCAAACACCCACAAGCCGCAAGCGGTCTGCTAAACGTAACGGCCACCCGGGTATTGAGCGATCAGAAGATCGACGAGCAATCCCGCTCACACTCCTGTGAATCCAACCAGTAACACTTACCGTACAGTCCGGTCTGATCGTCTGATATGTCGCATATCTTGCCTAGGGATGGTAAACGTCAGACCCCAATAGCTAGATAAGTCGTGTCGATATGAGGTCTATAATAGTTCGAGAAACTACTGGTAACACTTACCAGTAAATCTCAGCAACCCTGGCCAGGGATTTCCGGTTATAGCCAATCGAACACAGCGCAACATCAACTCCCTATACCGGAAAAGACGAATCCCCTCCTATCGCTCATTGCCTCCATGTGAATCGGGACTGTACCCAAAAACCACCATTTTGCATGCCCTCTTGGACGTGGTAAGGTGGAAATCAAAGCACAGTGGGAATCACACAAGACTCTATGACGATCTCGGGTCAACAGACTAACCTGTACCAGTGTCACCAGAGAACTGCCATCTGACGTAAGGTATAATACCATCTGGGAGTTCTCGGCGAGTCCGTCCAGTGTACCCAGTCTCCACTGAGCACCCGTATATCATCTCTGATGTCAAACACCAATGGATATGGGATCATCCATCGCCCATCTGTATGGGTCAAGAAGGTATACGCTAGTCTACTCTGGTATATCGATGCCCCGTCTCGATGCACCCACGACTAGGGACTTTGAAGAATGTACTTATGGACTACCATGTCCCTACTAGTATGATCCGCATCATAGTCCAGGTAGTCAAGTACACATCCTAAGGGCTTTACCAACATGTAACAGAGAGACAGTCAGTATACACGTTAAGGTAAAGAGTAACCAGATAGCATACTATCATGTCGAGCAAGAAAGTCCTCCCTATATATGTCCTAGCATCCACTACAATATACATCCTATGTATAGCAATGACCTCTAGGGCATACATATAACTAACACTCTCCCACTTGCACTAGGGCCATTTGATAGCAGTGGTTGTAGTATCTCATACTCAACCATCCCATAAAAGTCTCTCTCTGGGAAAAGGCCTTTGTGAGTGGATCCGCCGTGTTGTCCTCTGAGTCTACTCTCCTAACCTCGATCTCCTTGGAGATCAACCATCTCCATGATCAGGTGATGCTGCCTCAGAATATGTCTGGATCACTGATGGGACGGACGTTCCTTGGCATAAGCCACAACTCCATTGTCACACAATGGGAGGAACTAAGTTCATCTCATGAACAAATATACATCCAGACTGCCTCTTTGGTAGCATCTTAAGTAGCGATGTATCCAGCCTTTATCATCTAGTATGCCACGGTATCTAGCTTGGAACTCTTCCAACATACCGTCCCTTTACTAAGGGTAAAGACAATACCTGTGACTGACATTGAGTCGTCCTTATCACCCTGGAACCTTTCCAGTGATTCTCTCCAGGATCGATTGATACAATCTCACTACAACTAGTGAGAATCCTAATATCCAATTAGATCTATCTCATAGATCTAGAACCCAGGATTTAGGAGGTATCGCTTTGATCCTTTATGGAGAATCTTTGTGATAAGCGGAGATTGACCGAGCGTAGCATAGGAAACTCCTTCCCTATCAAGAGTATGTCATCCACGTACTCTACGAGGATCACTACCATACTCCCTACTACCTTTTTGTATATACAAGGTTCATCTACCATTTTGATGATGTCAAACTGTATGACTAACTCATCAAAACAGATGTTCCAACTCCGCGATGCCTGCTTCATCACATACAACATCTTGCACACGTTTCCGCTGCTCCCACTTTCTATGAGGCCCTTTGGCTGTGTACTTATAGACGCTCTCTTCTAAAACACCATCTAAAAAAGCAGTCATAGCACCCAACCGCCAGATATCGTAGTCATGGTATGTAGCCGTGGCAAGTAGGATCTGGATGGACTTAAGCATAGCCACTGGAAAAGGTTTCATCATTATCTACGCCTGGTCGATGACGAAAACGTTTAACAAGTCTAGCTTTGAAAGTCTCAACTTTTCCATCTACACCAAGTAATCTTCTCAAGATATACTTGCTCCTGATGGGGATTTAACCCTTCAGATATAGCAACCAAAGTCCATACTTTGTTGGTGTACATGGATTCCATCTCAGATCGCTAAGCATCCAGCCATTGTTATAGAGTCTTACTCCTGATGGCCAGCTCGAAACCAGTTGGGTCATCATCTCATGATGCATTCCTCGCTCCCACTGTCATAGAGAAACCGTAGTAACTCTCAGGTGGGTGAGTGTTCATATCAGATTTTTGCATTTTCATACCGCCCAATTTTTATCACATTGCATATCCGTAGATGCTCTTGAGCCGTATTTGCTAGTCAATTGCAGGATACAGGTTCTCGGTTCCAAAACGGTGAAATTCATGGAAAACACGAAAAAATCCAGGTTCTTGCCGACCACAGATAAAACACGGTCTCCGTCCCTCATCCGTATGTTGCCAGATACCAGTAGGAAGACAAAATTTCAAATCTATGCACAAGGCTCAATGGTAGCACAAGATCCAAGAGATCTACGCGGAGCTCGAGGCAATCATGACAAAATCTTGACAAAAAGTCCACCTTTCCCTCAACAGAAATTCTGGAAAATTCGTGAAGCAATTATGAGAAAATACATATACCAGAATGAAGTACTCACTAGATCAGGCCACCACCAAAAATCCCAAAGCCCAACTCGACAACAAGGCCGCGGAACCGCGGCCAAAGGGGGTCCCAGGCCGCGGATCCGCGGCCGTTCTGGCGCCGCTTGTACAGTGTTTTTGGGGGCATTTTAGTCTTTTCATTTTAGTTCTGTTGGTTGCCCTAGGTTTTCATTTTCTGGCCTATAAATAGCCCAGAACTTTGTGAAGGAAAGGGTCCATAATTTTGTATTTTCATTTTGCCTAGTTTTAGTGTTGTTCTTCTTCCTCTTCTCACCTCTTCTCCATTAAACTTATAGTGAGCTTTTGAGTGAAGAGTGATGAATAAAGAAGACCATTTTTATTATCATGCTTGTCTCTTTCTTTACTTGTTGTAATTTGTTGTAATTTTAATTGTTAAGTAGTTGTTGTTATTTGCTTGATTGTTTCTTTCTTCTCTCTTTTTCTTTATCATTCATACGACAATGATACTTACGCTTGATCCTCGCCAAGGTGAGGTCGCAAATAGTTAGTCGTATTCTTCTAGTCTCCTTCTTTCTATCTTCCTCTTTTGTTTGTTTTATTTTTCCGTATTATGAAGTGTGAGTAGTTTTACACTTGTTAGGGTAGGATAAGGGAAGTTTGAGAGAAGGAAATCTCTCTCACTCTTTCCTTGCCCATCAATTTAAATCGACTCCCGTTAATTGAACCACAATCCGCTCCTTACGGCACCCTATCCTACATGATAGCGGTGATTCCGTAGTGAGACCGGTTGTGGTTGAATTAACCGGAGGTTATGGATAAGAGCCAAGAACGGACGGACAAGCACCAAAAGGAAGGACTATGCGTTGGAAAGCCTAGCTTATACTCGCAAGTTCCTTCCTAGTCGTGCTAATCCCCGTTGTTGCCGATTACCGTAACACCGATATTAAGTGGGGCAACGAAAGATGTGGAGACTCCTAACTCAAACTAACCTAATCCTAACCCTAACAAGCTCTCTTTAAATATCAACTTAACACTTGGATAGTTACAAACAAAATCTGAACAACCAGACTTAACTCGTCGAAAAACAAATAGAAAAAGATTCCCATCTCCCTGCGGACGACCCGTACTCAACCGGCTAGCTACATGCGAAACCGTCTTGATTGCGGTATTTAAACTTAAACTTGAACACGCTCGTATCCTATCAATCAAATGGCGCCGTTACCGGGGAGACGGTAGTTTGTTTCTTTGTGTAATTTCGGGTTAAATTGTAAGTATAAAAAAAAAACGAAAAAAAATATATATACTTTGTAAAAAAATCATCTTGTTATTTTTGATTAGCTTTTTTGCAAGTGTGCAGGAAAATACAAGTTTCGAGTTCAGTGGCCAAGACGTTGAAAATACGGAGTTCAAGTACAGTGCCAAAGACGTGGGAAGATAGACCCACATTTCGCGGGTACATCGCGACGGAAAAAACAAAGCATACGGTCTACTGTCAAGATCTGGAGCTGTTCCAGTGAGCAAATCAAGATTCAAAACATCCAGACAAGCAGAAGACTCCCAGACCAGCACACAGAAAAAAATTGGAATCCCAACCTCTCTGTTACGCCGCGGAACCGCGGCCTAAGCAGGTGTTTGGCCGCGGAACCGCGGCCATTTGGGGCCTTCAGGGTTTCAAAATTTTTGTGAGTTTTTCTGACTTCTCTCCCACTCCTCTGGACTCCAATAAATTGTGTTTTCTGCAGCCTTCTTTGCGCAAACTCTTCTCCCCCTTCCAATAAACTGTTCTTGTGCAGGATTCTTTGCGCCGCAAAATAAAAATTGTTTGCAGTTGATTTGTTACTGTTTTGCATTCTTTAATACGGACTTAAGGGGCTTGAAACCAATCCAGATTGGGTGGGGATTTCATCACCCTTCCCAGGACCCCAAAAATCACTAAAGCATATGCATTGTCCATTGTAAATTAAAAAATACTAGACTTCAGCCCTAAGGACTTCGCGCTCATTAGGAGAAGATAAACCTTGTTTAGAACCTCGCTTAACCGTATATTGTTTACGGGGTGTCTAGGAAAGTGTTAAAGGCGCAACCGCCGAAAGAGAAAGGGTTATTTAATTAAGGAACTTCGCGAAAGCGTTGGACAACCTCCCATTATCTCTGCACTTACCTGGCCTCGTGATCAGTGTATTTTTAAGCCCGTTTCTCGACATTGTTTAACTTCGACAATCAAGTTCAGGAGCAAGTCTAGTAGACCTAGGTTACCCTAGATCTAGGTGTGATTGTGCATATCTTGTTTGTGATTGCTTAAGCCGTATTTCCGTACATACTTCTGTAAATCTCTTTCTAAAAAAAAAAAAGAAGAAGAAAATCAAAAACTTCTATAAAAACTTGCCCTTTTGTCGCCAAATCCATTTTCACCCACCACCCATCGCCTTTCTCCTTTGACATTTTCTTACCCTCACCTTCTCCGCTTTGACTATACTAAACTCGTTTAGTGTATGTCCGCTTGGACTCGGGACACTAGCGCCCGTCTAGTCCGCGTTACGTTAGTCGCGACCGACTACGCGATCGACCCCGAAGTCGATACTCCGTCCACTCCTCTTTCACCCCTTCCTTTGCCGGCCAACTCCGACGTTGACCGGAATTCTGTTCATACATCTTCACCTTCACCTTCACCTTCACCAATCTCTTCTTCCGCGATGTCGGGATTTAATCCGAACATCTTTTTGACCACCCCTGGATTGGCTCCACCTCCTACGGAGACCAATCTTCCACCACCTCCGCCTGTTGTAGCGCCGCAGCGAATCGCGCTCCAGGATCGTTTCTACCCCACCCGTTCTGCACTTCCCACCTGCCTTTCTCTTCCTCCGGCCAATGGGGACAACTTTGAAATTAAGCCTCATTTCATCAACATGCTTCCACGTTTTCATGGGCTTGAATCTGAAGATGCCTATATCTTCATTAACAAATTTCAAAATGTCTGTGCCATGATGAAAACAACCCAGCTGTCGGACGATGCTATACGTCTACGGGTCATTCCGTTCACTTTATGCGATCTCGCTGAAAAATGGCTGTATAGCACCGCTTCCCACTCAATCACCAGCTGGGACGAGTTTGTTAAAGCGTTTCTGAAAAAATTCTATCCAAATCATAAGACCGCAAGAATTCGAAATGAAATCAACCAATTCTCCCAGCTTCCTTCTGAACCCTTCTGGAAGTGCTTTGACCGATACAAAGACCTTCTTGTTCAGTATCCTCACCACGGTATAGAGAAATGGCAACTCTGCCAAACCTTATACGAGGGACTGAACCCAGCAACGAAGCAGTTGCTGGAAACCATCTGTCAGGGCCTCTTCCTATCCAAATCTGACGAGGAAGCGTGGCAGTTCTTTGACGATCTTGCGGAGCAAACGCTACAGTGGGAGAGCACCAGACCGACTTCTTCTTCTTCTACCTCCACTTCTACTGGTCAGTCTAGGGTAGGAATCCACCAACTCGATGTCTCTATTGCGATGAAAGCTGAAATGGCTGCAATAACACGAAAGCTTGAAGCGATAGAAAGCAAATTTTCTGCTCCTGCCCCCACACCTGTTCTCCCCCTTCGTACCATCTGCGCCTGTTGTTCCGATCCTTCCCACTTGACCGAAGAGTGTCCTTACAATCCACCCTCACAAGGACAGGATCAGGTTAATGCTGCCTTCCAGCAAAGACCGAGGAATGATCCGTACTCTTCCACCTATAATCCCGGTTGGAGGAACCACCCCAATTTCGCCTGGAATCAGAATCAGAATCAATTCCAGGGCAACAATTTCCAAAGGGCCCCTCCGCCGCCACAACAAGCGCAGCAACAAACTCAACACCAATATCAGCAGCCCTTCCAACCCCAGCCTTTCCAAAACCAGACGAACAACTTTGCACCGAACAACTCTTTTCCACCAAACAATTTTGTTCCGTCAAATAACGATAAGGTTTCCTCGCTCGAGCGAAGTCTGGAGGCGTTTGTTAAACAGTCGACTCAATCCACCGCCAATATCCAGTCTTCGATTCAATCTTTAGTGCAACACACTGCCGCACACGGGCAAAGCATCAAGACCATCGAGGCCCAGATTGCACAGCTGAACGCGGCCTTGAGCGAGCGAGAGAAGGGGAAGCTCCCGTCCCAGCCACTTCCAAATCCCGGTCACCCACATAATGCACATGTTGCTCTTGAACAACAAAACCATAATGTGAGTGCCGTGACTACACTGAGATCGGGGAGGATGCTGCGAAACAACATTGGCAAGCAAATCAACGATGACACCCCGGCCGCTTCTTCTTCTTCTTCTTCTTCTTCTTCGTCTTCCGAGCCTATTCTCCATTCTTCAACAGGCTCTCCTTCCTCTTCTTCTGCTATGAACGGACCCACTTCTCACTCCACGAAAACACCTATTCTGGGATCCGTTCCAACTCCACAATCTCCTCCTCCAGCATTAGACTCAACCAATTTTCAAAATGTTCCATTTCCAAACCGGTTGAGGTCTAACAAACAAAATCCACAAATGGAGAAGATTTTGGAGTTATTCAAGCAAGTTAACATTAACATTCCTCTTTTAGATGCTGTCCAACAAGTCCCATCTTACGCGAAAATCTTAAAGGACTTGTGCACGAAAAAGAGGAAGTCTCAGGTACCCAAGAAAGTTTTCTTGGCTAGTGCTGTGAGTGATGCCCTTACCCAATCTTTACCACAAAAACGGAAGGACCCTGGCTGTCCTACGATTTCAATTACTATTGGGGATAAGAACATCAACCGCGCACTATTAGATCTTGGTGCCAGTGTTAACTTGCTTCCGTATTCAGTATACGAGCAATTAGGCGTCGGAGAGCTGAAACCCACACACTGCACTCTCCAGATGGCCGACCGATCGATCACCCATCCTAGGGGTGAGCTAGAGGATGTGTTAATCAAAGTCGGGGACTTCATATTCCCCGTCGACTTCATTGTCTTAGATACACAGCCTGTAGCTAACCCCCGGAATCAAATTCCGGTGATACTCGGTCGCCCATTTCTCGCAACCTCAAATGCTGTGATCAATTGTCGCAATGGTTCGATGAACCTCTCTTTTGGAAATATGACAATTGAACTCAACATTTTTAGGTTGGGGAATCAGCCCGCCGAACCTAATGCTCATATACTGGATGTCTGCTCGATCCAGGAGATCACACCAGAAGAGTGTGAATTCGAGGAGTTTCTGTTTGAACACGATAATCTTGACGCCACTAGTGCGTTTCTCTTCGAACCTGCTGCTGCTTCTGCGCCCGACAACGAATACGAGTGTTTCACATTCTTGAACGATCTTAGCCGCGCACAACCCGAGTTTGAATCTTTCGACTTTCCGGATGAGTTACCTGAACCATCCAACTCGGTTGCCTACACTCGCTTTGAACCTTTGCTGGAGTCCTTTGAGTTCGAGACCTTTGCACCGGTCTTGCCTTCCATCATTTCACCTCCAACGCTCGAACTCAAGCCGTTGCCATCTCACCTTAAGTATGCTTACTTAGTTGAGAACGAGGCCCTCCCTGTCATCATTTCGGCTTCTCTAGCTCCAGAGCAAGAGAAAGCCCTTCTCGCGGTCTTGCACAGCAACAGGCAAGCTTTTGGCTGGTCCATGGCGGACATCAACGGGATTAGTCCCCTGATCGTTGAGCATCACATTCATCTGATGGATGATGCCATACCAGCCCGGGATCCACAAAGACGTCTTAATCCAGTCATGAAGGAGGCTGTGAAGAAGGAGATCGTCAAATGTCTAGATAGTGGTATCATTTACCCTATCTCTGATAGCCAGTGGGTTAGCCCCATTCACATTGTCCCCAAGAAGTCGGGCATCATGGTCATAACCAACGAGGCGAATGAGTTAATCCCTACTCGCACCCAAACCGGGTGGCGAGTTTGCATTGATTACAGAAAACTCAACGCTGCAACGCGGAAAGACCACTTTCCGCTACCTTTTATTGACCAGATGCTCGAACGATTGGCCGGACATGAGTACTATTGCTTTCTTGATGGCTACTCTGGCTATAATCAAATTTCCATCGCCGAAAAAGACCAGGACAAGACCACTTTCAACTGTCCTTTCGGCACGTTTGCATATCGACGCATGCTCTTTGGGTTATGCAATGCGCCCGCTACCTTCCAGCGGTGTATGATGGGGATTTTCTCAGACATGGTGGAGAAATTTCTGGAGATTTTCATGGATGACTTCTCCATTTTCGGCGACTCCTTTGACGAGTGTTTGCTGCATCTTGACGCCGTCCTTACCCGATGTAAGGACAAGAATCTCACTTTGAACTGGGAGAAATGCCACTTCATGGTGCGCGAAGGTATTGTCTTAGGACATATCATCTCGCAAAACGGCATAGAGGTTGACAAAGCTAAGATTGAGGTCATTTCCAATCTACCTCCTCCCCGATGCGTCAGAGATATCCGAGCCTTCCTTGGCCATGCCGGTTTCTATAGACGGTTTATCAAGGACTTTAGCAAGATTGCTAGGCCCTTGACACTTTTGCTGGCCAAGGACACGCCTTTCGACTTCAACTCGAGCTGTGTGACTGCATTCGAGTCACTGAAACGCTCACTCACTTCTGCTCCCATTCTTTCTTCCCCTGACTGGACGCACCCATTCGAGATTATGTGCGATGCATCCGACTTTGCCATCGGTGCTGTCCTTGGACAGCACATAAACAAGATGCCGCACGTAATCTATTACGCGAGCCGGACCCTGAACGGCGCCCAACTTAACTATACAACAACTGAGAAGGAATTCTTAGCTGTTGTATTTGCTTTAGAAAAGTTCAGGCCCTACCTCATCGGCTCTCCAGTCATTGTCTACACTGACCATTCAGCTCTGCGCCATCTTTTTGCGAAGAAAGATGCCAAATCTCGGTTAATCCGTTGGATCCTCTTGCTTCAAGAGTTTGACCTTGTCATTAAGGACAAACGAGGATGTGAAAACGTGGTTGCCGACCATCTCTCGCGACTTCCTTCTTCGCCTTCGCTTCCAATTCCGATAAACGACGTTTTCCCGGATGAACAACTCTTGACAGTATCTTGCGAACCCTGGTTCGCAGATATTGTGAACTATTTGGCCACGGGATTACTACCGACCGAATGGTCAAATCAGGACAGACTTCGCTTCTTATCCCAAGTAAAACACTTTTATTGGGACGAACCCTACTTGTTCAAGTACTGTCCCGACCAGATTATTCGTCGGTGTGTCCCTGACGAAGAATTCAAGAGTGTGCTGTCATTTTGCCACGATCAAGCGTGTGGCGGGCATTTTGGGCCCAGAAAGACAGCTGAGAAGATCTTGCAATGTGGTTTCTACTGGCCACAACTTTTCAAAGACGCTCACGACTATTGCAAGACTTGCTCCCGGTGCCAACACATGGGCCGGATATCCCGGAGAAATGAGATGCCACTCCAACCGATCTTGGTTGTGGAGATTTTCGATGTTTGGGGGATAGACTTCATGGGGCCGTTTCCCAGCTCTTTTGGGAACTTGTACATCCTTCTAGCTGTTGATTACGTCTCTAAATGGGTCGAGGCTGTGCCCAGCCGGACTAATGACAACAAGGTTGTCGTTAGGTTCCTTAAAGAAAACATTTTCTCCCGGTTTGGGCACCCCCGAGCGATCATTAGCGACAATGGAAGTCATTTCTGCAATAGGACTTTCGAGGCATTGATGCGGAAATACTCCATTAATCATAAGCTTTCTACGCCCTACCACCTCCAAACCTGCGGGCAGGCCGAAGTTTCAAATCGGCAAATCAAGCAGATACTGGAGAAGACGGTTTCCAAGAACCGTAAGGATTGGTCTCTGAAACTCACTGATGCCCTTTGGGCATTTAGAACCGCTTATAAGACCGACCTTAGCATGTCTCCCTATCGGCTTGTGTACGGAAAAGCCTGCCACCTTCCTGTCGAAATCGAGCATCGCGCATTTTGGGCGATAAAGGAGCTGAATCTGTCTCTTGATGATGCGGGCAGCCATCGGAAGCTGCAGTTGAACGAACTGAATGAGCTTAGGGATGAGGCTTACGACAACGCGGTTGTCGTTAAGAATCGAACGAAGGTGTTTCATGATAAACACCTTGTGCGCAAAACCTTCGTACCTGGTCAGCAGGTACTTCTTTACGACACCCGACTTCACTTCCATCCTGGAAAGCTCCGATCTCGCTGGAAAGGGCCGTATTTTGTGCGGAATGTGTATCCGCAGGGCGCTGTGGATTTGGAAAATCCAAAGGACGGTTCACTCTTCAAGGTAAATGGACACCGATGCAAACCGTACCTTAGCGCCGAACCAACAGAGGAGCTCATGTTCTTACAGGAGCCGGTTTACCCTGAATGATCTTCCTCTGCCCACCTCCAAACTTCGGTTATCCAGCCAAGAACAGTGGACACTGTTCCAAATAAGTTTGGGGGTATGTACAAACCATTTTGTATATATTTGTGTATATTCTTTTCCTTTTCTTTAAAAACAAAAACAAATAAAAATTTGTGTATCACTAACCGACAATTTTGAACCTTCCAACTGCTCTCTTCATGCTACGACAGTGAGGACACTGTCCAGTTTAAGTTTGGGGGTACGCTCGGTACGCATTTCTTACCTTCGCATTCATATGTATATTTTGCATCTGCATATTAATATCCATAAAATCCATAAAAATTTGAAAATTTTCTAAAAATATAAAAACTTTTTTGTCAAGTTAGCTTATGGAAGAACTCTGATTCAACATTCGACGGTTTTTGTTTGAAAAAAAATAGGAATAACTAAATCTTATGTTTGGATTTTGAAAACCTGAAAGATAACTCTCCTTTGAAGTTAACTATAGCTGATATAAGTCTTTACATCACACTACACGTGTCGTGAGTTCTGGGAATTAGATGACAAGTCTTTTATGTTTAAAACTTTTAAACAGATAAATGATTTTCTAAGGATCAAATAGGTTTGTTCTGAAATAAGTAATGTCAAGAATAATTTATGAAGTAAAGCGAATATGAAGGAACGTTATTGAAGCCGTAATTGGAGCTAGGTCTGAAAAATAACCCATCTAAAGCTTGATTGGAATGATTACACACCAAAACCACTAAACACGTCTTTTATCCAAAAAAAATAATATTTGAACTGCCGGTTATATCTCCGTTCGTATTAAATCATCTGATTTTCACGACAAACTGTCTTTTGTTTTTGGACCTAGGTAACTTGAGTAATTAAGTCCGCCGGGGTGTTTCTACACCTAATGCCCTAAAACCAACTGGTTTGGGTGCATTGGTCCAAAGCTCGCTAAGAAGCCTAGAAAGTCCAGTTTAAAACAAAGTCAAGCAAGTGTTCTCTCCGAGTTAAAATTCCTAACGGTTCTTTGTGTGAGAATAATCTTGATAAAAGACAGGCTTTTAAAAAAAATTTTAACGGAGAAATGAAGGTTTTACTCTTTGATAAAGACTATTGCACGTTCACAGTGGTGTGTATGAAATGAAAACAAGAAAAAGGTGGAGTGAAAAATACGACTTAGTTTCCTGTTAAGGAAGATAGAAATTCTGAAGTTGAAACCTTACTGGAAAACGAAACTTGAAAAATGCTTAACTCGTTATAAAACTTATGTGATCCTTTTAAAATTGTTATCTGGGCTTTATTGTGCGACATGATAACTTTAATCGATCCTTCTGGAACTTAACGACTCTATTTGCACTGCACGTAAAGACATATAAAATCTGTAGTTAAATAAGAAGCGAGGTGCGAAAAATAAAGGTTCGATAGTCTAGACTTAGGATTATAGAATTGTTATTTTCTAAAACAAAACTTTAGGGTTTGAAACTTAGTCATTTTTACAAACCAACTTGACCGGATTTTGTGGGTAGTATCCGCTGAAAACCCTCAGGAGACAACACTCCTCCTACTAGGGACACCTAGAGGTTTAACGGCTTGTTGCACATGCTCAGTGCAATCGCGTTCCCTGCGAAAGTGAGGTTAGGAAATTTTTTGTGAATAAATGGACTTTGCTCGGGACGAGCAAATGATAAGTTTGGGGGTATTTGTTCATATCAGATTTTTGCATTTTCATACCGCCCAATTTTTATCACATTGCATATCCGTAGATGCCCTTGAGCCGTGTTTGCTAGTCAATTGCAGGATACAGGTTCTCGGTTCCAAAACGGTGAAATTCAAGGAAAACACGAAAAAATCCGGGTTCTTGCCGACCACAGATAAAACACGGTCTCCGTCCCTCATCCGTATGTTGCCAGATACCAGTAGGAAGACAAAATGTCAAATCTATGCACAAGGCTCAATGGTAGCACAAGATCCAAGAGATCTACGCGGAGCTCGAGGCAATCATGACAAAATCTTGACAAAAAGTCCACCTTTCCCTCAACAGAAATTCTGGAAAATTCGTGAAGCAATTATGAGAAGATACATATACCAGAATGAAGTACTCACTAGATCAGGCCACCACCAAAAAGCCCAAAGCCCAACTCGACAACAAGGCCGCGGAACCGCGGCCAAAGGGGGTCCCAGGCCGCGGATCCGCGGCCGTTCTGGCGCCGCTTGTACAGTGTTTTTGGGGGCATTTTAGTCTTTTCATTTTAGTTCTGTTGGTTGCCCTAGGTTTTCATTTTCTGGCCTATAAATAGCCCAGAACTTTGTGAAGGAAAGGGTCCATAATTTTGTATTTTCATTTTGCCTAGTTTTAGTGTTGTTCTTCTTCCTCTTCTCACCTCTTCTCCATTAAACTTGTAGTGAGCTTTTGAGTGAAGAGTGATGAATAAAGAAGACCATTTTTATTATCATGCTTGTCTCTTTCTTTACTTGTTGTAATTTGTTGTAATTTTAATTGTTAAGTAGTTGTTGTTATTTGCTTGATTGTTTTTTTCTTCTCTCTTTTTCTTTATCATTCATACGACAATGATACTTACGCTTGATCCTCGCCAAGGTGAGGTCGCAAATAGTTAGTCGTATTCTTCTAGTCTCCTTCTTTCTATCTTCCTCTTTTGTTTGTTTTATTTTTCCGTATTATGAAGTGTGAGTAGTTTTACACTTGTTAGGGTAGGATAAGGGAAGTTTGAGAAAAGGAAATCTCTCTCACTCTTTCCTTGCCCATCAACTTAAATCGACTCCCGTTAATTGAACCACAATCCGCTCCTTACGGCATCCTATCCTACATGATAGCGGTGATTCCGTAGTGAGACCGGTTGTGGTTGAATTAACCGGAGGTTATGGATAAGAGCCAAGAACGGACGGACAAGCACCAAAAGGAAGGACTATGCGTTGGAAAGCCTAGCTTATACTCGCAAGTTCCTTCCTAGTCGTGCTAATCCCCGTTGTTGCCGATTACCGTAACACCGATATTAAGTGGGGCAACGAAAGATGTGGAGACTCCTAACTCAAACTAACATAATCCTAACCCTAACAAGCTCTCTTTAAATATCAACTTAACACTTGGATAGTTACAAACAAAATCTGAACAACCGGACTTAACTCGTCGAAAAACACATAGAAAAAGATTCCCATCTCCCTGCGGACGACCCGTACTCAACCGGCTAGCTACATGCGAAACCGTCTTGATTGCGGTATTTAAACTTAAACTTGAACACGCTCGTATCCTATCAATCAGTAAGGAACCCTACTAGATCGGCGGAGAGGCTGAGATTCGTTGGTATCTACTGAATCCTTTGGTTGTACCAAATCATATGCTGTAGTTTGCATAGCTGGAACCTTTCCAGTTCTACATAACTGACCTTGCCTCGAGCTTGTCCGGATTTTGTTTTTAGACATAGGCCGGACAACCCCAAATCTTAACTAGCTTAAGACATGGGCTCTTCCCATACCATATCTTATATGGAGTGGTAGGCTGTGATCTGATTCGAACCTAATTCAATAGGTATGCAGCTTCTCAAGTGCATAACCCCCAAAAGGAAACAGGTAACTCAGTAGTACTCATCATAGAGCGCACCATATCGAATAGGGTGGAATTGCTCCGCCCCGATATACCATCGTGCTATGGTGTATACGGAGGAGTAATGCTGAGAGAGAATCACATTCTCTTTTAGAATAGTCCAGGAATTCCATGCACAAGTATTCTCCTCCCTGATCTCATCATAGGACATAATACTTATACCCGTATTTTGGTTCTCTACTTCTAACTTATATTCTGTGAATATCTCAAAAGGTTCGGACTTGTGTTTCAACAGGAACATAGGTCTGAATCTCGAAGGATCATCAGAGAATTTAATGAAGTACAAAGAACCAGTCTTGGCATGTGTAGACTGGGGACTTACATACATCAACATGTATCATCCCAAGAGTTCACTAACTCTTTCTCTGTTTCCAATAAACAAAGCTATGGTCATCTTATCTCTATGACATGACTGGCAAGTTTCACAAGATGTAAATTCAAACTAATTTAAATATGCATCTATATGTAACTTCAGCTAGTCGGGTCGCATTGATATGACCTAGTCTACAATACATCAAGAAAGATTTATTCATTTCTGAACTCTTCCTCTTGTGTGTGTTCCGTATACTAAGAACTGTAGTTTGATTTAGAACATCAATGCTTTTAGATAACGTGCCTGAACCGATCAACTTTTGATATAGGAAATGTTTAAAACATTATCCAACAATACAAAATTATATCCTTTCTTTACTAATAAAGAGACTGATATGATTTTGTATATCAGGTTCGGTATCTAATAACATTCGTTCAGAATCAATGTATTTGGAATACAGGGTGACAGTGACCAACAGACTTGGCTGCAACACTTGCCCCGTTTTCTGCCTCATGAAACTTATCACTCGTCCTCAGTTCTCTACCTATCTGTAGCCCATGTAACAGATTACATATGCGGGATCCTGATCCGGTATCATATACTCAGGACATAAAGGATACTGAGAAACAGTTCTCTTGTAATGAACACACCCGAAGATGATGCATCAGCATGCACTTTCTTCGTTTGGGCGGCACGGGAAATTTGGTATTCCCTAATTTCCTGCTCAGTCTTATAACAATTATAAGTTGGAGCGGGACCAACGTTCCCCAGCTCAGTATAACAAGCGAGTTCGGTCAATATTCCGTATTATTATCTTGATTAAGGAGTGATATGGTCGCTACCAGGAGAGAGAGAGAAGAAAACACTCACCGTGCGCTCTTTCAAGAATAGATTGGTTATTATTTTATCTAATAAGGATGGCTCCCACTGTTTTTTATCAAATCTTCCTTCAAACCCTAAAAGGAAAGACTAGCCGGGATTAATTACACACTACAAGTTCGCCAATCTTTCAGCCAGGCCAGTGTTGGTACTTTGTGGGAGGTCCCCCGTGCTTTCTCACGAACCTAATTAATGTAAATCTCGTTTTCCCAGAGGCGTAACCCCGTTGACACCTTTCTAGACACCTACTAGATCGGCTAATTGTAATGCGTAAAACTCTCCCAGGAGTAACAATTACTCGCAGTAGGTTTCGGGATCCAACTATCTCATAGAAGGTATGCAATCTTATTGCAAATTTCAACACATGAAATTCCCGATAATATTTTGCCCCTAACCTCCTATGACCTTGACAAACGCCAACAAACCATAGGATGCTAGTCAAGTTCAACCCGTCATTTCCTGATTGAATTAAACCCACCCGCACGACCCTTGACAAAGGCCAACAAGGTCGCACGACTACCCTAACCCAATCTGCATCATATGCATAAGCAGATAAGCACCAGTCAGCTACCGCACACTACGCCTTGACAAAGGCCAACAAACGCAGCATGAATACTAAATACTACTTATCTGAAATGACGGAGGGCTACGACAGGTTTTTCTGAAAACCTATTGCGTAATGAACTTGATATCGTTGTAGAATCAAATGATTTTAAAATGGAGTGTTTTTGAGGCTTTTCTAGTTTTGCTAAAGGGGTCACTCCCGGTGAAGGGATCGTCGGCCCTTTCCTCGTCGAATGAGGTGCGGGATATATCATATATATCACTGTGCAAAGCAGAAACTATAGAAGCTATCAAAAGACAAACCGAGTGTGTAGCATCTGCCAGTTATTGCTAAAGGGGTCACTCCCGGTGAAGGGATCATCGACCCTTTCCTCATCGAATAAGGTGCAGGATATATCATATATACCGCTGTGCAAAGCAAGAACTGTAGCTACCTGTTTTATTTTTGAAATTCAATTCTACAACATCTTTAGGTTTCTTTTACTTTCATTAATCACATTAATGAAGTCCCATCATTTAAGTACCTAAACATCACAGATAAATATGACGTACACTTATGCCATCCGCATTCGCTTCGATGTCCCCTCGTGCACCGTTAGGTTAGGTAACTAACGGCAGAACGGGGCAGGGCTAGCGCGGGTGTAAAACATAAGTAACGCCTATATAATATATCATAAATACTATATACAGTATTTATCACAGAACATCAAATGATCACAGCAGAAGAAATATATGAAATATTGGATATACTAGGACGTCCGTGTTTTCAATACGAGCCAGTATAAAACACGGATTCCACGGTCGTGATGAATAGCCAAACCCACACCCCTAGACCCCTACGAGAGCGGCAAGCAACCCTACCAATTCTAGAGTTAGGAGACCCGGACTCGACTCCTCAAGTTGATCTCCCACTGGACTCCAGAACCCGGTTACTTGTGCCCTCCTCCTTGGGTCTATTCTAGTGCGGAAAAGTAAATAATATACAAAAGGTGACAACATCTTCAACCTGGAAGTGCCCCAATAAAAGAATATTACATACAAGTTTTTACATGAATGAAAATGAAAAACACTCATCTCACATAAAAAAAAACCCCGGCTATTCAAACACGACGATCCAATATAACATATCCAGCAACACATAACATCACATGTCATCAACGTAAGTAAATATGCGCATCCCAATTGTCGTTGACATATAACAACGAAACCGGCGATATCACATATTACACTTACGGTCACAGAATAGAAAGTGTAAAACTACAACAGTTGGAATCCGCAACCTCTTTAGACATCGCATGCTTAAACAAATGAATTTCTTAGACATCGCATGCCTAACAATTATAAACCCCGCATTTTAGTCTCATTATCGAAAACTCTTTTCAATATCAAGTCGGGCAATTCAACAAGATTCCCGACATCCTGATCGAATGCTCGTCGCAAATTTCAGTAGACGGCCGCACCCCCGATGCCGTCGACGAAGTGCACCAAGGCGGAACACCGCTGCCGCAAGAACCCGAACGGATGCTTTCGGCGACGGGGTTCTCCTACAGTCACTTGGTCGGGTTAAGGGGTGTAGTTGTCTATTAAGTTTATCGGCGAATATCCGCGTACGCTACGTGATTGCGACGGACTTTTGATCGCATCAAAATTCCGTCCCAACCGATCAAGTGAGACTAAAGTGCTATGTTTATAACATTCATATTAGTTATCTCATAACTACTTGTGGATTCCAAATATTGTATCACATTCCAGATAAATAGAAAATGTTAAACTTTCCGATCGAACAGTCGAACACTCAAGTTTTCCCGAAACAGCTCAAGACATGAAACAAGTTTAAAAACATCCAGTTCATGCCTCAGTACCAACGGTCCAGCCGTAGAAGGGTCAAGCCAACGCCTCATATGTGGCACGCCGTACTGCCCCAAACCCTAAGGTTCAAAGGGCAGTTCAAGACTGTCACATAATCGAGTTACGGTTTGTTGTCTTCTAGAGAGACCATCGCGTTACTTGCACTACTTAGAAGGTCATTAAACTACGAAAAAATCCAACAATTGGAAATTTCCCGGCAGAGGAAAAAGTGGGTATTTATTTCCGGTCGAACTTTTTAACATATTCTAAAATTACCCGGAAAAACATATAGACAAAATTAGACAATCCGATCGAATGTACAAACTCCCAATACAACCCAAAATACTCAACTCTTGAGTAAACTTTAAAAATTCTTAGAAAACTCAGCAATGAATGAAAGAAGTTACTGTGCAAAAACGACTGGCTGAAGACACTAAGTGGCCGCGGAACCGCCGCATTAGCCATGCTAATGCCGCGGTTCCGCCGCTCTTTGTTCGAATCTATTGGTCAATTTTGCACCGTAATTCTTAGAATCTCCTGCTGAATTTTTTAAGAATTTTTAATATGGAAAAAAAAACAGTTTTGTGAAAATGTACAGAGAGGGGTCATTTTTAGGGTTTGGGGGTTCGATCGGAATTCTAACATCGTCTACGCATCGCCTAAGGCTCTAGCTAGGCTCTGATACTACTATAGGGTTCCTAGGCACATAAATGAGGTCTCACAAGGCATCAACCATGCCAAATTCAAAAATTTCCGGTGCCTACAAACCCTAATACGGATCGTTAACTAGATTTTAGGCGAAAACGATAACTAGTTAACAACTTAACTAAGAGTAAACGAAAATACAACCTTTGTAGATTCTGTCCTCCACCTTCATAGCTCCTTGATGATGTCCCTCCGCTGTCCATATCGGATCCCGGACTCTCGCATCGGCTTCATCGGAGAAATGGGCGGGTTAGGTCGTCGGCTTCGATGCCGAAGATGATCTACGTCGAGGCAACACAAGATCAAGCTCCAACTTCACCAAGCCATGAAACTTGTGAAGAAAACACCCTATACTACTTGGCAAGTGGTAGAGGATGAAGAAATATGTAGTGGGTTCACTTTAGAATTGGATTTCTCACTCTTTTTCTCAAGTTGCCATTGATGGTTGCAAGCTTTTTCTTTGTTGAAAAAGAAGGAGAAGAAGAAGAAGAAAAAGAATATGATAAGTCATTATTTAAAAATAGAAAAATAAGTGATACTTATCATATAGCAACCATGGCTAAGTGTAGAGAATAAACTAGGGTTAGGTTTAATGGTTAGGTTTAGGAAAAGAACAAGAATGGTCAAGCTTTCAACACTTCATGAAGTTTCAACAAAACAACAAAATAAGCCACCATTCTATTTATCTTTCCAAATAAATAAATAAATGAATAAGTAAATAAAAACCCTAACCATTAACATAACCATGGTTTAAACTAAACATACACCCAAACTTTCATGTATCATCAAACATGATACAATCAAGTGCACAAAAATATATCACATATACAATGTGCACATCAAGTGAGAAAATCCTTTTTAAGTGAACCAATACTAGTTAATGCAAAGTAATATATCAAATATATAATTAAACATTAAATCATTAAATCAACACTTGATTCAATGATCCGGTCATGTCGCATATAACCGACCAGTATCCAATGTATCGACTTATCGAATCAATCTTTGATTCGATAACTAGGTTATATCGCATACAACCAATCGATACATTCATCGCGAGAATGGAATACGGTATCATATACACGCATTATCCTCGGTCCCTCACATATCTCATATGCACTCCTATTTCGTTTCGCTTGAGCCAGGAAACCTCTGTGTAGGACTCTAAAGACTCGTCAATACGCCGGCAGCAGGTGATGATCATATCAAACACCCACTAGCCGCCAGCGGTCTGCTAAACGTAACGGCCACCCGGGTATTGAGCGATCAGAAGATCGACGAGCAAGCCTGCTCACACTCCTGTGAATCCAACCAGTAACACTTACCGTACAGTCCGGTCTGATCGTCTGATATGTCGCATATCTTGCCTAGGGGTGGTAAACGTCAGACCCCAATAGCTCGATAAGTCGTGTCGATATGAGGTCTATAACAGTTCGAGAAACTACCGGTAACACATACCAGTAAATCTCAGCAACCCTGGCCAGGGATTTCCGGTTATAACCAATCGAACACAGCGCAACATCAACTCCCTATCCCGGAAGAGACGAATCCCCTCCTATCGCTCATTGCCACCATGTGAATCGGGACTGTACCCAAAAACCACCGTTTTGCATGCCCTCTTGGATGTGGTAAGGTGGAAATCAAAGCACAGTGGGAATCACACAAGACTCTATGACGATCTCGGGTCAACAGACTAACCTGTACCAGTGTCACCAGAGAACTGCCATCTGACGTAAGGTATAATACCATCTGGGAGTTCTCGGCGAGTCCGTCCAGTGTACCCAGTCTCCACTGAGCACCCGTATATCATCTCTGATGTCAAACACCAATGGATATGGGATCATCCATCGCCCATCTGTATAGGTCGAGAAGGTATACGCTAGTCTACTCTGGTATATCGATGCCCCGTCTCGATACACCCACGACTAGGGACTTTGAAGAATGTACTTATGGACTACCATGTCCCCACTAGTATGATCCGCATCATAGTCCAGGTAGTCAAGTACACATCCTAAGGGCTTTACCAACATGTAACAGAGAGACAATCAATATACACGTTAAGGTAAAGAGTAACCAGATAGCATACTATCATGTCGAGCAAGAAAGTCCTCCCTATATATGTCCCAGCATCCACTACAATATACATCCTATGTATAGCAATGGCCTCTAAGGAATACATATAACTAACAGTCAGGAGAGTTGACATAAAGAAAAACACAGCGGATCCACTCACGAAGGCCATTCCCTAGATACAGTTCGAGACTCTTCGGGATGTTGGGTATGCGATACTACAGCACATGGCCGTAGTGCAAGTAGGAGATTGTTAGTTGTATGTATGCTCTAGAGGCCATTATTGTACATATGATGTATATTATATTGGATGCTTGGATATATATAGAGAGAACTTTCTTGCTCGACATGATAGTATACTATCTGGTTGCTCTTTATCTTAACATGTATACTTGTCTCTTGATATTGTGTTGTGGTTACATGTTGGTAAAGCCCTTAGGATGTGTACTTGACTACCAGGATTATGATGCATATCATACAAGTGGGGCCATAGTAGTCCATAAGTTCAGCCTTTAATGTTCCTAGTCGTGGGTGTATCGAGATAGGGCATCGATATACCAAACTAGACTAGCGTATACGCTTCTCGACCCATGAGATAGGCGATGGATGATCCCATATCCATTGGTGTCTGACATCAGAGATGCTATACGGGTGCTCAGTGGAAACTGGGTACACTGGACGGACTCGCCGAGAACTCCTAGATTGTATTATACCTCATGTCAGATAGTGGTTCTCTGGTGACACTGGTACAGGTTAGTTTGTTGACCCGAGATCGTCATAGAGTCTTGTGTGATTCCCACTGTGCTTTGATTTCCACCTTACCACGTTCAAGAGGACGTGCAAAATGATGGTTTTTAGGTACAGTCCCGAGTCACATGGAGGCAATGAGCGATAGGAGGGGTTTCGTCTCTCCCGGTAATGGGGGTTAATGTTGTGTTGTGCTCGATTAGCCATAACAGGGAAGTCCCTGGCCGGGCTGATTTAGAGATTTACTGGTAAGTGTTATCAGTAGTTTCTCGACCCGTTATGAGCCTCATATCGGCATGACTTATCGGTTATTGGGGTCTGACGTTCACCACCCCTAGACTGGATATGCGACATATCAGACGAAGAGACCGGACTGTACGGTAGTGTTACTGACAGGCTTTGCAGGAGATAGAGCAGGCTTGCTTGTTGATCTTCTGATCGCTCAATACCCGAGTAGCTATTACGTCTAGCTAGTACCACTGACGGCTTGTGGGTGCTTCATGTGATCATCACCTACTGTCGGCGTATTGACGAGTCTTTAGAGTCCTACATAGAGGTTTTACTGGCTCAGGCAAAATGAAGTACGAGCACCTATGTGATATGTGCGGGATCGAGAATAATAAGAGTATGTGATACCGTATTCTATTCTCGCAATTTTTGTATCGGTCGGTTATATGTGATATAGCCGAGTTATCGAATCAAGTGTTGATTCGATAAGTTGGTACATATAGTATTAGTCGGTTATATAAGATATATCCGGATTATTAAATAAAGTGTTGATTTGATAATTTAGTGTATAATTGTATATTTGATATACTAGTTTACATTAACTAATATTAGCTCCTTAACCATTTATTTTTCTCACATGTGCGCACTTAATATATATATGATATAATAAATTGTGTTTTATTTTGTGTCACGGTTGTTGATACACAGTGCATGGGTGTATGAGACTTACACCATACTAATTATAATGTAGGGTTTAAATATTTAAAGTAAATCCAAATTAGTGGATAATTGCTCATATGCATGAAGCTTGTAGAAGCTTATGGGTGCATTGACTAAGTCCACTCATTTTGTTTTACTTAAGATATTTATTAACCTAACCATTATAATTTAGCCATGGTAATCTCTCTACATGATTTAGTATATGATACAAACTCACCCATGGTTGATTCTCTCACCTCATTAGTTCATTCTCATCTCTTAGCTTCATCTTCTTCATCCTTGAAAAAAAGCATGCTAGGTTTTTGCAAAGTGAGAAAATATTGTGAGAAAAATAAAACTAAAGTGAGCCCACTTCCTACTTCATCATCATCTACTAAATTAGCAATTTAGCATAGGGTGTTAGCTTCACTAATCTCTCAATTAGTAAAGTAGTAGCTTAAGTTAGTGTCTCCTCGACGCAGATCATCTTCGGCCTCGAAGACTTCAAGCAAGATCGTTCTTTTCACCTTGAGAAGCCATGTAAGAGTCCGGGAGTACCATGATCGCAGCGAAGGGACCACTACAAAGAGCTATTGAAGTGAATGACCGGTCTACAAAGCTTGTATTCCGTTATCACTTAGAAGTAAAGTAGCTTTCTTTATTTCTTTGCTCCTAAAACTCTAGTTAGATCCTAGGTTAGGTTGTTTGGCACACTAGAAAATTTGAAATTAGCATGTTTGATGCCTTGTGAAACCTTGTTGTTGTGCCACAGAACCCTACATAAGTAACTCTGCCAATTCTAGAGTTAGGAGACCCGGTCTCAACTCATTGAGATGGTCTTCCACTGGACTCTGAAACCCGGTTACTTGTGCTCCACGCCTTGGATATATCCTAATGCGGAAATGTAAATAATATAAGACAGTGGTGACATCATCCTCAACCCGGAAGTTTACCAATAAAAGAATATTACATACAGATTTTACATGAATGAAAATAAAAACCCTTATCTCACATAAAAAAAACCCGGCTATTCTTTCACGACGATCCAATAAATCATATCAACAGCAACACACGATATCGCATATCATCAATATAAGCAAATATGCATATCCCTAAACCTTGTTGACATATAGCAACGAGATTGGGATACCCCACATATTACACTTACGGTCGCAGAAAAGAAAATAGAAAACTAAAATAATTAGAATCCGCAATATCCTTAGACATCATAAACCCGGAATATCTCATATTCCGAATTTCATGCCTAACTTATAAAACTTGCATTTTAGTCTCAAATTGAAAACTATTTGTAATTGGTTGTCGGATAATTCAACAAGATTCCCGACTTAGTGATCGCATACAATACGCAATTGTGAAGGAGTTTTGATCCGAATCAAAACTACGTGGCAATCGATCAATTGAGACTAAACGGCTAGATTTACAATATACTAACTAGTTTTCATAAAACTAATTAATCTGGATTCTAATAATTGTATAACACACATCACAAAGCTTGTAAAGTAACCGGGACATTAGAATTCCGTACGCAATTAGCAAACTTAACCAATTTTTCCAAGACATGAAAAAACCAGTGAGCTAAAGTTCCAAAACCGATCATTTTAAGCCAATCTGGAAGTCGAAACGAACTCGAAACCCGCCCGAATCTTCGTGGGGGAGAAGATACCAAAATTAACTATCGAATGGCGGGCTTAGAAAGGGTATCCCACCCCTGAGACCACCACGAGGTGTCCAGTGGGTAAGAAAGACCCGTAACTGCCTAAGGTGGGGCAGTTTCAGGTCCCCACCACCAAGACCACCTTGTGGTGGTCTTAGGAAGTGGGCCCAGCCGTTCGGTCCCCCTCGGGGTGTCCCCGGGGTGCGCATTCTCTATCCCGCGGCTTCTCGGTTCAAACCGTGAGCCCGCGGGGTGTGCAAATAAATTAAAACATCATTTTTGAAACTGTTTTTATCGGCAGTTTTTGCGCGACAAAAACGGCAGATTTCTAACGTCGCTATAAGCTACACTGATGTTCTAGCTTGTCTCTGATACAATGAAAGTCGACCCTAGCACCACCATGAGGTTCTTGTAGCATCAAGTATGCCCAATTTTAAATTTTATTAGGTGCTAAGCTAAACTAAAAAGATCTTTACTAATTTATTAGGGTTTGCCTTTATGATGTGATGAACTTAAAGAGAAGAAAAGAGCATACAACCTTTGTAGTTCGAGTCCTTCTCTTCTAAAGCTCCGGGTTGAAGTCCATCGATTCTACTAGGCTCCACATGAAGCTTTGGATGAGCTTCCTCCGATGATCTTCATGCCGAAGATGATCCACGCGGAGTCCCTCCAACTCAACCTACCTCAACACTAAACTCTTTAGTGTAGGAAACACGCTACACTCGATCTCTAGTCAAATGTAGGATGGTGAAGTAGGGGATGTTGAAAGCTCACAAGTTTGTGTTCAAGCTTCATGGTTCACATCACATGTGAGGGTTGAAGCTTGAACTATAGCAATTGAGGAAGAAGAAGAAGTTAGAAAGCAACCATAGGAGCAACTCAAGAAAAATGGCTAAGTGTTGAGAATGAGCAAAAAATGAATAGCAACTCTTGACCCCCACTCATTCAAGCATGAAATTTTGCAATATAAAATTGCAACCATGCTTGAATAGTGAGTCAAGATGAATAAACAAATATAACTCCCATGCTTGCAACCAAGCTCTCAATTTACACCTCATTTTTATTTTTTTCAAAAATAGAAAATCAAGCCATGCTTCATATATATATATATATATAATGAAGAATAATTAGTGATCTAATGATATTATATAATTATATCACATATAATGTATATCACATTATTAAATCAACACTTGATTTAATAATCCGGTTATATCATGTATGACCGACTGTTGGAGATAGTGCCCTCAGAGTCAATTATTGGATCACAGGCACGTGGTTGCAATGATTGAGGGAGGACCTATCCCGGTAGAACAGTCTTACTCGAGATGATAGTATGCTATCTGGTTTACCTTTATCATCGTGTACTGTTTTAGGTGACCTGACAGGTCGCTATTACACGTTGATAGAGCCCCTAGGATTCTTGCTTGACTGCCGGCAGTATGAGGGCGATCATACAAGTGAGAGCTGGAGTCTATAGGCATATCCTTAAAAGGTCCCTAGTCGTGGGAGTTTCGAGACAGGGCATCGATTCTCCAGAGTAGACTAGTGTATACAGTCGAGACCCCGACGAGGGGCGGTGGCCGGTCTCACAAGCCACTGGTGTCAGTTGGTTCACCTAAGATGTATACAGGTGCTCATTGGGTTATGAGTACACCGGACAGGACTCGCTGGGAACCTGCTAGTTGGGATTATACTTGACGTCAGATAGCAGTTCCCTGGTGACATGTGTACAGGATAGTTCATCGACCTGGGGATCGTCATTTGTCTCGTGTGAGTTCCCACTGTGCTTTGATTACTACCCTACCACGGCTCAAAGGAGTCGTGCAAACAGGTTTTAGTTGGGTACAGTCCCGAGCCACATGGAGGCAGTGAGCGGATCTTCGGGGGTTCGTCTCTCCCGGTATTGGGGGTGAGGTCGCGCTGTGTCTAGGAAAGCCATTACACAATGTCCTTGGCCAAGGCAGGAGATTTACTGGTGGTATTCCAGTAGTATCTCAGGGTGTTCTGGGCTACACTCCGACACGACTTGTACCGCTTTTGGGGGTCTGACTTTTACCAACCCCCTAGGCCCGACATGCGATGCTCATAGACGAACGGACCGGACTGTACGGATATTGTCACTGACAGGCTCAGTAGGGTGTCAGGATGAGTTCGCTCATCGACGTCCCTTTTGGTCAATAGCTGGTGGCCCGTTACGTATTGGCTTATACCTCTGACGTGCTAGTGGTTAAATCCATAGCCATAGTATTGACGAGTCTTTAGAGTCCACCACTCACTTTCAGTTACTCAGCTTTCGGGCGAAACGCTGTAGAGGCCGTATGGAGATATGGCAGGGTCCGATCAGATACGTGCGGTATTGCACGGATTAGGATCGGACAGTTTTGTACTAGAGGCCGTATAGATATATGGCAGGGTTCGATCAGATACGTGCGGTATTGCACGGATCAGGATCGAACGGATTTTACTAGCCGGCTTTGTTTTAGGCCGGATCCTAGTTTAGTACAGTGTAGATTTTGTCTCATTACATTTGTATCCGGATGGAATACAGATGCGGGTGTGTATGCACAGTATCGGGGTTTTCCTGTAATTTATTACGGGACCAGTTTTCTGGAGTTGCCAGTTTGCATTCCGTTCCGGCCGGTTTTCGTTTGTTCTTTCCCGGCCGGACTTTTCCGATGGAGGGGGTTATTTGCAAGTTTGCAAATAACACTTTGTGGAGGGTTTTATTGCAAAAGTATTGATTATGATATCTTTCATCCATGATGCATTTATTGTGAAGAGAAAATGAGAGGTTCATTTTTGGTGTATCATTTGTTCATCTCATTTCCTTGCAAAATTGATAGCATCATTTCCTTAAAAAGGTTCATTCTTCCCTCCACATCAAATGGCAACCAATACCCCAAAGTGAGACATAGACTCTACACATTCTACAGCAAATTTTGGACGCGTCGGCTAGCCTACTTCGCGCCCGAGTTGCCTCGGTATTGAGGTGGGAGCCCGTAAAAGTACCCGGCTTCGTGGTGCCCTTTTCCGACGAGGAGGAGACGGATGGAGATCCCGCGAGGAGATCAGAGTGGAGATGAAGACCGGAGGACTCGGATCAGTCGGTATATATATCTTCCCATCTTGTAGTTAGCTAGAACTAGTTTAATGGCCCGATCCGGGGTTTAGTGCGCGGTGGTGCCGGTTTGCTAAGTTCGCAAAATTAAAGTTTATCACCGCTTCCGCATTTGGCCGTCGGATTGACGGCCGGGGCGCCGCCGTGCACTTACAGTGGTATCAGAGCCTTGCCATTAACATAGTCTAGCTTTTTGTAATGTGTTTTTCAGTTCCGATCGATCGAAATGCCCAAAAACCCGTATTTTGTCACGACAGTTTTCTGTTGAAATTTTTTGGTCTCTAAAAATTTTTCAGGTTGTATTAAAGTACTTTACTAGAAGAATTAAGGCCACTGGAAAAATACGATACACTGTTCCCTTCATCGAAGCGCGGAACCGCGGCATAAACCTACATGGAGCCGCGGTTCCGCGGCCGATTGAAGGGATCAGTGGGCTGGTTTTTTTCCATTGGGCTTCTGTTGTGAAAATAGGGTTTTTGGGACATTAAAATTGGGCTCATAATTTCTGTAACTGCTACAGTATTGCTTTGGGGCCCACTTGTTATAATTTGATCGATCGGATATTTTAAACACATTTTTCACAGTATTTACATTATATCTGCGACCGTGAATGTCACTCGATCGGTAAATCCGGTCTAACTGCTATAGCCCGGTTGGACGGATTTGCGAACGTGACTTTCACGTTGATATTTTGTGTTTTTGCTGTGATGTTGCGGATCGGTCGTGAGGGATAGCCTGGATGCAATGCTAGTACAGTTTCTGTTGTATTATGTACATTTGATATTGCGGGGCGAGCGTCCGACATGCGGACTGCCGTCACTGCCCGTTTGTATTATTCTTTTGGGGCACGACCTGGTTGCGGTCGATGTACCCGTTGTATGTATATTTTACTTTCTGTACTAGGTTTACCCCGCGGTGGGGTGCACGGATAGCCGGGTTCTGGAGGGCAACAAGACCGCATCTCATGGCATTGAGACGGAGGGGGCTTCAGTCTGGAATTGGCGGGCTATTCGCCGCACTCGTAGGGGGTACAGGTTGACCCAGGAGGGGTGCCCAAGTTACCGGATTCCGTGAAGTGCTGGGTGGTCCATTCACGGTGCTGAAGGGGGCTGCCTCGCTTCAGGTTTTGGCGGGTGACTTGCCGCGCCCGTAGGGGTCTAAGTTTTCATTGCACAGGCTATCCACACGACCAGGGGAACATCGGGTTTCAGTAGTGGCTCTGTGAAACCCGGGGATCCCAGATATCTGTATTGTTCTGTGATGCTGTACATTTCTGTGATATTGCATTTCTTATCACGCCTTGAGCGAATACTATATATTGGTATATATATTAGTAGATGTTGTATATGTTTTTCATCTGCGCTAGTCCAGTCCCCGCTCTGCCGTTAGTTAGCTAACCTAACGGGTGATGACGGGACCCAGTGGCGAATGCGGATGGCATATACGTACGTCAGTATATTTTCCTTCTTTGTGGTGTGATCAATTGATGGGACTGCGTTGATTCGGATCAATGCAAGTTAAACAAACCTATTCTGATGTTGTTGGAACACTTTTCAAAAAGCTGTTATTGCAAGGACGTTCACTTTTGTTTTGCATCGTGGTATTCATTTGGAATATCCTGCTCCTCAGTCGACGAGGCAAGGGCCGAGATCCCTTCACCGGGAGTGACCCCTTGGACAGAAGTTTGCGTCAGGGCATTAACTTCATTATAGCCGATTACTTTTGCTTTGCATCGTGGTATTCAGTTGGAATATCCTGCACCTCATTCTACGGGGAAAGAGCCGAGATCCCTTCACCGGGAGTGACCTCTTTAGTAAAGGTTTTCGTCACTATATTTTCTAAAAAGCTATCCGTTCCTTCAACGATATCAAGTTCATTACGTTAAAGGTTTTCGCCAGAAACCATTCGTAGCCCTCCGTCGTTTCATATGGGTAGTCAATAGTATTCAAGCTGTGTTTGTTGGCCAAAGTCAAGGCACAGTGTTTGGTAGCTGTTGGGTATTCATATGCAGCATAGATAGATGCGTTGGTTTGGAACAGTCGTACTGCCTTGTTGGCCAAAGTCAAGGGTATGTACGGGTGGATTCAAATTAACCTGGAGAATGACGGGCAGAACTTGACATGTGACTTATGATTTGTTGGCCAAAGTCAAGGTCATAAGAGCATGGGGTAAAAATCACATCGGGAGTTTCAAAAGAACTGAAACTTGCCAGATATGCGCATACCTTCTGGAGTGTGGTACCGTGAGCGGATTACGTCACGTTATCATGCGATGAGAGTTGGATCCCGATTCCCACTGATGAGTTAGTTTACTCCTCGGGTGACCCCGACTAATTCTTCTTTAAGGTTTGGAGGAGAATTTGAGGTACAGTGGGAGGTTTCCAGATTAGATAAATTGGTAACCATTCTGATCTAGGTTAGAGTGCACGCTGAGTGTTTCTTTTCTCTCTCTCTTTGGCAGCGACCATTGACCAGACCCTAAGACTATGACTCAGTGACCAAGTTGACCGAACCTTCTTAACACTGGCTTTTGGATTGTCAGAGTTGCAGACCTCATTGCTACTCCTACTTTTACCCTTTCTCCAGGACACCCCGTATTACTACGAACGTCCACTTCCATTGGACAAAACCATCGTATGGTTATATACGAACTCGAAGGAATTCGAGGATGGTTTCCGGTTTTGGAGAAAACGGATAGGATTATTCAGTTGTCTTTTCCCTTTTACCTTCTCTCAAGTTGTGAGTACTCCTTGGTTTAGGAGATAGTACACCTATTACGCAAATTGGATAGTCTTCTTCCAAACCTTAGGCTGGTGCCGACCGGTAGGGAATGAAGAAAACCAATTAGCCTAAACGGTGTGCAGAAGGTATTAAGATTAAGACAAAGCAAGGGATTAGTAAGAGGGCAAAGTAAAATGCGACTACTATTCACAACCAAACCAAGTATTTCTTCGCCAATCCTAAATCACCTTTGTATTTCTCCAGGACACTCCGTATCACTACGAAGATCCACAGTTTATTGGATACTCCATTGTATGGTTATATACGAACTCGAAAGGAACTTGTTCCAGTTCGGGGATGGATTCTGGTCCAGGAGAAATAGGAATAAGGTTTATTCGGTTGTCTTTTATCTTCACCTTCTCTCGCATTGCGAGTGCTCCTAGGACTAGGACAGTACACCCATTATGCTTATTGGATAGTCTTCTTCCAAACCATAGGCTGGTGCCGAACGGTAGGGAAGGAAGAAAACCAATTGGCCTAAAGGGGTGTGCAGAAGGTAATGACTAAAGACATATAAAGGGATTTGGAGAGGTGGCAAAGAATTATACGGTTATAGTTGTGAATCTGGATAATGGTAGAGGCATTACTAGGAATACCAGGATACCCCATCGAAACATTTCAATGTTTCAGTTCAACTGTGTACTGTTAAAAGAAAAACTGATTTCCCGATTGGATACTTACTCCAGGGTATGTATTTACCAGGTATGATTCTCACATCTGTATGGTTTTACAGATGATGAGTGGGAGTAAGTTATTGGGAATTGGGTGATCATCCTCATTATATCGGGATTCGTTGTAATCGGTGATATTTAAGGAGATCACCTGGGATGTTTGCCGGTCGGCAAATATTTGGTTTTGAATATCCGCTGTTGTGCACCAATTTCAAATTGATATATCTGTACGTCTATTTTCATAGAGTGAGATATACCTTTTGATATTATGTCGATGAAATTTACCTATATCAGTGGATGGTTAGGTAAGGAGCATTAAACAGCGGTGTAATTTTTCTTAACCATAAGTACAGTTTTCAACCTACGACACACAGTGAAAGAGTTGTTAGACTCAGCGGACTTATACAGAGTATTGTATGTTGTCCAGTGTCCATTAGGACAAAGGGGTTGGTCCTCATACTATATTCTGTTTACTTTTAACTTCTCTAGTTCTTAGACATGTGTTTCGTAGAAACACAGGGTCTAAGTTTTGAGGAGTTATAGGTATTTGAATAGAGTAGAGAACCAGGTGTAGCAAGTATCGGGATTCTTCAAGGTGATCGAAGATGTAGATACTTGTGTATGGTATTCAGTTGATAGTAATGATAAAGAGAAATTGCTTCTCTTTCAGGTTACTCATAATTGGAAGCATTCCTAAGTTGAGTAACGCTGATCGGCCTCTCTCCATTTAGTTGACATGCACTGGAGACAGCTGCATGATTTGAATCTGGTTCAATTAAATCAGTGCCTCTGGTTCTATATTGGATATAGTACAGTTCATATCTTAACATTGTTAAGGTACGGGGAGTTGTCCGGCTTATGATTAAAACCAGACTCTGGATAACTCAAGGCACGTTTCTGTAATGGCTGTTTGTGGGTTGACTCAGGCTATGACGAGGGTTGATTTTCTACCATCTGGCAGATCAATAGAAATATTGTTCTAGACTCGCCACAGTTTTATTAAAAATGGATTTTTTCAAAAAAAACAGTAGTGGGAGTATGGTAGAACTGGAAGTGATTCCAGAACCGCAAACGATTACTGAAGATTTGATAAGGAACCTAAAGATTCAATCTGATTTGACATTCCATTGGCCACTCCGCAGATAAGGTGGGTAACTTCAGGCACCCGAGAAGTACTCCGGTAGCCTCAAGGACGGTGACAGGGAAGTTCTTGTTTGCCCACACTTGCCATTGTTGTTGTTCCAGGCTGCGAGACCCGGCAGGAGGATGAGTATAGCGTCGTTCTAAACTAGCTTTAGAAGTGCACGTCTATATGACTCTGCCAGAGGGTTGTCGTAGTCAGTGGGAGCAGCGGAAGCATTGGTGGACATCAGGCTTATGTCTATTTATAGACTAAAGCAGATGTAGCGGAGATAGATCATCTATTTCTGATGTGACAGTCATAGGTTTGACGTCATCAGAATAGGGGATGGATCTGTTGAGAAGGTAGTTGGGTGTGATATCCGGGTTTTTGGATGACATACACAAGGTAGGAAGTGACATTCCTATACTACGATCGGTTATACTTTGGTCGTCACACAGTGGTTTCTCCATAAAGGACTTGGACATAATATCAGACATACTGGTTACTAGATCTATGGTTTTAGATCTGGATTTGGGTGGTTTCCCAATCAGGGTACTTTGACAGCATTCTAAGAGTATTTAGAATGGACGACTCCTGGCACGGTAGTGTACCTGCAGGTGATGGAGTCACCCTCTCTAAAGGTGTCTTATAGACTAAAGGGGAGAAGGATGCGCATGATTGGCAGATCACTTGCTTAGGCAATTGAGTCAATCATGAGATGTCAAGTACCACACCAGATGTTGTTCTTGCACTAGATGCAATAAGTTGATATTGATCCAATCCTGGAGAAACTGTCGGAAGCAGTTTTAGAACATAAGTGGATGTTCTAGGGATATGATAACGACAGCCTCCTTTAGGAGACGGTTATCACTCCAGGCTTCCAAGGTGACATGGACGATAGGGTGATCGTCAGAGTTGTAGTTTTCCTTCTGACGAGGGGCAGTATTTTGGACAGGTGGTCCAAGGCAATACTGAGGGTGGCATGGCGCAGGATACTGATTAAGTTCAGTTGACGATACAGTCTAAAGAAGCTTGGATTTGGAGTTCATTTATGAGCTAGGTCCCATCAGACATCCATACTTTCTAAGACATGTATTGCTCATTTCGGGAGATGGCTTTCTTCGCGAACTTGAGATACAGAGAGACATAGAAAGAAACATCTAGGCGGATCCACTCACTGAGGCTATTCCTCGAACGCAAGAGTTTCGCAAACAGGCTTTGTGAGACTGACTAGTAGAGGAGTTGGGTGTTCGGTATCACACGGGCTGTGAGTATGCGACATCGCAATAATTAGCCTTGAGTGCAAGTGGGAGATTGTTGGAGATAGTGCCCTCAGAGTCAATTATTGGATCACAGGCACGTGATTGCAATGATTGAGGGAGGACCTATCCCGGTAGAACAGTCTTACTCGAAATGATAGTATGCTATCTGGTTTACCTTTATCATCGTGTACTGCTTTAGGTGACCTGACAGGTCGCTATTACACGTTTATAGAGCCCCTAGGATTCTTGCTTGACTGCCGGCAGTATGAGGGCGATCATACAAGTGAGAGTTGGAGTCTATAGGCATATCCTTAAAAGGTCCCTAGTCGTGGGAGTTTCGAAACAGGGCATCGATTCTCCAGAGTAGACAAGTGTATACAGTCGAGACCCCGACGAGGGGCGGTGGCCGGTCTCACAAGCCACTGGTGTCAGTTGGTTCACCTAAGATGTATACAGGTGCTCATTGGGTTATGAGTACACCGGACAGGACTCGCTGGGAACCTGCTAGTTGGGATTATACTTGACGTCAGATAGCAGTTCCCTGGTGACATGTGTACAGGATAGTTCATCGACCTGGGGATCGTCATTTGTCTCGTGTGAGTTCCCACTGTGCTTTGATTACTACCCTACCACGGCTCAAAGGAGTCGTGCAAACAGGTTTTAGTTGGGTACAGTCCCGAGCCACATGGAGGCAGTGAGCGGATCTTCGGGGGTTCGTCTCTCCCGGTATTGGGGGTGAGGTCGCGCTGTGTCTAGGAGAGCCATTACACAAAGTCCTTGGCCAAGGCAGGAGATTTACTGGTGGTATTCCAGTAGTATCTCAGGGTGTTCTGGGCTACACTCCGACACGACTTGTACCGCTTTTGGGGGTCTGACTTTTACCAACCCCCTAGGCCAGACATGCGATGCTCATAGACGAACGGACCGGACTGTACGGATATTGTCACTGACAGGCTCAGTAGGGTGTCAGGATGAGTTCGCTCATCGACGTCCCTTTTGGTCAATAGCTGGTGGCCCGTTACGTATTGGCTTATACCTCTGACGTGCTAGTGGTTAAATCCATAGCCATAGTATTGACGAGTCTTTAGAGTCCACCACTCACTTTCAGTTACTCAGCTTTCGGGCGAAACGCTGTAGAGGCCGTATGGAGATATGGCAGGGTCCGATCAGATACGTGCGGTATTGCACGGATCAGGATCGGACAGTTTTGTACTAGAGGCCGTATAGATATATGGCAGGGTTCGATCAGATACGTGCGGTATTGCACGGATCAGGATCGAACGGATTTTACTAGCCGGCTTTGTTTTAGGCCGGATCCTAGTTTAGTACAGTGTAGATTTTGTCTCATTACATTTTTATCCGGACGGAATACAGATGCGGGTGTGTATGCACAGTATCGGGGTTTTCCTGTAATTTATTACGGGACCAGTTTTCTGGAGTTGCCAGTTTGCATTCCGTTCCGGCCGGTTTTCGTTTGTTCTTTCCCGGCCGGACTTTTCCGATGGAGGGGGTTATTTGTAAGTTTGCAAATAACACTTTGTGGAGGGTTTTATTGCAAAAGTATTGATTATGATATCTTTCATCCATGATGCATTTATTGTGAAGAGAAAATGAGAGGTTCATTTTTGGTGTATCATTTGTTCATCTCATTTCCTTGCAAAATTGATAGCATCATTTCCTTAAAAAGGTTCATTCTTCCCTCCACATCAAATGGCAACCAATACCCCAAAGTGAGACATAGACTCTACACATTTTACAGCAAATCTTGGACGCGTCGGCTAGCCTACTTCGCGCCCGAGTTGCCTCGGTATTGAGGTGGGAGCCCGTAAAAGTACCCGGCTTCGTGGTGCCCTTTTCCGACGAGGAGGAGACGGATGGAGATCCCGCGAGGAGATCAGAGTGGAGATGAAGACCGGAGGACTCGGATCAGTCGGTATATATATCTTCCCATCTTGTAGTTAGCTAGAACTAGTTTAATGGCCCGATCCGGGGTTTAGTGCGCGGTGGTGCCGGTTTGCTAAGTTCGCAAAATTAAAGTTTATCACCGCTTCCGCATTTGGCCGTCGGATTGACGGCCAGGGCGCCGCCGTGCACTTACACTGACTAATATCATTTATCTGTATATCACATTATCAAATCAACACTTGATTCGAAAATCTGGTTATATCACATATAATCGAACTGATAACAGATAACTGCAAGATTACAATACGGTATCACATACACGTATTTAATCAGGCCCACACACATATCACATATGTGTCCTACTTTGTTTCGCTTGTATCAGGGAACTTCTATATGGGACTCTAAAGACTCGTCAATATGCCAGCAGTAGGTGATGATCACATCAGTCACCCACAAGCCGTCAGCGGTACTAGCTAGACTTAACGGCTACCCGGGTATTGAGCAATATGAAGATCAACAAGGAAGCTTGTCCATAGTCTCCATGAATCCTATCAGTAACACTACCGTACAGTCCGGTCTCTTCATCTGATATGTCGCATATCATGTCTAGGGGTGGTAAACGTCAGACCCCAGTAACGTGATAAGTCATACCGATGTCTGTCCTATAACAGATTGAGAAACTACTGATAACACTTATCAGTAAATCTTATAAGAACCCATGTCCAGGGACTTCCAGTTATAGCCAATCGAGCATAGCGCAACATCAACCCCCAATACCGGGAGAGACGAAACCCCTCCTATCGCTGATTGCCTTCATGCGACTCAGGACTGTACCTAAAATTCACCTGTTTGCGCGTCTCCTTTGAGCATGGTAGGGAGGAAATCAAAGCACAGTGGGAGCCGCACAAGACTCTATGACGATCTCGGGTCTACAGACTAACCTGTACCAGTGTCACCTGAAGACTGCTATTTGACGATTGGTATACTACCACATAAGAATCCTCGGCTAGTCCAGTTTGGTGTACCCATTCTCTAATGAGCACCTGTGTACAATCTTTGATGTCACACACCAATGGTTTTGGGATCAGCCATCGCCCTCTAAGGGACAAGAAACGTACACACTAGTCTACTCTGGGATATCGATGCCCTAGTCTCGATATTTCTTCAACTAGGAACTGATTAAAGTATGTACTTTTGGACCACCCTTGCCCCACTAGTATGATCTCATCATAGTCCTGATAGTCATGTACATATCCTAAGAGCTTTATCAACATGTATAAGACAGACAGTATAAATACCAGTCTATATGTTAAGATAAAGGTAACCTGATAGCATACTATCATATCGAGCAAGAAATTCCTCTATATATATGTCCAAGCATCCACTATATCAACAATAATGGCCTCTAAGGCATACATATTCCTAACAACATGTTGTCAGAGTTTTGAGTTTACCCTCTTCTGAAGAGCGGTATATTGGATAGGGTTCGAATAGGGATACTGAGGTAGACATGGTGTAGGATGCTGGTTATGACTCAACAGAGAATACAGCCAAAGAAGTTTGTTGGATAAAGTTGTTCATTTTTAAACTTGGTACCATTAAGTATCCAAAACAATTCTTGAGGCAGGGTATCGCTTAGTTCGGGAGATTTTTTATCTCTGTGAAGTTGAGATACAGAGAGATGAAATTGGAACATTATAGCGGATCCACTCACTGAGCCTATTTATCGAACACGGATGTTTCTCAAACTAGCTTTTTGAAATAGATTAGTAGAGAAATTGGTTATCCTGTAGCACACGAGCTGTGGGTATGCGATACCGCAATAATTGGTCTTAAATGCAAGTGAGAGATTATTGGATATAGTGCCCTCAAGGCAATTATTGTAATTGCAGGTAAGCGATTATGATAATTGAGCGAAGATCTATACAGGTAGAACCGTATTTCTCAAAATAATAGTATGCTATTTGGTTTGTCTTTGTCATTGATGTGTATACGTTTTACTTGTTATTATGTGTCGCTAATACATAATGATGAAGCCCGTAGGATTCTTTCTTGATTACCAGCATTATGATGGCGATCATATACGTGGGAGCCAGGTAGTCCATAAATACATCCTTAAATGTCCTTGGTCGAGAGAGTATCGAGACTGGGCATCGATATTCTGGAGCAGACTAGTGTATACGTTTCGAGACCCCGAAGAGAGCGGTGGCCGGTCTCACAAGCCATTGTTATTGTGTTGCCTAAGATAGTATACAGGTGCTCACTAGAGGAGAGTATACTGGACGGACTCGCCGAAAACTTCTAGATGGTATTATACTCATCGTTAGACAGTAGTTCTCTAGTGGCATGAGTACATGTTAGTCCTTTGACATGAGATCATCATTTGTCTCATGTGAGTTACCACTGTACTTAGATTACTACCCTACCACAGCTCAAAAGAGTCATGCAAACAGGTTTTAGTTAGGTACATTCCCAAGACAAATGGAGGCAGTGAGCGATTGTTAGGGATTCATCTTTCCTGGTATTATGAGTCGATGTCGTGCTGTGTTCGGTTGGCCATCACCTTAAATCCGTGGCTACGGTGGATAATATTTACTAATAGGAGTTCAGTAGTTTCTCGGTTGGTGATGAGCTTGACTTCGGCACGACTTATCGGGTTATTAGAGGTTTGACTTTATCCACCCTAGACCCGGTATGCGATACACTTCGACGAAGAGATCGGACTGTACGGAGATTGTCATATTCAGGCTCAGTAGTGTACGGACGGACTTAATTGTCAACCTCCCTTTTGGCAGATACCTGGGTAGCTGTCATGACACGGAAATGGTACGTGACCGGCACTTGGATTAGTGAAGTCTATAGGACCCCACCGTAATGCAAGTAAGCCAAAAACCAGAAATCTAAACCTTTTCAGGAAAATAGTGGATTTGAAGTTTATAAAGAAGGGTATAAATGAAATAAAGTGCTTCCTTTAAAGTAGAAGTAAATTTTTATAGAAATGCAAGTGGATTATATAATATAATTTGGAAACATTTCCATCATTTGAAATTTGGGTAGCAGCTCCTTTGTAAATTTTAATCCAAAACCAATACATAACAAGAATAATATAGGCATCCCCAAGCGGGAGCTAGCTCTTCGCCAATTGGCAGAAACACAACCACGCAAGTAAAATATACGACGCTCAAAGCGAAGATTAATCACAGAAAGAAAGTAAAGAAAACCAAGACATCATCAAATCAAATATAAGAATAATATACACATCTCACTCTAAGTCTGAAAGAATATACAAGTCTCTAGTTTCTAAGTCTACCAAATATCCATAGTCTGGTTGATGGAGCTTTTAACTAGATATAATTAATATAAAAGTAAATAATGGTGGTTACACTCTGAACTGTAACCCACTTACCAATGCAATTCACGCAGAAAGGAGCAATGTGCCAGCAAGTCGCTACTGAATCCGAGCAGTCGATCCTGCAAGAAAACTATGGCACAACAAGGATGAGTTGCCAACTCGTGTGTAGAAGACATCATCAGGTAGAAATCGAATGTATAACAATCTCCTAGGTCATACTGTAATATAATATCATATCATATAGAATATAAGGTGATCGTGTATACATATGTGTATAAATATATAATACTGTGCCTGTATCAATATGTGGTGCTATGTCATCTGTGTTGTATGTATGTATTTATATGTATGTATGTATGTATCATCCAACGTGTGTTCATCAACGACACATCAAATCATCATAAAACCTGTGTCCATCATCGACACGTAAATCCTCATATCTCAGGCACCTTCTCATCGGATCAACCCTCATATCTCAGGCATCGTCTCATCAGATCGGTCTTCATATCCATCTGTCTCATATCACTCCGGTAGGTATCCTCCGGATATCCGCCGAGTCCAAAATTGTCACCGGTAGATAGTGTTCCCCTACCAGGCTCAACGTCTTTCTAGAAAATCTTTTTTCCCCGAGGTACCGTACCGGGTCCACTGTATACCCGCAAACGGTGACTCCTCACTCCTTGAATCGGGTGATCATCATAGCTCAGCACCAAGGAATCTCATGGTTGACGTTAAAACATCATATCAAGAGAAACCAAATTTTTAAAACAATTACAAGTTTTTAAATAATATCTACGGTTTTTCAAATCCAGAAATCCCATGAAAATATGGCAGTAATGAAATAATATGTACAGGCACAGAACAATACTGTAATGCATAACAAGTGTGTTCATATGAGCGTGTCGTGTAGTAAGGTACAGAAAGTGCAATATCAACAATAATATGGGGTATTATGTACTAATCAGTAACTAAAATGCTAACAGGTTATAAGGTGGTGCGGTGCCATAGCGATTTTTAATATGTACATGGCATGGCAATTACCAATGATGTATGTGTGAGCCGGCAAGTATATATACGTGCAACATGTGTATCATCGGTAATGGTGCGTGTGTCCTAGCAAACGAAGTCATATAAAGATAAGGATATGAAACGTAGTATATATATCGTAAATGAAATAAATGCGAGCGTATGCAAAAATAAAATATCGTAACATGAACAGTATAACAATAAGCGACTACGTATGAGCCATACAGTTATAATTTCAAATAGTACAAATCATCGTTTTTGAAAATAGGGGGCTACGATATTTTTGAAAAAAGATACCATTTGAAGAGTCGCAGCGTCCTTTGAAGTTATCATTTAAAAGTGTGTGACGATTCGCTAATTTTGAAGATAGGTATGACTCTAAACATATCATAATATCTATTTAAGTGATTTAAAAACAATATTTCTTGAGTCGATATATAAGGCAGCGATCCATCCTCCTCATATCACGTATGGAATATCCATCGTACAATATCATCAATCAAATAGTACGGATCTATAGTCATGTACATTATCTCATCTCATCTCATCAAACCATCTCATGTCATATCATATCATGCCATGTCATACCATATCATATATATATCGCCTCGTATCATCATATCAAATCATATTGACTCATATTATCATCATATCATATCAACTCATACCCTCATCATAATTATCCTCACATCATATATAGGTGTGTATATATGTATAGCCTAATGGTAAGGAAATAGAACTAAGGAATATGTTCTACTAAGTATACTACTATGGTATGGCATTCTAGACACCTTACTAACTGAGTATACATATCTATCTATATAAATATATACATCCTAATTCTATGATTGCGGGGGTGCTATACGCTATGCACCCGACTTTCCCCGTAGATATTCATCTACTCACCTAACTTCGCCTCGCCCTAGATGATTCCGATGGATGCCTTACCCTCCTTCGTCGTCCCGAAAGTCTACGCGCTTGTACCTACAAGTCAAAGTATACCTTATCACATAAAAATCCAATCAAAAACCGATACGACAAGCGAAGCACAGATAGGTTAGAACCTATGGTCAACGCGTGCTAAAATAATAAAATACTCTGTGATGTCGACGTACGAACGTCGAACGACCAAGTCACATCAAGAAAATCCTAAAAACCAAGTTTCAAAAGTCGAAAAATATTGACAGAAATCAAGTAAAACGACTCCAGATTTTTCTTAAGGTGAAATTAGACTTTTTGCATATAGGGTTTATCTAGTTATCTAGAGAGTGAGCTACGAACCAAAAACCAAACCCTAATTACTAGGTTGAACCGCAAATTGCAGCCAGGGGGAATTTTTTGGCGGTTTCGGCTTAGGATTAGAGGCTTGGGCTTCTAGGGTGGCTTTCTATATGTCTGCACATCTCACTATATACGCTATTTAATTTTCAAAGAACCCAAGTCATCCCAGATTTCATTTGATTTTCAAAATTCATACAAAACCGATATTGGAAAATTCTAAACTCGTCCAATCCGAGAATTTCTCCACTAAAACACTCTCACTTATCACTATTGGTCTTGTATACACTCACTAAATCTCCACTACAAGTTTCACTCACTAATTCTCACCCTAGAATTTTCCAAGTTCATAAAACATGCATATATTAACTCTAAACTTGTTTATGAGGTTAGGAACTTAAAAACATGATCAAAATGAGAGTATTACCTTAAAAGAGCAACTCAAGAAAATTCTAAGATGGTCAAATAAGCCCAAAACTGAAACTTGATCACTCCAAGATGCTTAGGATGAGGTGAAGAACAATTTTATTGAAGGGAACATGGGGTTTTGAGTTGATTTAGGTGATGATTTGGTGGTGTTAAAGAGGGTGGATGAGGTGGAGAAACTGAATAAGGAGGAGATGAAGAAAGAAGATGAGAAAGAGATGAGGTGAAGAAAATGGCTAAAGTTGCGATGCTTTTCTCTCTCTCACACTCCCCCCCCCCCTCTCAAGCCCATGCTCTCATGTTTCTTTGTCCCCTATTTTCTTTTTCTTTATTTTCTTTTTTTTCCTCTTTTAAAACAAAACCATATGAAAAATGAACCATGGTATAAGATATGAACAAAATGTTACATGTCATGCACACAAGGCATGATTAACAAAACAAATTTGGTTTAATACATAATTAATGAAATACTAATAAAGTTTAACATTAAACTTATATGTAGATAATTATATATTAATTTATAAAAAGCCCAAGTCAAATGAATGCTCTCATAAATGATAATTTATTTTAAATTCCAATTATTTTCCAAAATATAGGTATATAATTATACCATTCTACGAAAACTCAAATCAATATTTGTGTAATATCCGTGAAATTTATTATTTTATTATTTAAATTCAAAAATAATATTTTATATTATCTGAAATGTTACAGTCTTCCCCCCTTAAATAAATTCGGTCCCCGAATTTATATTTAAACCCCCAAATATTTAAAATATTTCAGTAAATCAAATCAACGGGGCTCCGAAACCACGGAAAAAATAGAAATATCATAGTGCAACGTGTGCGCATGTAAACGAGTGCAAAGCTCTAAACTCCGACAGTGTCATGCAATCATAAAAGTTATGATGAATATGCAGGTTTTGAAATCTACTGTTTAAATCAAGTGTAATATAACCAAGGCTATTATACGTATATAGTATATATCAAGTGAAATCATTAAAGTAACTGTAAATGTGTGTATGAAAAATACCTTCCAAATCGCCGTGTGATGTGTATATCACGGTACTACTAGCGGACGTCCATTTTATAAAGAAATGTGTGTGTGTGTGTGTGTGTGTGTGTGTGTGTATAATTTTGCTTAAGATATATGTCACACCATTTGAAATTTTCTTAGAAGGGTTTTCTTTTTATAAAATTTTGTGTCGCTCATGGACACGCAGGAAAATAGCGAGATTATACTTCTTTTTTAAAACCTCTTCATTAAATATCGATGCATATAAAAACACTCAGGTATTGCCCTTAGACCAGTCCTGCTCTGCTACTATATAACATAGTATACGTCATAAAAACGTGATGCTCGAAAAAGAAATCAATCCCAATAGGCGTACATGAAAATATGTAACATTTTGGAAAATTATAAATATTAATTTATAATTTAAAATATGAGAATAATGAGTTTACAAAAATGATATAGTTCCCTCAAGTCAATTATTGAATCACAGGCACACGATTGTGTTGATTGAGGGAGAACCTATACGAGGAGAACGGTCTTACTCGAGATGATAGTATGCTATCTGGTTTGTCTTTATCATCATATACAGTATTAGGTGGCATTACAGATCATTATTACATGTTGATAGATCCCATAGGATTCTTGTTTGACTACCAGCAATATGATGGTGATCATATACGTGGGAGCTGGGTGGTCTATAAGCACATCCTTAAATGTCCCTAATCATGGGAGTATCGAGACTGGGCATCGATACTCCGGAGTAGACTGGTGTATACTTATCGAGACCTCGACGAGAGGCTGTGGCCCGTCTCACAAGCCATTGGTGTCAGTTAGTCACCTAATATAGTATACAGGTGCTAATTAGGTTATGAGTATACTGGACGGACTCGCCGGGAACATACTAGTTGGTATTAAACCTTTTGTCAGATAGCAGTTCCCAGGTGACATGAGTACAGGTTAGTCTGTCAACCTGAGATCGTCATTTGTCTCGTGTGAGTTCCCATTGTGCCTTGATTACTACCCTACCACGGCTTAAAGGAATTATGCAAACAGGTTTTAGTTGGGTACAGTCTCGAACCACATAGAGGCAGTGAGCGGATCGTCAGGGATTCGTCTCTCCCGGTATTGGGGGTTGATGTCGCGTTGTGCACGGGTGTCCATCACCAGAAATCTATGGCCACGGTGGACGAGAATTACTGAATTGGATCAGTAGTTTCTCAATGGGTGATAAGCTTCATACAGACACGAAATATCGCGTTATTAAGGGTCTGACTTTATCCACCCTCAGACCCGATATGCGATACTCTTAGACGAACAGACCGAACTGTATAGAGATTGTCACGGACAGGCTCAGTAGGGGTTTAGATGATCTTGCTCGTCCTCCTTCCTTTCGCTCAGTAGGGGTTCTGTATTTAATAACATTTCTTCAGAATCAATGTATTTACCATTTGGTAATACAAAGTGATATTTGCCAACTGGTTTGGCTGCAACACTTAAACCATTCTCTAACACTTAGAGACATATCACCCAATCTCATTTCTCTACCTTTCAATAGCCCATATAACAAATTACATATGTGGGATCCTAATCCGGTATGTCATACCTAGGACGTAGAAGATATTGAAAGACAGTTCTTGGTAATGAACATACCCGAAGAATATGCACCAACATGCTTATTCCTCGTATGGGTTGCGTGGAAATCCGGATATTCCCCTATTTCCTGCTCGGACTTATAACAATTTTAAGTTAGAGCGGAACCAACGTTCCCCACCTCAGTATAATAAGCAGGTTCGGTCAATGCATCCATATTATTATCTTGATTATGGCGTGACATGGTCGCTACCAAGAGAGAGAGAGAGAGGGAAGAAAACACTCTGCGTGCACTCTTGCAAGATCAGATTGGTTATTATTTTATCTAATCGGGATGGCTCCCACTGTTTTTATCAAATCTTCCTTCAAACCCTAAAAGGTAAGACTAGCCGGGATTAATTACACCCTACAAATTCGCCAATCTTTCGGCCAGGCCAGTCTCGGTACTTTAAGGGAGGTTCCCCGTATTTTCGCACGAACCTAATTAAAATAAACCTCGTTTTCCCAGGGGCGTAACCTCGTTAACACCTTTCTAGACAGCTACTTTGATCGGCTAATTGTAATGTGTAAAACTCTCCCAGGAGTAACTCTTACTCGCAGTGGGTATCGGGATCCAACTATCTCATATAAGGTATGCAATCTCATTGCAAATTTCAACACTTGAAATTCCCGATAATATTTTACCCCTAGTGACTTATGACCCTAACTATAGTCAACAAATCATAAGCACTAGTCAATTTCTACCCCTCATTTCCTGATTAATTAGACCCACCCACATGACCCTTAACTATGGTCAACAAAATCATATGACTGTCCTAATTAATCGCATCATATACTGTGTAGGAAGACATCACTTAGCTACTGCACAGTACGCCTTAACTATGGTTAACAAACGTAGCACGAATACTAAGTACTTTACTTTCTAAAATGATGGAGGGTTACGACAGGTTTTTAAGAAAACCCTTTGCGTAATGAACTTGATCTCGTTGTATAATCGAGTGCTTTTGAAAAGGAGTGTTTTTAAGGCTTTACTAGTTTTGCTAAAGAGGTCACTTTCGGTGAAGGGATCTTGGCTCTTTCCTCATCGAATGAGGTGCTGGATATTTCACAAATACCACTATGCAAAGCAAAAACTATAGAAACAATCAAAAGACAAACCGAGTGTATTGTAGAATCTGCCAGTTTCGCTAAAGAGGTCACTCCCGGTGAAGGGATCTCAGCTCTTTCCTTATCGAATAAGGTGCTGGATATTCTACAAGAAATACCGCTATGCAAAGCAAGAACTAGAGCTACCAATTTTTAAAACAAGATTCTGCAACATCTTTACGTTTCTTTTCCTTTCATTAATCTCATTAATGAAGTCCCATCAAATTATGCTTTCTAAGCATCACAGAAGAAACGAAAGCATCAATATTTACTATATATCATCATATATATAATATAAGCATCCGTCTCAACATATAAATGGATCACATCACAGAATATCAGCAGCAGCAGAAGAACACATATGAAATATTGGATATACTAGGAATTCCTTGTTTTAATTAAGCCAGTAAAAAACACGGATTCCACGGTCGTGATGAATAGCCAAACCCATATCGCTAGACCCCTACGAGAGCGGCAAGCAACCCTACCAATTCTAGAGTTAGGAGACCTGGTCTCGACTCCTTGAGATGGTATCCCACTGGACCCTAGAACCCGGTTACTTGTGCTCTCCTCCTTGGGTCTATCCTAATGCGGAAAAGTAAATAATATAGATCAATGGTGACATCATCCTCAACCCGGAAGTGCCCCAATAAAAGAATATTACATACAATCTTTTATATGAATGAAACTGAAAAACTCTCATTTCATATAAAAAAAAACCCGGTTATTCAAAACACGACGATCCAATATAACATATCACAGCAACACATAACATCACATGTTATCAACGTAAGCAAATATGTGTATCCTAATTGTCGTTGACGTAAAGCAACAAAACCAGCGATACACCACATATTACACTTACAGTCGCAGAAAAGAAAGTGAAAAACTACAACAATTGGAATCCGTATTCACCTTAGACATCATAAACCCAATGTATCATATACTTTGGATTTCATACCTTACATAATGAATTCCTTAGACATCACATGCCTAACAATTATAAACCCCGCATTTTATTCTCGATATTGAAAATACTTTCCAATAACCGGTCCGAATACTCATCGGAAACTTTAGTAGACGGCCGCACCCCCGATGCCGTCGACAAAGTGCACTTAGGAGGAACACCGCGGCCGCGAGCACCCGAACAGATGCTTTTGGCGACGGGGTTCTCCTACAGCCACTTAGTCGAGGCTATGGGGCGTATCTATCTAATAAGGTTACCCGGCGAGTATCCACGTACGCTGCGTAATTGCGACGGACTTTGGATCTACATCAAAATTCCGTGGCAACCGATCAAATGAGACTAAACTGCTAGATTTATAAAATTCGAACTAGTTATCACATAACTAATTATGTGGATTCCAAATATTGTATCACAATCACAGATAGCTAAACGATGTTAAACTTTTCGATCGAATAAACAAACACCCAAAATTTCCCAAAGAGCTCAACACTTGAGCAGAGTTTGAAAAGTACCCAGAACATGCCACAACACCTATGAACCATCCATAGAAGGGCCGACCCATTCCTCACTCATGTCGCCACGGAACAGCCGCAAGCCCTAGGGTATGACCGTAGTTCTGCGATCCAAAAAGTCGAGTTTGGGTATCATTCTTTTAGAGGGTCCACAAAATCGGTTGCATGATTTTCTGAAAATTTTAAACTTGGAAAAAATCCAACTCTTGGAAAATTCGCAGCGAGAGAAAATATGGGTTATTGATATCCGTTTGAACTTTTTAACGTCGTCTAAATGACCCGAATAAATGTTAGAAATACGACTACAAAACACTACGAATTGCATTTGCTAAAAAATTACATCACATGCAAATTTAGCAAAAACAAGCAACACCTGAAACACCAAAACCCAGAGACTGAAACACACTAGAAATTTCAACCCTGAACACCATAAGAAAACCGAGCTGGCCGGATTTACAAGGTATGTGGCCAGCCAAATTCTGGCGAGGGGGGTGAATTTTCTACTGTGTTCATTTTACATCTCATATAACATTCTGCAGTTGCTAAAAAAATTTTAAAGGACATTTAAAACTCGACAAAAACTAGGATTGTATATCGGGTGTTTCGGAGTTGTTTCGGTTTCGTAATCTTACAAACATCGTATAATTCTCTAGCTTGGCTCTGATACCACTGTAGAAATCCCTAGCACGACAGCAAGGTTTCGGGAGGTATCGTCCATGCCGTTTTCAAATTTTTACCGTACTAAAGAATCCTAACCCTAGAATCTTAACTACAGATTTAGACGAACTAGCAATTCATACAACTTTACATCTAAGTGGATGAGGAATAAACCTTTGTAGACCGGTCCTTCACTTTTAAAGCTCCGTGTAGTAGTCCCTTCGCTCCAAGTAGTGAACACCTGAACTCTAGTGAGGGTTCACATGAAGAAATGAACAAGCTTGCTCGAAGTCTTCGAGACCGAAGATGATCTACGTCGAGGAGACTCAAGCTCATGCTACCTCTTTACTAATGGTAGATTAGTGAAGCAAACACCTTAAACTAAATGGCTAATATAGTAGAGGATGATGAAGTAGGAAATGGGCTCGATTTAGATTAATTTTTCTCACAATATTTCATCACCTTTTCAAAAGCTAGAAAGCTTTTCCATGAGGAAGAAGAAGATGAAGTGGAGATGAGAATGAAACTTATGAGGTGAAAATAGAAACCATGGGTGAGTTAGGGTCATACCCTAACTCATGTAGAGAATAAACCATGGCTGATATTAATGGTTAGCTTAACAAATATCTACAAGTAAAACAAAAATAGTGGACTTGGTCAATGGTTCCACAAGCTTCTACAAGCTTGTAGCCATGACAAATTTCCATCCAATTTTTTATTACTTAGATAAATATAAACCCTTCATTATATCAAGCATGGTGTGAGTCTCATATACCCATGTAGCATGTGGCATCAAGCATGACACAAATAAAATGTACATTAATATATATCACATATATACTATATTCACACAAGTGAGAAAAAGAATACTTAGTGAGCAAATATTAGTTAATATATCAAATATATAATTATACATTAAATTATCAAATCAACGCTTGATTTAATAATCCGGCTATATCACATACAACCGACTAATTTCATATAAAACAACTTATCGAATCAACACTTGATCCGATAATCCGGCTATATCTCATATAACCGTCCAATATCATATATCGCGAGAATAGAATGCGGTATCACATACGTGCATTAATTTCGGTCCCGCACATATCACATATGTTCTCCTACTTCGTTTCGCATGAACCAGGAAATCTCTGTGTAGGACTATAAAGACTCGTCAATACGCCGACAGTAGGTGATGATCATATCAAACACCCACAAGCCGCAAGCGGTCTGCTAAACGTAACGGCCACCCGGGTATTAAGCGATCAGAAGATCAACAAGCAAGACTGCTTATACTCCTGCGAATCCAATCAGTAATACTATCGTACAGTCCGGTCTCTTCGTCTGATATGTCGCATATCACAACCTGGGGGTGGTATAACGTCAGACCCCAATAGCCTGATAAGTCATGCCGATGCAAGGTCCATAACGGTTCGAGAAACTACTGATAACACTTACCAGTAAATCTTAGCAATCCTGGCCAGGGATTTACTGTTATGGCCAATCGAGCATAGCGCAACATCAACCCCTAATACCGGGAGAGACGAATCCCCTCCTATCACTCATTGCCTCCATGTGACTCGGGACTGTTCCCAAAAACCACCGTTTTGCATGATCTCTTGAACATGGTAAGGTGGAAATCAAAGCACAGTGGGAATCACACAAGTCTCTATGACGATCTCAGGTCGACAGACTAACCTGTACCGGTGCCACCAGAGAACTGCTATCTGACGATAAGTATAATACCATCTAGGCGTTCTCGGCGAGTCCTTCTAGTGTACCCAGTCTCTACTGAGCACCCGTATAGCTTCTCTGATGTCAAACACCAATGGATATGAGATCATCCATTGCCCATCATATGGGTCGAGAAGCGTATACGCTAGTCTAGTCTGGCGTATCGATGCCCTGTCTCAATACTCCCACGACTAGGAACAATTGAAGGATGTACTTACCGACTACCCTGTCCCCACTAGTATAATCTGCATCATAATCCTGGTAGTCAAGTACTCATCCTAAGGGCTTTATCAACATGTAAAAGAGAGAAAATAAGTGTACATGTTAAGATAAAGTGCAACCAGATAGCATACTATCATGTCGAGAAAGAGAGTCCTCCCTATATATGTCCAAGCATCCACTACAATATACATCGCATGTACAGCAATGGCCTCTAGGGCATACATATAACTAACAATCTCCTACTTGCACTAAGGCCATTTGTTATAGTATCTCATACTCAACGTCCTATTGAAGTATCTCTAGGGAAAAGCCTTTGTGAGTGGATCCGGCGTGTTATCCTTCGCGTCAACTCTCCTGACCTTGATCCCTTGGAGATCAACCATCTCTTTGATCAGGTGATACTGTCCTCAGAATATGTCTGGAACGCTGATGAGACCTGCGTTCCTAGGCCAAAGCCACAACTCTATTGTTATCACAATAACAGTTATTGGACGCTCAATGGTAGGAACCACATTCATCTTATGAACAAGAATTATCCAGACAATCTCTTTGGTAGTATCGTTGGTAGCGATGTATTCCACTTTGATCGTCTAGTCTGCCACGGTATCTAGCTTGGAACTCTTCCAACATACCGTCCCTCCACTGAGGGTGAAGACAAAGCCTGTGACTGACTTTCTGTCGACCTTATCACTCTGGAAGCTTGAACCAAGAACATTCTTTTAGTACTTCTCAAGTACTTAAGAATGTTGTCCATAGCTGTTCAGTGATTCTCGCAAGATCCGATTGATTCCTGATCACTACTCCTGGTGAGTCAGCTACATCTGGTCTGGTACATAACATCACATACATGATAGGGCCTAGTGCCGAAGCATAGGATATCCTTTGTACGTGAGCTCTCTCCAAATCAGTCTTGGGAGACATCTTTTTGGAGAGAGCGATACCTGAGTAAGTGGACGAACCACTACGCTTAGAATCTTTCATACTAAACCCCTTTAGAATGGTGTTAATGTACCTGGATTTGGGACACTCCAAACATCCACTTAGATCTATCACCATAGATCATAAACAACAATATGTAGTAGGTATCATCCAGATCTTCTATGGAGAATCCCCATGATAAGAGGAGTTTGACCGAGTATACCATAGGAAACCATTTCCTATCAAGAGTATGTTATCTACGTACAATACATGGAAAACAATCTTACTCTCTACAACTTTCTTGTATATACAAGATTTACCTTTTTGATGAAGTCAAACAATTTGACTACTACATCAAAATAGATGTTCCAACTCCGCGATGCGCGCATTGATCCTGATGGACTTAAGCATAGCTTTGAAAGTCTCAACTTTTCCATTTACACCAAGAATCTTCTCAAAATCCATTTTCTCCCGATGGGTTTTACCCCTTTAGGTGCAACATTCAAAGTCATACTTTGTTGGTGTATATGAATTCCTTCTTTGATCACATAACATCTAGCCATTTCACAGAGTCCCCACTCGTGATGGCATGCCCGAACCTGGTTGGGTCATCATCTACCATGATGCAATCCTCTCTTCCGCCGTCACCGAGGAAACCGTAGTATCTCTCAGGTGGATGAGGAACCCTACCAAATTCGCGGAGAGCCTGAGGTTCGTTGGAGACTATTGAATCCTTTGGTTTTACCAAATCATCAGCTGTTAGTTTGTATAGCTGGAACTCCTTTCAGTTCTACCTCATGACCACTAATTTCTTCATAAGAAATTCCTTTTCTAAAATGTGGTATGCTGAGAAACAATACACATTTTTCTCCTCATTTTGATAGAAGATATACCCTCGCAAATGTTTGGGATATCCAACAAACTTATACAGAACTGACATTGCCTTAAACTTGTCCGGATTTTGCTTTTCAACATAGGCTGGACAACCCATAGCTTAACTTGTTTAAGACATGGTCTCTTCCCATTCCATATCTCATATGGAGTGGTAGGCACTGATTTGGATGGAACCCCATTCAATAGGTATGCATCTTCTCAAGTGCATAACTCCAAGAGGAAACAGGCAACTCAACTGTACTCATCATAGAGCGCACCATATCTAATAGGGTGCGATACCTCCACCCTGATACACCGTTGTGCTATGGTGTACACGAATGAGTAAGCTGAGAGAGAGAATCTCATTCACCTTTTAGAAACTCCAGGAACTCCATGCGCAAGTATTCTCCTCCTCGATCATATCGAAGTACTTAATACTCTTACCCATCTAGTTCTTAACATCAAGATTATATTTTGAATTTCTCAATGGTTTCAGACTCGTGTTTCAACAGGAAAACATGTCCGAATCTCAAGAGATGATCAGTGAATATAATGAAGTACGAAGAACCAACCCTGGCATTTGTAGACATAGGACCGTATACATCATCATGTATGCGTCCCAAGAGTTCAGTAACTCTTTCTCTGTTTCCAGTAAATCGAGTATTGGTTATTTTACCTATGAGACAAGACTGGTAAGTACCATAAGATGAAAATTTGAACAGATTCTCATATTCATCCTTATATAACTTAGCTGGTCGTGTCTCATCGATATGACCTAGTCTACAATGCCATAAGAAAGATTCGTTCATTTCTAAACTTCTCCTCTTGTGTGTGTTCTAGATACTTTGAACTGTTGTTTGATTTAGAATGTATATGCCATTACATAACGTGCTTGATCCAATCAAGTCTTGATTCAGGAAAATGTTCACAACATTATCCTTCAATACATAATTATATCCTTCTTTAACTTAACAAAGAATCTGATGTAATTTTGTATATCAGGTTCGGTATTTAATAACATTTGTTCAGAATCAATGTATTTACCATTTGGTAATATAAGGTGATATTTGCCAACTGGTTTGGCTGCGACACTTGCACCATTCTCTAACACTTAGAGACATATCATCCAATCTCGGTTCTCTACCTTTCTTTAGCCCATGTAACAAATTATATATGTGGGATCCTAATCCGATATCTCGTACCTGGGACATAGAGGATACTGAGAAACAGTTCGTGGTAATGAACATACCCGAAGAATATGCATCAGCATGATTATTCCTCGTATGGGTTGCGTGGAAATCCGGATATACCCCTATTTCCTGCTTGGACTTATAACAATTATAAGTTGGAGCGGAACCAACATTCCCCAGCTCAGTATAATAAGCAGGTTCGGTCAATGCATCCATATTATTATCTTGATTAAGGCATGACATGGTTGCTACCAAGAGAGAGAAAGAAGAAAACACTCTGCGTGTGCTCTTGCAAGATCAGATTGATTATTATTTTATCTAATCAGGATGGCTCCCACTGTTTTTATCAAGTCTTCCTTCAAACCCTAAAAGGTAAGACTAGCCGGGATTAATTACACCCTATAAGTTCACCAATCTTTCGGCCAGACCAGTGTCGGTACTTTGAGGAAGGTTCCCCGTGCTTTCGCACGGTCTTAATTAAAATAAACCTCGTTTTCCCAGGGGCGTAACCTCGTTAACACCTTTCTAGACAGCTACTTTGATCGGCTAATTGTAATGTGTAAAACTCTCCCAGGAGTAACTCTTACTCGCAGTGGGTATCGGGATCCAACTATCTCATAGAAGGTATGCAATCTCATTGCAAATTTCAACACTTGAAATTCCCGATAATATTTTACCCCTAGTGACTTATGACCCGAACTATGGTCAACAAATCATAAGCACTAGTCAAGTTCTACCTGTCATTTCCTGATTAATTAGACCCACCCACATGACCCTTAACTATGGTCAACAAAATCATATGACTGTCCTAATTAATCGCATCATATGCTGTGTAGGAAGACATCACTTAGCTACCGTATACTACCCCTTAACTATGGTCAACAAACGTAGCACGAATACTAAGTGCACTACTTCCTAAAATGACGGAGGGTAATGACAGGATTTTAAGAAAACCCTTTGCGTAATGAACTTGGTCTCGTTGTAGAATCGAGTGCTTTTGAAAATGAGTGTTTTTGATGCTTTTAGTAGTTTTGCTAAAGAGGTCACTCCCGATGAAGGAATCTCGGCTCTTTCCTCATCGAATGAGGTGCAGGATATTTCACAAATACCACTATGCAAAGCAAAAACTATAGAAACAATCAAAAGACAAACCGAGTGTATTGTAGCATCTGCCAGTTTCGCTAAAGTGGTCACTCCCGGTGAAGGGATCTCGCATTGGCGCTGCAAGCCGTAGCGCGCCATAGCGTACCTATAAGAAGTACGCTACGCTCATTACCTTATTACAATTTTCTTGTGTTGAAAATTCTGAACTTCGCTCACGGAATTGGTCCTGGTTGGAAGAACGAAAGATACCGGCAAGCACAGAGCAGTCGTCCAAAGGGGTTACCTTAACCGGGAAGCTTTCGCCAAAGTAGTGCTATAGGTCTTAGCCAAATGAACGAAAGCGATGACGACATTTTCTTTTTAGCAGGAATTGATCCCAGTATAAAGTGCTTCTCCAGTGGGTCTCTTTCCTTATCGAATAAGGTGCTGGATATTCTATAAGAAATACTGCTATGCAAAGCAAGAACTAGAGCTACCAATTTTTAAAACAAGATTTTGCAACATCTTTACGTTTCTTTTTTTTTCATTAATCTCATTAATGAAGTCCCATCAAATTCTGCTTCCTAAGTATCACAGAAGAAACGAAAGCATCAATATTTACTATATATCATCATATATATAATATAAGCATTTGTCTCAACATATAAATGGATCACATCACAGAATATCAGCAGCAGAAGAAGAACACATATGAAATATTGGATATACTAGGAATTCCGTGTTTTAATTAAGCCAGTAAAAAACGCGGATTCCACGGTCATGATGAATAGCCAAACCCACATCCCTAGACCCCAACGATAGCGGCAAGCAACCCTACAAATTCTAGAGTTAGGAGACCCAGTATCGACTCCTTGAGATGGTCTCCCACTGGACCGTAGAACCCGGTTACTTGTGCTCTCCTCCTTGGGTCTATCCTAATGCGGAAAAGTAAATAATATACATCAATGGTGACATCATCCTCAACCCGGAAGTGCCCCAATAAAAGAATATTACATATAAACTTTTACATGAATGAAAATGAAAAACTCTCATTTCACATAAAAAAATCCAGCTATTCAAAACACGACGATCCAATGTAACATATCCCAGCAACACATAACATTACATGTCATCAACGTAAGTAAATATGCTTATCCTAATTTTTGTTGACGTATAGCAACGAAACCGGCGATACACCACATATTACACTTACGGTCGCAGAAAAGAAAGTGAAAAACTACAACAATTGGAATCCGCATTCACCTTAGACATCATAAACCCAATGTATCACATACTTTGGATTTCATGCCTTACATAACGAATTCCTTAGACATCACATACCTAACAATTATAAACCCTGCATTTTAGTCTCGATATTGAAAACAATTTCCAATAACCAGTCGAGTAATTCAACAAGATTCCTGACAACCAGATCGAATGCTCATCGGAAACTTTAGTAGACGGCCACACCCCTAATGCCGTCGACGAAGTGCACTTAGGCGGAACATCGCGGCCGCGAGCACCCGAACGAATGCTTTGGGCGACGGGGTTCTCTTACAGTCACTTGGTCGGGGCTATGGGGCGTGGCTATCTAATAAGGTAACCCGGCGAATATCTACATATGCTACGTAATTGCGACGGACTTTGGATCCACATCAAAATGCTGTGGCAACCGATCAAATGAGTCTAAACTGCTAGATTTATAAAATTCAAACTAATTATCACATAACTAATTATGTGGATTCCAAATATTGTATCACAATCACAGATAGCTAGACGATGTTAAACTTTTCGATCGAATAAACAAACACCCAAAATTTCCAAAAGAGCTCAACACATGAGCGGGGTTTAAAAAGTACCCAGAACATGCCACAGCACCTACGAACCATCCGTAGAAGGGCCGGCCCATGCCTCACTCATGTCGCCACGGAACTGCCGCAAACCCTAGGGTATGACCGCGGTTCCACGATCCAAAAAGTCGAGTTTGGGTATCGTTCTTCTAGAGGGTCCACAGAATTGCTTGCATGATTTTCTGAAGATTTTAAACTTGGAAAAAATCCAACTCTTGGAAAATTTCCAGCAAGGGAAAATATGAGTTATTGATATCCGTTTGAACTTTTTAACGTCATCTAAATGACCCGAATAGATGTTAGAAATACGACTACAAAACACTCTGAATTGCATTTGCTCAAAAATTACATCACATGCAAATTTAGCAAAAACAAGCAACACCTGAAACACCAAAACCTAGAGACTGGAACACACTAGAAATTTCAACCCTGAACACCATAAGAAAATCGAGCTGGCTGGATTTACAAGGTATGTGGCCGGCCAAATTCCGGCGAGTGGGGTTGAATGTTCTACTGTGTTCATGTTACATCTCATATAACATTCTGCAGTTGCTAAAAAAATTTTAGAGGAAATTTAAAATTCGACAGAAACTAGGATTGTATATCAGGTGTTTCAAAGTTGTTTCGGTTTTGTAATCCTGCAAACATCGTATAATTCTCTAGCTTGGCTCAGATTCCACTGTAGGAATCCCTAGCACGACAGCAAGGTTTCGGGAGGCATCGTCCATGCCGTTTTCAAATTTTTGCTGTACTAAAGAATTCTAACCCTAGAATCTTAACTAGAGATTTAGACGAACTAGCAATGCAGACAACTTTACATCTAAGTGGATGAGAAATACAACCTTTGTAGACCGGTCCTTCACTTCTAATGCTCCATGTAGTAGTCCCTTCACTCCAAGTAGTGAACACCCGAACTCTAGTGAGGGTTCACATGAAGAAATGAACAAGCTTGCTCGAAATCTTAGAGGCCGAAGATGATCTACGTCGAGGAGACTCAAACTCATACTACCTCTTTGTTGGATATAGTGCCCTCAAAGACAATTATTGGATCACAGACACATGATTGCAATGATTAAGGGAGGACCTAGGCCGGTAGGACAGTCTTACTCAAGATGATAGTATGATATCTGTTTCATCTTTATCATCGTGTACATGCTTTAGGTGACATTACAGGTCACTATTGCACGTTGATAAAGCCCATAGGATTCTTGCTTGACTACCAGCAGTATGATGGCGATCATATACGTAAGAGTTGGGTAGTCTATAAGCACATCCTTAAAGTGGTCCCTAGTCGTGGGAGTTTTCGAGACAGGGCATCGATACTCCGAAGTAGACTAGTGTATACAGTCGAGACCCTGACGAGGGGCATTGGCCGGTCTCACAAGCCATTGATGTCAGTTGGTTCACCTAAGATGTATACAGGTGCTCATTGGATTATGAGTACACCGGACAGGACTCGCCGGGAACATGCTAGTTGGTATTATACCTGACGTCAGATAGCAGTTCCCTGGTGACATGTGTACAGGTTAGTTCATCGACCTGAGATCGTCATTTGTCTCGTGTGAGTTCCCACTGTGCTTTGATTACTACCCTACCATGGTTCAAAGGAGTCGTGCAAACAGGTTTTTAGTTGGGTACAGTCCCGAGCCACATGGAGGCAGTGAGCGGATCGGCAGGGGTTTCGTCTCTCCCGGTATTGGGGGTGAGATCGCGTTGTGTCTAGGAGATGTTAGTGTATATGCCGTAGAGGCCATTACTGTATCATACTAGTTTGTATATTACTTAATGGAAGCTTGGGATGTTCACCTTTTATATACAATCTTGCTCAAAATAGTAGTATGCTACTTGGTTTGTTTCTACTTCAATGTGTACAGGTGTTTATTTTAGTATATCACATATACACATTAGTGGAGCCCTTAGGATCTTTGCTTGATTACCAGCGTTGTGATGGCAGTCACACTAGTGGGGGCTGGGTAATCTATAAGCACATCCTTATGCAGGTCCCTAGTCGCAGGACTGTCGAGACAGGGCATCGATACTCCGGAGTAGGCTAGCGCATGCGCTTCTCATCCCAGAGTGGGAGATGGTCTGTCCCACAGCCATCAGTACGTCGTACTGGAGATAGTATGCGGGTGCTCGTTGGGTTACGAGTACACTGGACAGGACTCGTCGGGAACTGACCGGTTGGTATTATACCAATCGTCAGTTATCAGTTCCCAGGTGACATGAGTACAGCTTAGTCCGCTGACTTGACACTATCACTTCGCCTCGAGTGTGTTCCCACTGTACTTTGATTACGACCCTACCACGGCTCAAAGGAGTCGTGCAAACAGGTAGTAGTTGGGTGCAGTCCCGAAGCACTTGGAGGCAGTGATGGTTAGACAGGAATCGTCTCTCCCGGTATTGGGGGTTGACATCGCGCTGTGTCTAGGAGAGCCATTAAACGAGTAGTCCCTGGCCAGGGCAAGCGGGATATACTGGTAGGCTTCCAGTGTTATCTCAGGGTGTATTGGGCTTCACTCCGACACGACTTGTACCGCTATTAGGGGACTGACGTTTACCACCCCCTAGGCCCGCCATGCGATGTATCAGACGAACAGACCGGACTGTACGGAGACTGTCACATTCAGGCTTAGTAGGAGTTCAGATGGGTTTCACCTCGTCAGTCTTCTTGTCGGCATCTACCCGGGGACCGTTACGCACAGCTAGTGCCGCTTTCGGTCTGTGGTTAAACCCACTGCCAGCGTAGTGTCGAGTCTTTAGAGTCCCACACAGAAAGCTATTCGCCTTTAGGCAAAAGAGTAGAGGTCGCATGGTTTTGTGACAGGTCGCATGGTTTTGCGACAGGGTTCTGTCACATCCGTGCACTTGTGCACGTTTAGTGTCCGGACAGTTTACACTAGCGGGCTTTAGTTTAAGCAAGATCCTAGTGTACGTATTGGGATTGGTTTTATCCAGTTTGTATTCGTGTTCCTCGGAACGCAGATGCGGGTGTGTATGCACAGTTGACGGAGAGACAGAGGCAGAGGAATCTCATTAGGGTTGTTGACCGTTGACTGTTGACTATTGACTTTTTGCTCAACCCTAATGAGAATATGATATATGATTAACAATAATATTAATTAAGTATTGTGGTGACATGGTTGTTGAGGGGTTGACTTTGTTGACTTGTTGACTTTGTTGACCGGTTGACTAGGTTGGACTAGTTGACCATCATGATGACAATGGCTATCATTTCATGGCAAAGACTTTTTACTTGCTTGTTTCTCTTGTGAGAAATGAGTGCATGAAATGATATGGCTATTGTAGCTTAAACCATTTACACAATACATGATTACTATTTTGTGATGATGGTTTTGGATTATGAGAGCCAAGAGAGAAAAGTCTCCATTCATTCTATCATTCTCACTCTCTCTTTTGTTCTTGAGCTCTCATCTCCTTCCTCTTGCTCTCCCTCTCTTTTGTCTATGGTTCACTTGTCTCATGTGTTGAGATACAAGAACCATAGAGTAAAATCCCAACACACTCTTCTCTACTCATTCTAGTTCATATGGTTTGGCAAACCAAGTGAACTAGTTTCTTCAAAGACCGAAGAAGAAGCCAAAGGTAGAAGCTTTCAGGTGGATCTATCTTCGGCGCAAGGAGACGACGGAGTGAAGCCCATCCGGACAACCATCGAGGCTTGAAGACGAAGGAGTTCAAGAAAGAAAGGTATAACCTCCTAACCGAGTAGTTAACAACTCCTAGTTAGGTTGTTAGTTAGATGTTTAACAAAGATCCGGTTTTAAGTCCATGTTACCACCTCTAGAAAATTGTTTTTCACCAAATTCCGCATGCCCGAAAGTACCGGGAGAGGTAGCATGGACTTACAGTGGTATCAGAGCCTACCTAAACTCTATCTAACATGTTAGCAAAGTAACTAGTAGATCGATCAAAAGAAAAAGTCACGAAATGAACCCGAGTTGTCAAGTTTCTGCCGATTTTTATTCTGTTCAAAAGTTGATAATTTTCATCTTAAAAATCGGCTCAGGCTTTTGTTTGAATAACCACCAAATTTGGTCCCACGAGCCGTTCAAAGAGCCGCGGAAACGCGGCGGGAGCACGCTCCCGCCGTGGTTCCGCGGCCGAGTTGACTCGGCCGAGGTCCAAATTTGGTGCAGTGTATTTCTGGGGTTGTTTTGGGATTTTTGGAATATGTATTTTCTGCCCAGATTTTCCAGAACGAAAATTTTGTATTTGGGGCCTATAAATCCATATTTTTGATCGAACTTCTAAAAGACTTAAGCTGACGGGTTTTTCTGTGATGTGATATTTGTATTGAACGTCTACTAATCGCTATATGTTGATTGGGGGGGTTATACAAATTTGTGATCTGTAATGTCATTGGAATGTGTATATGAATTCATTGGATTGTCGCGGGTGAATAGCCGGAGGGTTGTGAGACGAGAGTTTTCTTTTCTTTCAGTTCATGTAAATTTGTAAATTGATATAATAATTGTTTGTATGGCCGCACAACCGGGTCGGGGTTGTTGCCGTCATTGTATAATTTCTTTTTACTGTTTTTGCTCCTAGGATAGACCCATGGAGGGGGTGCACAAACTACCGGGTATGCTGAAGTGCCGAGTGGCCTACTCACGGAGTTGAGGGAGGTTGCTTCGCTTCGGGTACTTGGCGGGTAGTTTGCCGCACCCGTAGGGGTCTTGGGTGGGGTATTGGCTATTCACCACGACCGTGTAATCTGCTTTCGTTACAGGCTCGTATGAATTGCGGATTCCTAGTATATCCAATGTGTTCATCTGTGATCTAAAATGGCTATCATTGCAATATATCTATATATGATATTATTTAGGCGTTGCTTATGTTTTACAGCCGCGCTAGCCCAGCCCCCGCTCTGTCGTTAGTTAAGTAACCTAACGGGTAATGACGGGGCCCCGTGGCAAATGCGAATGGCATAAGCGTACGTCATATTTTGGTTGTTTTCTGCAATGGTAGGATTAAATGATGGGACGCATTAAAAGAACTAATGCAAGAATATCACGCATTAAAAGAACTAATGCAAGAAAATAAACCAAGATTAAAGTCGTTGGAACACTTTCGAAAGACCACTCGGTTCTTTTCAAAACCAACTTTTAAATGCGGAGCTTGAGCCACTCCTTTTAAAAGCTATCTCGTTCCATCGATTATATCAAGTTCACTACGTTCACGGTTTTGCCAAAACCATCCATAACCCTCCATCATTTCAGTTAAATATTCGGTAGTATTCAAGCTATGTATTTTGACCTAACACCAAGGGTTAGTGATTGGTAGCTGCCGGATATTTATCTGTTGCATAGATAGAATGCGTTGGTTTGGGACAGCCGTACTGCCATTTTGGCCTACGTCAAGGGTAGGTACGGATGGGTTCAAATTAACCTGGATAATGATGGGAAGAACTTGACATGTGACTTATGAAATTTTGACCTCACGCCAAGGTCATAAGAGCATGGGGCAAAAATCCACATCGGGAGTTTCAAAAGAACTGAAACTTGCTAGTGTTGCATACCATTTGGAGTGTGATGATTCTGGTAGAATTCCTTCAGTTTCGTCACGCAATGATATTTGGATCCCGATCCTACTATGAGTATATGCTACACCTCGGGAAATTTCTCACTTAACGATCAATGCTATAAACCAAGTAGGTGTCTAGAAAGGTGTTAGCGGGCCTACGCCCCCAGGGAAAAGAGGTTATTTAATTAAGGAACTTCGCGAAAGCGTTGGAAAACCTCCCTTGAAGTACCGACACTGGCCTGGCTGAACGGTTAAGCAAGTATTGTACGGTGAGATTGATCCTGACTAATTCTTCCTTTTTGGTTTGAGGAGGGATTCGAGAAACAGTGGGAGCCATCCTGTTTAGACAAACTAAAAACCATTCTAAACTTGCAAAAGCATCATGCTGAGTGTTTCTTCTCTCTCCTAATTGCAGCGACCAATCGACATGACTGGACTTAAGTTACTCCTAGATAAAAACATACTGACAGGGCCAAACTACAAAAATTGGCTCAGGAATGTCAAGATGGCAATCACTTACGACAAGCTGGGGTATCTTCTTACCACCAAAGCTCCCCCTGTCCCAAGTCCCACCTCCAGCGTCGCGGATAAGGAAATCCGTAAGACTTAGGAGATCGATTGCGCGAAGGCCAAGTGCCTCGTGCTTGCCTCTATGGACAACGAACATCAGAGGAGGCACGAGAATATGGACCTCGAATCCATATTTCTCTATACAAAAGAACTGTATGGAGAGCAGTCTCGTATCGCAAGATACGAAGTGTCGAAGAAGTTATTTTCGGCAAGGTTGGCCGTCGGATCATCGGTAGCGGAACACGTGCTTAAGATGATTGGCTACATAGAAGAGCTCGCGGACCTTGGGACCACGTTAGAGAATGAGCTCTATACGGACTTGATTCTCCAGTCCCTTCCTTCCACTTACGCCCAGTTTATCCTGAACTTCAACTTACAAGAAAAGGAAGTTGAACTTTCAGAACTCCTCAACATGCTGAGGAGCGCAGAGGGCACCCTACAGAAAGGTAGGGAAACATCCACTTTGTTTGTAGGAGGATCTTCCTCTTCTAGGTCCAAGGCGAAAGCCAAGGGAAAGAAGAAGAAAGCCCCCGCCAAACCAAGAGGCGGTGTTAGTAAAGTGGATACGAAGGGAAAAGAAAAAGCAACAAAGAAAGTAGGAAAGCTTGTGGATAAGGAAGAATGCTTCTATTGACATAAGAAGGGACACTGGAAGAATGATTGCAGGGCTTGGAAAGCCAGGACACAGGAATTGAAGTAGGTTGCGGCTTCAGCTTCAGGTGTGTATGTTATTGAAAACTGTCTTTCAATAAACTCTACTTCCTCGGTATTGGATACCGGATCAGGATCTCATATCTGTAATTCTTTGCAGGCGTTGAGAAACCGTAGGGTTTTGAAGGCAGGTGATATGACCCTCAGAGTTGCAAACGGAGCTAGCATGGATGCTAAGGCCGTGGGGGACTATCACCTGGGAATGTCAGATGGACATGTTTTGGTTTTGCGTAATTGCTTTTTTGTACCCAACGCAACTTGTAATATCATTTCTGTATCTTTAGTTTCTAAAGAAGGTTATGAATTTGCGTTTGTAAGTAATGTTGTAAACATTCACCTTAATCAAGTTTTATTGGGTCAGGTACATTGAGCAATGGTATATACGTATTAAACCAACCACAGATTTTCAATGTCCAGAATACACACAAAAGAAAGTCTCCGGAAATAAATCAGACTTTCTTGTGGCATTGTAGACTGGGTCACATCAATGAGAGAAGGTTGACGAAGTTACATACAGAAGGATATTTGAATCCGTTCGAATATCAATCGTATGCCGCTTGTCAATCCTGTCTCAAAGGAAAGATGACAAAGACTCCGTTCACTGGACACGGAGTAAGAGCGAGCGAGCTCTTGGGACTCGTACACAGTGACGTGTGCGGTCCAATGTCTACACATGCGCAAAGCGGTTTTTCTTACTTCATTACTTTTACGGATGACTTTTCAAGATTCGGACATGTCTTCTTAATGAAACATAAGTCCGAAGCCTTTGGAAAATTCCAGGAATATAAGAATGAAGTAGAAAAACAAACCGGCAAAAGTATCAAGATCCTAAGATCAGATCGAGGTGGTGAATACTTGAGTGCCGAGTTCCTGGACTATTTAAAAGAGAACGGAATTCTCTCTCAGCTTACTCCTCCATACACTCCGCAACATAACGGTGTATCGGAGGGACGGAACCGAACCCTATTGGATATGGTACGGTCCATGATGAGTAACGCTGAGTTACCGCGATCATTCTGGGGGTATGCGCTAGAATCAGCAGCATACCTTTTGAACCGAGTTCCCACTAAGACTGTGCCTACCACACCATATGAGTTATGGAGTGGGAAGAAACCCTATCTTCAGTATCTGAAGATCTGGGGATGTCCAGCTTTTGTCAAAAAGCAGCATGCGGACAAACTCGTGGCACGCTCAGTACTGTGCAAGTTTGTGGGATACCCAAAGAACACCAGGGGGTATCTTTTCTACCACGCAGAGGAACAAAAAGTCCTTATTTCTCGTAATTCCCACTTTCTAGAACACCAGTTCTTGGAAAAGGAAATTAGTGGGAGCGCAGTAGAACTGGAAGAAATTCCAGAACCACAGACTATTACTGAAAGCTTAGTGGAACCAGAGGGTTCAAAAGAACAGGACATTCCTACGCCGCTCCGCAGGAGTAGTAGGCAGTCTCATCCGCCCGAGAGATACTACGGTTTTCTCATAGACGGGGATAGAGAGGATTGCATCATAGATTATGATGAGCCTACTAGCTTCCAGCAAGCCGTTCAGAGCGTCGACTCGGTAAAATGGCTGGATGCAATGCGGACCGAAATGGAGTCTATGTACACCAACAAAGTATGGACGTTGGACATTGCTCCAGACGGGGTAAAACCCGTAGGATGCAAGTGGATCTTCAAAAGGAAGATTGGTGTAGATGGACAGGTTGAGACCTATAAAGCTAGACTGGTTGCAAAGGTTTTTCGTCAAAGACTTAGTTTGGACTATGACGAGACCTTTTCTCCAGTAGCTATGCTAAAATCCATTCGGATCCTTCTTGCCATTGCTGCCTTCCACGATTATGAGATTTGGCATATGGACGTAAAGACCGCTTTTCTAAATGGAAATTTAGAGGAGTGTGTCTATATGGACCAGCTAGAGGGTTTCATTCAGAGTGGGAGCAGCAGAAAGGTGTGCAAGTTGCTTAAGTCCATTTACGGACTAAAGCAGGCATCGCGGAGTTGGAACATCTGTTTTGATGAGACGGTCAAGGAATTTAGCTTTATCAAAAATCCAGATGAACCATGCATCTATAGTAGATTTGTAGCGAGAACTGTAGTGTTCCTCGTTTTATACGTGGATGACATTCTCTTAATAGGAAATGACATTCCTATGCTACAATCTGTCAAGGGGTTCTTGTCACACAGGTTCTCCATGAAAGACCTGGGTGATGCCTCATACATCCTGGGGATCCGGATCCATCGTGATAGATCCAAGAGGATATTAGGACTTTCACAGTCCAGGTATATCGACACCATACTGAAGAGATTCAGTATGGAAGATTCCAAGCGCGGTAACCTGCCGGCTTGTCACGGGATCACCCTCTCTAAAGAGATGTCTCCCAAGACTGATTTGGAGAGGGATCGCATGTCTATTATACCCTACGCTTCTGCGGTAGGCTCTATAATGTATGCGATGTTGTGTACCAGACCGGATGTAGCTTATGCACTGAGTGTGGTAAGCCGGTATCAGTCAAACCCTGGGGAGAAACACTGGATAGCGGTAAAGAATGTTCTTAAGTACCTGAGAAGGACTAAGGAGATGTTCTTGGTGTATGGCGGAAAAGACCTCCAGATCGAGGCCTTTGCTGACTCCAGCTTCCAGAGTGACAAGGATGATTCCAAGTCCATGTCGGGTTTTGTCTTTACCCTCAATGGAGGGGCGGTGTGTTGGAAGAGTTCCAAACAGGAAACCGTTCCAGACTCGACGATGGAAGCGGAATACATCGCTGCATCTGATGCCGCAAAAGAAGCTGTCTGGATGAGGAAGTTCTTGAAAGAACTTCAGGTGGTTCCGTCCATTGTTGATCCAATACCTCTGTATTGCGACAACAACGGGGCTATAGCTTTAGCGAAGGAACCCAGGGCCCATCAGAGATCCAGACACATCTTGAGGCAGTATCACCTGATCAGGGAGATCGTGGATCGCCAGGAGATCGGGGTTCGGAGGGTTGCTTCAGAAGATAACACTGCAGATCCATTCACCAAGGCCTTGCCCCAGACTCAGTTCGAGCGGCTGATCGAGATGATAGGTCTTCGATACGCCAGTACATGGCCTTAGTGCAAGTTGGAGATTGTTAGTGTATATGCCCTAGAGGCCATTACTGTATCATACTAGTTTGTATATTACTTAATGGAAGCTTGGGATATTCACCTTATATATACAATCTTGCTCAAAATAGTAATATGCTACTTGGTTTGTTTCTACTTCAATGTGTACACGTGTTTATTTTAGTATATCACCTATACACATTAGTGGAGCCCTTAGGATCTTTGCTTGATTACCAGCGTTGTGATGGCAGTCACACTAGTGGGGGCTGGGTAATCTATAAGCACATCCTTATGCAGGTCCCTAGTCGCAGGACTATCGAGACAGGGCATCGATACTCCGGAGTAGACTAGCGCATGCGCTTCTCATCCCAGAGTGGGAGATGGTCTGTCCCACAGCCATCAGTACGTCGTACTGGAGATAGTATGCGGGTGCTCGTTGGGTCACGAGTACACTGGATAGGACTCGTCGGGAACTGACCGGTTGGTATTATACCTATCGTCAGTTATCAGTTCCCAGGTGACATGAGTACAGCTTAGTCCGCTGACTTGACATTATCACTTCGCCTCGAGTGTGTTCCCACTGTACTTTGATTACTACCCTACCACAGCTCAAAGGAGTCGTGCAAACAGGTAGTAGTTGGGTGCAGTCCCGAAGCACTTGGAGGCAGTGACGGTTAGACAGGATTCGTCTCTCCCGGTATTGGGGGTTGACATCGCGCTGTGTCTAGGAGAGCCATTACACGAGTAGTCCCTGGCCAGGGCAAGCGGGATATACTGGTAGGCTTCCAGTGTTATCTCAGGGTGTATTGGGCTTCACTTCGACAAGACTTGTACCGCTATTAGGGGACTGACGTTTACCGCCCCCCTAGGCCCGCCATGCGATGTATCAGACGAACAGACCGGACTGTACGGAGACTGTCACATTCAGGCTCAGTAGGAGTTCAGATGGGTTTCACCTCGTCAGTCTTCTTGTCGGCATCTACCTGGGGACCGTTACGCACAGCTAGTGCCGCTTGCGGTCTGTGGTTAAACCCACTGCCAGCGTAGTGTCGAGTCTTTAGAGTCCCACACAGAAAGCTATTCGCCTTTAGGCAAAAGAATAGAGGTCGCATGGTTTTGCGACAGGTCGCATGGTTTTGCGACAGGGTTCTATCACATCCGTGCACTTGTGCACGTTTAGTGTCCGGACAGTTTACACTAGCGGGCTTTGGTTTAAGCCAGATCCTAGTGTACGTATTGGGATTGGTTTTATCCAGTTTGTATTCGTGTTCCTCAGAACGCGGATGCGGGTGTGTATGCACAGTTGACGGAGAGACAGAGGCAGAGGATTCTCATTAGGGTTGTTGACCGTTGACTGTTGACTATTGACTTTCTGCTCAACCCTAATGAGAATATGATATATGATTAACAATAATATTAATTAAGTATTGTGGTGACATGGTTGTTGAGGGGTTGACTTTGTTGACTTGTTGACTTTGTTGACCGGTTGACTAGGTTGGACTAGTTGACCATCATGATGACAATGGCTATCATTTTATGGAAAAGACTTTTTACTTGCTTGTTTCTCTTGTGAGAAATGAGTGCATGAAATGATATGGCTATTGTAGCTTAAACCATTTACACAATACTTGATTACTGTTTTGTGATGATGGTTTTGGATTATGAGAGCCAAGAGAGAAAAGTCTCCATTCATTCTATCATTCTCACACTCTCTCTTGTTCTTGAGCTCTCATCTCCTTCCTCTTGCTCTCCCTCTCTTTTGTCTATGGTTCACTTGTCTCATGTGTTGAGAAACAAGAACCATAGAGTAAAATCCCAACACACTCTTCTCTACTCATTCTAGTTCATAAGGTTTGGCAAACCAAGTGAACTAGTTTCTTCAAAGACCGAAGAAGAAGCCAAAGGTAGAAGCTTTCAGGTGGATCTATCTTCGGCGCAAGGAGACGACGGAGTGAAGCCCATCCGGACAACCATCGAGGCTTGAAGACGAAGGAGTTCAAGAAAGAAAGGTATAACCCCCTAACCGAGTAGTTAACAACTCCTAGTTAGGTTGTTAGTTAGATGTTTAACAAAGATCCGGTTTTAAGTCCATGTTACCACCTCTAGAAAATTGTTTTTCACCAAATTCCGCATGCCCGAAAGTACCGGGAGAGGTAGCATGGACTTACAGGAGAGCCATTACATGAAGTCCTTAGCCAAGGCAGGAAATTTACTGGTAGGTATTCCAGTAGTATCTCAGGGTGTTCTGGGCTGTACTCCGACACGACTTGTACCGCTTTTGGGGGTCTGACTTTTACCAACCCCCTAGGCCCGATATGCGATGCTCATAGATGAACTGTTGGCTATTGTGCCCTCAAGGCAATTATCATAGTCGCGAACTTGTGATTATGATGATTGTGTGAGGACCTATACCGATAAAACAGTCTTACTCAAGATAATAGTATGTTATCTGGTTTGTCTTTATCATCATGTACATGTTGATAGAGCCCATAGGATTCTTCCTTGACTACCAGCATTCTGATGGCGATCATATATGTGGGAGCTGGGGTCTATAAGCACATCCTTAAATGTCCCTAGTCATAGGAGTATTGAGACCGGGCATCGATACTCCAGTGTAGACTAGTGTATACTGATCGAGACCCCGACGAGGGGCGGTGGCCATGTCTTACAAGCCATTGGTGTTAGTTTGTTCACCTAAGATAGTATACAGGTGCTCATTGGGTTATGGGTACAATGGACGGACTCACCGGGAACCTACTAGTTGGTATTAAACCTATTGTCAGATAGCAGTTCCCAGGTGACATGTGTGCAGGTTAGTCTGCCGACCTGAGATCGTCATTTGTCTCGTGTGAGTTCCCACTGTGCTTTGATTACTACCCTACCACGGCTCAAAGGAGTTGTGCAAACAGGTTTTAGTTGGGTACAGTCCCGAGCCACATAGAGGCAGTGATCGGATCGTCGGGGATTCGTCTCTCCCGGTATTGGGGGTTGATGTTGCATTGTGTACGGGTAGCCATCACCACAAATCCATGGCCATGGTAGACGAGGATTACCGATCCAGGATCGATAGTTTCTTAGAAGGTGATGGGTATCATGCCGACACTAAATATCGTGTTGTTAGGGGTCTGACTTTATCCACCCCCCTAGACTCGATATGCAATACTCTTAGACGAACAGATCGGACTGTACGAATATTGTCACAGACAGGCTCAGTAGGGGTTCAGGATGAGTTTGCTCGTCGGCCTCCCTTTCGCTCAATACCTAGGTAGCCGTTACGTACAGCAAGTGCCGCTGATGTGCTTGTGGTTAACCCACTGCCAGTATATTGATGAGTCTTTAGAGTCCTACACAGAGGGTTTTTCACGGTTCAGGCTGTTGGAGATAGTGCCCTCAGAGTCAATTATTGGATCACAGGCACGTGATTGCAATGATTGAGGGAGGACCTATACCGGTAGGACAGTCTTACTCAAGATAATAGTATGCTATCTGGTTTATCTTTATCATCGTGTACTGCTTTAGGTGACATTACTAATCACTATTGCACGTTGATAGAGCCCTTAGGATTCTTGCTTGATAGCCAGTAGTATGATGGCGATCATATACGTGGGAGCTGGTAGTCTATGCATATCCTTAAAAGGTCCCTAGTCGTGGGAGTTTCGAGATAGGGCATCGATACTCCAGAGTAGACTAGTGTATACAGTCGAGACTCCGACGAGGGACGGTGGCCGGTCTCACATGCCACTGGTGTCAGTTGGTTCACCTAAGATGTATACAGGTGCTCATTGGGTTATGAGTACACCGGACAGGATTCGCCGGGAACATGCTAGTTGGTATTATACCTGACGTCAGATAGTAGTTCCCTGGTGACATGTATACAGGTTAGTTCATCGACCTGAGATCGTCATTTGTCTCGTGTGAGTTCCCACTGTGCTTTGATTACAACCCTACCACGGATAAAAGGAGTCGTGCAAACAGGTTTTAGTTGGGTACAGTCCCGAGCCACATGGAGACAGTGAGCGGATCAGCAGGGGTTCGTCTCTCCCGGTATTGGGGGTGAGGTCGCGCTGTGTCTAGGAGAGCCATTACATAAAGCCCTCGGCCGAGGCAGGAGATTTACTGGTAGATATTCCAGTAGTATCTCAGGGTGTTCTGGGCTACACTCCGACACGACTTGTACCGTTTTTGGGGGTCTGACTTTTACCAACTCCCTAAGCCCGCCATGCGATACTCATAGACGAACGGACCAGACTGTACGGATATTGTCACTGATAGGCTCAGTAGGGTGTCAGGATGAGTTCGCTCATCGACCTCCCTTTTAGTCAATACCTGGTAGCTCGTTACGTACGGCTAATACCTCTGACGTGCTAGTGGTTAAATCCACAGCCAAAGTATTGACGAGTCTTTAGAGTCCCTTACAGACAGTTTCTCAAGTTTCGGGCGAAACGTTGTAGAGGCCGTATGATATATGGCAGGGTTCGATCTTATACGTACAGTATTGCACGCATCATGATCGGACGGATCATACTAATGGGCTTTGGTTTAAGCCGGATCCTAGTATTAGATTTGTTTGATTACTTTAGTCTCATCGCATTCGCATTCAGTCGGAATGCGGATGCAGGTATGTATATACAGGTGAGGGGCATCCTCTTGATCCATCACGAGTTTACTTTAGATGTTGCCGGATTTTCTTTGTTATGGCAAACATTTGGATTAATGTTTGCTTAAGGAAATAATGAGCTAGATTTTCATCATGACAATGCATTAATGTGACATGGACTTGTATCATGAGTCTTGGTCTCTTTTCTTGCAAAAATATCACATTAATGAATTGTTTAATGTGTCGAAATGAGATGGAGAGAGAGAGGGGCTGCCATGGTTGATATTATTGGTCTTGTATTTTTCATAATCTCACACTCTCTCACTCTCATTGCAAAAAAAAGAAAAGAAAAAGAAAAAGCTCTTGTTCTTCTTCTTCTTCCTTTGGCTTATTGCTTCCATCAATGGCAACACTTTAACCTCCATCCAAAGCCATGGATACAAGAGACAAAGTGATCACAACATTCTCTACTTCAACCTTAGGCACGTCGGCTAGCACACTTCGTGCCCGAGTTGCTTCGGATGAAGTGGGAGCCCGTAAAAAGACTCTCGATGTGGTGCCCTTTCCAACGAGGAGATGAAGACCGGAGTTGCCACGAGGAGATCGGGACGGAGGCCGAAGACCGAAGGACTCGGATCGCTTGGTATAGCATTCTATCCCTTTCTCTTGTTTGCTAGGTATAGGTTAATGGTTCGATCCGGGGTTTTAGGATGCGGTAGTGCCGATTTTTAAGTCAAGAAAAATTTTCGTTTCCGCATTTTGGCCAAGGAAAGACGGCCGGGGCACTACCGTAGCCTAACATGGTATCAGAGCCACGCCATTAACCTACTCTAGCTTGCTCTAACGTGTTTACAAGTTTGATCGAACGAAAATTCCAAAAATCGCGTTTTCATGCATCAGGTTTCTGTCGAATTTTTGCTGTGCTCAAAAAATTATTTGGTACATTGCAAAAATACGTGCAGGGTTTTTTATGCATTCTGTGAAAATTTGGTCGGCTGAAGTTACTGTAGCGCGGCGGATCAGCGGCCAAAACCACGTTTTGGCCAAGGATCCACCGCCGAATTTTGGCTTCACTGCATCAAATTTTTACAGTAGCTCTCTGACATGGAAATAGGGTTTCTGGTATATTCTTTTTGGGCCCAGATGTTTTTGAGTGCTGCAGTTGTACTTGGGGGCCCACTTCGGAAAATTTAGTCGATCGAAAATTTAAACATGTTAGTTCACAGTATTTACATTATATCTGCGACCGTGAATGTCATTTGATCGGTAAATCCTGTCTAACTGCTATAGCCCTTTTAGATGGATTTACGAACGTGACATTCACGTTGATGTTCTGTGTTGTGCTGTGATGTTACGGATTGTCATGGTGGATAGCCTGGGTGCAATGGAAGTACAGTTTGGTTTTATTATGTACATTTGATATTGCGGGGCGAGCGTCCGACATGTGGACTGCCTCACTGCCTGTTTGAATATTATTCTTTTTGGGGCACGACCGGGCTGAGGTCGATGTACCCGTTGTATATATTTTACTTTCTGTACTAGGATTACCCCACGGAGGGGTGCACGGATAGCCGGGTTCTAGAGGGCAACGGGCCCGCATCTCATGGCTTTGAGACGGAGGGGGCTTCACTCTAGAATTGGCGGGCTATTCGCCGCACTCGTAGGGGGTATAGGTTGACCCAAGGAGGGGTGCTCAAGTTATCGGATTCCGTAAAGTGCTGGGTGGTCCATTCACGTTGTTGAAGGGGGCTGCCTCGCTTCAGGTTTTGGCGGGTAACTTGCCGTGCCCGTAGGGGTCTAGGATTTCTTTGCATAGGCTATCCACACGACCAGGGGAACGTCGGGTTTCAGTAGCGGCTCTATGAAACCCGGGGATCCTAGATATCTGTATTGTTCTGTGATGCTTATTACATTTCTGTGATGTTGCTTTTTATCACGCCTTGAGCGAATATTATATATCGATATATATACTAGTAGATGTTGTATATGTTTTGCATCCGCACTAGTCCAGTCCCCGCTCTGTCGTTAGTTAAGTAACCTAACGGGTGATGACGGGACCCAGTGGCGAATGCGGATGGCATATACGTACATCATTATTTTCGTTCTTTATTGGTGTGATCAATTGATGGGACTGTGTTGATTCGGATCAATGCAAGCTAAACAAACCTATTCTGATGTTGTTGGAACAATTTTTCAAAAAGCTGTTATTGCAAGGACGTTCTCTTTTGTTTTGCACAGTGGTATTCGGTTATGAATGTCCAGCACCTCAGTCGACAAGGCAAGGGCCGAGATCCCTTCACCGGGAGTGACCCCTTGGACAGAAGTTTGCGTCAGGGCAATAACTTCACTATAGTCGATTACTTTTGCTTTGTATCGTGGTATTCAGTTGGAATATCCTGCACCTCATTCTACGGGGAAAGAGCCGAGATCCCTTCACCGGGAGTGACCTCTTTAGCAAAGGTTTTCGCCACTATATTTTTATAAAAAGTTATGCAGTTCCTTCAGCGATATCAAGTTCATTACGTTAAAGGTTTTTCGCCAAAAACTAGCCGTAGCCCTCCGTCATTTCTTACGGGTATTATTTGGTATTCGTGCTGCGTTTGTTGACCTAGTCAAGACGTAGTGTTCGGTAGCTAAATGGTGCTTGTTTGTTGCATAAATGGGATTGGTTAAGACAGTCGTGCGGCCTCGTTGACCTGGTCAAGGGCACGTACGGATAGGTTTAATGCAATCCAGAATAATGATGAGTTGAACTTGACTAGCGGTTTATGGTTTGTTGACCTAGTCAAGGTCATAAGCCGCTTGGGGTAAAAATCACATCGGGAGTTTCTAAAGAAACTGAAACTTGCCAGATATGCGCATACCTTCTGGAGTGTGATAACGTGAGTGGATTCCATCACGTTATCATGCGATGATAGTTGGATCCCGATTCCCACTGATGAGTTGGTTTACTCCTCTGGTAATCCCGACTAATTCTTCTTTCAGGTTTGGAGGAGAATTTGAGGTGACAGTGGGAGGTTTCCAGATTAGATAAATTGATAACCATTCTGATCTAGGTGAGAGTGCACGCTGAGTGTTTCTTTTCTCTCTCTCTTTAGCAGCGACCATGGCCCGACCCTTGACTATGACTCAGTGACCAAGTTGACCGAACCTTCTTTAAACACCGGCTTTTGGATTGTCAGAGTTGCATACCTCATTGCCACTCCTACTTTTACCCTTTTCTCCAGGATACCCCGTATTACTACGAACATCCACTTCCATCGGATAAAACCATCGTATGGTTATATACGAACTCAAAGGAATTCATTCGAAGATGGTTTCTGGTTCTGGAGAAAATGAATAGGACTATTCAGTTGTCTTTTCCTTTTACCTTCTCTCAGGTTGCGAGTGCTCTTTGGATTAGGAAAGTACACCCGTTACGCCTATTGGATAGTCTTCTTCCAAACCTTAGGCTGGTGCCGCACGGTAGAGAATGAAGAAAGCCGATTAGCCTAAGTGTGGTGTGCAGAAGGTATTAAGTTAAGACAAATAAAGGGATTAGTGAGAAGGCAAAGTAAACTGCGACTGCTATTCACGACCAAACCAAGTATTTCATTACCACTCCTACTTCACCTTTGCATTTCTCCAGGACACTCCGTATCACTACGAAGATCCACAGTTTATTGGATACTCCATCGTATGGTTATATACGAACTCGAAAGGAACTTGTTCTAGTTCGGGGATGGATTCTGGTTCAGGAGAAATAGGAATAAGGTTTATTCGGTTGTCTTTTATCTTCATCTTCTCTCGCATTGCGAGTGCTCCTAGGATTAGGACAGTACACCCATTATGCTTATTGAATAGTCTTCTTCCAAACCATAGGCTGGTGCCGAACGGTAGGGAAGGAAGAAAACCATTTAGCCTAAGGGGTGTACAGAAGGTAATGACTAAAGACAAATAAAGGGATATGGAGAGGTGGCAAAGAGATATACGGTTACAGGTGTGAATCTGATAATGGAAGAAGCATTACTAGGAATACCCGGATACCGCTACGAAATATTTCAATGTTTCAGTTTCACAGTGTACTATTAAAAGAAAACTGATTTCCCAATTAGCTCTTGCTCTAGGGTATGTATTTACCAGGTATGATTCTCACATCTGTATGGTTTTACAGATGATGAGTGGGAGTAAGTTATTGGGAATTGGGTGATCATCCTCATTATATCGGGATTCGTTGTAATTGGTGATATTTGAGGAAATCGCCTGGGCTGTTTGCCGGTCGGCAAATATTTGGTTTTGAATATCCGTTGCTATGCACCAATTTCAAATTGATATATCTGTACGTCTATTTTTATAGAGTGAGATATACCTTTTTGAAATTATGTCTATGACATTTACCTATATCGGTGGATGGTTAGGTAAGGAGCATTAAACAGTAGTGTAATTCTTCTTAACCATAAGCACAGTTTTCAACCTACGACACACAGGGAATGAGTTATTAGACTCAGGGGACTTATACAGAGTATTGTATGTTGTCCAGTGCCCATTAGGACAGAAGGGTTGGTACTCGTGCTGTATTTTGTTTACTTGTGACTTCTCTAATTCTTAGACATGTGTTTCGTAGAAATGCAAGGTCCAAGTTTTGAGAAGTTATAGGTATATGAGTAAAGTAGAGAACCAGGTATTGCAAGTATCAGGATTCTTCAAGGTAATCGAAGATGTAGATACTTGTGTATGGTATTCAGTTGATAGTAATGGTTTTGAGAACTTGTTTCTCTTTCAGGTTACTCATAATTGGAAGCACTCCTAAGTTGAGTAATGCTGATCGGTCTCTTTCCATTTAGTTGACATGCACTGGAGACAGCTGCATGATTTGAATCTGGTTCAATTAAATCAGTGCCTCTGTTTCTGTATTGGATGTAGAACAGTTCATATCTTGACATTGTTAAGGTACGGGGAGTTGTCCAGCTTATGCTTAAAACCAGACTCTGGACAACTCAAGGCACGTTTCTATAATGGCTGTTTGTAGGTTGACCCGGGCTATGACGAGGGTTGACTTTCTACTATCTGGAAGATCAATTGTGATATTGTTCTTGACTCGCCACAATTTAATAAAAATGGATTTTTCCGGAAAACAGTAGTGGGAGTATTGGTAGAACTGGAAGTGATTCCAGAACCGCAAACGATTACTGAAAATTTGATAAGAACCTAAAGATTCAATCTGGATTGACATTCCATTGGCCACTCCGCAGATATGGTAGGTAACCTCAGGCACCCGAGAGGTACTCCGGTAGCCTCAAGGACGGTGACAGGGAGGTTCTTGTTTACCCAGACTTGCCATTGCTGTTGTTCCAGACTGTGAGACCCGGCAGTAGGATGAGTATAGCATCATTCTAAACTAGCTTTAGAAGTGTACGTTTATATGACTCTGCCAGAGGGTTGTCGTAGTCAGTGGGAGCAGCGGAAGCATAGTGGACAAGTGGCTTATGTCTATTTATAGACTAAAGCAGATATAGCGGAGATAGATCATCTATTTCTGATGTGACAGTCATAGGTTTGACTTCATCAGAATAGGGGATGGATCTGTTAAGAAGGTAGTAGGGTGTGATGTCCTGGTATTTGGATGACATACACAGAGTAGGAAGTGAAATTCCTATACTACGGTCGGTCATACTTTGGTTGTCACACAGTGGTTCCTCCACATAGGATATTAATCCAGTCCTGGAGAAACGATCGGAAGCAGTTTTAGATCATAAGTGGATGTTCTAGGGATATGATAACGGCCTCCTCCTTCAGGAGACGGTTATCATTCCAGGCTTCCAAGGTGACCCGGACGGCAGAGTGACTGTCAGAGTTATAGTTTTCCCTCTGATGAGGGGCAGTATTTTGGACAGGTGGTCCAAGCGGATACTGAGGGAGGCATAGCGCAGGATACTGATTAAGTTCAGTTGACGATACAGTCTAAGAAGTTTGGATTTGGAGTTCATTTATGAACTAGGTCCCATCAGATATCCAGACACATTCTAAGACAGGTATTGCTCATTTCGGGAGATGGCTTTCTCCGCAAACTAGAGATAAAGAGAGACACAGAAAGAAACATCTGAGCGGATCCACTCACTGAGGCTATTCCTCGAATGCAATAGTTTCGCAAACGAGCTTTGTGAGACTGACTAGTAGAGGAGTTGTGTGTTCGGTATCACAAGGGCTGTGAGTATGCGACATCGCAATAATTAGCCTTGAGTGCAAGTGGGAGATTGTTGGAGTTAGTGCCCTCAGAGTCAATTATTGGATCACAGGCACGTGATTGCAATGATTGAGGGAGGACCTATACCGGTAGGACAGTCTTACTCAAGATAATAGTATGCTATCTGGTTTATCTTTATCATCGTGTACTGCTTTAGGTGACATTACTAATCACTATTGCACGTTGATAAAGCCCTTAGGATTCTTGCTTGACAGCCAGCAGTATGATGGCGATCATATACGTGGGAGCTAGTAGTCTCTAAGCACGTCCTTAAAAGGTCCCTAGTCGTGGGAGTTTCGAGATAGGGCATCGATACTCCAGAGTAGACTAGTGTATACAGTCGAGACCCCGACGAGGGGCGGTGGCCGGTCTCACAAGCCACTGGTGTCAGTTGGTTCACCTAAGATGTATACAAGTGCTCATTGGGTTATGAATACACCGGACAGGACTCGCCGGAAACATGCTAGTTGGTATAATACCTGACGTCAGATAGCAGTTCCCTGGTGACATGTGTACAGGTTAGTTCATCGACCTGAGATCGTCATTTTTCTCGTGTGAGTTCCCACTATGCTTTGATTACTACCCTACCACGGATCAAAGGAGTCGTGCAAACAGGTTTTAGTTGGGTACAGTCCCGAGCCACATGGAGGCAGTGAGCGGATCTGCACGGGTTCGTCTCTCCCGGTATTGGGGGTGAGGTCGCGCTGTGTCTAGGAGAGCCATTACACAAATCTCTCGACCGAGGCAGGAGATTTACTGGTAGGTATTCCAGAAGTATCTCAGGGTGTTCTGGGCTACACTCCGACACGACTTGTACCGCTTTTGGGGGTCTGACTTTTACCAACTCCCTAGGCCCGCCATGCGATACTCATAGAGGAACGGACCGGACTGTATGGATATTGTCACTGATAGGCTCAGTAGGGTGTCAGGATGAGTTCGCTCATCGACCTCCCTTTTGGTCAATAACTGGTAGCTCGTTACGTACGGCTAATACCTCTGACGTGCTAGTGGTTAAATCCACAGCCAAAGTATTGACGAGTCTTTAGAGTCCCCTACAGACAGTTTCTCAAGTTTCGGGCGAAACGTTGTAGAGGCCGTATGATATAAAGCAGGGTTCGATCTTATACGTACAGTATTGCACGCATCATGATCGGACGGATCATACTAGTGGGTTTTGGTTTAAGCTGGATCCTAGTATTAGATTTGTTTGATTACTTTAGTCTCATCGCATTCGCATTCAGTCAGAATGCGGATGCAGGTATGTATATACAGGTGAGGGATATCCTCGTGATCCATCACGAGTTTACTTTAGATGTTGCCGGATTTTCTTTGTTATGGAAAACATTTGGATTAATGTTTGCTTAAGGAAATAACGAGCTAGATTTTCATCATGACAATGCATTAATGTGACATGGACTTGTATCATGAGTCATGGTCTCTTTTCTTGCAAAAATGTCACATTAATGAATTGTTTAATGTGTTGAAATGAGATGGAGGGAGAGGGGGGCTGCCATGGTTGATATTATTGGTCTTGTTTTTTTCATAATCTCACACTCTCTCACTCTCATTGCAAAAAAAAGAAAAGAAAAGAAAAAGAAAAAGCTCTTGTTCTTCTTCTTCTTCCTCTAGCTTATTGCTTCCATCAATGGCAACACTTTAACCTCCATCCAAAGACATGGATGCAAGAGACAAAGTGATCACAACATTCTCTACTTCAACCTTAGGCACGTCGGCTAGCACACTTCGTGCCCGAGTTGCTTCGGATGAAGCGAGAGCCCATAAAAAGACTCCTCGATGTGGTGCCCTTTCCAACGAGGAGATGAAAACTGGAGTTGCCGCGAGGAGATCGGGACGGAGGCCGAAGACCGAAAGACTCGGATCGCTCAGTATAGCATTCTATCCCTTTCTCTTGTTTGCTAGGTATAGGTTAATGGTTCGATCCGGGGTTTTAGGATGCGGTAGTGCCGGTTTTCAAGTCAAGAAAAATTTTCGTTTCCGCATTTTGTCCAAGGAAAGACGGCCGGGGCGCTACCGTAGCCTAATACAGGCGATATGGTGTACATGGCGTATGTTGATACATACAGGTGTCCGATTAAATATGTGCATGCTGTGCAGACTTTAATCGGACGGTTGATAATACTAGTGGCTTAGGATTAAGCCGGATTATTAAATCAGGTTTTGATTTAATAATTTATATATGTATTTATATATATGTATTCTAGTATTATTGTTCACTATTCGTTTTCTCTCTCGGCTATTCGTATTTTGGTACGAATACGCGTATATGTATTTCGATACATTTACCGGGAAGTATTCCGTATTTTATACGGAATAGCTTCTAGATGATGCCACCTCATTATTGATTTTCCATTTATGGAAAATTCATTTGTTTCATAATGAGGTGAAGGGTGTGAGGTGGCATGTGCATAGTGTTGAGCATGGTTTTGTGCATGTTGCAAAGGATGGGCACTTAATTGTTTAATTGGAAAATGAAATGGGACTTTTTTGTGAGGATGAGAGAGTGGGGACGGCCACTAATTGGAGAGAGGGTTTATTTTCATTTGGCTCATTTACATTCACTGCACTCTCACTCTCATTCTCACATATACAAAGACATTTTATTTTTGTTCATGAAAAAACTTCATCACCTTTTTCATCTTCTTCTTGAGTTTATTATTGAGCTCATGGTTTGAGAGAATATTGTAGTGACACTTTCATACACCCTCACTCTCCATCGCTAGCGACTTTGGAGCGTCAGTTACCTCATTCGACGAGGTTGGAGCTTGCGCCGTTTCCCTCGGGTGGATCATCGGAGACGAAGGAAGACCGGCAACCAAAGATCGTCAAAGGATCACTAGGAGCTTGGAATGAAGACCGAAGGACATGGATCAACTCGGTATAACGATTCTAACTCTTAGTTAGCTTGTTAGTTTAGGGATTAAGGTCGATCCGGGATTCGGGTAGCGGTAGCGCCGGTTTCAGAAATTTTTGTTCCGCATTTTGTCCCGTTTTGACAGCGGAGGCTCTGCCGCGACCCTTCATGAACGGACCGGACTATACGGATATTGTCACTGACAAGCTCAGTAGGGTGTCAGGATGAGTTCGCTTATCGACCTCCCTTTTGGTCAATACCCGGTAGCCCGTTACGTACGGCTAGTACCACTGACGTGCTAGTGGTTAAATCTACAGCCAAAGTATTGACGAGTCTTTAGAGTCCCCCACAGACAGTTTCTCAAGTTTCGGGCGAAACGTTGTAGAGGCCGTATGATATATGGAAGTGATTCCAGAACCGCAAACGATTACTAAAAATTTAATAGGACCTAAAGATTCAATCTGGATTGGCATTCCTTTAGCCACTCCGCAGATATGGTGGGTAACCTCAGGTACTCGAGAGGTACTTCGGTAGCCTCAAGGACGGGGACAGGGAGGTTCTTGTTTACCCACACTTGACACTACTGTTGTTCTAGGATATGAGACCCGACAGGAGGATGAGTATAGCGTCGTTCTGAACGGGCTTTAGAAGTTCACGTGTATATGACTCTGCCAGAGGGTTGTCATAGTCAGTGGGATCAGTGGAAGCATAGTGAAAAGGTAGCTTATGTCTATTTATGGACTAAAGTGGATATAGCGGATAAAGATCATCTATTTCTGATGTGACAGTTATGGGTTTGACTTCATCAGAATTGGGGATGGATCTGTTAAAAAGGTAGTAGGGTGTGATGTCCTGGTATTTGGATGACATACACAGAGTAGGATGTGAAATTTCTATACTACGATCGGTTATACTTTGGTTGTCACACAGTGGTTTCTCCACATAGGATATAGATATAATATCAGACATTCTGGTTACTAGATCTATGGTTTTAGATCTGGATTTGGGTAGTATCCCAATCTGGGTACTTAGACAGCATTCTAAAGGTGTTTTAGAATGGACGACTCCTGGCACAGTAATATACCTGCAGGTGATGGAGTCACCCTCTCTAAAGGTGTCTTACAGACTAAAAGGGAGAGGGATGTGCATGATTAACATATCACTTGCTTAGGCAATTGAGTCAATCATGAGATGTTAAGTACCACATCAGATGTTGTTTTTGCACTAGATGCAACAAGTTGATATTAATCATATCTTGGAGAAACGTTCGGAAGCAGCTTTAGAACATAAGTGAATGCTCTAGGGGTTTGATAACGGCAGCCTCCTTTGGGAGACGGTTATCATTCCAGGCTTCCAAGGTGACATGGATGACAGAGTGACTGTCAGAGTTATAGTTTTCCTATGACAAGGGGCAGTTGTTTGGACAGGAGGTCTAAGCGGATACTGAGGGAGGCATGGCGCAGGATATTGATTAAGTTCGGTAGACGATACAGTCTAAGAAGTTTGGATTGGGAGTTCATTTATGAACTAGGTCCCATCAGATATCCAGACATATTCTAAGACAGGTATTGCTCATTTCGGGAGATGGCTTTCTCCATGAACTTGAGATAAAGAGAGACATAGAAAGAAACATTATGGCGGATCCACTCACTGAGGCTATTCCTCGAACGCAATAGTTTCACAAACGGGCTTTGTGAGACTGATCAGTAGAGGAGTTGGGTGTTCGGTATCACATGGGTGTGAGTATGCGACATCGCAATAATTAACCTTGAGTGCAAGTGGGAGATTGTTGGATATAGTGCCCTTAAATTCAATTATTGGATCGTAGGTACGTGATTGCAATGATTGAGGGAGGACCTATGCCGGTAGGACAGTCTTACTCAAGATGATAGTATGCTATCTGGTTTATCTTTATCATCGTGTACATGCTTTAGGTGATATTACAGGTCACTATTGCATGTTGATAGAGCCCATAGGATTCTTGCTTGACTATCAGCAGTATGATGGCAATCATATACGTGAGAGTTGGGTAGTCTATAAGCACATCCTTAAAGTGGTCCCTAGTCGTGGGAGTTTTCGAGACAGGGCATCGATACTCCAGAGTAGACTAGTGTATACAGTCGAGACCCCGACGAGGGGCGGTGGCCGGTGTCACAAGCCATTGGTGTCAGTTGGTTCACCTAAGATGTATACAGATGCTCATTGGGTTATGAGTACACCAGACAGGACTCTCCGGGAACATGCTAGTTGGTATTATACCTGACGTCAGATAGCAGTTCCCTGGTGACATGTGTACAGGTTAGTTCATCGTCCTGAGATCGTCATTTGTCTCGTGTGAGTTCCCACTGTGCTTTGATTACTACCCTACCACGGCTCAAAGGAGTCGTGCAAACAGGTTTTAGTTGGGTACAGTCCAGAGCCACATGGAGGCAGTGAGCGGATCGGCAGGGGTTTCATCTCTCCCGGTATTAGGGGTGAGATCTCGCTGTGTTTAGGAGAGCAATTACACGAAGTCCTTGGCCAAGGCAGGAGATTTACTGGTAGGTATTCCAGTAGTATCTCAGGGTGTTCTGGGCTACACTCCGATACGACTTGTACTGCTTTTGGGGGTCTGACTTTTACCAACCCCCTAGGCCCGACATGCGATGCTCATAGACGAACGGACCGGACTGTATAGATATTGTCACCGACAAGCTCAGTAGGATGTCAGGATGAGTTCGCTCATCGACCTCCCTTTTAGTCAATACCTGGTAGCCCGTTATGTATGGATAGTACCACTGACGTGCTAGTGGTTAAATCCACTGCCAAAGTATTGACGAGTCTTTAGAGTCCCCCACAGACAGTTTCTCAAGTTTCGGACGAAACGTTGTAGAGGACGTATGATATATGGCAGGGTTCGATCATATACGTGCAGTAGTGCACGGATCATGATCGGGCGGATCATACTAGTGGGCTTTAGTTTAAGCCGGATTTTAGTATTAGATTTGTTGGATTACTTTAGTCTCATCGCATTCGGTCAGAATGCGGATGCAAGTATGTATATACAGGTGAGGGGTATCCTTGTGATCCGTCACGAGTTTACTTTAGATGTTGCCGTATCTTTTTATTGTTGTAAACATTTGGGTTAATATTTACAAATGGAAATAATGAGCTAAAAATCATGATTAGAAGCATTAATTGTGATACATGCATAAGTGATGACTCATGGTCTTTTTCTTTGTGCGTGTGTCACATTATTTGATTGATTTGTCGGTTGAAATGATAAGAAGAGAGAGAAGGGCAGCCATATGAAGAGTTGGCTCTTGTATTATTCTATCACTCACTCTTATTTTATCATACAACATAAAAAAATGAAAGGCTCCTCTTCTTCTTCTTCCTCTAGCTCACCATTTCCATTAATGGCATCATCTTCAACCTCCATCCATACACTCTCATGTGTTGAGAATCAATGGATACTTGAGAAAAATTGATCACACACATTCTCTACATCGCCTTGGACACGTCGGCTAGCAAACTTCGTGTCCGAGTTGCTTCGGACGAAGCAGGAGCCCATAAAAGGATTCGAAGATGTGGTGCCCTTTCCGACGAGGAGACCGGAGATCGGAGATGCCGCGAGGAGCTTGGGAAGGTGGCCAAAGACCGAAGGACACGGATCAATCGGTATAGCCTTTCTAACCTTTCTCTAGTTTGCTAGTTATAGGTTAATGGTTCGATCTGGGATTAAAGTCTGCGATGGCGCCGGTTTCAAGTTTAGAAAAAGTTTTTGTTTCCGCATTTTGTCCTCGGATAGACGGCCGGGGCGCTAGCGTAGTCTTACAATCTTTACTAATGGTAGATTAGTGAAGCAAACACCCTAAACTAAATGGCTAATATAGTAGAGGATGATGAAGTAGGAAATGGGCTCGATTTAGATTAATTTTTCTCACAATATTTCATCACCTTTTCAAAAGCTAGAAAGCTTTTCCATAAGGAAGAAGAAGATGAAGTGGAGATGTGAATGAAACTCATGAGGTGAGATTAGCAACCATGGGTGAGTTAGTGTCATACCCTAACTCATGTAGAGAATAAACCATGACTGATATTAATGGTTAGCTTAACAAATATCTACAAGTAAAATAAAAATAGTAGACTTGGTCAATGGTTCTACAAGCTTCTTCAAGCTTGTAGCCATGACAAATTTCCATCCAATTTTGAATTACTTAGATAAATATAAACCCTTCATTATATCAAGCATGGTGTGAGTCTCATACACCCATGTAGCATGTGGTATCAAGCATGACACAAATAAAATGTACATTAATATATATCACATATATACTATATGCACACAAGTGAGAAAAAGAATACTTAATGAGCAAATATTAGTTAATGTAAGTTAATATATAAAATATATAATTATACATTAAATTATCAAATCAAGACTTGATTTAATAATCCGGTTATATCACATACAACCGACAAATATTATACGAATCAACTTATCGAATCAACACTTAATCCGATAACCCGGCTATATCTCATATAACCATCCGATATCACATATCACGAGAATAGAATGCGGTATCACATACGCTCATCAATCTCGGTTTTGCACATATCACATATGTGCTCCTACTTCGTTTCACATGAACCAGGAAAGCTCTGTGTAGGACTCTAAAGACTCGTCAATACGTCGGCAGTAGGTGATGATCATATCAAACATCCACAAGCCACAAACGGTCTGCTAAACATAACGGCCACCCGGGTATTGAGCGATCAGAAGATCAACAAGCAAGCCTGCTCATACTCTTATGAATCCAATCAGTAACACTACCGTACAGTCCGGTCTCTTCATCTGATATGTCGCATATCATAGCCTAGGGGTGGGATAACGTCAGACCCCAATAGCCTGATAAGTCATGTTGATGTAAGGTCCATAACGGTTCGAGAAACTATTAATAACACTTACCAGTAAATCTCAGCAACCCTGGCCAGGGATTTCCTGTTATGGCCAATCGAGCAAAGCGCAACATCAACCCCCAATACCAGGAGGGACGAATCCCCTCCTATCGCTCATTGCCTCCATGTGACTCGGGGCTGTACCCAAAAACCACCGTTTTGCACGATCTCTTGAACGTGGTAAGGTGGAAATCAAAGCATAGTGGGAATCACACAAGTCTCTATGACGATCTCAGGTCGACAGACTAACCTGTACCAGTGTCACCAGAGAACTGCTATCTAACGATAGGTATAATACTATCTAGGAGTTCTCGGCGAGTCCGTCCAGTGTACCCAGTCTCCACTGAGCACCCGTATACCTTCTTAGATGTCAAACACCAATGGATATGGGATCATCCATCACCCATCATATGGGTCGAGTAGCGTATACGCTAGTCTACTCTGGAGTATCGATGCCCTGTCTCGATACTCCCACGACTATGAAAAATTGAAGGATGTACTTACCGACTACCCTATCCCCACTAGTATGATTTGCATCATAATCCTGGTAGTCAAGTACTCATCCTAAGGGCTTTATCAATATGTAATAGAGAGACAATAAGTGTATGTGTTAAGATAAAGTGCAACCAGATAGCATACTACATGTCGAGCAAGAGAGTCCTCCCTATTTATGTCTATGCATCCACTACAATATGCATTGCATGTACGGTAATGACCTCTAGGGCATACATATAACTAACAAATACCTGGGTAGCTGTTACATACAACTAGTGCCGCTACGTGGTTGTGGTTAAACCCACTACCAGCGTATTGACGAGTCTTTAGAATCCCACACAGAGGGTTTCCCTGGTTCTGGCGAAATGATATAGTAGCCGTATTGGATACGTGCAGGGTTCCGATCGATCGATTGTACTTTATACCCGGACTTTCGATCGGACTGTTGATGATACTAGCCATCTCGGGCTTGTCCCGGATTATTAAATCAGGTATTGATTTAATAATTTACATATATATATTTTGATGTGTATATTCTAGTATTATGTTCTTTGTGTTATTCTATCTCTTTGGGTATTAGTATTTCGGTACGAATACAGGTATGTATATATTTTAGAATGTAATCCGTATTTTTTCCGGAAAACATTCTAGAAGGTGGACATCTCATTTTAGGGTTTGACCATTTATTATAAATGGATAAATGAGGTGGCATGGATATGATGGGAGTATGGTAAGGACCATGCTTGCATAGTGTGCACAAATGAATTTTTAATTCATTTATGCATACTATTCAAGTATGGGTGGTATATTTTAATTGGACAAAAGGTTTTACAAAACCTAGCCATGAGATTTTCTCTCTCATGGATGGCTTCATTATTTTTGAGATGGTTCATTTCTTGAGCTCTCTTCTCTTCACCATTAGCATCACTCTCATCTTGGTTCTCTTGGGTTTCCTCCACTTTCATCTTTCACATCCTCTCAACCCTCTCATGTGTTGAGAATCATGAAAGGATATGAGATGAGATAGATAAACACTTAGATCACTACAACCTAGGTATTCTAGACTAGCATCCTAGAATCCCTAGTTGCTTCACTTGCATTCTTCGGTGTGGAGCTAGAGCCATGACTACATCTCTCGGGTGGATCATCTTCGACTGAGGAAGACAGGCGGCCAAGCTTATTCAAGCACGCCTTAAAGAGCTAAAGAAGTTGATGGAAGACTAAAGGAATTGGTTCATTCGGTATAACATTTCTAAACCTAGTAGTTTAGCTCTTTGTATATGCTAGCATAGGTTTATGGTTCGATCTTGAGCGGGTATTGTTTGCACCAAATTTTTTAAATGCCAGTTTTTGTTCCGCATCGGTCACGGTAGATGGCCAGGGCGCAGGCGAAAACCCAATATAGTATCAAAGGCACCCATAAACCAATACTAGCTAGTTTACACGAAATTAGAATATCGATTGACCAATTTTTCCGAATCAAAATTCCGTTTTCACATGCTTGCTGTCGATTTTGAAAAGTGTTCAAAAAATCTTTCTGAGGGTCTTAAAAATACATCCAGGTATTTATAGTGCACCAGAAGAAATTTGAGCGTCTAAGCCAACAATTTGGCCGCGGAACCGCCGCACAAGTTGCCTATTTGCGGCGGTTCCATAGCGCTTTTGTGGTGAAATGGCGCCATTTTTTTCTGGCACTATAATTGATGGAATTTTGATTTTTGGGATATTGAGTTTTGGCCTAGATTTGTTTAAAGTGCTGGTTTTCATCTGGGGCCAGTTCAGAAAATTTTCGTCGATCGAAATTTTAACTGTGTGTTTATCTGTACATGTGATGATATCTGCGACCGCGAATATTATTGAGCGGTACAACCCGACTAGTTGCTATATGTTCAACTAGACGGGTTTGCGAACATAATATTCACGTTGATGTTTTATGTTGTAATGATATTGTGGTTGGATTGTCATGGTGGATAGCCTGTAGTGCAATGGTAGTAGTACAGTTCAGATTCATTTATATATTCAGTATTGCAGGGCGAGCATCCGACATGTGGACTGCCGTCTCTGCCAGATTGTATATTCTTTTATTGGGGCACGACCGGGTTGAGATCGATGTCGTCATTGTATATATTTTTCTTTTCTGTACTAGGATTACCCCGCGGTGGAGTGCTAGAATAGCTGGGTTCTAAAAGGCAACGGGTCCGCATCTCATAACGTTGAGATGGAGGGTGCCTTACTCTAGAATTGGCGGGCTATTCGCCGCACTCGTAGAGGGTATAGGATGACCCACGGAGGGACGCTCAAGTTACCGGATACCGTGAAGTACTGGGTGGCCCATTCACTTTGTTGATTGGGGTTGCCTCACCTCTGGGATTGGCGGGTAACTTGCCATGCTCGTAGGGGTCCAGGTTTACATTGCATAGGCTATCTACACGACCAGGAAACGTCGGGTTTCATTTGCGGCTCAAAGGAAACCCGGGGCTCCAAGATTATCCACCACTCTGTATTGATAGCTGAGATTTTGTGATGTTGCTATATCATGCCTGGGATGAATGTTATATATATATATATATATATATATATATATATATATTTATATATACTAGTAGATGTTGTATATGTTTTGCATCCGCGCTAGTCCAGCCTCCGCTCTATCGTTAGTTAAGTAACCCAACAGGTGATGACGGGGCCCAGTGGCGAATGCGATGACATATACGTACATTTATTTTCGTTCCTTTTCTGTGGTGTGATATGGATTAATTGATGGGACTGCGTTGATTCTGATCAATGCAAGGAAAGATAAACCCAATTGATGTTGTTGGAACCAAATTTTCAAAAACTGTTATTACAAGATGTTTCCTTTTGCTTTGCACAGTGGTATTCGGTTCAGAATATCCATCACCTCATTCGATGAGGCAAGAGCCGAGATCCCTTCATCGGGAGTGACCTCTTAGGCAAAAGTTTGCGTCATCGTAATAACTTGGCTATAGTCGACTCTTTTGCTTTGCATCGTGGTATTCAGTTTGGAATATTCGGCACCTCATTCAACGAGGAAAGAGCCGAGATCCCTTCAAAAGGAGTGACCTCTTTAGCAAAAGTTTGCGCCACTATATATTTGTAAAACCACTAGGTTCCTTCAACGATATCAAGTTCATTACGTTAAAGGTTTTTCGCCAAAAACCTGTTGTAGCCCTCCATCATTTCAGATAAGTATTACTTAGTATTCTTGTTACGTATGTTAACTGTGTCAAGGCGTAGTGTGCGGTAACTCTGTAATGCTTTTCTGTCGCATGAATATATGGATTGGTTAGGACAGTCGTATAACCATTTTGACTGTGTCAAGGGTATTATACGGGTGGGTTTAATTCAATCAAGATAATGACGGGTTGAACTTGACTAGGGCCCACTGATATGTTGACTGTGTCAAGGTCACTTGGGTCCTAGGGGTCAAAATCGCATCGGGAGTTTCAAACATACAGAAAACTTGCCAGGCATGCACATACCTTCTGGAGTTTAGTGACTTGAGTGGCTGCTATCAAGTTATCATGTGATGATAGTTAGATCCCGATTCCCACTGATGAGTAGTTGTTACTCCTCGGGTGTTTTTAGATGATCCCGACTAATTCTCCTTTTAGGGTTTGAAGGAGAATTCGAGAAAACAGTGGGAGACATCCTGATTAGATAAATTGATTAGCTAATCTAATCTAGGTTAGAGTGCACGTTGAGTGATTCTTTTCTCTCTCTCTCTCTCTCTCTCTCTCTCTCTCTCTCTGGCAGCGACCATGACCCGACCTAAACTAAAACTCATGAACCAAGATAACCGAACCTTCTTAAAACACTTTGGCTTTTGGATTGTCAGAGTCGCATAACTCATTGTCACTCCTACTTTTCCTTTGCATTTCTCCTGAACATTCCATATCACTACGAAGATCTACATTTATTGGATACGCCATCGTATAGTTACATACGAACTCGAAGGAACTTGTTCCAGTTCATGGATGGTTTCCGGTTCAGGAGAAATCGAATAGGATTATTCGGGTTGTCTTTTATATTTACCTTCTCTCAGGTTGCAAGAGCTCCTAGGATTAGGAGGGTACACTTATTATGCTTATTGGATAGTCTTCTTCCAAACCTTAGGCTGGTGCCGAAAGGTAGGGAAGGAAGAAAACCATTTAGCCTAAGGGTGGTGTACAGAAGGTAATAAAAGACAAATAAAGAGATTAGAATGAGAGCAAAGAAAATTCCAACTGCTATCATTCACGACGAAGCGGCGTATATCTCTGCCACTCCTACCTCGTCTTTCCATATCTCCGGAACACTCTGTATCACTATGAAGATCCACATTTATTGGATATGCCATCGTATAGTTACATACGAACTCGAATGAACTTGTTTCAGTTCGAGGATGGTTTCTGGTTCTGGAGAAATTGAATATGATTATTCAGTTGTCTTTCCTCTTTACATTTTCTCAGGTTACGAGAACTTCTAGTATTAGGAGGGTACACCTATTACGCTTATTGGATAGTCTTCTTCCAAACCTTAGGCAGGTGCCGAAAGGTAGGGAAGGAAGAAAACCATTTAGCCTAAGTTAGGTGTATAGAAGATAATAAATAAAGACATATAAAAAGACATATAAAGGGATTGGAGTGATGACGGGAAAATATACGGTTACTGTCATGAATCCGGATAGTGGAAGAGGCATTACTTGGGATACCCGGCTACCCCTTCAAAACATTTTTCATGTTTCAGTTTTACTGTGCGGTGTTAACTGAAAAATGTTTTCCCAATTAGATTCTGACTCCAGGATATGTATTTACCAGATTTGATTCTCACATCTGTATGGTGTTACGGATGCTGAATGGGAGTACAATATTAGGAATTGGGTGATTATATCCTTATTATATAGGAATTCTTTGTAATTGGTGATATTTGAGGAAATCACCTGGGTTTTTGCCTAGCGGCAAATATTTGGTTTTGAACATCCGTTGTTATGCACCAATTTCAAACGGATATATCTGTACGTTTATTTTATAAAGTGAGATATAACTTTTTGAAATTATGTCTATAACATTTACCTATATCAGTTGATGGTTAGGTAAGGAGCATTCAACAGCGGTGTAATTCTTCTTAACCATAACACAGTTTTAAACCTACGACGTACAGGATTTTAGTTATTAAACTCAGAGGAGTTATACAAAGTATTGTATGTTGTCCAGTGTCCATTAGGACAAAGGGGTTGGTGCTTGTACCACATTCTGCTTACTCATGACTTCTCAAGTTTTAGACAAGTATTTCGTTAAAATACAAGGTCCGGACTTTAAGAAGTTATAGGTATAAGAATAAAGTAGAGAACTATATATTGCAAAGTATCAGGATTCTTCAAGGTGATCGAAGATGTAGATACTTGTGCTAGATATTCCGTTGTAAGTAATGGTTTTTAAGAACTTGCTTCTCTTTCAGGTTACTCATATGTGGATGCATACCTTGATGAGTAATGCTGATTGGACTCCTTCCATTTTGTTGATATGCACTGGAAACGGCTGCATATATTTTGAATTTGGTTCCAACTAAATTACTGTCTTTGTTTCTATAGTGGATATAGAATGGATTCATATCTTAACGATGTTATGGTATCCGGAATTGTCCGGCTTATGCTTAAAACCAGAATCTGGATAAACTCAAGGCATGTTTCAGTAATGGCAGTTTGTGAGTTATCCCGGGCATTGACAAGGGTTGACATTCTACCATCAGGAAGATCAATAGTTATATTATTCTTAACTCGCCAATTTTAGTAAAATGGATTCTTTTCAGAAAACATTAGTGGGAGTATGGTAGAACTGGAAGTTATTCGTGTTGGCTATAGTACCCTCAAGTCAATTATTGGATCGCAGACACATGATTTCAATGATTGAGGGGGGACCTATACCGGTAGGACAGTCTTACTCGAGATGATAGTATGTTATCTGGTTTGTCTTGATCATCGTGTACATGCTTTAGGTGACATTACAGATCACTATTACACGTTGATAGAGCCCTTAGGATTCTTTCTTGACTACAGCAGTATGATGGCGATCATATAAGTGAGAGTTGGGTAGTCTATAAGCACATCCTTAAAGTGTCCCTAGTCGTGGGAGTTTCGAGACTGGGCATCGATACTCCATGAGTAGACTAGTGTATACGGATCGAGACCCCGATGAGGGGCGATAGTCGGTCTCACAAGCCATTGGTGTCAATTGGTTCATCTAAGACGTATACAGGTGCTCATTGGGTTATGAGTACACCGGATGAACTCGCCGGGAACATGCTAGTTGAAATTATACCTAACATCAGATAGCAGTTCCCTGGTAACATGTGTATAGGTTAATCTATCGACCTGAGATCTTCATTTGTCTCGTGTGAGTTCCCACTATGCTTTGATTACTACCCTACCACGGCTCAAAGGAGTCGTGTAAGGTTTTAGTTGGGTACAGTCCTGAGCCATATAGAGGCAGTGAGCGGATCGGCAAGGGATTCGTCTCTCCCGATATTGGGGGTGAGATCGCGCTGTGTTTAGGAGAGCCATTACATGAAGTCCTTGGCCAAGGCAAGTGATATTTACTGGTAGGTATTCCAGTAGTTTCTCAGGGTGTTCTGGGCTACACTCCGACATGACTTATACCGCTATTGAGGGTCTGACATTTACCAGCCTCTAGGCCCGATATGAGATACTCATAGACGAACGGACCGGACTGTACGGATATTGTCACTGACAGGCTCAGTAGGGTTTCAGGATGAGTTCGCTCGTCAGCTTTCCTTTCGTTCAATACATGGGCAGCCATTACGTACAGCTAGTACCACTGATGTGCTTGTGGTTAAACCCACTGCCAGCGTATTGACGAGTCTTTAGAGTCCCCCACAGAAAGTTTCCCAAGTTCGAGAGAAACGTTGTAGAGGCCGTATGGTTTTATGGCAGGGTTCGATCATATACGTGCACTTGTGCACGGATCATGATCGGACGGATCATACTAGTGGGCTTTGGTGTAAGCCAGATCCTAGTATTAGATTATTGGATTACTTTCGTCTCGTTGTATTCGTATTCAGTCGGAATGCGGATGCAGGTATGTATATACAGATGAGGGGTATTCTTGTGATCCGTCACGAGTTTACTTTAGTTGATGCCATATCTTTTTGTTGGATTAGACATTTAGTTTAAATGTTTAGTGGAGGAAAATGTGAGTGCAAGTTTTGTCCATATGCATCTTTTCATGTCACATGCACATGGTGACTCATGGTCTTGGTTCATGTGACCATTTATTGTGACATGGATTGATTTTTAGTGGCCATTATGTTTGTGTGGGATATTTTGGAGAGAGGGGGTTGTTTTGTTATGGCTTGGGGATTATTCTTGGGATGATATATGAGCTCTCAAAATATCTCACACACAACACAAGTCTTTTTCCACTTGCTTCTCTTTCTTGAGCTCGCCTCTTCCTCCATGGGCATCTTCTTCAACCTCCACCCATCCCTCTCATGAGTTGAGAATCCATGGGTGTATTGAGATAAAGTTATCACACACATTCTCTACTTCACCTTGGACATGTCGGCTAGCAAACTTTATGCGAGTTTCTTCGGTTTTGAAGCGGGAGCCCGTAAAAAGATTCCTTGACATGGTGCCTCTTCGATGAGGAGACCAGAGATCGAGTGAGATCGGAGATGCCATGAGGAGCAAAGGATGGTGGCTAAAGACCGAAGGACACGGATCGATCGGTATAGCCATTCTAACTTCTTTGTAGTTGCTAGTATAGGGTTAATGGAACGATCCGGGTAAAAGTCTGCGTTAGCGCCTGTTTAGAAAAGTTTTTTGTTCCGCGTTTGGCCTCGGATTGACGACCGCGGCGCTGCCGTAGACTTACATGGTATCAGAGACATGCCATTAACCATTACTAGCTTGTTCTAACATGTTTAAAACATCGATCGACGGAATTTTCAAAATCGCAATTCCATTTTTCCAAGTTTCTGCCGAATTTTAAAGTGGTCGAAAAATTATTTTCAGTATGGCAGAAAATCGTGCAGGCTTTTTTAAGACCCTCGAAGAAATTTGTGAGCAAGTTCTCACCATCGGACCGCAGAACCGCGGCGAAACCATCATGTTTGCCGCGGTTGTGCGGCGGAATGGTGGCAACAGTGCACCATGTTTTTTCTGGGTGTCTTTCATGTGGAATTATGGTTTCTGGAAAGTTTAGTTTAGGCTCAGATTTGTTTGAGTGCTGGTTTTTGCACTTGGGGCTATTTCAGAAAGTTTTGTCAATCAAAATTTTAAATACATTAGTTCACAGTACTTACATTACTATCTGCGACCGTGAATGTCATTCGAGCGGTACAACTTGTCTAATTGCTATATGTTCTATTAGACAAGTTCGCGGACGTGACATTCACGTTGATGTTCTGTGTTATGCTATGATGTTGCGGATTTATCGTGGTGGATAGCTTGTATGCAATATTAGTACAGTTTAGTTTTATTTGTACATTTGATATCACGGGGCGAGCGTCTGACATGTGGACTGCCGTCACTGCCTATTTGTATATTATTCTTTTGGGACACGATCGGGTTGAGGTCGATGTCACCGTTGTACATATTTTTCTTTTTTGTACTAGGATTACCCCACGGTGGAGTGTACGGATAGCCGGGTTCTAGAAGGCAACAGGCCCGCATCTCATGGCTTTGAGACGGAGGGGGTTTCTCTCTAAAATTGGCGGGCTATTCGCCGCACTCGTAGGGGGTATAGGTTGACCCAAGGAGGGGTGCTCAAGTTACCGGATTCCGTGAAGTGCTGGGTGGTCCATTCACTTTGCTGAGGAGCGCTGCCTCGCTTCAGGTTTTGGCGGGTAACTTTCCGCACTCGTAGTGGTCTAGGTTTTCATTGCACAGGCTATCCACACAACCAGGGAAATGTCGGGTTTCACTTGCGGCTCAAAGGAAACCCAGGGCTCCCAGATTATCTATATTGTTCTGTGATACTTATTACTTTTCTGTGATGTTGCATTAATCATGCCTGGAGCGATTATTATATATTGTTATATATATACTAGCAGATGTTGTATATGTTTTACACCCGCGCTAGTCCAGTCTCCGCTCTATCGTTAGTTAAGTAACCTAACGGGTGATGACGGGACCCAGTGGCGAATGCGGATGGCATATAGGTACATCCTAGTTTCGTTCTTTTGTGGTGTGATTAATTGATGGGACTGCATTGATTCAGATCAATGCAAGGAAAACAAACCTATTCGATGTTGTTGGAAGAATTTTTCAAAAAGCTATTATTACAAGGACGTTTTCTTTTGCTTTGCACAGTGATTCGGTTATGAATATCCAGCACCTCATTCGACGAGGCAAAGGCCGAGATCCCTTCATCGGGAGTGACCCCTTGGGCAGAAGTTTGTGTCAGGGTAATAACTTTACTATAGTCGATTACTTTTTGCTTTGCATCGTGGTATTCAGTTTGGAATATGCTGCACCTCATTCTACAGGGAAAGAGCCGAGATCCCTTCACCGGGAGTGACCTCTTTAGCAAAGGTTTTCGCCACTATATATTTTTAAAAAGCTATCCGGTTCCTTCAACAATATCAAGTTCATTACGTTAAAGGTTTTTCGCCAAAAAAAACCATTCGTGGCCTTCCGTCATTTCAAACGGGTAGCACTTTGTATTCATGCTATGTTTGTTGGTCTTCGTCAAGGCATAGTGTATAGTAGCTATTTGTTACTTTTTTTTGCATACATAGATGCGTTGCTTTGGGACAGTCATACAGCCTTGTTGGCCCTATTCAAGGGCTTGTACGGGTGGGTTCAAATTAACCTAGACAATGACGGGTAGAACTTGACATATGACTTATGATTTGTTGGCCTTAGTCAAGGTCATAAGAGCATGGGGTAAAAATCACATCGGGAGTTTCAAACATACAGGTAACTTGCCAGATTTGCGCACACCTTCTGGAGTGTGATAACGTGAGTGGATTCCATCACGTTATCATGCGATGATAGTTGGACCCCGATTCCCACCGATGAGTTGGTTTACTCGGGTGATTTTAGATGATCCCAGCTAATTCTTCTTTCAGGTTTGGAGGGGAATTTAAGGATACGGTGGGAGGTTTCCTGATTAGATAAATTGATAACCATTCTGATCTAGGTTAGAGTGCACGCTGAGTGTTTCTTTTCTCTCTCTCTTTGACAGCGACCATGGCCCGACCCTAGACTATGACTCAGTGACCAAGTTAACCGAACTTTCTTAAAACACTGGCTTTTGGATTGTCTGAGTTGCACACATCATTGCCACTCATTCTTTTACTCTTTTTGCATTTCTCCAGAACATCCCGTATCACTACGAACATCCACATCCACTGGATAAATCCATCGTATGGTTATATACGAACTCGAAGGAACTTGTTCCAGATTCGAGGATGGATTCTAGTTCTGGAGAGATTGAATAGGACTATTCAGTTGTCTTTTCCTTTTTCCTTCTCTCAGGTTGTGAGGGCTCCTAGGATTAGGAGAGGGTACACCTATTACGCTTATTGGATAGTCTTCTTCCAGACCATAGGCAGGTGCTGAAAGGTAGGGGAAGAAGAAAACCAATTAGCCTAAGTGTGGTGTCTAGAAGATAATAAGTAAAGACAAATAAAGGGATTAGAAAGAGGGCAAAGTAAATTGCGACTGCTATCATTCACAACCAAACCACATATTTCATCGCCACTCCTACTTCACATTTTTTCTCCAGAACACCCTGTATCACTACGAAGATCCATAAATTATTGGATAATCCATCGTATGGTTATATACGAACTCGAAGGAACTTGTTCCAGTTCGGGGATGGATTCTGGTTCAGGAGAAATAAGAATAAGGTTTATTCAGTTGTCTTTTATCTTTACCTTTTCTCAGATTGCAAGTGCTCTTAGGATTAGGACAGTACACCTATTACGCTTATTGGATAGTCTTCTTCCAAACCATAGGCTGGTGCCGAACGGTAGGGAAAGAAGAAAACCATTTAGCCTAAGGATGGTGTATAGAAGGAAATGAGTAAAGACAAATAAAGGGATTTGGAGAGATGGCAAGGAAATATACTGTTACAGTAATGAATCTGGATAATGGAAGAGGCATTACTAGGAATACCCGGATACCCCTACGAAACATTTTAATGTTTTAGTTTCACTGTGTGTTGTTAATAGAAAACTGATTTCCCAATTAGATCCTTACTCCAGGGTATGTATTTACCAGGTTTGATTCTAACATCTGTATGGTTTTGCAGATGATGAGTGGGAGTAAGTTATTAGGAATTATATGATAATCCTCATTATATCGGAATTTGTTGTAATTGGTGATATTTGAGGAAATCGTGTAGGGTTACTAGGCACTGTCGAAAGGGTCTATAAGGCATCAACCATGCCCGATTTAAATTTTAGACGTGTCGAACAACCCTAACCAAGATCTTAGACTAGAGATTAGGCAAAACAAAGCATGTAAACAACTTTACTTCTAAGAGTTAGGGATTACAACCGTTGTAGTCCGTTCCTTCACTTCTAAAGCTCCGTGTTGAGATTCTTTCACTGCGATCATCGAGTACCCGGACTCAAGAGAGGCTCCATGAAGAGAAAGATGCAAGCTTACTTCCGATCTTCGATAACAAAGATGATCTACCTTGAAGAAACTCAAGCCCAAGCTTTTGCTTCAATAATCAAGTATTAGCAAAACAAACACCCTAATCTAAGTGTCTAGAATAGATGAGGATGATGAAGTAGGAATTTAGCTCTCATTTGTTTTCTTTAACTCACTCACGTCATAAAAAGCTAGAAAGCTTTTTCATGAGAGAAGAAGGAAGAAGAAAAACCAATCTCTTTGTGATGAAATAAAAAAGCTCTAGTGTGAGGTTAGAAATGCAACCATGGTATAAGTGAGAAGAAGTAACCCTTGTAGAGATTTAACTAAGCTTAAAGGGTTGGGTTGGGTTAAACAAATATCTTTTGAAAATAGCATAACAAATATCTTTGCTTAAAACAAAAGCAAAGCTTCTAGAAGCTACTAGAAAGATTAACCCTAATCCAAACTCTAACCATATTTAAACTCCACAAATCATGTTGCATTTATAACCATAACATGTTACAATATTATATATCACATATACAATATTTATTGTAACAAAATAAAATAATACAATTAACATATATCGCATATATATCAATGTATTACCCGAGTGAGAAAAAGAATCTTTTAGTGAGCTTATATTAGTTAATGTAATTTAATATATCAAATATATAATTATACATTAAATTATCGAATCAACACTTGATCCGATAATCCGGCTATTTCACAAATAACCGACTAATAATCTGTATCAGTTCATCGAATCAACACTTGATCCGATGACCCGGCTATATCACATATACCCGGCCGATATCTCATATCGCGAGAATCTAATATGGTATCGCATACACGTGTTATTCTCGGTCCCGCACATATCATATATGTGCTCCTACTCCATTTTTCCTGAGCCAGGAAGCCTCTGTGTAGGACTCTAAAGAATCGTCAATACGCCGGCAGTAGGTAATGATCATATCAAACACCCACAAGCTGCAAGCGGTCAGCTAAACGTAACAGCCACCCAGGTATTGAGCGATCAAAAGATCAACAAGCAAGCCTGTACATTCTCCTGCGAATTCAATCAGTAACACTCCCGTACAGTCCGGTCTCTTCGTCTGATATGTCGCATATCTCGCCTAGGGGTGGTAAACGTCAGACCCCAGTAGCTTGATAAGTCGTGTCGATATGAGGTCCATAACAGTTTGAGAAACTACTGATAACACTTACCAGTAAATCTCAGCAACCCTGGCCCGGGATTTCCAGTTATAGCTAATCGAACACAGCGCAACATCAACTCCCTATACCAGGAGAGACGAAACCTTTCCTATCGCTCATTGCCTCCATGTGATTCGGGACTGTACCCAAAAGCCACCTTTTTGCACGCCCTCGTGGACGTGGTATGATGGAAATCAAAGCACAGTGGGAATTACACAAGACTCTATGACGATCTCGGGTCTACAGACTAACCTGTACCAGTGTCACCAGAGAACTGCCATCTGACGTGAGGTATGATACCATCTGGGAGTTCTCGGCGAGTCCGTCCAGTGTACCCAGTCTCCACTGATCACCCGTATAACTTCTCTGATGTCAAACACCAATGGATATGGGATCATCCATCGCCCATCATATGGGTCAAGAAGCGCATACGCTAGTCTACTCTGGAGTATCGATGCCCTGTCTCAGTACACCCACGACTAGGAACATTTGAAGGATGTACTTGGTGACTACACTGTCCCCACTAGTATGATCCACATCATAGTCCTGGTAGTCAAGTACTCATCCTAAGGGCTTTATCAACATGTGACATAGAGACAATCAGAGTAAATGTTAAGATAAAGAGTAACCGGATAGCATACTATCATGTCGAGCAAGAAAGTCCTCCCTATATATGTCTAAGCATCCACTACAATATACAACGTATGTACAGTAATGGCCTCTAGGGCATACATATAACTAACAATCTCTCACTTGCACTAGGGCCATCTGTTGTAGTATCTCATACCCAACAATCAGCTGTGGTTGAAGTATCTCATTCTCAACCATCCCATAAAAGTCTCTACTGGGAAACAGGCCTTTGTGAGTGGATCCGCGCTGTTGTCATCTATGTCTACTCTCCTAACCTCGATCTCCCTGGAGATCAACCATCTCCATGATCAGGTGATACTGCCTAAGAATTATATTTGGATTTCTGATGGGACGGGGGTTCCTAGGACAAAGCCATAACTCCATTGTCACACAATGGTTGGAACGAATTTCATCTCATGAACTTATATATATCCAGACTGTCTCTTTAGTAGCATCCTTTGTAACGATGTATCTTGCCTTTAATCGCCTAGTAAGTCACGGTATCTAGCCTGGAACTCTTCCAACATAACGTCCCTCCACTGAGGGTAAAGACAATGCCTACGACTGACATTCAGTCGTCCTTATCACCCTGGAACCTTTTCCAGTGATTCTCCGCAGGATCAGTTGATACCATCTTACTACAACTTGTGAGAATCCTAACATCCAATTAGATCTATCTCATAGATCCAAAACCAAGGATTCAGGAGGTATCTTTTTGATCCTATATGGAGAATCCTTGTGATAAGCGGAGATTGACCGAGCGTAGCATAGGAAACTCCTTCCTTATCAAGAGTATGTAATCCACGTACTCTACGAGGATCACCACCATACTCCCTACTACCTTTTTGTATATACAAGGTTCATCTACCATTTTGATGAAGTCAAACTCTTTGACTACCACATCAAAACAGACGTTCCATCTCCGCGATGCCTGCTTTATCACATAAAATATCTTGCACACATTTTCGCTGCTCCCACTATCTACGAAGCCCTCTGGCTGTGTACTTATAGACGCTCTCTTCCAAAACATCATTTAGAAAAGCAGTCATGACGCCCAACCACCAGATATCGTAGTCATAGTATGTAGCAGTGGCAAGTAGGATCTGGATGGACTTAAACATAGGTTTGAAAGTCTCAACTTTTCCATGTACACCAAGTAATCTTCTCAAGATATACTTGCTCCTGATGGGGATTTAACCCTTCAGATAAAGCAACCAAAGTCCATACTTTGTTGGTGTATAGGATTCCATCTCAGATCGCTAAGCATCCAGCCATTCTTACAGAGTCCCACTCCTGATGGCCTGCTCGAAACTAGTTGGTTCATCATCTAATGATGCAATCCTCGCTCCCACTGTCATAGAGAAACCGAAGTATCTTTCAGGTGGATGAGAAACCCTACTAGATCGGCAGAGAGGCTGAGATTCGTTAGAAATTATTGAATCCTTCAGTTCTACCAAATTATCAGCTGCGGTTTTGTATAACTAGAACTCTTTCCAGTTCTACCTCATGACCACTAATTTCTTCAAAAGAAATTCCCTTTCACAAAGGTGGCATATTGAGAAACAAAACATCTTTTGTCCCTCGATGTGGTAGAAGATATTCCCTTGCTAATGCTTGGGATATCCAATAAACTTTTACAGAACTGACCTTGCCTCGAGTTTTCCTGGATTATGCTTTTAGACATAGGCCGGACAACCCCAAATCTTAACTTACTTAAGATATGGGCTCTTCCCATTCCATATCACATATGAAGTGGTAGGCATCTGATTTGATTGGAACCCTATTCAATATGTATGCTGCTTCTCAAGTGCATAACTCCTAAAAGGAAATAGGAAACTCAGTACTTCTCATTATAGAGCGTACCATATCAAATAGGGTGTTTTTGCTCCATCCCGACACACCAACGTGCTGTGGTGTATTCGGAGGAATAATGCCGAGAGAGAATCTCATTCTCCTTTAGAATAGTCTAGGAATTCCGTGCTTAAGTATTCTCCTCCTTGATCTCATCAAAAGACATAATACTTATACCCGTTTTTGGTTCTTTACTTCTAACTTATATTCTGTGATTATCTCAAAAGTTTTGGACTTGTGTTTCAACAGGAACATATGTCTGAATCTTGAGAGATCATCAGGGAATGTAATGAAGTACAAAGAACCGGTCCTCGCATATGTAGACAGGGTACTTTCATACATCAGCATGTATCAATCCCAAGAGTTCACTAACTCTTTCTCTGTTTCTAATAAACAGAGCTTTGGTCATCTTATCTTTGTGACATGACCGGCAAGTTTCACAAGATGTAAATTTAAACTAATTTAAATATGCATCTAAATGTAACTTCAGCTAGTCGGGTCACACTGATATAACCGAGTCTATAATACCTCAAGAAGGATCCGTTCATTTCTGAACTCTTCCTCTTGTGTGTGTTCTGTATATTAAGAACTGTAGTTTGATTTAGAACGTCTACGCTTTTAGATAACGTGCCTGAACCGATCAACTCTTGATATAGGAAATGTTCAAAACATTATCCAACAATACAAAATTATATCCTTCTTTACTAATAAAGCGACTGATATGATGTTGTATATCAGGTTCGGTATCTAATAACATTCGTTCAGAATCAATGTATTCTGATAATACAGGGTGGTAACTGCCAACAAACTTGGCTGCAACACTTGCACCGTTTCCAACTCTTGAAACTTATTACCCGTTCTCAGTTCTCTACCTATCAGTAGCCAATGTAATAGATTACATATGCGGGATCCTGATCCGGTATCTCATACCCAAGACGTAAATGATACTGAGAAACAGTTCTCGGTAATTAATACACCCGAAGAAGATGCATCAGCATGCACTTTCTTTGTTTGGGTGGCACGGGAATTCTGGTAATCCCCTATTTCCTGCTCGGTCTTATAACAATTATAAGTTGGAGCGGGACCAACATTCTTTAGCGCAGTATAACAAGCGGGTTCGGTCAATACATCCGTATTATTATCTTGATTAAGGCGTGACATAGTCGCAACCAGGAGAGAGAGAGAGAAGAAAACACTCAGCGTATGCTCTTGCAAGATTAGATTGGTTATTAATATATCTAATCAGAATGTCTCCCACTGTTTTAGTCAAATCTTCTTTCAAACCGTAAAAGGAAAGACTAGCCGGGTTTAATTACACTCTACAAGTTCGCCAATCTTTCAGTCAGGCCAGTGCCGGTACTTTGAGGGAGGTTCCCCGTGCTTTCGCACGGACCTAATTAAAGTAAACCTCGTTTTCCCAGGGGCGTAACCCCGTTAACACCTTTCTAGACACCTACTTGATCGGCTAATTGTAACGTGTAAAATTCTCACAGGAGTAACTCTTACTCGCAGTGGGTATCGGGATCAAACTATCTCATAGAAGGTATGTAATCTCATTGAAAATTTCAATACTTGAAATTCCCAATAATATTTTACCCCTAGCGTCCTATGACCTTGACGCAGGCCAACAAACCATAGTCCGCTAGTCAAGTTCAATCCGTACATTTTCCGATTGAATTAAACCCACCCGCACGACCCTTGACGCAGACCAACAAAGTCGCACGAATACCCTAACACAATCGCATCATATGCTTTAGCAGATAAGCATAAATAGCTACCGCACACTACGCCTTGACGCAGGCCAATAAATGTAGCACGAATACTATGAAGTACTTATCTGAAATGACGGAGGGCTACGACAGGTTTTTAAGAAAACCCTTTGCGTAATGAACTTAATATCGTTGTAGAATCGAGTAATTTTGAATGGAATGTTTTTGAGGCCTTTTCTAGTTTTTCTAAAGAGGTCACTCCCGGTGGAGGGATCTCGGCTCTTTCCTCATCGAATAAGGTGCAGGATATTTCACAAATATCACAATGCAAAGCAAAAACTATAAAAACAATCAAAAGACAAACCGAGTTTGTAGCATCTGCTTGTTTCGCTAAAGAGGTCACTCCCGGTGAAGGGATCTCGGCTCTATCCTTATCGAATAAGGTGCTGGATGTTCTACAAAAAACACCGCTATGCAAAGCAAGAACTAGAGCTACCTGTTTTTGAGCAAGTTTCTACAACATCTTTAGGTTTCTTTTAGTTTCATTAATCTCATTAACGAAGTCACATTTTATTATGCTTCACAAGTATCACATTTGAAACGAAATCTGCAATATAACATATATCTCATATATATAATATAAAAATTCGTCTCAGGCAGTAATATGATCTCATCACAGAACATTGCAGCAGAAAAACATATATGAAATATTGGATATACTAGGAGGTCCGTATTTTAATACGAGCCTGTATAAAACACGGATTCCACGGTCGCAATGAATAGCCAAACCCACATCCCTAGACCCTTACGACAGCGGCAAGCAACACTGCCAATTCTAGGGTTAGGAGACCCGGTCTCGACTCCTCGAGATGGTCTCCCACTGGACCCTAAAACCCGGTTACTTGTGCTCCCCTCCTTGGGTCTACCTAATGCGGAAAAGTGAATAATATACAATGGTGACATCATCCTCAGCTCGGAAGTGCCCCAATAAAAGAATATTATATACAATGAATTTTACATGAATGAAAAAGAAAAACTCTCATCTCACATAAAACCCCCGGCTATTCAAACATGACGATCCAATATAACATATCACAGCAACACATAATATCACATATCATCAACGTAAGTAAATATGCGTATCCCAGTTGTCGTTGATGTATAGCAACGAAACCGGCGATACACTACATATTACACTTACGGTCGCAGAAAATAAAGTGTAAAACTACAACAGTTGGAATCCGCAACCTCCTTAGACATCGCATGCCTAACCAAATGAATTCCTTAGACATCTCATATTAGTTATATGTATGCCCTAGAGGCCATTACTGTGCATTAGATGTATATTGTAATGGATGCTGGGACATATATAGGTAGGACTTTCTTGCTCGACATGATAGTATGCTATCTGGTTGCTCTTTATCTTAACATGTACACTTTCTGTCTCTCTGTTACATGTTGATAAAGCCCTTAGGATGTGTACTCGACTTCCAGGACTATGATGCGGATCATACTAGTGGGGCCTGGGTAGTCCATGAGTACATCCTTCAATATTCCTAGTCATGGGAATATCGAGACGGGGCATCGATATTCCAGAGTAGACTAGCGTATATCTTCTCGACCAATGTGATGGGTGATGGATGATCCCATATCCATTGGTGTTTGACATCAGAGATGGTATGCGGGTGCTTAGTGGAGACTGGGTACACTGAACGGACTCGCCGAGAACTCCCATATCGTATTATACCTCACGTCAGATGGCAGTTCTCTGGTGACACTGGTACAGCTTAGTCTATTGACCCGAGATCGTCATAGAGTCTTGTGTGTCTCCCACTGTGCTTTGATTTCCACCCTACCACGACTCTACTGAGTCGTGCAAACAGGTGGTTTTTGTGTACAGTCCCGATTCACATGGAGGCAATGAGCGATAGGAGGGGATTCGTCTCTCCCGGTATTGGGGGTTGATGTTGCGCTATGCACGACTGGCCATAACAGGAAATCCCTGGCCAGGATTGCAGTGATATACTGGTAAGAGTTATCAGTAGTTTCACGAATGTTATGGACCTTACGTCAGCATGACTTATCAAGCTACTGGGGTCTGACGTTTACCACCCCTAGGCGAGATATGCGACATATCAGACAAATAGACCGGACTGTACGATAAGTGTTACTGGTTGGATTCACAGGAGTGTGAGCGGGCTTACTCGTCGATCTTCTGATCGCTCAATACCCGGGTGGCCGTTACGTTTAGCAGACCGCTTGCGGCTTGTGGGTGTTTGATATGATCATCATCTGCTGCCGGCGTATTGACGAGTCTTTAGAGTCCTACACAGAGATTTCCTGGCTCAAGCGAAACGAAATAGGAGCGCATATGAGATATGTGCGGGACCGAGAATAATGCGTGTGTGTGATACCGTATTCTATTCTCGCGATGAATGTATCGATTGGTTGTATGCGATATAACCTAGTTATCGAATCGAGGATTGATTCGATAAGCCGATACATTGGATATTAGTCGGTCATATGCGATATGACCGGATCGTTAAATCAAGTGTTGATTTAATGATTTAATGTATAATTATATATTTGATATATTACTTTGCATTAGCTAATATTTGTTCACTTTAAATGGATTTTCTCACTTGAAATACACAAGTTGTATATGTGATATACTTTTGTGCTCTTGTTTGTATCATGTTTGATGATACATGCAAACTTGGGTTTACGTAAGACTTAAACCATGTTTAGTGAATGGTTAGGGTTTCTTTTCACTCTTTTATTTATCTATTTATTTTGGTTAAAAGAAAAGGAAAACAAAATGGCTGCTTCTGGAACTTTCTTGATGCTTCAAGCATCTTTGACTAAGTGACCATTCTTGTCTTCATCTCCTAACCCTAACCATTCAACTAAACCCTAGTTAATTCTCTACACTAAACCATGGTTGCTAATATGATAAGTATCATTTTTATTTTCTATTTTAAAAAGACTTATAATATTCTTTTCTTCTTCTTCTCCTTCTTCAAGATGAAGAAAAGCTTGCTACCAACAATGGCAACATGAGAAAAAGAGTGAGAAATCCAATTCTAAAGTGAACCCACTTCCTATTTCTTCATCCTCTACCACTTGCCAAGTAGTATAGGGTGTTTTCTTCACAAGTTTCATGACTTGGTGAAGTTGGAGTTTGATCTTGAGTTGCCTCGACGTAGATCATCTTCGGCATCGAAGTCGACGACCTAGCCCGATCTTTTCTCCGATGAAACCACCGCAAGAGTCCGGATTCCGATAGGTACAGCGGAGGGGCGTCATCACGGAGCCAAGGAGGTGGAGGACCGGATCTACAAAGGTTGTAGCCTCTTTCCTTTAGCAATAAAATTGTTTACTTGCTTGCATCACCTATACTTCTAGTTAACGATCCGTATTAGGGTTTGTAGGCACATGAAAAAAATTTGAATTGGGCATGTTTGATCTGTTGTGAGACCTCATTAGTGTGCCTAGGAACCCTACATCTCATGCCTAACAATTATAAACCCCGCATTTTAGTCTCATTATCGAAAACACTTTTCAATATCAAGTTGGGCAATTCAACAAGATTCCCGACATCCTGATTGAATGCTCGTCGCAAACTTTAGTAGATAGCCGCACCCCCGGATGCCGTCGATGAAGTGCACTAAGGCGGAACACCGCTGCCGTGAGCACCAGAACGGATGCTTTTGGTGACGGGGTTCTCCAACAGTCACTTGGTCGGGGTTATGGGGCGTGGCTGTCTATTAAGTTTACCCGGCAAGTTTCCACGTACGCTACGTGATTGCGACGGACTTTTGATCGCATTAAAATCCCGTGGCAACCGATCAAATAAGACTAAACTGCTAAATTTGCAACATTCATATTAGTTATCTCATAACTGCTTGTGGATTCCAAATATTGTATCACATTCTAAATAAATAGACAATGTTAAACTTTCCGATCGAATAATCAAACACCCAAGATTTCCCAAATAATTCTTAACACTTGAAATTAGTTTAAAAACATCCATCACATGCCACAGTACCAATGGTCCAGCCGTAGAAGGGTCAAACCAACGCCTCACATGTGGCAACGCCGTACTGCCACAAACCCTAAGGTTTAGAGGCGGTTCAGACCGTCACATAATCGAGTTAAGGTTTGTGTTCTTCTAGAGGGTCCACCGCGTTACTTGCACGACTAAGAACGTTCTTAAACTACGGAAAAATCCAACACTTGGAAATTTTCCGTCAGGGGAAAAAGTGAGTTATTGATATCTGTTCGAACCTTTTAACACGTTCTAAATTACCCGGAAAGACTAAACGAAATTAAACTTTCCGATCGAATCAACGAGTTCCCAATACATCCCAGAAAACTCAACACTTGAGTAGAATTAAAAATTCCCGAAACTATGTAAAAGGACCCAAGAATTAAGACCTGAAGTATCAGGCCCCAACTCCAAAGTTTGGCCGCGGTTCCGCGGTCACGTGATCGAGTTGGTGGTCCGTACTTCACAGTAATTCTTAGATTTACCTGCTTTATTTTCTGAGTATTTTTAACATGAAAAATGTCAACTTTTGAAAAAATTTCCAGAAACTAGGATTTTACGGGTATTAAGAGTTCGATCGGACTTTAAACTTCGCCTACACATCGCCTAAACCTCTAGCTTGTCTCTGATACCACTGTAGGGTTACTAGGCACTGTCGAAAGGGTCTATAAGGCGTCAACCATACCTGATTTAAATTTTAGACGTGTCGAACAACCCTAACCAAGATCTTAGACTAGAGATTGGGCGAAACAAAGCAAGTAAACAACTTTACTTCTAAGAGTTAGGGATTACAACCTTTGTAGTCTGTTCCTTCACTTCTAAAGCTCTGTGTTGAGGTCCCTTCGCTGCAATCATCGATTACCCAGACTCAAAAGAGGCTCCATGAAGAGAAAGATGCAAGCTTGCTTCCGATTTTCGATAACAAAGATGATCTACCTTGAAGAAACTCAAGCCTAAGCTTTTGCTTCACTAATCAAGTATTAGCAAAGCAAACAGCCTAATCTAAGTGGCTAGAATAAATGAGGATGATGAAGTAGGAATTTAGCTCTCATTTGTTTTCTTTAACTCACTCATTTTCATCACTTCATAAAAAGCTAGAAAGCTTTTTCATGAGAGAAGAAGGAAGAAGAAGAACCAATCTCTTTGTGATGAAATAAAAAAACTCTAGTGTGAGGTTAGAAATGCAACCATGATGTAAGTGAGAAGAAGTAACCCTTGTAGAGATTTAACTAAGGTTAAAGGGTTGGGTTGGGTTAAACAAATATCTTTTGAAAATATCATAACAAATATCTTTGCTTAAAACAAAAGCAAAGCTTCTAGAAGCTACTAGAAAGATTAACCCTAATCCAAATCCTAACCATATTTAAACTCCACAAATCATGTTGCATTTATAACCAAAACATGTTACAATATTATATATCACATATACAATATTTATTGTAACAAAATAAAATAATACAATTAACATATATCGCATATATATCAATGTATTACCCGAGTGAGAAAAAGAATCTTTTAGTGAGCTTATATTAGTTAATGTAATTTAATATATCAAATATATAATTATACATTAAATTATCGAATCAACACTTGATCCGATAATCTGGCTATTTCACAGATAACCGACTAATATAATCTGTATCAGTTCATCGGATCAACACTTGATTCGATGACTCGGCTATATCACATATACCCGGCCGATATCTCATATAGCGAGAATCTAATACGGTATCGCATACACGTATTATTCTCGGTCCTGCACATATCATATATGTGCTCCTACTCCGTTTTGCCTGAGCCAGGAAACCTCTATGTAGGACTCTAAAGAATCGTCAATATGCCGGCAGTAGGTGGTGATCATATCAAACACCCACAAGCTGCAAGCGGTCAGCTAAACGTAACAGCCACCCAGGTATTGAGCGATCAGAAGATCAACAAGCAAGCCTGTACATTCTCCTGCGAATCCAATCAGTAACACTCCCGTACAGTCCGGTCTCTTCGTCTGATATGTCGCATATCTCGCCTACAGGTGGTAAACGTCAGACCCCAGTAGCTTGATAAGTCGTGTCGATATAAGGTCCATAACAGTTCGAGAAACTACAGATAACACTTACCAGTAAATCTCAGCAACCCTGGCCAGGGATTTCCAGTTGTAGTCAATCGAACACAGCGCAACATCAACTCCCTATACCGGGAGAGACGAAACCCCTCCTATCGCTCATTGCCTCTATGTGATTCGGGACTGTACCCAAAAGCCACCTATTTGCACGCCCTCTTGGACGTGGTATGATGGAAATCAAAGCACAGTAGGAATCACACAAGGCTCTATGACGATTTTGGGTCTACAGACTAACCTGTACCAGTGTCACCAGAGAACTGCCATCTGACATGAGGTATAATACCATCTGGGAGTTCTCGGTGAGTCCGTCAAGTATACCCAGTCTCCACTGATCACCCGTATACCTTCTCTGATGTTAACCACCAATGGATATGGGATCATCCATCGCCCATCATATGGGTCAAGAAGCGCATACGCTAGTCTACTCTGGAGTATCGATGCCCTGTCTCGGTACTCCCACGACTAGGAACATTTGAAGGATGTACTTGGTGACTACATTGTCCCCACTAGTATGATCTGCATCATAGTCCTGGTAGTCAAGTACTCATCCTAAGGGCTTCATCAACATGTGACATAGAGACAATCAGAGTACATGTTAAGATAAAGAGTAACCGGATAGCATACTATCATGTCGAGCAAGAAAGTCTTCCCTATATATGTCCAAGCATCGACTACAATATACAACGTATGCACAGTAATGGCCTCTAGGGCATACATATAACTAACAAATCGCCTTGGTTTTTGCCGGACGGCAAATATTTGGTTTTGAATATCCGTTGTTATGCACCAATTTCAAATTGATATATCTGTAAGTTTATTTTATAAAGTGAGATATAACTTTTTAAAATTATGTCCATGACATTTACCTATATCAGAAGATGATTAGATAAGGAGCATTCAACAGCGGTGTAATTTTTCATAACCATAGTACAGTTTTCAACCTACAATACACAGGGTTTGAGTTATTAAACTCAGGGGACTTATACAGAGTATTGTATATTATCCAGTGTCCATTAGGACAGAGGGGTTGGTCCTCGTACTATATTCTGTTTACTTGTGACTTATCTAGTTTTTAGACATGTGTTTCGTAGAAATACAAGGTCCAAGTTTTGAGAAGTTATAAGTATAAGAGTAAAGTAGAGAATCATGTGTTGCAAGTATCAGTATTCTTCAAGGTTGTAAGTCCACGTTGCCAACCCCGGTTCTTGCGGGGAGGCGGAAACGGTATAAAAATCAAATTTTTAGCGTATTAGGCAACATGGACTAACAAAAGTCGGGATCTTTTCTAAAAAAAAACGAGCTACCAAGCTAAAGAGAGTTAGCTACTCGGAAAAGATGTTATACCTCACTTGAACTCCTTCTTCTTGAACTCTTTGTGGAGGTTGGATGGTGCTTTCCTTGTCGCCTTCTTTCGTCAAAGATGGATCCACCTGAGGGTTCAACCTTGGGCTCCTTTCTCGAACTTTGAGAGAACAAAGGTCTTTGGCTTGCTAGACCTTCAAACCTAGAGTGAGTAGAGAGTAGTTTAGAGTATTTTATCTCAAGGAGAGGTTTCTCAACACATGAGAATGGATCTCCTTGAACTAGAGGAGGAGGAAGAAGAAGAGAGGAGAGAGAATAGTTATGATAGAATGAATTGGTTTTTTACAACCATAACAATATCTAGTGAATTATCAAATTAATAAAATTAATCTAAATGAAAAGTTGATGGAAGGTTTGATAAGACTATTATCATTTCACATTAAATGGTTTTGCTAGAATCAAAGAGTATCTTTGATGTGTAATGATGACAGTCAATATTTCAACCATGGTCAACAAGTCAACCTTGGTCAACAAGTCCACAAACCCAACCATGACACATTTTCATTTAATTAATATTATTAATTGATAATTCACAAATTCATTAGGGTTTGGAAAAAGACGACTGTCAACTGTGCATACACACCCGTTCCGAAACCCTAATGAAAATCCTCTTCCTCCGCCTCAAACATCTGTGCATACACACCCGCATTCGTGTTCCGAGGAACATGAATACTATGAAATAAAAGTAACCCCAAAACATATACTAGGATCTGGCTCAAACCAGAGCCCGCTAGTAATATCCGTCCGGACTCCAAACGTGCACAAGTGCGCGGATGAGAACGAACCCTGTCGCAAAACCATGCGACCTCTACTCTGTTTTGCCCAAAGGCGAATAGCCCTCTGTGTGGGACTCTAAAGACTCGTCACTACGCTGGCAGTGGGTATAACCACAGACCGCAAGCGGCACTAGCTGTACGTAACGGTCCCCAGGTAGATGCCGATAAGAAGACCGACGAGATGAACCCCGTCTGAACTCCTACTGAGCCTGTATGTGACAGTCTCCGTACAGTCCGGTCTATTCGTCTGATACATCGCATGGCGGGCCTAGGGAGGCAGTGAAACGTCAGTCCCCTAATAGCGGTACAAGTCGTGTCGGAGTGTAGCCCAGAACACCCTGAGATAACAATGGAAACCTACCAGTATATCTCGCTTGCCCTGGCCAGGGACTACTCGTGTAATGGCTCTCCTAGACACAGCGCGATGTCAACCCCCAATACCGGGAGAGACGAATCCTGTCTAACCGTCACTGGCTCCAAGTGCTTCGGGACTGCACCCAACTACTACCTGTTTGCACGACTCCTTTGAGCCATGGTAGGGTAGTAATCAAAGTACAGTGGGAACACACTCGAGGCGAAGTGACAGTGTCAAGTCAGCGGACTAAGCTGTACTCATGTCACCTGGGAACTGATAACTGACGATAGGTATAATACCAACTAACAGTTCCCGACGAGTCCTGTCCAGTGTACTCGTAACCTAACGAGTACCCGCATACTATCTCAAGTACGACGTACTGACGGCTGTGGGACAGACTGTCTCCCACGCTGGGATGAGAAGCGCATACGCTAGTCTACTCCGGAGTATCGATGCCCTGCCTCGATAGTCCAATGACTAGGGACCTGTATAAGGATGTGCTTATGGATTACCCAGCCCCCACGAGTGTGAGCGCCATCACAACGCTGGTAATCAAGCAACGATCCTAAGGGCTCTACTAATATGTATATAAGCGATATGCTAAAAGAAAAACATGCACATATTAAAGCAGAGACAAACCAAGTAGCATACTACCATTTCGAGCAAGATTGTATATACAAATGTGAATATCCCAAGCTTCCATCAAGTAATTTACATACTAGTATGATACAGTAATGGCCTCTAGGGCATATACACTAACAATCTCCCACTTGCACTAAGGCCATGTACTGGCGTATCGAAGACCTATCATCTCGATCAGCCACTCGAACTGAGTCTGGGGTAAGGCCTTCGTGAATAGATCTGCAGTGTTATCTTCTGAAGCAACCCTCCGAACCTCGATCTCCTGGCGATCCACGATCTCCCTGATCAGGTGATACCGCCTTAAGATGTGTCTGGATTTCTGATGGGACCTGGGTTCCTTCACTAAAGCTATAGCCCGTTGTTGTCGCAATACAGAGGTATTGTATCAACAATGGACGGAACCACCTGAAATTCTCTCAAGAACTTCCTCATCCAGACAGCTTCTTTTGCGGCATCAGATGCAGCGATGTATTCTGCTTCCATAGTCGAGTCAGCAACGGTTTCCTGTTTGGAGCTCTTCCAACACACCGCCCCTACATTGAGGGTAACGACAAAACCCGACATGGACTTGGAATCATCCTTGTCACTCTGGAAGCTGGAGTCAGCAAAGGCCTCAATCTGTAGGTCTTTTCCGCCATATACCAAGAACATCTCCTTAGTCCTTCTCAGGTACTTGAGAATGTTCTTTACTGCTATCCAATGTTTCACCCCAGGGTTTGACTGATACCTGCTTACCACACTCAGTGCATAAGCCACATCCGGTCTGGTAAACAACATCGCATACATTATAGAGCCTACCGCAGAAGCGTAAGGTATAATAGACATGCGATCCCTCTCCAAATCAGTCTTGGAAGACATCTCTTTGGAGAGGGTGATCCCGTGACAAGCCGGTAGATTACCGTGCTTGGAATCTTCCATACTGAATCTCTTTAGTATGGTGTCGATTTACCTGGACTGCGAAAGTCCTAATATCCTCTTGGATCTGTCACGGTAAATCCGGATACCCAGAATGTATGAGGCATCACCCAGGTCTTTCATGGAGAACCTGTGTGACAAGAACCCCTTGACAGATTGTAGCATAGGAATATCATTTCCTATTAAGAGAATGTCATCCACGTATAGAACGAGGAATACTACAGTTCTCGCTACAAATCTACAATAGATGCATGGTTCATCTGGATTTTTGATAAAGCCAAATTTTTTGACCGTTTCATCAAAACAGATGTTCCAACTCCGCGATGCCTGCTTTAGTCCATAAATGGACTTAAGCAACTTGCACACCTTTCCGCTGCTCCCACTCTGAATGAAACCCTCTGACTGGTCCATATAGACACACTTCTCTAAATGTCCATTTAGAAAAGCTGTCTTTACGTCCATCTGCCAAATCTCATAATCGTGAAAGGCAGCAATGGCAAGAAGGATCCGAATGGATTTCAGCATAGCTACTGGAGAAAAGGTTTCGTCATAGTCCAAACCAGGTCTTTGACGAAAACCCTTTGCAACCAGTCTAGCTTTATAGGTCTCAACCTGTCCATCTACACCAATCTTCCTTTTGAAGATCCACTTGCATCCTACGGGTTTTACCCCATCTGGAGCAATGTCCGACGTCCATACTTTGTTGGTGTACATGGACTCCATTTCGGTCCGCATTGCATCCAGCCATTTTACCGAGTCGACGCTCTGAATGGCTTGCTGGAAGCTAGTAGGCTCATCACAATCTATGATGCAATCCTCTCTATCCCCGTCAATGAGAAAACCGTAGTATCTCTCGGGCGGATGAGACTGCCTACTACTCCTGTGGAGTGGCGTGGGAATGTCTTGATCTTTCGAACCTCTGGTTCTACTAAGCTTTCAGTAATAGCTTGTGGTTCTGGAATTTCTTCCAGTTCTATCGCGCTCCCACTTATTTCTTTTTCTATGAACTGGTGTTCCAGAAAATGGGCATTACAAGAAACAAGGACTTTTTGTTCCTCTGCGTAATAGAAAAGATACCCCCTGGAGTTCTCTGGGTATCCCACAAACTTGCACAGTACTGAGCGTGCCTCGAGTTTGTCCGCATGCTGCTTTTTGACATAAGCTGGACATCCCCAAATCTTCAAGTATTGAAGATAGGGTTTCTTCCCACTCCATAACTCATATGGTGTGGTAGGCACAGTCTTAGTGGGAACTCGGTTCAAAAGGTATGCAGCTGTTTCTAGCGCATATCCCCAGAACGATCGCGGTAACTCAGTGTTACTCATCATGGACCGTACCATATCCAATAGGGTTCGGTTCCGTCTCTCCGATACACCGTTATGTTGCGGAGTGTATGGAGGAGTAAGCTGAGAGAGAATTCCATTCTCTTTTAAGTAACCCAGGAACTCGGCACTCAAGTATTCACCACCTCGATCAGATCTCGGTGCCTTGATACTTTTGCCTGTTTGTTTTTCTACTTCATTCTTATATTCCTGGAACTTTTCAAAAGCTTCGGATTTATGCTTCATCAAGAAGACATGTCCGAACCTTGAGAAATCATCCGTAAAAGTAATGAAGTAAGAATAACCGCTTCGCGCATGTGTAGACATTGGACCGCACACGTCACTGTGTATGAGTCCCAAGAGCTCGCTCGCTCTTACTCCGTGTCCATTGAACGGAGTCTTTGTCATCTTTCCTTTGAGACAGGATTGACAAGTTGCATACGATTGATATTCGAACGGATCCAAATATCCTTCTGCATGTAACTTAGTCAACCTTCTCTCATTGATGTGACCCAGTCTACAATGCCATAAGAAAGTTTTATTGATTTCTGGAGACTTTCTTTTGTGTGTATTTTGGACATTGAAAATCTGTGGTTGGTTTAAAACGTATATACCGTTGTTCAATGTACCTGACCCAATCAAAACATGATTAAGGTGAATGTTCACTACATTACTTACAAATGCAAATTCATAACCTTCTTTAGATAATAAAGATACAGAAATGATATTACAGGTTGCATTTGGTACATAATAACAACTACGCAAAACCAAAAAATGTCCATCCGACAATCCCAGGTGATAGTCCCCCACGTCCTCAGCATCCATGCTAGCACCGTTTGCAACTCTGAGGGTCATGTCACCAGCCTTCAAAACTCTACGCTTTCTTAACGCCTGCAAAGAATTACAGATATGAGATCCTGATCCGGTATCCAATACCCAGGATGTAGAGTTTATTGATAGACAGTTTTCAATAACATACACACCTGAAGCTGAAGCTGCAACTCGCTTCAAATCCTGTGTTCTGGCCTTCCAAGCCTTGCAATCCTGTTTCCAGTGACCACTTTTGTGACAATAGAAGCATTCTTCCTTCCCCGCCAGCTTTCCCGCTATCTTTGTTGCTTTTCCTTTTCCCTTCGTATCTACTTTACTGACACCGCCTCTTGGTTTGGCGGGGGCTTTCTTCTTCTTGCCCTTGGCTTTCGCCCTGGACCTAGAAGAGGAAGATCCTCCTACAAACAAAGTGGATGTCTCCCTACCCTTCTGTAGGGTGCCCTCAGCACTCCTCAACATGTTCAGAAGTTCGGAAAGTTCAACCTCCTTTCCTTGCATGTTGAAGTTAAGGATAAACTGGGCATAAGTGGAAGGAAGGGACTGGAGAATCAAATCAGTATAGAGTTCATTCTCCAACGTGGTCCCAAGGTCCGCGAGCTCCTCTATGTAGCCAATCATCTTAAGCACGTGTTCCGCTACCGATGATCCGACGGCCAACCTTGCCGAATACAACTTCTTCGACACTTCATATCTGGCGATACGAGACTGCTCTCCATACAGTTCTTTTGTATGAAGAAATATGGACTCTAGGTCCATATTCTCGTGCCTCCTCTGATGTTCGTTGTCCATCAGTGAAAGAAGGCTTTGTTCGAGCTAAGCAAGCAAGTAAGAAACCTTTCTGTGAAGAAACCCTTGTTAAAGGCAAGCACGAGGCATTTGGCCTTCGCGCAATCGATCTCCCATGTCTTACGGATTTCCTTATCCGCGACGCTGGAGGTGGGACCTGGGACAGGGGGAGCTTTGGTGGTAAGGATATACCCCAACTTGTCGTAAGTGATTGCCATCTTGACATTCCTGAGCCAATCTTTGTAGTTTGGCCCTGTCAATATGTTTTTATCTAGTAATAACTTAAGTCCGGTCATGTTGAATGGTTGCTGCAATTAGGAGAGAGAAAAGAAACACTTTAGCATGATGCTCTTGCAAGTTTAGAGTGGTTTTTAGTTTGTCTAAACTGGATGGCCCCCACTGTCTCTCGAATCCCTTCTCAAACCGTAAAGAAAGGATTAGTCAGGATCAATCTCACCGTACAATACTTGCTTAACCGTTCAGCCAGGCCAGTGTCGGTACTTCGAGGGAGGTTTTCCAACGCTTTCGCGAAGTTCCTTAATTAAGTAACCTCTTTTCCCTGTGGGCGTAGCCCCGCTAACACCTTTCTAGACACCTACTAGGTTTATAGCATTGATCGTTAAGTGAGAGTTTTCCCGAGGAGTAGCATATACTCACAGTAGAATCGAGATCCAAATATCATTGCGTGATAAAACCGAAGGAATCCTACCAGAATCATCACACTCCAAATGGTATGCAGCGCTAGCAAGTTTCAGTACTTATGAAACTCCCGATGTGGATTTTTGCCCCATGCTCTTATGACCTTGGCGTGAGGTCAAAATGTCATAAGTCACATGTCAAGTTCTTCCCATCATTATCCCGGTTAATTTGAACCCACCCATACCTACCCTTGACGTAGGCCAAAATGGCAGTACGACTGTCTCAAACCAACGCATTCTATCTATGCAACAGATAAATATCCGGCAGCTACCAATCACTATGCCTTGGCGTGAGGTCAAAATACATAGCTTGAATACTACCGAATATTTAACTGAAATGATGGAGGGCTACGGATGGTTTTGGCGAAACCGTGAACGTAGTGAACTTGATATAATCGATGGAACGAGATAGCTTTTAAAAGGAGTGGTTCAAGCTCCGCTTTTAAAAGTTTAGTTTTGAAAAGAACCGAGTGGTTTTCAAAGTGTTCCAATCGACTTTTACTTGGTTTATTTTCTTGCATTAGTTCTTTTAATGCGTCCCATCATTTAATCCTAGCATTGCAGAAAACAACCAAAATATGACGTACGCTTATGTCATTCGCATTCGCCACGAGGCCCCGTCATCACCCGTTAGGTTACTTAACTAACGACAGAGCGGGGGCTGGGCTAGCGCGGCTGTAAAACATAAGCAACGCCTAAATAGTTATCATATATAAATATATATAGCAATGATAGACATTACAGATCACAGATGAATACATTGGATATACTAGGAACCCGCAATCCGTTCGAGCCTGCAACGAAAAGCGGATTACACGGTCGCGGTGAATAGCCAAAACCCCACCCAAGACCCCTACGGGTGCGGCAAACTACCTTTCAAGTATCCGAAGCGAAGCAACCTCCCTCACCACCGTGAGTAGGCCACTCGGCACTTCGAGATACCCGGTAGTTCGTGCACCCCCTCCATGGGTCTATCCTAGGAGCAAAAACAGTAAAAAGAATTATACAATGACGGCTACAACCCCGACCCGGTTGTGCGGCCAAACAAATAATAATACATCAATTTACATGTTACAATGAATGAAAGAAAAAGAAACACTCATCTCACATCCACCCCGGCTATTCACCCGCGACAATCCAACACATTCATATACACATACCATCATCAAACACAGATCACATATATGTATAACCCCGACTAATCGACATATAGCGATTAGCCGACGTTCAATACATATAAACATCACAGATATAACCGATTAGTCAAAGTATAGTGAAGTTTGATAAAAAAAATACGGATTTATAGGCCCCCAAAAACAAATTTCTTTTCTGGAAAATCTGGGCTGAAATAAACCATCTTAAAAATTCCAAAACCACAACCTAAGAACACTGCACCAAACTCGGTCATGAACCGAGTCAAAACGGCCGCGGTTCCGCGGCAATGGGTATACTTTTGCTGCGAAACCGCCGCGCTTTGAAGGGATCACTCGACCGTTTTTGGTAGGCTTCTTCACAAAACACTGAGATGATTTTTGGAGTATGACTTTTTATTTTTAGAGCAGAAAAAATTTTAACAGAAACTTAGGGTTTTGCATGTCGTAGTTTTTCGATTTTTCCGATCGAACTTCTATACACTTTACTATCTAGCTAGTTTATGTTTAGTTAGGCTCTGATACCACTGTAAGTCCACGTTGCCAACCCCGGTTCTTGCGGGGAGGCGGAAACGGTATAAAAATCAAATTTTTAGCGCATTAGGCAACATGGACTAACAAAAGTCGGGATCTTTTCTAAACAAAACTAGCTACCAAGCTAAAGAGAGTTAGCTACTCGGAAAAGATGTTATGCCTCACTTGAACTCCTTCTTCTTGAACTCTTTATGGAGATTGGATGGTGCTTTCCTTGTCGCCTTCTTTCGTCAAAGATGGATCCACCTGAGGGTTCAACCTTGGGCTCCTTTCTCGAACTTTGAGAGAACTAAGGTCTTTGGCTTGCTAGACCTTCAACCCTAGAGTGAGTAGAGAGTAGTTTAGAGTATTTTATCTCAAGGAGAGGTTTCTCAACATATGAGAATGGATCTCCTTGAACTAGAGGAGGAGGAAGAAGAAGAGAGGAGAGAGAATGGTTATGATAGAATGAATTGGTTTTTTACAACCATAACAATATCTAGTGAATTATCAAATTAATAAAATTAATCTAAATGAAAAGTTGATGGAAGGTTTGATAAGACTATTATCATTTCACATTAAATGGTTTTGCTAGAATCAAAGAGTATCTTTGATCTGTAATGATGATAGTCAATATTTCAACCATGGTCAACAAGTCAACCTTGGTCAACAAGTCAACAAACCCAACCATGATACATTTTCATTTAATTAATAGTATTAATTGATAATTCATAAATTCATTAGGGTTTGGAAAAAGACGACTGTCAACTGTGCATACACACCCGTTCCGAAACCCTAATGAAAATCCTCTTCCTCCGCCTCAAACATCTGTGCATACACACCCGCATTCTTGTTCCGAGGAACATGATACTATGAGATAAAAGTAACCACAAAACATATACTAGGATCTGGCTCAAACCAGAGCCCGCTAGTAATATCCGTCCGGACTCCAAACGTGCACAAGTGCGCGGATGAGAACGAACCCTGTCGCAAAACCATGCGACCTCTACTCTGTTTTGCCTAAAGGAGAATAGCCCTCTGTGTGGGACTCTAAAGACTCGACACTACGCTGGCAGTGGGTTTAACCACAGACCGCAAGCGGCACTAGCTATACGTAACGGTCCCCAGGTAGATGCCGATAAGAAGACCGACGAGGTGAACCCCATCTGAACTCCTACTGAGCCTGTATGTGACAGTCTCTGTACAGTCCGGTCTGTTCGTCTGATACATCGCATGGCGGGCCTAGGGAGGCGGTGAAACGTCAGTCCCCTAATAGCGGTACAAGTCGTGTCGGTGTGTAACCTAGAACACCCTGAGATAATTCTGGAAACCTACCAGTATATCTCGCTTGCCCTGGCCAGGGACTACTCGTGTAATGGCTCTCCTAGACACAGCGCGATGTCAACCCCCAATACCGGGAGAGACGAATCCTGTCTAACCGTCACTGCCTCCAAGTGCTTCGGGACTGCACCCAACTACTACCTGTTTGCACGACTCCTTTGAGCCGTGGTAGGGTAGTAATCAAAGTACAGTGGGAACACACTCGAGGCGAAGTGACAGTGTCAAGTCAGCGGACTAAGCTGTACTCATGTCACCTGGGAACTGATAACTGACGATAGGTATAATACCAACTAACAGTTCCCGACGAGTCCTATCCAGTGTACTCGTAACCTAACGAGCACCCACATACTATCACAAGTATGACGTACTGACGGCTGTGGGACAGACCGTCTCCCACGCTGGGATGAGAAGCGCATACGCTAATCTACTCCGGAGTATCGATGCCCTGTCTCGATAGTCCAACGACTAGGGACCTGTATAAGGATGTGCTTATAGATTACCCAGCCCCCACGAGTGTGAGCGCCATCACAACGCTGGTAATCAAGCAAAGATCCTAAGGGCTCTACTAATATTTATATAAGCGATATGCTAAAAGAAAGACATGCACATATTAAAGCAGAGACAAACCAAGTAGCATACTACCATATCGAGGAAGTTGTATATACAACTATGAATATCCCAAGCTTCCATCAAGTAATATACATACTAGTATGATACAGTAATGGCCTCTAGGGCATATACACTAACAAAGGTGATGGAAGATGTAGATACTTATGTATGGTATTCAGTTGATAGTAATGGTTTTGAGAACTTTCTTCTCTTTCGGGTTGCTCATATCTGGATGCACTCGTAAGTTGAGTAATATTGATCGGTCTCTCTCCATTCAGTTGAGATGCACTGGCGATAGCTGCATGATTTGAATCTGGTTCCAATTAAATCAGAGCCTCTGTTTCTATATTGTATATAGAATGGCTCATATCTTAACGATGTTAAGGTATATGTGTTAGTTATATATATGCCCTAGAGGCCATTGTTGTACATATGATGTATATTATAGTGGATACTTGGATATATATAGAGAGGACTTTCTTGCTCGACATGATAGTATGCTATTTGGTTTCACTTTATCTTAACATGTTGGCTTATATTAGTTTACTGTCTTGCTCTCACATGTTGATAAAGCCCTTAGGATATATACTCGACTACTGGGACTATGATGAGATCATACTAGTGGGGCCACGGTAGTCTATGAGTGCTGTAAGTGCATGGCGGCGGCCCGGCCGTCCATCCGACGCCAGAAATGCGGAAACGAAAAACTTTGCGAAACTTGCAAACCGGCACCACCGCGCACTAAAACCCCAGAGCGGGCCATTAACCTAGCTATTAGCAAACTAAAAAATAGGTAGAGAGATATACCAAGCGATCCGTGTCCTTCGGTCTTCGTCTCCACTCCGATCTCCCGCGGAAACTCCGTTCGTCACCTCCTCGTCGGAAAAGGCACCACGTAGCCAATTTCTTTTACGGGCTCCCAACTCTGGACCGAGGCAACTCGGGTGCGAAGTTGGCTAGTCGACGCGTCCAAGGGTACTGTAGGTGTAGTGTAGTAGCTTGTCTCTTTGGGGTTGAAGTTGCCTTTTATATGGAGGTGGAGAAATCAACAAAGGAAAGGAGCTATGGAATTTTTGTGGCTATCAAAAGCGAGTGATAAATTTTCCCCACCAAAATGAAACCTCATCTCCTCTCCCCTTAAAGTGGCCGGCCCCTCAAGAGATGGTGGAGGGTAAAAATCCAAAAATGCAAGGAAGGAAAATGAATGATAAAACATCAATTAAAAATGGTCACACCATTTCTCATCAAATCCTTTCACACACCATCACATTAAATGCAAAGAATCTTATGATTATGAAGCCACACATTCATAAAGGACCCCCTCCACAAATGCTAATTTGCGAACTTGCAAATTAGCCCTTCCAACGGAAAAGTCCGGCCGTGAAGGAACAAAGGAAAACTGGCCGGAACGGAATGCAAACTGGCAACTTCAGAAAACTGATCCCGTAATAAATTACAGGAAAACCCCGCTACTGCATATACATTCCCGCATTTGTATTCCCACTGAATACAAATGCAAAGAGACAAAAACTACACTGTCTAATACTAGGATCCGGCTTAAACCGAAGCCCGCTAGTAAAATCCGTCCGATCACGATCCGTGCAATACCGCACGTATCTGATCGAACCCTGCCATATCTCCATACGGCCTCTACAGCGTTTCGCCCGAAACTTGAGTAACTGTGTGTGGGGGACTCTAAAGACTCGTCAATACTATGGCTGTGGATTTAACCACTAGCACGTCAGAGGTATCAGCCATACATAACGAGCTACCAGCTATTTACCAAAGGGACGTCGATGATCGAACTCATCCTGACACTCTACTGATCCTGTCAGTGACAATATCCGTACAGTCTAGTCCGTTCGTCTACGAGCATCGTATGGCGGGCCAAGGGGGTTGGTAAAGTCAGACCCCCAAAAGCGGTACAAGTCGTGTCGGAGTGTAGCCCAGAACACCCTGAGATACTACTGGAATACCTACCAGTAAATCTCCTGCCTTGGCCAAGGACATTCATGTACTGGCTCTCCTAGACACAGCGCGACCTCACCCCCAATACCGGGAGAGACGAACCTCTGCAGATCCGCTCACTGCCTCCATGTGGCTCGGGACTGTACCTAAGTAAAACCTGTTTACACGTCTCCTTTGAGCGTGGTAGGGTAGTAATCTAAGTACAGTGGGAACTCACACGAGACAAATGATGATCTCAGGTCGATGAACTAACCTGTACACATGTCACCAGGGAACTGCTATCTGACGTCAGGTATAATACCAACTAGCATGTTCCCGGCGAGTCCTGTCCGGTGTACTCATAACCCAATGAGCACCTGTATACATCTTAGGTGAACCAACTGACACCAGTGGCTTGTGAGACCGGCCACCGCCCCTCGTCGGGGTCTCGACTGTATACACTAGTCTACTCTGGAGAATCGATGCCCTGTCTCGAAACTCCCACGACTAGAGACCTTTTAAGGATGTGCTTATAGACCCCAGCTCCCACGTATATGATCGCCCTCATACTGCTGGTAGTCAAGCAAAAATCCTAGGGGCTCTATCAACGTGCAATAGTGACCTGTAAGGTCACCTAAAGCAGTACATGATGATAAAGATAAACCAGATAGCATACTATCATCTTGAGTAAGACTGTCCTATCGGGATAGGTCCTCTATCAATCATTGCAATCACGTGCCTGTGATCCAATAATTGACTCTGAGGGCACTATCTCCAACAATCTCCCACTTGCACTTAAGGCTAATTATTGCGATGTCGCATACTCACAGCCCGTGTGATACCGAACACCCAACTCCTCTACTAGTCAGTCTCATAAAGCTCGTTTGCGAAACTATTGCGTTCGAGGAATAGCCTCAGTGAGTGGATCCGCTTTGATGTTTCTTTCTATGTCTCTCTATATCTCAAGTTCGCGGAGAAAGCCATCTCCCGAAATGAGCAATACCTGTCTTAGAATATGTCTGGATGTCTGATGGGACCTAGCTCATAAATGAACTCCAAATCCAAACTTCTTAGACTGTATCGTCAACTGAACTTAATCAGTATCCTGCTCCATCCTTCCCTCAGTATCCACCTGGACCACCTATCCAAAATACTGCCCCTCGTCAGAGGGAAAACAATGACTCTGACAGTCACTCTGTCATCCAGGTCACCTTGGAAGCCTGGAATGATAACTGTCTCCCAAAGGAGGCTGCCGTTATCATTTCTCCTAGAATATCCACTTATGTTCTAAAACTGCTTCCTAATGTTTCTCCAGGATTGGATCAATATCAACTTATTGCATCTATTGCAAGAACAACATCTGGTGTGGTACTTGACATCTCATGATTGACTCAATTGCCTAAGCAAGTGATCTGCCAATCATGCACATCCCTCTCTATTTTAGTCTTTAGGACACCTTTAGGGAGGGTGACTCCATCACCTGCAGGTACACTACCGTGCCAGGAGTCGTCCATTCTAAATACTCATAGAATGCTGTCTAAGTACCCAGATTGGGAAACTACCCAAATCTAGATCTAATACCATAGATCTAGTAACCAGAATGTCTGATATAATATCCAAGTCCTATGTGGAGAAACCACTGTGTGACGACCAAAGAATAACCGACCGTAGTATAGGAATTTCACTTCCTACTTTGTGTATGTCATCCAAATACCAGGACATCACACCCTACTACCTTCTTAACAGGTCCATCCCCTATTCTGATGAAGTCAAACCTATGACTGTCACATCAGAAATAGATGATCTATCTCCGCTATATCTGCTTTAGTCTATAAATAGACATAAGCCACCTGTCCACCAATGCTTCCGCTGCTCCCACTGACCATGACAACCCTCTGGCAGAGTCATATAGACGTACACTTCTAAAGCTAGTTTAGAACGACGCTATACTCATCCTCCTGCCGGGTCTCACAGCCTGGAACAACAGCAATGGAAAGTCTGGGTAAACAAGAACCTTCCCGCTACCGTCCTTGAGGCTACCGGAGTACCTTTCGGGTGCCTGAGGTTACCCACCGTATCTGCGGAGTGGCCAATGGAATGTCAAACCAGATTGAATCTTTAGGTTCCTATCAAATTTTCAATAATCGTTTGCGGTTCTGGAATCACTTCCAGTTCTACCATACTCCCACTACTGTTTTCTGAAAAAACCCATTTTTATTAAAACTGTGGCAAGTCTAGAACAATATCACTATTGATCTTCCAGATGGTAGAAAGTCAACCCTCGTCATAGCCCGGGTCAACCCACAAACAGCCATTACAGAAACGTGCCTTGAGTTATCCAGAGTCTGGTTTTAAGCATAAGCTGGACAACTCCCCGTACCTTAACAATGTCAAGATATGAACAGTTCTATATCCAATATAGAAACAGAGGCACTGATTTAATTGAACCAGATTCAAATCATGCAGCTGTCTCCAGTGCATGTCAACTAAATGGAGAGAGGCCGATCAGCGTTACTCAACTTAGGAATGCTTCCAATTATGAGTAACCTGAAAGAGAAGCAAATTCTCTTAATCATTACTATCAACTGAATACCATTCACAAGTATCTACATCTTCGATCACCTTGAAGAATCCCGATACTTGCAACACCTGGTTCTCTACTTTACTCTTATACCTATAACTTCTCAAAACTCAGAATCTGCATTTCTACGAAACACATGTCTAAGAACTAGAGAAGTCAAAAGTAAACAGAATATAGTTATGAGTACCAACCCCACTGTCCTAATGGACACTGGACAACATACAATACTCTGTATAAGTCCCGTGAGTTTAATAACTAATTTCTTGTGTGTCGTAGGTTGAAAACTGTACTTATGGTTAAGAAGAATTACACCGCTGTTTAATGCTCCTTACCTAACCATCCACTGATATAGGTAAATGTCATAGACATAATTTCAAAAAGGTATATCCCACTCTATAAAAATAGACGTACAGATATATCAATTTGAAATTGGTGCATAACCGCGGATATTCAAAACCAAATATTTGCCGTCCGGTGATTAGTGTGAAAAAAGTGTGTTTTTGTAGTAAATAACCGCAATCAGAACGGTGTCGCGTGTAGCTAGACCGAGATGAGTACGGGTCGTCCTCAGGGAAACGTGGAACCTTTTACTTTTACTTTAGATGTGTTGAGAAAGAGAGGAGGGATAAAGAATTTTATAAAATGGTTTCTAGATCTACGTTAAACAAGAATGTAAAATATAGATCTAGATTATTTTAAAGATATAGTAAATATAATAAGAAGGCTTGTATGGTTCGTTAGGATTTAGTAGTTATGGACGATTAATTAAAAGTTACCCTTTTTATCCATTAATAGATTTAGAACTAGAACGACGGTGATGCGTGTAGATTAGGGTTTCTGGAGGGAAAAGGAATCCCACTCTTAACCCTTATCTCGACACGGAACTCCGTTCATATCTAGCCTTTACCAAAACAATCATTAATCTAATCTCTAATCGTGGTCGGAACTAGCAAAGAATTGCTAGCGCGCCCGATTAGAATGTTAATGATTCTTTTGATAAAGTTCCTAAACTTTATAGGACTTAAAAAGGGTTTAATTATTTTCATCGTCCATTAGCCTACCCTAATCCTACGAACCCTAACAAGCGGAGAATTACTCGCGCATGTTGGGAGAAGAAGATGAAAAGATAGAGAGGGAAAACATAATGTAAAATGCAAAAGAATTAAATAAAACAACTACCTTTATTAATCAACTTGAACAATCTACACTTTGATTCCTTAGAAAATGATTACAAAGACTAGTTTGCTTCTCGATCTCTTCCAAGGAGGTAGACGAACAGTTGATGATCATCCTGGATGCGTGAGCGTCTGGGGCTTCATGATCTCGTCGGCTTGATAGCTTTTCCAAGAGGCTCTCGGTGCCTTTTTATAGTGAAAACCCAGAATCTTATTATTGAAAAGTTGGTAAAATTCAGCAGTAATCAATCTCCCAAAATCTTGCATTCCAACTCCTCATTATTGCGGCGGATCCGCGACCCAAAGGTGTGTTTGGCCGCGGATCCGCGCACAAGGGATGTGATCAATTGCTTATTTTTCTTGGGCTTTCATCTGGTGACATGTGGCAATCCTAGGCATCTTCAGAATTCAGAAATCATCTCTCGGTTGCTTCCAGACTTGGTCTCTAAGTTTTGCTTCTTAATTTGGCAAGATTTCTTCAACAAATTGATTTGTTTGATAAATTCTGCATAACAACTTGGAAAATTCTGCACAATAATCTCAAATAATATTTAGTAGACTTAGTCCTACTAGGATTTGGTCAATAGATTTATTTGCATACATTTTCCTACCAAAATGATAATTAAAATATATTAACACATGGAAAATAATGTTTTTACACATAAACCCTCATATGTATAATATATCATATTAAAGTCCTTTTTTAATATAAAAATGGTAGGAAAAATGTACTACAAATGTGCAGTTTTATCGACTAAACAAATACCCCCAAACTTATTTTTTATCGTCCCGAGCAAACTAGTTTATTTAAGAGGAGAAAAAGAAAGAAGAAAACTAAGCACACTTTCGTAGGCAGACACGATTGCACTGAGCACGTGCAACAAGCCGTTAAACCTCTAGGTGTCCCTAGTAGGAGGAGTGTTGTCTCCTGAGGGTTTTCAGCGGATTACACCCACAAAATCCTATAACAAAAGAAAGATGGTGAAATTTACATATAAAGATAAGAACCATAAAAGAAAGACTTTGAAAAGAAGAGTTTCCAACTATGCTAGATTTTCAGGTGTCATGAGCCCTATCTTAACAGTCATGAAAAAATGTTAAAAATCACATCATCCCTTAATAAAACATCGTCTTTATTCTTCATTCCTACCTTTCATCCAAACATTGATCATATAACCCCACGTGTGTGTAAAGAACATCCCTACACTCGGAGAATTCAATTCAAGCTATCATACTCTTGTCCATCTACCTCAGTACTTTTTAATTTTATGAATATTAAAGATTTGCTCACACATTTTCATGCGACCGTTAATACTTCTTGGGGTACTAACCGACCGATTACTTATGTGCTTGCTGATTAGGTGATAATATTTTCCTCGTCTTGCACCACCTAAGGCTTAGCAGTGACTCCCAGACCAGTTGGCCTTAGGGCACTAGGTGAAGAGGCACCCTCGCTATATTTTTTTATTGCTGCCTTGGCGATACAAAACCAGTGTTCATTTTTTTTCTTTTCACCATTTTTATATTTTCTTCATTTTTTTTTCACTTCCTTCATACTTTGGCTTTTAGACAAGAGCATTTCAAGGTATCCTCTACTATCCCGAGTTTCAAGACGTGTGTAAGTGCATATAGTAGGGTATCAACATTCAAATGTTTGGCTTCCAGAATAGAAATTATTTTTCAGACTTATTTTTATCCTCAGATTAGTGACTTCCTTCATTTTACTAACCCTTGGGACAACAGCTCATAACTACTTATTACTAGTTCGTGTAAGAAAACTTCTAATTTTCTTGGTTTTCTTAAACTATTCCTATCTTTTGGATGTAATTTTCACTTTCTACTCGTTTGTTAAAATTTTTTTTTTTAATTTTTGAAAATGTTGTGCTTATGCAAAATATGATGCAAATTGATGTGTAAATAAGCACAAACCTCCCCCAAACCTGTTTACAGCAGTGTCCTCACTGATGTCATCTGTTAAGCTCAAAAACCTGTAGACTTGGGAAGAAATTATTAATGGGGGCAAGAATATATGAAAGTGAAAATCCTTCCCCAAACTTATTTTAGACTCACAATTTTGTAAAAATCATTTTCTTTCAAGAGCCAAAATATACCACCCCTCCCCCAAACTTGAGTTAAACATTTTTAATCTTTTAAAATCACATGAGAGGGTCAAGGTTATTGGTCAATGCCAAGCTTTGCAAAGACCGAAGGTCAACACCAACCATTCAAAAATTTTATCGAGGAAGCACCAAGGTTGGTGGAAGAACATGTCACCTATTGACGTGAAGAAGTGAGGAGGTGACAAGAGATGTATTGGAAAACGATTGCGTCTCAATTTGGAGAGACGACACAGTGATAGTGATGATGGATTACTCGCATTATCATGATTGTCCAAAAGAAGGGGTGGAGGTTCAATTTCTTCATCTTGGAGTTGATTCATCTCAACACCCGTGTCTTGTAAAAATGCGAGTTCATCAGCGAAAATTTCCTCAAAGCTTTCATCGATACCCCGAAGAATAATGTCCTCAGAAAAAATGGGGTGATCGTCAGACTCTGTAAAAAGTTCCTCATCAGTGTTAGATGTTGACCCGGACAACTCGGTGGAAGAGTAAATGGTTGGGTCAAACAACAACATATGAAAAGAGTCTGTATCATGAGGTTGATCAAATTCGCTGCTGTCGACATCCATTAATTCGACAGAACACACATGAGCATAAGGTTCGGAGGGTTCACTTCCCAACTTGTAAATGTTAAGCTCAATTGACTTCTTTCCAAAGGATAGGGTCATAGAGCCGTTTCTACAATTGATTACTGCGTTGGAAGTGGCCAAAAAGGGTCGACCGAGTATCACCGGGATTTGATTGCGTGGGTTTGGTACAGGTTGTGTATCTATAACGATAAAGTCCACAGGGAATATGAATTCCCCGACTTTGATTAACACATCCTCTAGCTCACCCCTTTGTTGGGTGATAGATCGATCGGCCATCTGAAGAGTGCAATGTGCAGGCTTTAACTCTCCGATCCCTAATTGCTCATAAACAGAATACGGAAGCAAGTTAACACTAGCACCTAGATCGAGTAGAGCACGATTAATATTTTTACCCCCAATAGAAATTGAAATTGTAGGACTTCCGGGGTCCTTTCGTTTCTTGGGAAGTTGTTGTGTAAAAGCAGTGCTCACATTACTCGCAAGGAAAACTTTTTTAGGTACTTGAACTTTTCTCTTCCTAGTGCACAAGTCCTTGAAGATTTTTGCATATGACGGAACTTGTTGAATAGCATCTAGGAGAGGAATGTTTATGTTAACTTGCTTAAAAATTTCCACAATCTTCTCCATTTGTGGACTTGGTCTGTTGCCCCTTAACCTGTTTGGATAAGGTGTTTGATCAATAAGTTTTGGGTCCAACGTTGGAGAGGATTGTGGGGACGGATTCGATCCCAAAACTGGAGTGGGAATCGACTTAGATAGATTTGGTGAAATAGGCGAAGGGTTCGAGCCTTGGGGAAAAAGGAGAATAGGCTCGGGTGAAGTTGGGAGACTAGATGAATTAGGGGAAGAAGAAGAAGCTGGGGTATCATTGGTGTCACTATCATCACACTGCTCACCCACTCGGTTATTCAGCTCTTTTCCCGATCTCAACATGGTAACAGCACTCACATTATAACTTTGTGAGTGGCCAGGATTAGGAATGGGTTGAGATGGGAGTTTCCCTTTCTCTCTCGCACTCATTGCGGCGTTTAACTGTGCGATTTGGTTTTCTATTGATTTAATACTCTCACCATGGGAGGAGGAGTTTTTCGTTAGGGCATCAATAGAAGACCTCGTCTCAGCGGAATTTTGCATGGATTGTTTCATGAACATATCCAAAGTTTGTGCAAGTGAGTTGTCAGTACCGGCCACTTATGGTGTAGAAATGTTGGCCGGATTTTGAAAATTATGTGACTGAAAGGGGGGCTGATTCTGTGGTTGTGGTTGCTGTGGAGGAGGTCTTTGATAATTGCTTTATTGGTTTTGATTCCAAGCAAAGTTAGGATGATTCCTCCATCCTTGATTGTACGTGGAAGAATAAGGGTCGTTTCTAGGTCGCTGCTGAAAAGCAGGATTAGCTTGAAACGATGCATTCATAGGACATTCTTCCGTTAAGTGTGAAGGATCCGAACAGCAACCACAGACGGTCTTAGGAAGCGTGACCTGATTTAGGGAGAAAGATGAGAACTTGTTTTCAATAGCGTCGAGTTTCTTTTGTATCGCTGCCATTTCGGCTTTTACTGCGATGGAAACGTCGAGCTGGTGAATACCTCCCTTAGTTGAAGGTGGTCTTACGCTTTCCCACTGCAAAGTGCTTTCTGCGAGATCTTCCAGATATTTCCAAGCTTCACCATCATCTTTAGACATGAAATTGCATTGACACATTGTTTCAAGCATCTGCTTTGTCGCTGGATTAATGCCCTCATATATAATCCGACATAAATCCCATCTTTGTATTCCGTGATGGGGGCATTGGACAAGCAGATCTTTGAAACGTTCAAAGCACTTCCAAAATGGTTCATTGGGAAGCTGGGTGAACTGGTTAATCTCGCTCCTAACTGCAGTCTTATGATTTGGGTAAAACTTCTTAAGAAATGCTACGACGAATTCATCCCAATTAGCGATTGAGTGTGCGGCAGTATTATAAAGCCATTTTTCTGCTAAGTCGCACAATGTGAATGGGAGAAGACGTAAGCGCATAGCATCTAAAGTCAATTGTGAAGTACCCATCATTGCGCATACGTTATCGAATTTGGTGATGAAAACGTACGCGTCTTCCGACTCAAGCCCGTGAAATTTGGGCAGCAGATTGATGTAGTGGGGTTTAATTTCGAAATTATCCCCGTTCGGTGGTGGAAGAGATAGACAAGTAGGAAGGGGACCACGAATAGGATAGCATCTCTCTTGGAGAGAGATGCGCGGTGGATTCTGCTCACCTGCGGGCGGTGGCAGCGTGGTGTTATAATTAGATGGAGTGTCGTCCATCATGATCGATGTGGTGTGTGGTGGGGGAAAAGAAGATGAAGAAGTACCGACTTCGGTGTCGATAGAAGGAACGCGGACAAGACGGGCACTAGGATCCCGTGTCCAGCCGAGCATGCACTAAGCGGGTTTAGTGCAAGTGGCAGCGTGTGTGTGATTTAAAATTGGCTTGTTTTAAAAAATGTGGGACTCAAGACAAATCTCCCTGAGATGCACAAGCAACCCTAGAACTAAGGTTACCTAGGTCAGTCTCTAGACCGCTCCTAGACTTCCAAAGGACAAGCCGCAGGATAAATCCTCTACCGCCTCCGTACTACCCTTGTAGCGAGGTAAGTGCCAGGTAAGTGGGAAGGAACCACCACAACAGTGGGCCTAATTAAAAACCACTAGCCTTTGTCACACTTGCCTAGGCACTACAAAAGTAATGCGGATAAACGATAGATTACCCACGACCTTCCTCTGTCCTTATTGAGCGCGACAGTCCTTAGAGTCTGGTCTAGATATTTTTTAAATTAATGAAGGGTTGATCTATATGCTCGGTTTGTGATTTGTGGGGCTTAGGAAGGGTGATGAAATCCCCACCTAATCTTGATTTGGTCTTTGCCCCTTAAAGTCCGTATTAAAATAAGCAAAACAAAACCAATCACAAAACTTTTGCAAAAAGATTTTTGAGCGGCGCTATTTTGCAAAGAATCCTGCAGCAAATAGATTTTATTGGATTTGAGAGGAGAGAGAAGGAGTTAAGAAAGATACCAGAGAAGTTCTGTAGCCCTAATCCCTCCAAGCAGCCGCGTTTCCGCCGCAGGAAGCACCTTTGTGCCGCGGTTCCGCCGCAAGGTGGAAGGAACAGTTGATGAAAATTTTTCTCAAGCCCTCTGTGCTCCTCTGGATCTCGATGAATGCCTCTGTCTTCTGTTTTCCTCAATTCTGTAACTCCAGATCTCCTTGCAAAATTCAAGCACAAATCGTTAAATATGCAATTTGCAGTTTTGTGTTAATAATGATATAAATCGTCTAAGAATTCAACACAAATAGTAAAAATAAAAAATTACGCACGTATCCCCGGCAACGGCGCCATTTGATTAGTGTGAAAAAGTGTGTTTTTGTAGTAAAAAACCGCAATCAGAACGGTGTCGCGTGTAGCTAGACCGAGATGAGTACGGGTCGTCCTCAGGGAAACGTGGAACCTTTTACTTTTACTTTAGATGTGTTGAGAAAGAGAGGAGGGATAAAGAATTTTATAAAATGGTTTCTAGATCTACGTTAAACAAGAATGTAAAATATAGATCTAGATTATTTTAAAGATATAGTAAATATAATAAGAAGGCTTGTAGGGTTCGTTAGGATTTAGTAGTTATGGACGATTAATTAAAAGTTACCCTTTTTATCCATTAATAAATTTAGAACTAGAACGACGGTGATGCGTGTAGATTAGGGTTTCTGGAGGGAAAAGGAATCCCACTCTTAACCCTTATCTCGACACGGAACTCCGTTCATATCTAGCCTTTACCAAAACAATCATTAATCTAATCTCTAATCGTGGTCAGAACTAGCAAAGAATTGCTAGCGCGCCCGATTAGAATGTTAATGATTCTTTTGATAAAGTTCCTAAACTTTATAGGACTTAAAAAGGGTTTAATTATTTTCATCGTCCATTAGCCTACCCTAATCCTACGAACCCTAACAAGCGGAGAATTACTCGCGCATGTTGGGAGAAGAAGATGAAAAGATAGAGAGGAAAAACATAATGTAAAATGCAAAAGAATTAAATAAAACAACTACCTTTATTAATCAACTTGAACAATCTACACTTTGATTCCTTAGAAAATAATTACAAAGACTAGTTTGCTTCTCGATCTCTTCCAAGGAGGTAGACGAACAGTTGATAATCAGCCTGGATGCGTGAGCGTCTGGGGCTTCATGATCTCGTCGGCTTGATAGCTTTTCCAAGAGGCTCTCGGTGCCTTTTTATAGTGAAAACCCAGAATCTTATTGTTGAAAAGTTGGTAAAATTCAGCAGTAATCAATCTCCCAAAATCTTGCATTCCAACTCCTCATTATTGCGGCGGATCCGCGGCCCAAAGGTGTGTTTGGCCGCGGATCCGCGCTCAAGGGATGTGATCAATTGCTTATTTTTCTTGGGCTTTCATCTGGTGACATGTGGCAATCCTAGGCATCTTCAGAATTCAGAAATCTTCTCTCGGTTGCTTCCAGACTTGGTCTCCAAGTTTTGCTTCTTAATTTGGCAAGATTTCTTCAACAAATTGATTTGTTTGATAAATTCTGCATAACAACTTGGAAAATTCTGCACAATAATCTCAAATAATATTTAGTAGACTTAGTCCTACTAGGATTTAGTCAATAGATTTATTTGCATACATTTTCCTACCAAAATGATAATTAAAATATATTAACACATGGAAAATAATGTTTTTACACATAAACCCTCATATGTATAATATATCATATTAAAGTCCTTTCTTAATATAAAAATGGTAGGAAAAATGTACTACAAATGTGCAGTTTTATCGACTAAACATCCGGCAAACAACCCAGGCGATTTCCTCAAATATCACCAATTACAACGAATTCCGATATAATGAGGATGATCACCCAATTCCCAATAACTTACTCCCACTCATCATCTGTAAAACCATACAGATGTGAGAATCATATCTGGTAAATACATACCCTGGAGCAAGTGTCTAATTGGGAAATCAGTTTTCTATTAACAGTACACAGTGAAACTGAAACATTGAAATGTTTCGATGGGGTATCTGGGTATTCCTAGTAATGCCTTTTCCATTATCAAGATTCACAACTGTAACCGTATATTTTTTTTCCACCTCTCCAAATCCAAATCCCTTTATATGTCTGTAGTCATTACCTTCTGTACACCCCTTTAGGCCAAATGGTTTTCTTCATTCCCTACCGTTCGACACCAGCTTATGGTTTGGAAGAAGACTATCCAATAAGCATAATGGGTGTACTGTCCTAATCCTAGGAGCACTCGCAATGCGAGAAAAGGTGAAGATAAAAGACAACCGAATAAACCTTATTCATATTTCTCCTAAACCAGAATCCATCCCCGAACTGGAACAAGTTCCTTTCGAGTTCGTATATAACCATACGATGGAATATCCAATAAACTGTGGATCTTCGTAGTGATACGGAGTGTCCTGGAGAAATACAAAGGTGAAGTGAGAGTGGTAACAAATACTTGGTTTGGTCGTGAATATCAGTCGCAATTTACTTTGCCCTCCTTCTAATCCCTTTCTTTGTCTTAACTTAATACCTTCTGTATACCGTTTAGGCTAATTGGTTTTCTTCATTCCCTACCGGTCGGCACCTGCCTATGGTTTAGAAGAAGACTATCCAATTTGCATAAGAGGTGTACTGTCCTAATCCAAGGAACACTCGTAACCTGAGAGAAGGTAAAAGGAAAAGACAACTGAATAGTCCTATTCATTTTCTCCAGAACCGGAAACCATCCTCGAATAAATTCCTTCGAGTTCGTATATAACCATACGATGGTTTTGTCCAATGGAAGTGGACGTTCGTAGTAATACGGGGCGTCCTAGAGAAAATGGTAAAAGTAGGAGTGGCAATAAGGTCTGCAACTCTGACAATCCAAAAGCCAGTGTTTAAGAAGGTTAGGTTAATCTTGATCACTGAGTCATAGTCTAGGGTCGGGTCAATGGTCGCTTCCAAAGAGAGAGAGAAAAGAAACACTCAGCGTGCACTCTAACCTAGATCAGAATGGTTATCACTTTATCTAATCTGGAAACCTCCCACTGTAACGTCAAATTCTTCCCCAAACCTGAAAGAAGAATTAGTCGGGATCACCCGAGGAGTAAACCAACTCATCAGTGGGAATCGGGATCCAACTATCATCGCATGATAACGTGACGGAATCCGCTCACGTTATCACACTCCAGAAGGTATGCGCATATCTGGCAAGTTTCAGTTTCCTTAGAAACTCCCGATGTGATTTTTGCCCCATGCTCTTATGACCTTGACTTTGGCCAACATATCATAAGTCACATGTCAAGTTCTACCCGTCATTCTCCAGGTTAATTTGAACCCACCCGTACATACCCTTGACTTTGGCCAAAATAGTAGTACGACTGTCCCAAACCAACGCATCTATCTATGCTGCATATGAATACCCAATAGCTACCAATCACTGTGCCTTGACTTTGGCCAACATACACAGCTTGAATACTTATTGACTATTTATATGAAACGACGGAGGGCTACGAATGGTTTCTGGTGAAAACCTTTAACGTAATGAACTTGATATCGTTGAAGGAACTGATAGCTTTATAAAAATATAGTAACGAAAACCTTTGCTAAAGAGGTCACTCCCGGTGAAGGGATCTCGGCTCTTTCCCCGTAGGATGAGGTGCAGGATATTCCAACTGAATACCACGATGCAAAGCAAAAGTAATCGGCTATAGTGAAGTTATTGCCCTGACACAAACTTCTGTCCAAGGGGTCACTCCCGGTGAAGGGATCTCGGCCCTTGCCTCGTCGACTGAGGAGCTGGATATTCATAACCGAATACCACTGTGCAAAACAAAAGTGAACGCCCTTGCAATAACAGCTTTTTGAAAAATGTTCCAACAACATCAGAATAGGTTTGTTTAACTTGCATTGATCCGAATCAATGCAGTCCCATCAATTGATCACACCAATAAAGAACGAAAATAATGACGTACGTATATGCCATCCGCATTCGCCACTGGGTCCCGTCATCACCCGTTAGGTTAGTTAATTAACGACAGAGCGGGGACTGGACTAGCGCGGATGCAAAACATATACAACATCTACTAGTATATATATCAATATATAATATTCGCTCAAGGCGTGACAAAAAAATGTAGCATCACAGAAATGTAACCAGCATCACAGAACAATACAGATATCTGGGATCCCCGGGTTTCATAGAGCCGCTACTGAAACTCGACGTTCCCCTAATCGTGTGGATAGCCTGTGCAATGAAAACCTAGACCCCTACGGGCGCGGCAAGTTACCCGCCAAAACCTGAAGCGAGGCAGCCCCCTTCAACAACGTGAATGGACTACCCAGCACTTCACGGAATCCGGTAACCTGGGCACCCCTCCTGGGTCAACCTATACCCCCTACTAGTGCGGCGAATAGCCCGCCAATTCTAGAGTAAAGCCCCCTCCGTCTCAATACCATGAGATGCGGGCCCGTTGCCCTTTAGAACCCGGCTATCCGTGCACCCATCCGCGGGGTAATCCTAGTACAGAAAGTAAAATATACATACAACGGGTACATCGACCTCGACCCGGTCGTGCCCCAAAGGAATAATACAAACAGGCAGTGACGGCAGTCTACATGTCGGACGCTCTCCCCGCAATATCAAATGTACATATAAAACAACACTGTACTAACATTGCATCCAGGCTATCCCCCACGACCGATCAGCAACATCACAGCACAACACAGAACATCAACGTGAATGTCACGTTCGCAAATCCGTCTAAAAGGGTTATAACAGTTAGACAGGATTTACCGATCAAATGACATTCACGGTCGCAGATATAATGTAAATACTGTGAACTAAGATGTTTAAACTTTTCGATCGATCAAATTTTACAAAGTGGGCCCCAAGCACTACTGTAGCACTCAAAGAAAATCTGGGCCCAAAAAGAATATCCCAAAACTCCTATTTTCAAGTCCAAGAGCCTCTGGAAAAATTTGGTGCCACGTGGAGTTATTATGGCCGCGGTTCCATGGTGGAAAAGTGAGTTTAGGCCACCAAATTTTTGTAGAACCCTTATAATTATCTGCATGTATTTCTGCAACAACCTGAAAAATTTTTCGAGCCCAGAAAAATTTCGACAGAAACTAATGCAATGAAAACGCGGTTTTGGGATAAATGTTCGATCGAAGTTTTAAACACACTAGAGCAAGCTAGACTAGATTAATGGCGTGGCTCTGATACCATTGTAAGTGCACGGCGGCGCCCCGGCCGTCCATCCGACACCGGAAATGCGGAAACGAAAAACTTTGCGAAACTTGCAAACCAGCTCCACCGCGCACTAAAACCCCGGATCGGGCCATTAACCTAGCTACTAGCAAACTAAAAAATGGGTAGAGAGATATACCAAGCGATCCGTGTCCTTCGGTCTTCGTCTCCACTCCGATCTCCCGCGGAAACTCCGTTCGTCACCTCCTCGTCGGAAAAGGCACCACGCAGCCGATTTCTTTTACGGGCTCCCAACTCTGGACCGAGGCAACTCGGGTGCGAAGTTGGCTAGCCGACGCGTCCAGGGGTACTGTAGGTGTAGTGTAGTAGCTTGTCTCTTTGGGGTTGAAGTTGCCTTTTATGTGGAGGTGAAGAAATCAACAAAGGAAAGGAGCTATAGAATTTTTGTGGCTATCAAAAGAGAGTGATAAATTTTCCCCACCAAAATGAAACCTCATCTCCTCTCCCCTTAAAGTGGACGGCCCCTCAAGAGATGGTGGAGGGAAAAAATCCAAAAATGCAAGGAAGGAAAATGAATGATAAAACATCAATTAAAAATGGTCACACCATTTCTCATCAAATCCTTTCACACACCATCACATTAAACGCAAAGAATCTCATGATTATGAAGCCACACATTTACAAAGGACCCCCTCCACAAATGCTAATTTGCGAACTTGCAAATTAGCCCCTCCAACGGAAAAGTCCGGCCGTGAAGTAACAAAGGAAAACTGGCCGGAACGGAATGCAAACTGGCAACTTCAGAAAACTGATCCCGTAATAAATTACAGGAAAACCCCGCTACTGCATATACATTCCCGCATTTGTATTCCCACTGAATACAAATGCAAAAAGACAAAAACTATACTGTCTAATACTAAGATCCGGCTTAAACCGAAGCCCGCTAGTAAAATCCGTCCGATCACGATCCGTGCAATACCGCACGTATCTGATCGAACCCTGCCATATCTCCATACGACCTCTACAGTGTTTCGCCCGAAACTTGAGTAACTGTGTGTGGGGGACTCTAAAGACTCGTCAATACTATGGCTGTGGATTTAAACACTAGCACGTCAGAGGTATCAGCCATATGTAACGAGCTACAAGCTATTGACCAAAGGGACGTCGATGAGCGAACTTGTAACCCTTCGAAAATCGTTTAGGCATTTTTCGGTAATCGACTAATTTTTCGGCTTTTTCCGTAAAATGTCAAAATTGATATTTTTCATTGTAGACCTAATTATACAAAATTTAAATAAGATATTACTATAATTTTGTCACTAAAATGTCACTTATAATTTTCTAGTTAAATAAATTTTTTTTCGTAATTAATTAATTTTTTTTTATTATTTTAAGCCTTTTTAAATACATTTAATTAGGGATAAATACAAATTTAATTAGGTAAATTTCTTAATTAGGAATCTTTATAAGCTAAAATATGGTGTTAATAAAATTATATCATGTCTTGCAAACTTTTGGTTTTAGGGTGGGAAAATTTGTGAAAAAATGAAGTAAAAATGGGTTTTTTTGTAAAAAGGTTGAAATGAAAGCATTAAATAATAACATGATGGGTTTGTAGACCTAGAAACTTCTCCCAAAAATCCCACACATCCCCCTCAACCTGCTGGCCGACCAAAACTGCAGGAAATCCCCTCACCTCTCATTTCATTTTGCTTCATTTTGCTATCAAAAATCCATTGAAAATTCACAAATTTCATTCTCAATTCAACACTAAACCTTAATCCACTCTCTCCTCAACCAAATTAGTTCAAAAGCTTGATGAAATGAGGCTTTCTTGGTGACTTGATCATGCTAGGTTTCCACTTGTAAGGTAAAATCCTAAACTAGTTGCAAATTGGTAGTTTGTTTATGCTAAATTAGATGTTTAAAGTATTAATTTAGTGTAAATCCTTGTTCATGAAAAATCAAGAGAAGGTTTTGATTTTTATAAATTAGGGTTTGTAGCATAATGGTTGGATTATGTTAGGGATGGTTGTCTAATTGATTAGAATGGTTAATTGTGAAATGATATGCTTGCTAAATTGACAAATTACGATGTTTGTATCGAATCGGCTAGAAAATCGCTTACTAGATTTTTGTAGAAAATAGAATGCGGTCAATTTGCGTTAGGTTAGCAATATTATTAGCTTCGTATAGGATTATTAGAATGCGCAAACGCGGGGTTTCGTCTAGTCGGGTTGTAGTTTTGTCGATTTCCCCGAAATGACGATTTTAGTTAAAGGATTGCGATTTTCGTGCGTTTTTCCGCGCACTGAGTGCATGCTACGATTAATTTGAGAGCGTGGATAATTGTATGTTGTGACTTGCATTGTGTTAGGTTTTGTAATCTTATGCTTGATATTGTGCGAATATAGGATCGGTCGGGGAAACTTCGGATACGGCGCGAAAAGGCAAAGCGGTGGCCGGATCAGATTAGCGGGGATTTCTGGTGAGTAGATATATTCATCTATGGGGGAATCGTCTGGATGGCGTGAGGCGCCCCCCCTAGTTAGGATTACCCTACTTTTTGCAAGATTATATTGTTAGTTAGCTTATCCATTCATGTACACTGCATACCCTTATAGCGAACAGTATGTTAAATTGCGTGGACATTCATCTCTACCTATGCGATATCATTTCGTAGGACAAGAACACCTTACCATTGGCATCTGTTGCACGCGCACTATTCATGTGACACACACGCCTTTGGTAATTGACATGCCACGTGCACGATAGAACCTGTTTATCTTAATATCGTCACCTGCATTCATACTTGATATATGAAACTGCATCGCATGCACATATCTCGCATTATCATCATATTTACATAGAACTCTAGCCAAAATTCACATCATACACATTGATATCATAGACATTTATCATATATATAACATGTGGACATTATGATTTTCTTGAGGATTTCAGTTTTGCTGCGATTTCTGGATTTTTGGGGAAAACCGCAAGAATTTAACAAAACTTTATAATTATCATTTTCAAAACATAGTTGCGGTTTTCTCGTGATGTATGTGTCGTCCACCATGAGTATTCATGTTTTCTGTTGGATTTCGAGACCCGATTCGAGGAGTGGATGAACCGTCTCGGGTACATGGTGGGCCCGGTATGGTACCCCAGGGCAAGAAGATCGAGTTGTAGACGATGAGCCTGGCAGGGGAAGACTACCTACCGGTGATGTCTGGCGCGGCGGATATCCGGAGGATACCGACCGTTGTCGTGAGATTTATGATATGGGCCGATCCGGACTGACGGAGCCCGATATTGAGACAGATATGATTCCTATTTGGTGTCGATGCTTGACACGGGATTTCAGAGGATTTCTTGATGATATTTAGCTATTATGCAAGCATTCATTTTCTAAAAGTTAAGAATGCAGTAACTTTAACATTTAAAACACTTTAAGAGTTAGAAAAGATATTGCATACATGTGCATGCATACTAAAGTTATTATATCACATATGGACATACATGTTGTTCCGCATTGCGTGCATTCTTACGATTGCCTTACTAGATGTTATATTCTACTCACGAGCTGGCAACTCACCCCCGTTGTGCCACAGTGTCTTGCAGGTCGGACCCGTCAGTCTTGTAGCGGCGGGCTATCTTGTCATCAGTTCCTTTTGCTCAGACTCGCGACATCGCCCGTAGGTGGGTTGCGAGTATACTTTATTTCTTTTTACTTTATCATTGTATCTAGTATTCTCCATCTACCACTTGTATTGTATATGCGACCTAGTGATGAGACTGAGAGATTTGTATATTTGTGGTTTCTTTTGGGTCGAGCTCACTTGAGCCGACGTGTGTTTTCTGGTATTTGCATCTCTTTTATGCTCTTTTTCTTGATATTACTATTATATTGCATGTGGTTGTGATCCGCCTTGGGCGAAGAGCTAGCTCCAGCTTGGGGATGCCATTTTTATAATTACAGGTTTATTATCTTGTTGTACCCATTTTAGGGGATAGAAAATACAGGGGAGACTCTGCCGAAATTTTCGGGAATTTTTGATGTTTTTAAAAAGGGATTCTATGCAACTTAATTGATTTAAAAACCGTTTTCATTTATGGTTTTCCTTCACTCTCTTTTGATTTTGGGTTAGATTTCTGGGCTTTGGCTGACTTAGGTTACGGTACGCCTTTAGACGTCTCGTAATCTAAGTGCCAGTCAAGTTCCGTACTTTCGGGTCGTGACAGAACTCATCCTGACACCCTACTGATCCTGTCAGTGACAATATCCGTACAGTCTGGTCCGTTCGTCTATGAGCATCGTATGGCGGGCCTAGGGGGTTGGTAAAGTCAGACCCCCAAAAGCGGTACAAGTCGTGTCGGAGTGTAGCCCAGAACACCCTGAGATACTACTGGAATACCTACCAGTAAATCTCCTGCCTTGGCCAAGGACATTCATGTACTGGCTCTCCTAGACACAGCGCGACCTCACCCCCAATACCGGAAGAGACGAACCCCTGCAGATCCGCTCACTGCCTCCATGTGGCTCGGGACTGTACCTAAGTAAAACCTGTTTACACGTCTCCTTTGAGCGTGGTAGGATAGTAATCTAAGTACAGTGGGAACTCACACGAGACAAATGACGATCTCAGGTCGATGAACTAACCTGTACACATGTCACCAGGGAACTGCTATCTGACGTCAGGTATAATACCAACTAGCATGTTCCCGGCGAGTCCTGTCCGGTGTACTCATAACCCAATGAGCACCTGTATACATCTTAGGTGAACCAACTGACACCATTGGCTTGTGTGACCGGCCACCGCCCCTCGTCGGGGTCTCGACTGTATACACTAGTCTACTCTGGAGAATCGATGCCCTGTCTCGAAACTCCCACGACTAGGGACCTTTTAAGGATGTGCTTATAGAACCCAGCTCCCACGTATATGATCGCCCTCATACTGCTGGTAGTCAAGCAAAAATCCTAGGGGCTCTATCAACGTGCAATAGTGACCAGTAAGGTCACCTAAAGCAGTACACGATGATAAAGATAAACCAGATAGCATACTATCATCTTTAGTAAAACTGTCCTATCGGGATAGGTCCTCTATCAATCATTGCAATCACGTGTCTATGATCCAATAATTGACTCTAAAGGCACTATCTCCAACAAGTACATCCTATAATTATTCCTAGTCGAGGGTGTATCGAGACAGGGCATCGATACACCAGAGTAGTGTAGCGTATACGCATCTTGACCCATATGATGGGCGATGGATGATCCCATATCCATCGGTGTTTGACATCAAAGAGGATGTACGGGTGCTCAGTGGAGACTGGGTACACTGAACGGACTCTCCGAGAACTCCCAGATGGTATTATACCTCACGTCAGATGGCAGTTCTCTGGTGACACTGGTACAGGGTGTAGGGTTACTCGGCATACTAACGAGGCTCTACAAGGCATCGACCAGGCCAAAATTAAATTTAGGCGAATCGAAAGGCAAGTAAACATCTTTACTCTAAGAGATCACGAAATACAACCTTTTTAGATCGGTCCTCCACTTCTTTAGCTCCTTGATGAAGTCCCTTCGCTGCGATCGTGGTTCTCCCGGACCCTTGCATGGCTTCACGAGGCAAAAAGGTGCGACCTTGCTTGAAGTCTCCGAGGCCGAAGATGATCTACGTCGAGGGAATTCCGACTCAAGCTCCTACTTCACTAACTAGAGAATTAATGAAGTAAACACCCTAAACTAAAGTGCTAGTCTAGTAGAGGATGGAGAAATAGGAAGTGGGTTCTCTTTAGAATTTTGTTTCTCACTTTGTTTCTCACTTTGGATCAAACCCTAGTTTCCTTTTTTCTTTTCACAATGAAGAAGAAGATGAACTAAAGAAAAGAAAAATGAGGATAATGATTAAGTGAGAATGCTAACCATGGTGAGTGAGTATCATATACTAACTCATGGTGGGACATAACCATGGCTAAGTCTAAATGGTTAGGTTAATAAAAATCTAAGGTAAAACAAATCAAGTGGACTTTGTCAAAGTATCCACAAGCTTCCACAAGCTTCAAGCTTATGACAAAATGTCCACTAATTTGTAATTACTTTAAATAATTATTAACCACCATTTAAATATAGAATGGTGTAAGTCTTACACACCCATGTTTAGTGTATCATCAACCATGATACAATATGATAACACATTTTAACATATATCATATACATGTTAAAGTAGTGTACATGTGAGAAAAACCCTAAAGTAAACAAGTGTTAGCAAATGTAAATTAGTATATCTAATATACAATTATACACTTAATTATTAAATCAACACTTGACTTAATAATCGGGTCATATCTCATATAACCGGCTAACATTCATCGTATCGACTTATCGAATCAACACTTGATTCGATAACCCGGTCATATCATATATAAAGGACCGATACTCGAAGTCGCGAGAATAGAATACGGTATCACATACATGCATTTATTCTCGGTATTGCACATATCATATACGTGCTCCTATTTCGTTTTGCCTGAGCCAGTAAAACCACTTTGTAGAACTCTAAAGACTCGTCAATACGCCGGCAGTAGGTAATGATCACATCAAGCACCCACAAGCCGTCAGCGGTACTAGCTGGACGTAACGACTACCCGGGTATTGAGCGATCAGAAGATCAGCAAGCAAGCCCGCTCCAACTCCTGTAAAAATCCTGCCGGTAACACTTCCCGTACAGTCCGGTCTCCTCGTCTGATATGTCGCATATCAAGTCTAGGGGTGGTAAACGTCAGACCCCAATAACCGATAAGTCGTTCCGATGTGAGGCTCATAATGGGTCGAGAAACTACTGGTAACACTTACCAGCAAATCTCTAAATCAGCCCTGGCCAGGGACTTCCTTGTTATAGCCAATCGAGCACAGCGCAACATCAACCCCCAATACCGGGAGAGACAAAACCCCTCCTATCGCTCATTTCCTCCATGTGACTCGGGACTGTACCCAAAAACCACCATTTTGCACGCCCTCATGGACGTGGTAAGGTGGAAATCAAAGCACAGTGGGAATCACACGAGACTCTATGACGATCTCGGGTCTACAGATTAACCTGCACAAGTGTCACCAGAGAACTGCCATCTGACGTGAGGTATAATACCATCTGGCAGTTCTCGGCGAGTCCGTCCAGTGTACCCAGTCTCCACTGAGCACCCGTATACCATCTCTGATGTCAAACACCAATGGATATGGGATCATCCATCACCCATCTCATGGGTCGAGAAGCGTATATGCTAGTCTACTCTGGTATATCGATGCCCTGTCTCGATACACCCTCGACTAGGGACCTTTAAGGATGTACTTATGGACTACCATGTCCCCACTAGTATGATCCGCATCATAGTACAGGTAGTCAAGTACACATCCTAAGGGCTTTATCAACATGTAGCCATCAGACAGTATAAAGAGACAAGTATACATGTTAAGATAAAGAGCAACCAAATAGCATACTATCATATCGAGCAAGAAAGTCCTCTCTATATATGTCCAAGCATCCAATATAATATACATCATCTGTACAATACTGGCCTCTAGGGCATACATACAACTAACAATCTCCCACTTGCACTAGGGCCAGCTGCTGTTGTATCGCATACCGAGCATCCCGAAGAGTCTCTCAAACTGTATCTGGGGAATGGCCTTCGTGAGTGGATCCGCTGTGTTGTTCTTCGTGTCAACCCTCCTGACCTCGATCTCCCGGCGATCAACTATCTCTCGGATCAGATGATACCGCCTCAGAATATGTCTGGATCGCTGATGGGACCTGGGTTCCTTGGCCAAAGCCACCGCTCCATTGTTATCGCAATACAAAGGTATTGGATGCTCAATGGATGGAACCACTCCAAGTTCAGTAATGAACTTCTTGATCCAGACAGCCTCTTTGGCAGCATCGTTGGCAGCGATGTATTCAGCCTCCATCGTCGAGTCTGCCACGGTTTCCTGCTTGGAACTCTTCCAGCTAACCACCCCTCCGTAAAGGGTAAAGACAAATCCCGACTGCGACATAGAGTCGTCCTTATCACTCTGGAAGCTCGAATCGGTAAAGGACTCCACTTGGAGTTCTCCGTTACCATACACCAAGAGCATCTCTTTAGTCCTTCGTAAGTACTTGAGAATGCTCTTCACAGCTGTCCAGTGACTCTCTCCAGGATCAGCTTAATACCTACTCACTACACTTAGTGAGTATGCTACATCTAGTCTGGTACATAGCATCGCATACATGATAGAGCCTACTGCCGAAGCATAGGGTATCCCTTGCATGCGAGCTCTCTCCAAATCAGTCTTGGGAGACATCTCTTTGGAGAGAGTGAGCCCTGAGATCGTGGGTAAAAACCCACGTTTGGACTCTTCCATACTAAACCTCTTTAGTATGGTGTCAATGTACCTGGACTGGGACAGTCCCAATATCCTTTAAGATCTATCTCTATAGATCCTGATTTCCAATATGCAGGAGGCATCACCTAGATCTTTCATTGAGAATCTTTGTGATAAGAAGAGCTTGACCGATTGCAGCATAGGAATGTCATTTCCTATCAAGAGTATGTCGTCCACGTACAATACGAGGAAGACAACCTTACTCTCTGCCACCTTCTTGTAGATACAAGGTTCATCTACGTTTTTGACGAAATCAAGCTCTTTGATAACGACGTCAAAGCAGATGTTCCAACTCCGCGATACTTGCTTTAATCCATAGCAGCTTGCACATCTTCCCGCTGCACCCACTATCTACGAAGCCCTCTGGCTGAGTCATGTACACGCACTCTTCTAAATCACCGTTTAGAAAGGCGGTCTTAACATCCATTTGCCAGATTTCGTAGTCATGATATGCAGCGATGGCAAGCATGATCCGGATGGATTTAAGCATAGCCACTGGAGAAAAGGTTTCGTCATAGTCCACACCTGGTCTTTGACGAAAACCCTTTGCAACAAGTCTAGCTTTGAAAGTCTCCACTTTCCCATCTACACCAAGTTTTTTCTTGAAGATCCACTTGCTCCCAATGGGTTTTACCCCTTCAGGAGCAACGTCCAAAGTCCATACTTTGTTGGTGTACATGGATTCCATCTCGGACCGCATTGCATCCAGCCATTTCACTGAGTCTCCACTTGTGATGGCCTGCTCGAAGCTAGTTGGGTCATCATCAACCATGATGCAATCCTCGCTCCCACCATCTATGAGAAAACCGTAGTATCTCTCAGGTGGGTGAGTAACCCTACTAGATCGGCGGAGTGGCCGGGGTTCATCGGGAACTACCGAATCCTCTGGTTCCACTAAATCTTCAGTTTGAGTTTGTGTAGCCGGAATTTCTTCCAGTTCTACCCCACTGCCACTAATTTCTTTTGCAAGAAATTCCTTTTCTAAAAAGGTGGCATGTCGAGAAACAAACACTTTTTGTTCCTCAGTATGGTAAAAAAGATATCCATGTAAATGTTTGGGATATCCCACAAACTTGCATAGAACTGACCATGCCTCAAGTTTGTCCGGATTTTGCCTTTTGACATAGGCCGGACAACCCCATATCTTAACTCATTTAAGACATGGTCTCTTCCCACTCCATATCTCATATGGTGTGGTAGGTACAGATTTAGATAGAACTTGATTCAATAGGTATGCTGCTGTGTCCAACGCATACCCCCAGAAAGAAATAGGCAACTCAGCTGTGCTCATCATAGAGCGCACCATATCTAATAGGGTGCGGTTTCTCCGTTCTGATACATTGTTGTGCTGTGGTGTATATGGAGGAGTTAGCTGAGAGAGAATCCCATTCTCTTTTAGGAAGTTCAGGAATTCATTGCTCAAGTATTCGCCTCCTCGATCAGATCGAAGGATTTTAATACTTTTCCCGGTTTGGTTCTCGACTTCTTGTTTATATTCTCTAAATTTCTCAAAAGCTTCTGATTTGTGTTTCATCAGGAACACATATCCGAATCTAGAGAGATCGTCAGTGAATGTAATGAAGTACGAAGAACCATCCCTGGCATGTGTAGACATGGGACCGCATACATCAATATGTATCAGTCCTAAGAGTTCGGTAACTCTTTCTCCGTGTCCCGTAAACGGAGTTTTGGTCACCTTGCCTTTGAGACATGACTGGAAAGTATCATAAGATGAAAGTTCAAACGGATTTAAATATCCATCCTTATGCAACTTAGCTAGTCGTGTCGCATATATGTGACCCAGTCTACAATGCCACAAGAAGGATTCGTTCAGTTCTGAACTCTTCTTCTTGTGTGTGTTTGTTATGCTCAGAACTGTTGATTGATTTAGAACATAAATGCCATTGCATAACGTGCCTGATCCAACCAACTTTTGGTTAAGGAAAATGTTCATAACATTATCCTGTAATACAAAATTATATCCCTCTTTACTTAGTAAAGAAACCGATATAATGTTGCATATCAGGTTCGGCATGTAATAATATTCGTTCAGAACCAATGTATTACCAGTTGGCAATACAAGGTGATATTCCCCGACGGTTTTAGCTGCAACAATTGCACCATTTCCAACCCTTATGTCTTTATCACCTTCTCCAAGTTCTCTACCTTTTCTAAGCCCAGTAACTGATTACATATATGGGATCCTGACCCGGTATCTAATACCCAGGACATAGAGGAAATGGAGAAACAGTTCTCTGTAACGAACACACCTGAAGAAAATGCATCAATATGTACTTTCTTCATACGGGTGGCATGGGAATCCTGGTATTCCCCTATATCCTGTTCAGTCTTATAACTCTTATAAGAAAGAACGGAACCAACGTTCCCCAGCACAGTATAACATGCGGGTTCGGTCAATACATTCATATTATTATCTTGATTAAGGCATGATATGGTCGCTACCTGGAGAGAAAGAGAAGAAAACACTTTAGCGTATGCTCTTGCAAGATTAGATTGGTTATTATTTTATCTAATCAGGATGGCTCTCATTGTTTTTATCAAATCTTCCTTCAAACCCTAAAAGGAAAGACTAGCCGGGATTAATTACACCCTACAATTTCGCCAATCTTTCAGCCAGGCCAGTGTCGGTACTTTGAGGGAGATTCCCCGTGCTTTCGCACAGTTCGTTTTCCCAGAGGCGTAACCCCGTTGACACCTTTCTAGACACCTACTTGATCGGCTAATTGTCCTGTGTAAAACTCTCCCAGGAGTAACAATTACTCGCAGTGGGTATCGGGATCCAACTATCTCATAGAAGGTATGCAATCTCATTGCAAATCTCAACACTTGAAATTCCCGATAATATTTTGCCCCTAACCCCTATGACCTTGACAAAGGCCAACAAATCATAGGATGCTAGTCAAGTTCAACCCGTCATTTCTTGATTGAATCAACCCACCCGCACGACCCTTGACAAAGGCCAACAAGGTCGTACGACTACCCCAAAACAATCTGTATCATATGCATAAGCAGATATGCACCATTTAGCTACCGCACACTATGCCTTGACAAAGGCCAACAAATGCAGCACGAATACTAAACAGTTCTTATCTGAAATGACGGAGGGCTACGACAGGTTTTTCTGAAAACCTATTGCGTAATGAACTTGATATCGTCGTAGAATCATGTGAATTTTGAAATGGAGTGATTTTGAGGCTTTTATTAGTTTTGCTAAAGAGGTCACTCCCGGTGAAGGAATCTCGGCTCTTTCCTCATCGAATAAGGTGCAGGGTATATCATATATACCGCTATGCAAAGCAAAACTCCAAAAGCAATCAAAAGCAAACCGAGTGTTGTAGCATCTGCCAGTTTTACTAAAGAGGTCACTCCCGGTGAAGGGATCTCAGCTCTTTCCTCATCGAATAAGGTGCAGGGTATATCATATATACCGCTATGCAAAGCAAAACTATAGCTACCCTTTTTATTTGAAAATTTGATTCTACAACATCTTTTAGGTTTCTTTTCTTTCATTAATCACATTAATGAAGTCCCATCATTTAAGTCACCTAAACATCACAGATAAATACGACGTACACTTATGCCATCCGCATTCGCCTCGATGTCCCCTCGTGCACCATTAGGTTAGGTAACTAACGGCAGAGCAGGGCAGGGCTAGCGCGGGTGTAAAACATAAGTAACGCCTATATAATATATCATATATACTATATACAGTATTCATCACAGAACATCAAATGATCACATCACAGATAACGCAGCAGAAGAAACATATGAAACATTGGATATACTAGGACGTCCGTGTTTTATTTTGAGACTCTATAAAACACGGATTCCACGGTCGCGATGAATAGCCAAACCCACACCCCTAGACCCCTACGAGAGCGGCAAGCAACCCTACCAATTCTAGAGTTAGGAGACCCGGACTCGACTCCTCGAGTTGGTCTCCCACTGGACCCTAGAACCCGGTTACTTATGCTCTCCTCCTTGGGTCTATCCTAGTGCGGAAAAGTAAATAATATACAAAAGGTGACATCAACCTCAACCCGGAAGTGCCCCAATAAAAGAATATTACATACAATTTATTTTACATGAATGAAAATAAAAAATCTCATCTCACATAAAACCCTCCCGGCTATTCAGAACGCGGCGATCCAATATAACATATCCAGCAACACATAACATCACATGTCATCAACGTAAGTAAATATGCGCATCCCAATTGTCGTTGACATATAGCAACGAAACCGGCGATATCACATATTACACTTACGGTCACAGAAAAGAAAGTGTAAAACTACAACATTTGGAATTCACAATCTCTTTAGACATCGTAAATCCGAAATATCACATATTCCGCATTTCATGCCTAACTGCATGAATTCCATATATTGTATCACATTCCAAATAAATAGACAGTATTAAACTTTCCGATCGAATAATCAAATACCCAAGATTTCCTCAATAGCTCAACACTTGAGCGGAGTTCAAAAATTCCAGAATACGCCACAGTAGCAACGGTCCAGCCGTAGAAGGGTCAAGCCAACGCCTCACATGTGGCACGCCGTACAGCCCCAAACCCTAAGGTTCAAAGGGCAATTCAAGACGGTCACATAATCGAGTTAAGGTTTGTTGTCTTCTAGAGGGTCCGTCACATCACATGCACGTTTTTCCGAAAGATTTAAAACCCGATAAAAATTCAACACTTGAATGTTTTTCGTGCCGGGAAAAAATTGAGTTAATGTTATCCGTTTGAATATTTTAATACTTTCTAAATTATCCGGAATAACAAAACAAAATTAAATTCTCCGATCGAATCGACAATTTCAAAATAAACCCCAAAATACTCAACACTTGAGTCAGATAAAAATGCCCAGAAAAATATCAGGAAATTAAATAGGAACATTACTGTGCAAACAGTTAAAGGTGATGTCACAATATGGCCGCGGAACCGCCGCACGAGCCATGCTCGTGCCGCGGATCCGCGGCGTTTTGGGCTCTAAACAGTGTCATTTTGCACAGTATTCCTTATAATTTCCTGATGATTTTTTTAAGCATTTTTAATTTGGAAATATCCCAGATTTTAAAAATTGTACAGAGAGGGTTTGATTTTGACGTGTTCGGGTTCGTTCGGAGTTTTAACTTCGTTAACACATCGCCTAATGCTCTAGCTAGGCTCTGATACCACTGTAGGGTTACTAGGCACACTAACGAGGCTCTACAAGTCATCGACCATGCCAAAATTAAATTTTTATGTGCCGAATAACACTAAGCAAGATCGTATACTAGAGTTTAGGCGAATCGAAAGGCAAGTAAACATCTTTACTCTAAGAGATCACGAAATACAATCTTTGTAGATCGGTCCTCCACTTCTTTAGCTCCTTGATGAAGTCCCTTCGCTGCGATCGTGGTTCTCCCGGACCCTTGCATGGCTTCATGAGGCGAAAAGGTGCGACCTTGCTTGAAGTCTCCGAGGCCGAAGATGATCTACGTCGAGGGAATTCCGACTCAAGCTCCTACTTCACTAACAAGAGAATTAGTGAAGTAAACACCCTAAATTAAAGTGCTAGTCTAGTAGAGGATGGAGAAATAGGAAGTGGGTTCTCTTTAGAATTTTGTTTCTCACTTTGTTTCTCACTTTGGATCAAACCCTAGTTTCTTTTTTTCTTTTCACAATGAAGAAGAAGATGAACTAAAGAAAAGAAAAATGAGGATAATGATTAAGTGAGAATGCTAACCATGGTGAGTGAGTATCATATACTAACTCATGGTGGGACATAACCATGGCTAAGTCTAAAGGGTTAGGTTAATAAAAATCTAAGGTAAAACAAATCAAGTGGACTTTGTCAAAATATCCACAAGCTTCCACAAGCTTCAAGCTTATGACAAAATGTCCACTAATTTGTAATTACTTTAAATAATTATTAACCACCATTTAAATATAGAATGGTGTAAGTCTTACACACCCATGTTTAGTGTATCATCAACCATGATACAATATGATAACACATTTTAACATATATCATATACATGTTAAAGTAGTGTACATGTGAGAAAAACCCTAAAGTAAACAAGTGTTAGCAAATGTAAATTTGTATATCTAATATACAATTATACACTTAGTTATTAAATCAACACTTGACTTAATAATCCGGTTATATCTCATATAACCGGCTAACATTCATCGTATCGACTTATCGAATCAACACTTGATTCGATAACCCGGTCATATCATATATAACCGACCGATACTCGAAGTCGCGAGAATAGAATACGGTATCACATACACGCATTTATTCTTGGTCTTGCACATATCACATACGTGCTCCTATTTCGTTTTGCCTGAGCCAGTAAAACCTCTTTGTAGGACTCTAAAGACTCGTCAATACGCCGGCAGTAGGTGATGATCACATCAAGCACCCACAAGCCGTCAGCGGTACTAGCTGGACGTAACGGCTACCCGGGTATTGAGCGATTAGAAGATCAGCAAGCAAGACCGCTCCAACTCCTGTAAAAAGCCTGCCGGTAACACTTCCCGTACAGTCCGGTCTCCTCGTCTGATATGTCGCATATCAAGTCTAGGGCTGGTAAACGTCAGACCCCAATAACCGATAAGTCATGCCGATGTGAGGCTCATAACGGGTTGAGAAACTACTGGTAACACTTACCAGCAAATCTCTAAATCAGCCCTGGCAAGGGACTTCCCTGTTATAGCCAATCGAGCACAGCGCAACATCAACCCCCAATATCGGGAGAGACGAAACCCCTCCTATCGCTCATTGCCTCCATGTGACTCGGGACTGTACCCAAAAACCACCGTTTTGCACGCCCTCATAGACGTGGTAAGGTGGAAATCAAAGCACAGTGGGAATCACATGAGACTCTGTGACGATCTCGGGTCTACAGATTAACCTGCACAAGTGTCACCAGGGAACCGCCATCTGACGTGAGGTATAATACCATCTGGGAGTTCTCGGCGAGTCCGTCCAGTGTACCCAGTCTCCACTGAGCACCCGTATACCATCTCTGATGTCAAACACCAATGGATATGGAATCATCCATCGTCCATCTCATGGGTCGAGAAGCGTATACGCTAGTCTACTCTGGTATATCGATGCCCTGTCTCGATACACCCTCGACTAGGGACCTTTAAGGATGTACTTATGGACTACCATGTCCCCACTAGTATGATCCGCATCATAGTCTAGGTAGTCAAGTACACATCCTAAGGGCTTTATCAACATGTAGCCATCAGACAGTATAAAGAGACAAGTATACATGTTAAGATAAAGAGCAACCAGATAGCATACTATCATATCGAGCAAGAAAGTCCTCTCTATATATGTCCAAGCATCCAATATAATATACATCATCTGTACAATACTGGCCTCTAGGGCATACATACAACTAACACAGGGTAGTCTGTAGACCCGAGATCATCATAGAGTCTTGTGTGATTCCCACTGTGCTTTGATTTCCACCTTACCACGTCTAAGAGGGCGTGCAAAATGGTGGCTTTTGGCTACAGTCCCGAATCACATGGAGGCAATGAGCGATAGGAGGGGATTCGTCTCTTCCGGTATAGGGAGTTGATGTTGTGCTGTGTTCGATTGGCTATAACTGGAAGTCCCTGGCCAAGGCTGATATAGAGTACTACTGGTAAGTGTTATCAGTAGGTTCTCGACCTGTTATGAGCCTCACATCAACACGACTTATCGGTTACTGGGGTCTGACGTTTACCACCCCTAGACTAGATATGCAACATATCAGACGAAGAGACCGGACTGTACGGTAGTGTTACTGATTGGATTCACAGGAGAATGTACAGGCTTGCTTGTTGATCTTCCGATCGCTCAATACCTGGGTGGCTGTTACATTTAGCTGACCGCTTGCAGCTTGTGGGTGTTTAATATGATCATCACCAACTGCCACTGAACCCTAGGGTTTGTGGTAGTTTGGCGTTGCCACATGTGAGGCGTTGGTTTGACCCTTCTACGGCTGGTTCACTGGGGCGGTGCAATGTTCTGGGTTTTTTTGAACTCCGCTCAAGTGTTGAGCTATTTAGGAATTCTTGGGTGTTTGATTATTCGATCGGAAAGTTTAACTTTGTCTATTTATCTGGAATGTGATACAATATGTAGAATTCATAGAGTTAGGCATGAAATGCGAAATATGTGATATTTCGCATTTGCGATGTCTAAAGTGATTGTGAATTCCAAATGTTGTAGTTTTACACTTTCTTTTCTATGACCGTAAGCATAGTATGTGGTGTATCGCCGGCTTCGTTGCTATACATCAACGACAATTGGGATACGCATACTTGCTTACGTTGATGATATGAGATATTATGTATTGCTGTGATATGTTATATTGGATCGTCGCGTTCTGAATAGCCGGGGGTTTTATGTGAGATGAGGGTTTTTATTTTCATTCATGTAAAATTCATTTGTATGTAATATTCTTTTATTGGGGTACTTCCAGGTTGAGGATGATGTCACTTTTGTATATTATTTACTTTTCCGCATTAGGTAGACCCAAGGAGGGGAGTACAAGTAACCGGGTTCTAGGGTACAGTGGGAGGCCATCTCAAGGAGTCGAGACCGGGTCTCCTAACCCTAGAATTGGCAGAGTTGCTTGCCTCTCTCGTAGGTGTCTAGGGATGTGGGTTTGGCTATTCATCGCGACCGTGGAATCCGTGTTTTATACAGGCTCGAAATAAAACATGGACGTCCTAGTATATCCAATATTTCATATGTTATCTTCTGCTGCAATGTTCTGTGATGAGATCATATTACTACCTGAGACGAATGCTTATACTATATATATATGTTGATATATAAATATTACTGCTTTCGTTTCTTCTGTGATGCTTAGGAAGCATAAGCTGATGGGTTTTATTAATGAGATTAATAAAAGAAAAGAAATCTAAAAGATGTTGTAGAATCAAAACTTTATAAAAAGGGTAGCTACAGTCTTGCTTTGCACAGCGGTATATATGATATGCCCTGTACCTTATTCGATGAGGAAAGAGCCGAGATCCCTTCACCGGGAGTGACATCTTTAGCAAAACTGGCAGATGCTACAAACTCACGGATTAGTTTTTGATTGCTTCTATAGTTTGCTTTGCACAGCGATATTTATGAAATATCATGCACCTTATTCGATGAGGAAAGAGCCAAGATCTCTTCACCGGGGGTGACCTCTTTAGAGAAACTAGAAAAGCCTCAAAAACACTCATTTTTCAAAATCACTTGTTTCTACAACGATATCAAGTTCATTACGCTCATGGTTTTCTGAAAAACCTGCATAGCCCTCCGACATTTCAGATAGATATTACTTAGTATTCTTACTACGTTTGTTGGCATGCGTCAAGGCGTAATGTGCGGTAGCTAACTAGTACTTATCTACAACATGAGATGTGATTAGATTAGGGTAGTCGTACGACTTTGTTGGCCTGCGTCAAGGGTCGTGTGGGTGGGTTTAATTCAATCAAGAAATGTACGGGTTGAACTTGACTAGCGGACTATGGTTTGTTGGCCTGTGTCAAGGTCATAGGACGCTAGGGGAAAAAGCATTATCGGGAATTTCAAGTGTTGAAATTTGCAATGAGATTGCATACCTCCTATGAGATAGTTGGATCCCGATACCCACTGCGAGTAAGAGTTACTCCTAAGAGAGTTTTACACAGGACAATTAGCCGATCAAGTAGGTGTCTAGAAAGGTGTTAACGGGGTTATGCCTCTGGGAAAACGAGGTTTACTTTAATTAGGTCCGTGCGAAAGCACGGGGAACCTCCCTCAAAGTACCAACACTGGCCTGGCCGAAAGATTGGAGAACTTGTAAGGTGTAATTAATCACGGCTAGTTTTTCCTTTTAAAGGTTTGAAGGAATATTTGATAAAAACAGTGGGAGACATCCTGATTAGATAAGATAATAACCAATCTAAATCTTGCAAGAGCATACGCTAAAGTGTTTCCTTCTCTCTCTCTCCAAGTAGCGACCATGTCAGGCCATAATCTGTAAGTCGACGGTAGCGCCCCAGCCGTTTTTCAGACGCTAAATGCGGAACAAAAAAATTTATAACTGGCGCTATCGCATACTATAACCCGGATCTTGCCATTAACGCTAAATTAACTAACTGTAAAGTGGGTAGAAAAGCTATACCGAACGATCCGAGTCTTTCGGTCTTTAGCCATCATCCCACGCTTCTTTGCGGTATCTGCGATCTCGCTCGATCTCCGGTCTCCTCGTCCAGGTGGCACCACGTCAACGGATCTTTATACGGGCTCCTGCCTCTGAACCGAGGGAACTCGGACATGAAGTTTGCTAGTCGACATGTCCAAGATTGATGTAGAGAATGAGTAGAATACTTTGTCTCGCTTCATCCAAAACCATGGATGAACGGTTAATGAAGTTGCCTTTTGAATTGAATGAAATGAGAAATGAGCATATCAAATTTCCATGAACCAAAATCTATCATATAATTTTTTCCAACCAACATGCCTCCATAAGAACGGCTGGCCACTATAAATGAGAGGAGGGAGGTGATTGTAGGAGCAAGGGGTAACTCTAAGCAATAATGTATCATAAAATATCTTAAGCAAATATCCTAGCAAGAACAAAACACGTTAAAGCAAATGGTGACTCATTTAAAACACCTCATCAACCATTAATGCAAACTAATGGGTCACTAACCTAGTCACCTCTTCTAGAAGCTTCCACTCATGACTCACCCTCATGACTCACCCTCAAGAAAAAGATAAATCCGCATTAAACCGAATGTTTAAGACGTGTGATAGAAAACTGGCAAGTTCGAAAAGCGATCCCGAAATGAATTTCAGGATAACCCCGTAACAGTATAAACATACCCGCATTTGTATTACGACTGAATACAAATACAACTGAGACAAAGATATTATATCTACATAGTATAATACATGGATCCGGCCTAAACCAAAGCCCACCAGTATATCTGTCCGAAATATGACACGTGCGTAAACGCACGTGCATTTTCCGAACCCTGCCATAAAACATACGGCCTCTACAACGTTTTGCCCGAACTTGGGAAACTATCTGTGGGGGACTCTAATGACTCATCAGTACCCTGGCAGTGGGTTTAACCACAAGCACGTCAGCGGCACTAGCAGTGCGTAACGGCTGCCCATGTACTGACCTCAAGGGAAGCCGATGAGCGAACTCATCCTGGAACCCTACTAAGCCTAACAGTGACAATATACATACAGTCCGGTCCGTTCGTCTATGAGTATCGCATATCGGGCCTAGGGGGCTGGTAACGTCAGACCCCCAATAGCGGTATAAATCGTGTCGGAGTGTAGCCCAGAACACCCTGAGATACTACTGGTGTACCTACCAGTAAATCTCCTGCCTCGGCCGAGGGCTTTGTGTAATGGCTCTCCTAGACACAGCGCGATCTCACCCCCAATACCAGGAGAGACGAATCCCCTGCCGATCCGCTCACTTGCCTCCATGTGGTTCGGAACTGTACCCAAAAATACCTGTTTGCACGACTCCTTTGAGCCGTGGTAGGGTAGAAATCAAAGCACAGTGGGAACTCACACGAGACAAATGACGACCTCGGGTCGATGAACTAATCTGTACACATGTCACCAGGGAACTACTATCTGACGCTAGGTATAATACCAACTAGCAGGTTCCCGGCGAGTCCTGTCCGGTGTACTCATAACCCAATGAGCACCTGTATACATCTTAGGTGATCCAACTGACACTAGTGGCTTGTGAGACTGGCCACCGCCCCTCGTCGAGGTCTCGACTGTATACACTAGTCTACTCCGGAGTATCAATGCCCTGTCTCGAAACTCTCACGACTAGGGACCACTATTAAGGATGTGCTTATAGACTACCCAACTCTCTCGTATATGATCGACATCATACTGTTGGTAGTCAAGCAAGATCCTAAGGGCTCTATCAACGTGTAATAGTGATCAGTCACCTGAACCTGTACACGACTGATAAAGGCAAACCAGATAGCATACTATCATCTCGAGTAAGATTGTCCTACCAGTATAGGTCCTCGTCAATCATTGCAATCACATACCTGCGATCCAATAATTGACTTTGAGGGCACTATATCCAACATAATCAAGATAATAATATGGATATATTGACTGAACCCGCTTATTATACTAAGCAGGGGAACGTTGGTCCCGTTCTTTCTTATAAGTGTTATAAGACTGAGCAGGAAATAGGAGAATATCTGGATTCTCACGCCGCCCAAACGAAGAACAAGCATGTTGATGCATCTTTTTCGGGTGTGTTAGTTATTGAGAACTATTTCTCAGTTCACTCTACGTCCTGGGTATTAGATACCGGATCGAGATCCCACATATGTAATTTGTTGCGTGGGCTACGTAAAGGTAGAGAACTGGGAATGGGTGATCATTCCATAAGAATAGCAAATGGTGCAGATATTGCAGCCAAAGCTGTTGGCGAATATCACCTTATATTACCAAGTAGTAATACATTGATTCTGAACGAGTGCTATTATATACCGAACATGATATGCAGCATTATATCAGTTTCTTTATTAAGTAAAGAAGGATATAATTTTGTAATACAGGATAATGTTATGAACATCTTCCTAAATCAAAAGTTGATTGGATCAGGCTCGTTACATAATGGCATATACGTTCTCAATCAAACTACAGTCCTTAATATACAAAACAGACACAAAAGGAAGAGTTCAGAAATGAACGAATCCTTCTTATGGCATTGTAGACTTGGTCATCAATGCAACACAGCTAGCTAAGTTACATAAGGATGGATATTTGAATCCGTTCGAATTATCATCTTATGAAACTTAGCATTCATGTCTCAAAGGTAAAATGACCAAAACTCCATTTAGTGGACACGGAGAAAGAGTTGAGGAACTCTTAGGGCTGATACATAGTGATTTATGCGGTCTCATGTCTACACATGCCAGGAATGGTTCTTCTTACTTCATTACATTCACTGACGATCTCTCAAGATTTGGACATGTGTTCCTGATGAAACACAAGTCTGAAGCTTTTGAGAAATTCAAAGAATATAAGCACGAAGTAGAGAACCAAACAGGAAAAAGTATTAAGATCCTTCGATCTGATTGAGGAGGAGAATACTTAAGCAACGAGTTCCTAGATTATCTAAAAGAGAATGGGATTCTCTCTCAACTTACACCTCCCTATATACCACAGCACAACGGTGTATCGGAGCGAAGGAATCGTACCCTATTAGATATGGTGCGCTCTATGATGAGTACAGCTGAGTTATCTATTTCCTTCTGGGGATATGCACTGGAGACAGCTGCAGACCTATTGAATATGGTTCCCACCAAATCTGTGCCAACTACTCCATATGAGATATGGAAAGGAAAGAGACCATATCTTAATTATGTTAGGATATGGGGTTGCTCGGCCTATGTCAAAAGACAAAAACCGGACAAACTCGAGGCAAGATCTGTTTTGTGTAAGTTTGTTGGATATCCCAAGCATTCGCGATGGTATATCTTCTACCATAGTGAGGAACAAAGGGTGTTGTTGCTCAACACACCACCTTTTTATAAAAGGAATTTCTTGCAAAAGAAATTAGTGGCTCTGAGGTAGAACTGGAAGAAGTTCCAGCAGAACAAACTACAACAGAAAATTTGATGGAACTAGAGGATTCGGTAGTTCCCGACAAACCCCAGCCTCTCCGCCGATCTAGTAGGGTTTCTCATCCACCTGAGAGATACTACGGTTTTCTCATCGATGGTGGAAGCGAGAATTGCATCATGGAAGATGATGACCCGACTAGTTTCGAGCAGGCCATCACGAGTGGTGACTCTGTGAAATGGCTGGATGCAATGCGATCTGAGATGGAATCCATGTACACTAACAAAGTATAGACTTTGGAAGTTGCTCCTGAAGGGGTAAAACCCATTGGGAGCAAATGGATCTTTAAGAAGAAACTTGGTGTAGATGGAAAAGTTGAGACTTTCAAAGCTAGACTTGTTGCAAAGGGTTTTCGTCAACGACCAGATGTGGATTATGACGAAACCTTTTCTCCTGTGGCTATGCTTAAGTCCATCCGGATCTTACTTGCTATTGCTGTAAGTCCACGTTACCTCTCCCGGTACTTACGGGCTTGCGGAAATGATGAAAAACAATTTTTTCTAGGGTGGTAACATGGACTCAAAATACGGATCTTTGTTAAACAACTATCTAACAAACTTAACAAGAGTTTTACCTACTCGGTTACGAGGTTATACCTTAACTTGAACTCCTTTGTCTTCAACTCCTTGCGATGGTCGGATCGGCCTCACCACGTCGTCTCCTCGCGCCAAAGATGGATCCACCTGAAAGCTTCTACCTTTGGCTTCACTTCAAACTAGAAGAAATTAGAACACTTGGTTTGCCAAACCATGTGAACTAGGTTGAGTAGAGAAGTGATATGGGTTTTCTTTTATCTCTAAGGCAATGGTTCTCAACTCATGAGAGGGAGTTGCCTTGAGCTAGAGAGAGAGCACGAGGAAGAGGGAGAAAGCTTAAGCAATAGAGAGAAAGCAAAATGAAAGAATGAGCAAGCCTTTTGCCATCCAAGCTCTCATAATCCAAAAGCATCATAACACATCATGATAATTGAGTATTATGTGATGGTTATCATCATATCAAAAGGCAATATCATTTCATGCATTAAATGCAATGTGTGAACAAATAAGCAAGCAAAAGTCTTTGCATGAAATGATAGCCATAGTAATGATGGTGGTCAACAAGTCTAACCTAGTCAACCGGTCAACAAAGTCAACAAGTCAACAAAGTCAACCTTTCAACCCAACCATGGCATAATAATACTTAATAATCATTAATCATATTTCCAATTCTCATTAGGGTTTAGCAAATGTCAACAGTCAACAACCCTAATGAGAATCCTCTACCTCTGTCTATGTCAATTGTGCATACATACCCGCATCCGCGTTCCGGGGAACACGAATACAACCGAGATAAAACCAATCCCAAAACGTATAATAGGATTGGCTTAAACCAAAGCCCGCTAGTAATAACTGCCCGGTCACTAAACGTGCACAAGTGCGCGGATATGACCGAACCCTGTCGCAAAACCATGCGACCTCTACTCTTTTGCCTAAAGGCGAATAGCTCTCTGTGTGGGACTCTAAAGACTCGACACTACGCTGGCAGTGGGTTTAACCACAGACCGCAAGCGCCATTAGCTGTGCGTAACGGCCCCCAGGTAGATGCCGATAAGAAGACTGACGAGGTGAAACCCATCTGAACTCCTACTGAGCCTGAATGTGACAATCTCCGTACAGTCCGGTCTGTTCGTCTGATAACATCACACGGCGGGCCTAGGGGATGGTAAATGTCAGTCCCCTAATAGCGGTACAAGTCGTGTCGGAGTGTAGCCCAGAACACCCTGAGATAACACTGGAAACCTACCAGTATATCTCGCTTGCCCTGGCCAGGGACTACTTGTGTAATGGCTCTCCTAGACACAGCGCGATGTCAACCCCCAATACCGGGAGAGACGAATCCTGTCTAACCGTCACTGCCTCCAAGTGCTTCGGGACTGCACCCAACTACTACTTGTTTTCACGACTCCTTTGAGCCATGGTAGGGTAGTAATCAAAGTACAGTGGGAACACACTCGAGGCTAAGTGACAGTGTCAAGTCAGCGGACTAAGCTGTACTCATGTCACCTGGGAACTGATAACTGACGATAGGTATAATACCAACCAACAGTTCCCGACGAGTCCTGTCCAGTGTACTCGTAACCTATCGAGCACCCACATACTATCTCAAGTACGACGTACTGACGGCTGTGGGACAGACCGTCTGCCGTACTGGGATGAGAAGCGCATACGCTAGTTTACCCCGGAGTATCGATGCCCTGTCTCGATAGTCCTACGACTAGGGACCTGTATAAGGATGTGCTTGTGGATTACCCAGCCCCCACGAGTGTGATTGCCATCACAACGCTGGTAATCAAGCAAAGATCCTAAGGGCTCCATTAATGCATATAGGTGATATAATAAAAGAAACACATGTACACATTAAATCAGAGACAAACCAAGTAGCATACTACCATTTCGAGAAAGATTGTCTATACAACTGTGAATATCCCAAGCTTCCATCAAATAATATACATACTAGTATGATACAGTAATGGCCTTTAGGGCATATACACTAACAATTGCTGCATACCATGACTACGAAATCTGGCAGATGGATGTTAAGACCGCTTTTCTAAATGGTGATTTAGAAGAGTGCGTGTACATGACTCAGCCAGAGGGCTTCGTAGATAGTGGGAGCAGCGGAAAGGTGTGCAAGCTGTTTAAATCCATTTATGGGTTAAAGCAAGCATCGCGGAGTTGGAACATCTGCTTTGATGTTGTAGTCAAAGAGTTTGACTTCATCAAAAACGTAGATGAACCTTGTATCTATAAGAAGGTTGCAGAGAGTAAAGTTGTCTTCCTCGTATTGTACGTCGATGACATACTCATGATAGGAAATGATGTTCCTATGCTGCAATCAGTCAAGCTCTTCTTATCACAAAGATTCTCAATGAAAGATCTAGGTGATGCCTCCTGCATACTGGGAATTATGATCTATAGAGATAGATCTAAACGGATGCTGGGATTGTCCCAATCCAGGTACATTAACACCATACTGAAGAGGTTTAGTATGGAAGAATCCAAGCTTAGGAACCTACCCACGATCTCTGAACTCACTTTCTCCAAAGAGATGTCTCCCAAGACTGATTTGGAGAGAGCTCGCATGCAAGGGATACCCTATGCTTCGGCAGTAAGCTCTATCATGTATGTGATGCTATGTACCAGACCCGATGTAGCATACTCACTAAGTATAGTGAGTAGGTATCAAGCAGATCCTGGAGAGAGTCACTGGATAGCTGTGAAAATACAGTCTAAGAAGTTTTCTGGATTTAGAGTTCATTTGTGAACCGGGTCCTATCAGATATCCAGACATATTCTAAGACAGGTATTGCTCATTTCGGGAGTTGGCTTTCTCCGTGAACTTGAGATAAAGAGAGATATAGAAAGAAACATCAGAGCGAATCCACTCACTGAGGCTAGTTCTCGAACGCAATAGTTTCACAAACGAGATTTGTGAAACTTATTAGTAGGGGAGTTGGGTGTTCGGTATCACACGGGCTGTGAGTATGCGACACCGCAATAATTAGCCTTAAGTGCAAGTGGGAGATTGTTGCCTATAATGCCCTCAAGTCAATTATTGGATCATAGGCACGTGATTTAAATGATTGAGGGAGGACCTATACTAGTAGGACAGTCTTACTCGAGATGATAGTATGCTATCTGGTTTGTCTTTACATCGTGTACATACTTTAGGTGATATTATAGATCACTATTACACGTTGATAGATGTCATGACCCGAAATATTAGCTCTTGACCAGCACTTAAATCACGCAATGTCTAAGGCATAACGTAATTCAAGTAAGTTGAAACCCAGAAATCTAAACCTTTTTAAGAATAAAAGAGGTGCAATTTTGAAATAAGGCATAATGAAGAAAAGTGTTTTCTTAAATGCATAGAAAAGGGAAACAAGAAAAATGCAAGTTTATCCTACTTATTGTAAAACATGTTCGTCTTTTAAAAATTGGGCAGCACCTCCTTTGAATATTTTGATCCAAAACCATAAATACATGATAATAATAAAGGCATCCCCAAGCAGGAGCTAGCTCTTCGCCAAACGGCGGATCACAACCACGCAAGTAATATAACAAGTATACAACGCCCAATCGGCGAAGATCAACACAAAAGGTAAAAAAATAAAGCAAGACATGAACCCAAAAAGCAAATATAAAACGCATCGCTCAAATCTCGCAACTGCAAGTCTCACTAAGTCTTACTATTTATACAAATGCTAGTTTTAATTGATGGAGTTGACTAGATACAATATGAATAATAAGTACAAAAGTGGGCACGATACAACTGTCCCACTTACCAAAGCACGTCACCCGAATGCAAACTATGTGCCAAAGATGCCGCTACCGATCCATGCGGTCAACCTATAAGAACTGTGGCACAACGGGGTGAGTTGCCAATTCGTGAGTAGAAAACATCAACAGGTAGAAATCGAACAAACAACGATTCCTAGGTTAACCATATCATGAAAGTAATACTATGATATCTAGGGTGACCGTATGTATGTTAGTTATGTATATGCCCTAGAGGCCATTATTGTACATATGATGTTTATTATAGTGGATGCTTGGATATATATAGAGAGGACTTTCTTGCTCGATATGATAGTATGCTATCTGGTTGCACTTTGTCTTAATATGTTGACTCGTATTGGTTTACTGTCTTGCTCTCACATGTTGATAAAGCCTTTGGGTTATGTACTTGACTACTACGACTATGATGAGATCATACTAGTAGGGCCAGGATAGTCAATGAGTAAATCCTATAACTGTTCCTAATCGAGGGTGTATCGAGACAGGGCATCGATACACCAGAGTAGACTAGCGTATACGCATCTTGACCCATATGATGGGCGATGGATGATCGCATATCCATTGGTGTTTGACATCAAAGATGGTGTACGGGTGCTCAGTGGAGACTGGGTACACTGAACGGACTCGCCGAGAACACCTAGATGGATTTATAGCTATCGTCAGATAGCAGTTCTCTGGTGACACTGGTACAGGTTAGTCTGTAGACCCGAGATCGTCATAGAGTCTTGTGTGATTCCCACTGTGCTTTGATTTCCACCTTACCACGTCCAAGAGGACGTGCAAAACGGTGGCTTTTGGGTATAGTCCCGAATCATATGGAGGAAATGAGCGATAGGAGGGGTTCGTCTCTCCCGGTATAGGGAGTTCATGTTGTGCTGCGTTCGATTGGCTATAACTGGAAGTCCCTGGCCAGGGATGATATGGAGTGCTACTGGTAAGTGTTATCAGTAGTTTCTCGGCCTGTTATGAGCCTCACATCGACACGACTTATCGGTTACTGGGGTCTGACGTTTACCACCCCTAGACTAGATATGCGTCATATCAAACGAAGAGATAGGACTGTACGGGAGTGTTACTGATTGGATTCACAGGGGAATGTACAGGCTTGCTTGTTGATCTTCTGATCGCTCAATACCTGGGTGGCTGTTATCTTTAGCTGACCGCTTGCAGCTTGTGGGTGTTTGATATGATCATCACCTACTGCCGGCGTATTGACGATTCTTTAGAGTCCTACACAGAGGTTTCCTGGCTCAAGAAAAATGGAGTAGGAGCACATATGTGATATGTGCGGGACCAAGAATAATACGATATGAGATACCGTATTCTATTCTCGCGATATGTGATATCGGCCGGGTATGTATGATATAGCCGGGTCATCGGATCAAGTGTTGATTCGATAAAGTGGTACATGTTATATTAGTCGGCTATATGCAATTTAGCCGGATTGTCGGATCAAATGTTGATTCGATAATTTAATGTATAATTATATATGTGATATATTACATTACGTCAACTAATATAAGCTCGCTTTATTGATTCATTTTCTCACTGGTTAATACATTGATGTATATGCGATATATGTTAATTGTATTATTTTCTTTTGTTACAAAATATATTGTATATGTGATATATAATATTGTAACATGTTAGGGTTACAAATGCAACATGTTTTTTGAGTTTAAACCTAGTTAGGGTTTGGATTAGGGTTAAGCTTTGGATGAGCTTTCATGAAGCTTCATGAAGGTTTGACTTTTGTCTTCATCTTTTGATATTTTGTGATGATATTTGTTAACCTAACCCAAACCCTTAACCTATGGTTTATTCTCTACAAGGGTTAAGCCACTCATTCTTAACCCATGGTTGTAATTGTAACCACAACAATAATTCATTATTCATCACAAAAGGTTTAGCTTCTTCTTCTTCTTCTTACTCTTGAAAAAAGGCTTGCTAGCTTTTTGAGTTGTGGTGATTAATAGTGAGAAATTGAACAAAAGAGAGTAATATTCCTACTTCATCATCCTCATCTATTCTAGCCACTTAGATTAGGGTATTCACTTCTCTAATTACTTCATTAGTGAAGTGTAAGCTTGGGTTAGAGATTCTTCAAGGTAGATCATCTTAGATCAAGAAAACTTCAAGCAAGATGCATCATTCACCTCTTGAAGCCTCACGAGAGTCGGAGTTCTTGATGATCGCAGCGAAGGGACCTCAACACAGAGCTTATGAAGCGAAGGAATGGACTACAAAGGTTGTAATCCCAAACTCTTAGATGTTAAGTTGTTAACATATAGTTTTGTTTGATTCTCTAGTTAAAGTTCCTAGGTTTAGGATTATCTTCAATGGAAAAAATTTAACTTGGCATGGATGATGCCTCCCGAAACCTTGCTGCCGTTGTAGGTAACCCAGCAATGTAAATATGTGCCAACAATATAAATAAATGCCAGTATGCAAGTGGATATCATCTAATAATATAATCAATGCCAGTATGCATGTGGATCTTGTCCACTCGAAACATCGTAAAAGCATATGCATGTAAATGTATGAGGATATCAAAGAATGTGTGTCCGTCAATGACACAACAAATCATGGAACCTGAGTGTCCAGCATCGACACTCAAAAATATCATGAAATCCGTGTCCAGCATCGACACGTAAATCCTCATATCTCAGGCTCCTGCTATTCGGATTAGCCTGTATCCATCTCATGACTCCGGTCGGTATCCTCCGTATAACCGCCGAGTCCAAATACTATCATCGGTAGGTAGTGCTCTCCTGCCAGGCTCAACACCTTCATCTGCGACCATCTTGCCCCGGGGTACCTCACCGGGTCCACCATGCACCCGCAGATGGTTCTTCCTCCTCTTCGAATCGGGCGTATGATATCACTCAAGAGCCGAGAAACTCATGGTGGACTATACAAATATCATATCAAGAGAAACTGGGTTTTTAAAACAATACATACTTTCTTTTGAAATAACCACGGTTCTCAATCCAGAAATCTTATGAAAACAGCATATCTCAAATGTGTATAATCATAAAGCATGATGTATGCGACATATAACAAAAATATAAGCATATCTGTATATGATGCAATATGGAACAGTAATATGCACATATCAAAGGAAAAAAGCTCTTTAAAATGAATCCAGTTTTAAAATATATCCTGCGGTTCGCAATTCCTCCAAGGTCAAATGCAACATCGTATAAAGGTGTATATGTAACTATAGCAAGTAAACTATGCAAAGAGTCATATCATGATGCAGCTATTCTACTGTATAGTGGCATGGCAATTATCGATGATGAAGTGTGTGAGCCGGCCAATCTGTGTAAGTGTGACACACACATCATCAATAATGGTGCAGGTGTACTAGCACAGGTATATGAAATGAAATAGTAATGACATGAATGTAGCATAAAGTAAATCGGCATCTAAAAGGTATACGTATCTAACATGACCGAGTCAGTGAATCTATCAATCGGCCTCCTCTAATCAAGGGTATGGATCAATCATCAATAAACTCATCACGTACGGTAAATCGTCGTATGGCGTCATTAATCAATTTGGGATCCTAACAACCTATAAGAAAAAGAAGGTATGGACCTAACGTCTCGTACGGCATAACTCACAAGATTGACAACATTATCCATATACATATATATATATATACACCTATCTCGCAGGTCCCATCCGTATCAATCTCAGATCATGGGACCGGCAAAGGTATCAATTATCACATTACGACTCGTATCCGTAAACCAACATATCATCAAGTTATCATATCACATCGTATTTTCTTTTCATCGCATTAATTCAAATTTTATATATACATTCTACTTTATTGATCTAATTTCACGTTACGCTAAACTCAATGCTTATTCTAGTGTAATTACCTATCTATAAGTCGTAATTCGCTTTCACTTTTCATATCACTAAAGCTTTCTCATATCTTAATATATATATTCAATAACTAATATTATCACTAACTATGTTTTAAACTATATCCCTAGTTTCCTAATCTAGGTTTCTATGACTGTATCCTATAGATCGGTTTCCATTAATATTTGCGGGGGTGCTATACGCCATCCACCCGACATCCCCCGTAGATATAGATTTACTCACCTTGATCCTCGCTTGCCGAAGTCGATGACGCCATACTCCGTCACCTTGGAATCCACGAGAAGGTACCTACAATAAAACATATTCGAAATCGCTATTAAAATCAAGTTCGGAAAACAAATACGACACACAGTACGCTTATAGGTTAGAACCTATAGCCTACGCATGCAAAACAATCAAACAACCCTTGTTGTTGACGTACAAACACCCAACAACCAAATACAAATCCAAATATCAAAACCAAGCATTCCAAAATACGAAAAACGTAACCCAAAACACCCCAATGTGCTCCTAGATTTCACCCTAGGCCAAACTAGGGAATTTTGCATATAGGGTTGCTCTAGATATCACCTAAGGGACTCACCAACCAAAATTCAATGCATTTCCTCCCGACATGGCCGCAAATTGCGGCCCATATGAATAAATCTGCGGCCAGAAAGTGGGGGTAGGGGCTCAGGTTTCAGGGGGTGATTCATGGTTGCCTGCACGTCTCATGGTCAAGAGAACTTTATTTACAAAGGTCCCGGGTCATCCCAGATCTCAAAATACACTCACAAACCGTCAAATTTACCAATGTCGGAAAGTTCTAATTTTATTCCTTTGACTACTCCTGAGATATGGTAGAAAAATTGGGTTGGGTTCTATTTTCTGTTCTAGGTTAGTAAAACACCACTCAAGTCTTGTTAACAGCTACTATACATCATCAATTCCTCACAATTACCCAAACCCTTCTCTAGGATTTTCTATACAACATATAACTTAACCCAATCAACTTCTAACTAAACTAGAATGCTAGGAAAACATAAACTAAACTATGTCACTACTACAAAGAAGGGTTGCCCCTACGGATAAATCCGTAGGGGCAACCCACTGCCCCTACGGATATATCCGTAGGGGCGAAAAAAGACCCAGTAGGTGCAAAGGCCGCAGGTGCAAGTTGAGGCCCTGAACTTGCCCCTACGGACAAATTTATGCCCCTACGGATGTATCAGTAGGTGCTATAGCCCCTACGGAGTACCCCGTAGGGGTAATAAAATCATATATGTAATTTTTTTTTTTGAATATATTGTATATACCTACGGATATACCCGTAGGTCCTTTTTAGACCCCTACGGATACATCCGTAGGGGATATAAAGTAGCCCCTACGGATTGACCTGTAGGGGCCACTCCCAACACACTGCACTGAGATCGGGGGGAAAAATATCAGGAAACCTGATATCTTGCCCCTACGGATAAATTCGTAGGGGATAAATAGTGGCCCCTACGGACATATCCGTAGGGGCACCCCCAACACCCTGCACTGATATCAGGTGGGAAAATATCAGGTTTCCTGATAGTTTGCCCCTACGGATATGCCCGTAGGGGCAACATATATACCTACGGCTTAATCCGTAGGTACATATTGTCTGTATTTTTTTTTAAAAAATGGGCTGCTAGATTTTTTCCCGCCCTGTGCACAATACTATATACATCAATCAAATCATATATTGCAGTATTCATAATCACATCTCACGCATATATATAATATACAAAAGAAACCCAAAAACTGAATATGATATAAATACAAACCAATATCAATATCGTTTCAAAATGTAGTACAATGTGATATAAATAAATACATGTTTCAAAAAATATAAACCAAAAAGCTACCCTAGTTCGGTCCAGCTCCACCTCCGAATAACGTTAAAATAACGCGCGCCTGCTCCTCGGTAAATACACTCTCCAATGCTACATATAAGGGAGTCTGAGCGGCATGTGGAGCTGGCGATGTGGTCTGCGCAGCCGCCGTCGAGGTAGTCGCTTGCGGAGCCGTGGCTGCGAGAGTCTGAGTGGGCGGTGGAGCTACAGGAGCTGTCTGCGGAACCGCAGCCGATGTAGTAGCTTGCGGAGCCGCAGCCGAAGGAGATGCATGTGGAGGCTCGGCCGATCTACCCTGTCGCGTCTGGACATAACGTGTGTAAGAAGCGTGTAAGAACTGTGTATTATTCGAATTCGTTTCATTATTAAGTTATTTCGAAATCCTGTTTGGATATCTAGTTTGGAAAAGCGTTGTTTATTTTAATTACACATGTATGTATGATTAATCAAACTTAAGTCTAAAACCAAATAAGCTCAAGCTACGTACTAATTATGGATATGTTGATATGTATATAATATGAAATGATATTTTACTATAAAGTAGTATACATACCAGCATCTCCTTCAACTCCTGAACGGTGGCCCTCAAGCTATCCAGTTCCTGATGGACATGCCGGTCACTGGAGACGGAGGAAGTAACCGCCGGGGTGGAGTCCAACCTCATATGGGCCCTGCTAGGGCCCAATCCCCGGCCTCTCTCCCAACCTCCGTGGTGCCCTCCGTGTGCGGCGTCCAGAACTGGGGTCAGCAGCCTCGGATCGTTCTGTCCGGTAAAATCGATCCCCGAGGCCTGGGCCTGCTCAACCACCCGCTCCTACACCCACATTAAGCAGTAAAGTATAAGTATAAAATTTAAACTTGAACCTTCCAAAACTAAAATTTCAAATTTGGGTAGAAAAAATATTAACACTTACGCAGTACTCCTGGGTAGCGACGTCGGGACATCGAAGCTCGCCCGTGGCGGGATCTGTCGAGGTGCCGTGGACGGCAAGATATGCGGACAGCACACTCGGTGTACCACCTGACGCCATGGTCCGAGATGTCTGCAATATTAGAAAGTAACTCTTAATATTAGAAATATTAGAGAATAACTCTTCATATTGCAGAATATTAGAGAATAACTCTTAATTTACCGATAACTCCATGGCTCGAGTAATGTTCCTCGAGCCACCTGTGTAAGTGGGGCGACCCCTCTTCGCCGACTTCCTGTTCTCCATATTCTGAGCGGCCTGTTTCTGCACAACGCATTAACATTTAGTTTTCTAATTAAGAAACACAAAGAAATAAATTATATCATAAATAATGAATTAAATTTAAAATACATACTTGTTTGCGTTCGGAATCGAAATAAGCGCACAATAGAGGCCATGTCTCTACGTCGACTCTCGCAAACGCCGGAGTAGATAGGAGGGCCGCTCTCTCTGCCTCGGGGGTCGCTATCCACAGGGAGTAGCAGTCGGCCTTCAGCTCATTCCTATTGTATCGGACCTTGGCCTGCATGTTCTTCATCAGGCCATTGTACAGAGCATGAAGGTCGAGCACCCTCCCCGAGTGATCAGGGTCGGCTACAGGATGAAAATCGTAATCCAACTGAAAATACAAAAAAAAACAATGTTATTAGATTGCAAGTGTTAATAATAAATATATTGGATAGATCAAATGAAAATATATATTAATACATACCCGAGCCTGATCAAAGAAGAGGGCGAATGAGCGCTGGTGCTGCTCGCCCCACTCAACGTGAAGTGGATAGTTCTTCACGATCCGGCTCTCGTCTCCCAAATACCGGCCGAACCTCTCGGCATGAGGACCGGTATAGCGATAGTCAAGGGTAAAAAATAGGGGGAATGCTGCCTCCCCCCTAGCTCTATCAGGCCTCAGCCTATGGGACTGATTCGGGCCTCGAGTCCCCCTCTGGGGATGGAGAGGCCCTGCGTCTGCACGAAATATCAAGACAATCAATAATAAGACAAAGTTGTATTAAGAAATCAAGGTTAAACAAAAATTCAAGTGTCATATATACCTCCGATGATTAGCGCACGAGCCTGGGCCCGAGCAGCAGCACGAGCGGGACGATAGTTCCTCCGGTGAGGAACAACCGGGGTCCCGGACCCGGACGCATCCCCTCCAACTATAAAATAAACATCGACGCTAAATCTCCATGAAGTTCATATTTATTCTATATAGCATATGAAAAATAAATAAATATTTTAAATTTATTCATACTAACCTGCAGACGATGCGGAGGGTACGGAAGCGGCAGGAGTGGCCCCTGTGGAAGGTGTGGACGCACCACCTATAATTAGACAATTAAAAATAGATTTTATAAGTAATTGCAAAAAGAATGTGTAGACCAATAATATAACGTTCTAAATCAATATGCATGAACTATAGGACATATAAACATACCCGCAGGTGCGGTGGTGTCACCACCTACAGCTAGACAATAATAAAAATTGCTAAGTAAGAGCAAAAGGAATGTGTATATTTATGATATAGCATTCTAAATCAATATACATACACTATATGATATATAAACATACCTGGAGGAGCGGGGGTGGCCTCTGTCCCAGATGTGGACGCAGGACCAACAACTAGACAATTAAAAATAGATTTTATAAGTAATTGCAAAAAGAATGTGTAGATCAATAATATAACGTTCTAAATCAATATGCATGCACTATAGGACATATAAACATACCCGCAGGTGTGGTGGTGTCACCACCTACAGCTAGACAATAATAAAAATTGCTAAGTAAGAGCAAAAGGAATGTGTATATTTATGATATAGCATTCTAAATCAATATACATACACTATATGATATATAAACATACCTGGAGGAGCGGGGGTGGCCTCTGTCCCAGATGTGGACGCATCACCAACAACTAGACAATCAAACATTGACAATATAAGTAATTTTGACATAAACAGGCATGAATATCTGTAATATTAAATTGAAAATGGATATGCGTGAAGTATACCTGGATGTGTGGCAAAATCCACACGGAAGGAGGCATCCAAAGGGGTCTCCGATCTGGGTGCAAGACCGGCCCTCTGAAGCTCCCTACGGAGCTCTCCGGGCGGCAGAACCGCTCTGCCTCTGCCTCTGCCGCGGCTGGAGCTCCTGCCGCCCCTCGCTGCTCCCGACATCGTCATCAAATCTAGATAAACGGTTCGTGGACGCATTAGACAATCATTAAAAGTATTGACTATATATGATCTAGAGCGTAAAATGTGAAGTAATAATATAACATTACTGATAACCTTTTTCGTTTCGTGGGCGCATCATACATATCTACTTGGATTTCATCGTCGATGTCATTTCTAACCCACGTAACTTCATGATCGGTCGAAGACAACCCGTCCTTCGAAACAGACGGTCGGAGCACTTTAAGCCTTCTCTCTTCTTCGTCCCCATCGCTGTCCTCGTATTCTGGGACATCGTAGACATCTCTAGGTTTCCATCGGCATACAACACTCCACCCCAGATGCTTCAAACACTGTGAGTAGTATACTTGGAACGCTTGGTTCGGAAAGATAAACGGATCGTCCTGACCGTAAAATCGAAGTGTGTTCACACTGGTCAATCCATATTCATCTTTCCAAGTCCCAAGACTGCTTCTCCACCTGTCTGTATCGGTTCGCGGATCGTACCAAGTACAGTGGAATATATAAAAGGGTTCTGATCGTCCGGGATAGTGGATGCCGAGTATACAATTTAAGTACCCATAGTAAATCACACCGTCCGATTCTACCGTCGCAATCCCACTATTCTGAGTGATTCTAGATGTTTCTATGTCCTTAACTTCGAATTTGTATCCAAGGACACCAAATCCTTTGTAATGTGCAACCTCCATACTAGGAAATTGAGCTAAACATCTTGAATCACTCTCAAATGATGCAGACAAGTTCGGATCGTGGATCTAACAAAACAAATTTTACGATAAATACATAACGATACAAGTTTAGATTAAAACTGATAGCAATAAAATGTAATTCGAATAACTTACATGCTCTGTGACCCAATCACAAAAATTATCCTGATGGTATTTTTCCAAACGCTCTTCGTTCCAATCAGGATGCCCCTCACGTACCTCGTTAAAATGAGTTCTGTTTTCGACAAATAATTGTGACATTAATATTATGTCATTTCATACACACACAAACACAGATATAACAATTAATCCAAAAGAACTTACTCTCTAATTTGTTCAAGACATACGCAATTAAGCAAGATAAACCGGTATATCTTGTTGATAAACATAGTGTCTACCCTCTTATACTCGGCTTTACCATATGGCCCGTCTTGAATTCTTCGTGGTCGGTTAAGCCTTGTCTCAATGTTCTCGTCCAGATAGCGGGAACAAAATGTGGTTGCTTCATCAAGAAGATAACCTTGCATGATAGAACCCTCTGGTCGATTTTTATTGCGTATATACTTCTTAAGAGTGTAAAGGTACCTAATGAGAATATGTTGAATAAATAAACACGGGCATACATGACAAAAATAAATTTATAAATTGCGCGAAACGAAAAATTTAACGTACCTCTCGACGGGATACATCCATCGATATTGTACCGGTCCGGCTAATTTCGCCTCAGTTGCAAGATGAACCGTCAAGTGTATTATGATATCGAAGAATGACGGTGGGAAAATACGCTCAAACTTGCAAAGTATCAACGCAATAGAATTTTCTAGTTTATCCAGCGTCGCAACCTCCAGCGTTTTAGCACACAACTCCCTGAAAAAACAACATAGGTCGTTGATTACTAGACCAACCGAGTCGGGGAGAGAAGTCCTGAGGGCTAATGGAAGAAGGTGCTCCACGATAACATGGTGGTCATGACTTTTCAGCCCATCGATCTTGCCCTTCACAATTTTTAGTTTCTTGCTGAATGATCCTGAGAAACCTGTGGGGACTTTCAAATCATGCAACACCTGCAGGAATCTTTTCTTCTCCGATTGTGACATATGATAAGCGGCATTGGGAAGTACAAACTTGCCCGGTTTACCCGCTACCGGTTTAGGGTGCAGTTCACTTCTTATTCCCCACTCTTGTAGATCCATCCGGGCATTCATGTTGTCTTTCGATTTCCCGTCTTTACACAGAAGCAAGTTAAGTATGTGCTCTAATACTCCCTTCTCTATATGCATGACGTCCAGACAATGGCGCACTGAATTTGTAGACCAGTACGGAAGCTCGAAGAAAATGCTTAACTTGTTCCAATATTGTGGTTTGACCTGTCTCGTCGGATCCATCCCGAAGGTCACGTTATTGTAACCATCCCATTTAGCAGTCACGTCCTCTCCGGACAATAGGGATGGAGGCCCAAGAAGCTCCTGATGACCATCAAAGTGAACCGTGTCTAACCTATAGGGGTGGTCTGGAGGCAGAAAACGTCGATGACCGCAATAACAAACCTTCCTGCTAAAATTCAAAAATTTTGATGTTGTGTGTTCATGGCAATGAGGACATGCTTTGTGACCATGTACGGACCAACCTGAAAGCATTCCATACGCAGGAAAGTCATTAATTGTCCACATTAAAGACGCACGCAGTATGAAGGTTGTATTTGTGTTTGAATCATATGTTTCTACACCATCAATGAACAAAGTTTTCAGCTCCTCAATCAGAGGTCGGAGATAGACGTCGATATTGTTCCCCGGTGAGTTTGGTCCGTCGATAAGAAGAGGCATCATAAAGTATGATTGGTCCATAGCCAACCAAGGCGACATATTATAAATTATCATTACAACGGGCCATGTACTGTGACTTCCAGCCATATAGTTGAATGGGCAGAAGCCATCGGCAGCCAGTCCGAGCCGGACATTGCGAGGATCGCTACTGAATATTGCGTGCCTCCTATCAAAATCCTTCCATGCCGGTGAATCTCTTGGATGGCTCATTTTTCCATTTTCGCTTGGAGGAGCACGGTGATGCCAAATCATTGCCTCGGCTGTTTTCTTGCACCTGAATAGCCTCTGTAGCCTCTGTGTTATGGGAAAATATCGTGCTATCTTCACAGGTATATCAGGCTTCTTATCAGAATCTTTCGGCTTATACCTGGTCTCTCCGCATGTTGGACACTCTTTCAAATCTGAATTCTCTTTCCGGTACAACACGCAATTTTTAGGACATGCTTGAATCTTCTCACACTTTAGACCCAAATCAGACATCATTTTCTGGGCTTCGTACCAGCTTTCGGGCACATTATTTCCCGGAGGCATAGAATCTTTCAAGAACGAAAGAAGCATTGTGAATGACTTGTTGCTCCATCTATTTAGGCACTTAATTTGGAAAAGTTGGACGAACCATGAGAGGGTGGATTACTTCGCATTCTCATAAATTGGTTTTCTAGCATCATTCATGAAATTTTCATATTTATCCGCACACGGTCCTTGACCGGAAGGAATGTCATCTTCGGTACGAATAGATTCACCTAGGGCAGCCTCTACCATATCCTCCATTTCTTCTGATGGAAATAAATTTCCGTATCCTGCCGTATTACCGAATTCTTCTTCTTCTCCCGCCGCATTATCGTGTTCTCCTTCTTCTACCGCAGTACTGCATTCTTCTCCTTCCCCGTGATATTTCCAAATTGAATAAAGTCTAGTAAACCCATGTTTTACAATATGAAGCTCTGCCAATTCTACCTTCTGCCAGTACTTATTGCCACATCTATCGCACGGACAGAAAATCTTCTCTATTATGATCTTATTATGTGCTCGTGCAAATTCAAGGAAAGCAGCAACTCCTGCGACAAACTTAGGTTGCATACGTTGTTTCCAATCCACATACATCCAGTCCTTAACTCTGACTTACTCATGGGCCATGTTAGACTGAATAACATATAAATTGTAGGTTATGCTGACTATATTGAGAAATATAAGAACGGGATAGTTACTGACAAAGGAGAAAATCCATGTATATGCTTTGTGTGTGCGTTTGTCGTTGAAAAGAATAAATTATCGCACGTTATGTTGACCGATAGACGGGGACTAAGTGGCGCTTTTAGTTTCATATATGGGTATCGATGGGAATATGAAGGTTTCATATTATCATATATTGGTTTTAACCCGAACATCTCGAGTCGCTCTCTGATTATGCGTTTGTATGTATGTGTTCCGGCTGTCGGGGGTAGGCTTCTATCCCATTAAGAATGTATAGAGCGAACGCCCATCACTTGTGCTTTCAACCGTTTCGAGTAAATTTCGGCAGCACCTCCCCGCTGTTCTCCGAGTACACTATAATAGAATAGATAATCATTTCAAAGCTGTGAAACAACGTTGAAATGAACATCTAATCTATCTTTGTACATGGAGAACCAGCGGAAAGGTACCGACGAAATATCTCAAAACGGATGAAAACACAAGTGAATGAAGGCGTTTGCTTTATACATTCTTAACTTGTCCACACGGGACAAATCTATGGGTTACCATACGATTGAATTTTCTCGTCGCGTAGACTATACGACGGTTGTTAGTATCGAGCTATACTGTCCGATATTTAACAACCTTCGTATAGTTCTAGGTCACGACGAGCATCGCACGTATGTTAACCGATAGACGGGGACTAAGTGGCGCTTTTAGTTTCATATACGGGTATCGATGGGAATATGAAGGTTTCATATCATCATCGAGTATCATATATTGGTTTTAACCCGAACATCTCGAGTCGCTCTCTGATTATGCGTTTGTATGTATGTGTTCCGGCTGTCGGGGGTAGGCTTCTATCCCATTAAGAATGTATAGAGCGAACGCCCATCACTTGTGCTTTCAACCATTTCGAGTAAATTTCGGCAGCACCTCCCCGCTGTTCTCCGAGTACACTGTAATAGAATAGATAATCATTTCAAAGCTGTGAAACAACGTTGAAATGAACATCTAATCTATCTTTGTACACGGAGAACCAGCGGAAAGATACCGACGAAATATCTCGAAACGGATGAAAACACAAGTGAATGAAGGCGTTTGCTTTATACATTCTTAACTTGTCCACACGGGACAAATCTATGGGTTACCATACGATTGAATTTTCTCGTCGCGTAGACTATACGACGGTTGTTAGTATCGAGCTATACTGTCCGATATTTAACAATTTTCGTATAATTCTAGGTCACGACGAGCATCGCACATATGTTAACCGATAGACGGGGACTAAGTGGCGCTTTTAGTTTCATATATGGGTATCGATGGGAATATGAAGGTTTTGTATTATCATCGAGTATCATATATTGGTTTCATATTATTTATAGTTTACTTTATTTTATTTAATATATATAATTAAATATATTGGTAAATAATATTTGCAACAGAGAATCAAATTACCGAAATGCCCCATTTCATCTCCAAAGCTATTTATTTCCCCCAAATTAAAACCCCTCCAAAATCCCAAAAGAACCTTATCTATCTATTTCAAAAAATTGAAGCAGCAAGCAGTGCCATTTCCTTCTCTTCTCCCAAAACCCAGCTCGCCTTCAATCTCTCCAACTCACCCTAACCCCAACCCAGCCCCAGCCAAACCCCAACCCAACACCAAACCCTAACCCGGCCTAACCCTAACTCCAACCCAGCCCCAGCCGAACCCCAACCCCAACACCAAACCCCAACCGAAACCCTAACCCTAACCCTAACCCCAACACCAGTCGTCGAACCCCAACCGCCGATCGAACCCGTACCCTAACCCTAATCCTAACCCTAACCACAACCGATACCTAATCCTAACCCTCATTGATCGCTACCCTAACATTATTATAATAATGTTTAACTAATTACCTGTAGGCGACGACGGAGACGCAATCGGCGACGACAAGGGCGGTGGCGACAACGAGAACGGAGCACGGTGGCGACCACGAGATCACTGCGCAGGTGTGGCGACGACGATTCGGCTTGGATTCGGTGACGACGAGATCACTGCGGCGGCGGCGGCGGCGACGACGATCTCGATTTGGGAAATTTGGTTTCGCGCGAGAATAGGAAAAAGAAATAATCAGCGTAGGGATCGATCTCTTAAATCCCTATTTATATGCCCCTACGGATATACCCGTAGGTGCTTGGTTTGCGCCACCGTAGGGGCAAAAAACACTTTAAGATTTAATAAATTTTAAATAAATATTGAACGACCGTAGGGGCAACCACTTTGCCCTACGGATTAATCCGTAGGGCCAAACTTTTATTGCCCCGACGGATGATATTATCCGTAGGGGCAACCCCTTATTTTACTAGTGTGTGAAGGGAATTTTACCAAATTGGGCAACCCAAGAAAAACCCTAACTGCCCCCAAGTCATCAAAATCCATCTTTTCTTGGTTCAAAGTGTAGAGGGTGAAGAGGGGATCAACTTTAATGAAAGCGGTTTAGGGTTTTGATGAATAATTTGAAATGATATCTTGGGGTGAAGGTGGAGGTAATGTGAAGATGAAGAAGGAGAAGAAGAAAATGATGGCGAAAATGAAATGAGGCAGCCCCCTTCTCTCTCTCTCACTTATTCTCACTCTTTCACCTATTTACCCTTTTACCCATTCTCATTTTCTTTTCTTTTTATTTTTAAAAACAAATCACATAATACCCCAAAACAACATAAAAAATAACATGTAATCAAAACGTAACATGATATGGTGCATAAGCCATGGAAAACTGTAGAAACACGGATTTGGCCTAATCGCGATTAGCAGTGCACTAATCGGGTTTTATCCAAACTGCATATAATAAATTTTTAAAATGCCAAATCCGATAAATATATTTTTAAATGAATAAATCTTTTTAAATCTCCAATTATTTTATAATTATTGGTATATATTTATACCTTTTTACGAAAACCCTAATTTCGCAAATCGGGTAGTTTTCGCGAAATATATTATTTTAATATTAAATTCCAAAAATAATATTTTAAATTTTCTGGAATGTTACAATAGAGCCCTTAGGATTCTTGCTTGTCTACCAGCAGTATGATAGCGATCATATACATGAGAGTTGGGTAGTCTATAAGCACATCCTTAAAGTGTCCCTAGTCGTAGGAGTTTCGAGACTGGACATCGATACTCCATGAGTAGACTAGTGTATACGGATCGTGACCCCGACGAAGGGAGATGGCCGGTCTCATAAGCCATTGGTATCAGTTGGTTCACCTAAGACGTATACAGGTGCCCATTGGGTTATGAGTACACCGGTCGGACTCGCCGGGAACATGCTAATTGGAATTATACCTAATGTCAAATAGCAGTTCCCTGGTGACATGTGTACATGTTAGTCTATCGACCTGAGATCGTCACTTTTTTCGTGTGAGTTCCCACTGGGCTTTGATTACTATCGTACCATAGCTCAAAGGAGTCGTACAAACAGATTTTAGTTGGGTACAGTCCCGAGCCACATGGAGGCAGTGAGCGGATCGGCAGGGGATTCGTCTCTCCCAGTATTGGGGGTGAGATTGCGCTGTGTTTAGGAGAGTCATTACACGAAGTCCTTGGCCAAGTCAAGTGATATTTACTAGTAGGTATTCCAGTAGTTTCTCAGGGTGTTCTGGGATACACTCCGACACGACTTATACCGCTTTTGGGGGTCTGACGTTTACCAGCCCCTAGGCCCGATATGCGATACTCATAGACGAACGGACCGGACTGTACAGATATTGTCACTGATAGGCTCAGTAGGGTTTCAGGATGAGTTCGCTCGTCAGCTTCCCTTTCGCTCAATACATGGGCAGCCGTTACGTACAGCTAGTACCACTGACATGCTTGTGGTTAAACCCACTGCCAGCGTATTGACGAGTCTTTAGAGTCCCCCACAGAAAGTTTCCCAAGTTCGGGAAAAACGTTGTAAAGGACGTATGGTTTTATGGCAGGGTTCGATCATATACGTGCACTTGTACACGGATCATGATCGGACGGATCATACTAGTGGGCTTTGGTTTAAGCTGGATCCTAGTATTAAATTGTTGGATTACTTTTGTCTTGTTGTTTTCGTATTCAGTCGGAATGTGGATGCAGGTATGTATATACAAATGAGGGGTATTCTTGTGATCCATCACGAGTTTACTTTAGTTGATGCCATATCTTTCTGTTGGATTAAACATTTAGTTTAAGTGTTTAGTGGAGGAAAACGTGAGTGCAAGTTTTGTCCATATTCATCTTTTCATGTCACATGCACATGGTGACTCATGGTCTTGGTTCATGTGACCATTTATTGCGACATGGATTGATTTCTAGTGGCCATTATGTTTGTGTGGGATATTTTGGAGAGAGAGGGCTGTTTTGTTATAGCTTGGGGATTATTCTTGAGATGATATATGAGCTCTCAAAATATCTCACACACAACACAAGTCTTTTTCCACTTGCTTCTCTTTCTTGAGCTCACCTCTTCTTCCATGGGTATCTTCTTCAACCTCCACCCATCCCTCTCATGAGTTAAGAATCCATGGGTGTATTGAGACAAAGTTATCACACACATTCTCTACTTCACCTTGGACATGTCGGCTAGCAAAGTTCATGTCCGAGTTACTTCGGTTTTGAAGTGGGAGCCCGTAAAAAGATTCCTTGATGTGGTGCCACATCGACGAGGAGATCGGAGATCGAGCGAGATCGGAGATGCCGCGAGGAGCTAAGGATGGTGGCTAAAGACCAAAGGACACAGATCGATCGGTATAGCCATTCTAACTTCTTAGTAGCTGCTAGTATAGGGTTAATAGAACGATCCAGGTAAAAGTCTGCATTAGCGCCAGTTTAGAAAAGTTTTTTGTTCCGCGTTTGGCCTTGGATTGACGGCCGTGGTGCTACCGTAGACTTACAATTCCAGAACCACAAACGATTACTGAAAATTTAATAGAACCTAAAAATTCAAATTGGATTCGACAATCCATTAGCCACTCCACAGATTTGGTAGGTAACCTCAGCCACCCGAAAGGTACTTCGGTCTCCTCAAAGACGGTGACATGGAGGTTTTTGTTTACCCAAACTTGCCACTACTGATGTTCTAGACTATGAGATCTGGCAGAAGAATGAGTATAACGCCGTTCTAAATTAGCTTTAGAAGTGCACGTGTATATGGCTCTGCCAGATGGTTGTTGTAGTCAGTGGGAGTAGCGGAAGCATAGTGGGCAAGTAGCTTATGTCTATTTATAGACTAAAGCAGGAACAACAGAAATAGATCATCTATTTTTTATGTGACAGTCATAGAGTTTGACTTCGTCATAATAACAGATGGATCTGGTAAGAAGGTAGTAGGGAGAGATGTCCTGGTATTTGGATGACATGCTCTTGATAGGAAGTGATATTCCTATACTACGATCGGTTATACTGTGGCTGTCACACGGTGTTTCTCCATATAGGATCTGGATAAAATATCAGGGATTCTGGTTACTAGATCTATGGTTTTAGATCTAGATTTGGGAAGTGTCCTAATTTGGGTACTTTGACACTATTCTAAAGTATTTTAGAATGGACGACTCCTGGCGTGGTGGTGTACCCGCAGGTGACGGAGTCACCCTCTCTAAAGAGATGTCTTCTATACTGATGAGGAGAGGGATTTGCATGATTGACATATCTCTTGGTTAGGCAATTGAGTCAATCATGAAATGTCAAGTACCACACCAGATATTGCTTTTGCACTGGCTACAATAAGTATATATTAATCCAATCCTGAAGAAACGTTGGGAAGCCGTTATGAACATAAGTGGATATTCTTGGTATACGGTAACGGCAGCCTCCTTCGGGAGGCGGTTATCATTTAAGGCTTCCAAGGTGACCTGGATGACAAATTGGCTGTCAGAGTTATAGTTTTCCCTCTTTTTGAGGGGAAATATGTTGGACAGGTGGTCCAAGCGGATACTGAGGAAGGCACGGTGCAGGTTAGTGATTAAATTCAGTGGATGATACAGTCTAAGAAGTTTGTTGGATTTAGAGTTCATTTATGAACTAGGTCCCATCAAATATCTAGACAAATCCTAAGACAGGTATCGCTCATTTCAGGAGATAGTATTTCTTCGCGAAGTTGAGATATAGAGAGATAAAGAAAAAAACACTGGAGCGGATCCACTCACTGAGGATATTTCTCGAACGCAATAGTTTCACAAAAGGGCTTTGCGAAACTGATTAGTACAGAAGTTAGGTGTTCGGTATCACACGGGCTGTGAGTATGCGACACCGTAATAATTAGCCTTAAGTGCAAGTGAAGATTGTTTGATATAGTGCCCTCAAGTCAATTATTGAATCGCAGGCACGCGATTGTGATGATTGAGGGAGGACCTATACGGGGAGAACAGTCTTACTCGAGATGATGGTATGCTATCTGGTTTGTCTTTATCATCATGTACAGCATTAGGTGGCATTACATATCACTATTACATGTTGATAGAGCCCATAGGATTCGTGCTTGACTACCAGCATTATGATGGCGATCATATACGTGGGAGCTGGGTGGTCTATAAGCACATCTTTAAATGACCCTAGTCGTAGGAGTATCGAGACTGGGCATCGATACTACGGAGTAGACTGGTTTATACTTATCGAGACCCCGATGAGGGGTGGTAGCTGGTATCACAAGCCATTAGTGTCAGTTAGTCACCTAAGATAGTATACAGGTGCTCATTGGGTTTTGAGTACACTGGAAGGACTCGCCAGAAACATGCTAGTTGGTATTATACCTATTGTTAGATAGCAGTTCCCAGGTGACATGAGTACAGGTTAGTCTGCCGACCTGAGATCATCATTTGTCTCATGTGAGTTCACACTGTACTTTGATTACTACCCTACCACGGCTCAAAGGAGTTGTGCAAACAGGTTTTAATTGGGTACAGTCCCAAGCCACATGGAGTCAATGAGCGGATTGTCGGGGATTCGTCTCTCCCGGTATTCGGGGTTGATGTCGCGTTGTGCACCGGTGGCCAACACCAGAAATCCATGGCTACGGTGGACGAGAATTACTGATTTGGATCAGTAGTTTCTCAGTGGGTGATGGGCTTCATACCGACACGAAATATCGCGTTATTAGGGGTCTGACTTTATCCACCCCCCAGATCCGATATAGACGAACAGACCAGACTGTATGGAGATTGTCATGGACAGGCTCAGTAGGGTTTGGATGAGCTTGCTCGTCGGCCTTCCTTTCGCTCAATACCTGAGTAGTCGTTACGTACAACTACTGCCGCTACGTGCTTGTGGTTAAACCAACTGCCAGCGTATTGACAAGTCTTTAGAGTCCCACACAGAGGGTTTCCCTGGTTCTGGCAAAATGATATAGTAGCCGTATTTGATGCGTGCAGGGTTCCGATCGATCGATTGTACTTTGTACCCGGACTTTCGATCGGACAGTTGATGATACTAGTCGGCTCGGGTTTGAGCCTGACTATTAAATCAGGTATTGATTCAATAATTTACATATATATTTCGATATGTATATTCTAGTATTATGTTCTTTGTGTTATTCTATCTCTTTGGGTATTCGTATTTCGGTACGAATACAGGTATGTATATACTGTAGAATGTAATCCATATTTTTACTGAAAAACATTCTAGAAGGTGGACACCTCATTTTAGGGTTTGACCATTTATTATAAATGGATAAATGAGATGGCATGGATATGACGGGAGTATGCTGAGGACCATGCTTGCATAGTGTGCACAAATGAATTTTTAATTCATTTGTGCATACTATTCAAGTATGGGTGGTATATTTTAATTGGAAAAAAGGTTTTACAAAACCTAGCCATGAGATTTTCTCTCTCATGGATAGCTTCATTATTTTTGAGATGGTTCATTTCTTGAGCTCTCTTCTCCTCACCATTAGCATCACTCGCATCTTGATTCTCTTGAGTTTCATCCACCTTCATCTTCCACCTCCTCTCAACCCTCTCGTGTGTTGAGAATCATGAGAGAAGATAAGATGAGATAGATAAATAATTAGATCACTACATCCTAGGCATTCTAGACTAGCATCCTAGAATCCCTAGTTGCTTCACTTGCATTCCTCGGTGTGGAGCTAGAGCCATGACTACATCCCTCGGGTGGATCATCTTCGACGGAGGAAGACCGGCGGCCAAGCTTGTTCAAGCACGCCTGAAGGAGCTAAGGAAGTTAATAGAAGACCAAAGGACTTGGTTCATTCGGTATAACATTTCTAAACCTAGTAGTTTAGCTCTTTGTATATGCTAGCATAGGTTTATGGTTCGATCTTGAACGGGTATTGTTTGCGCCAAATTTTTTAAACGCCATTTTTTGTTCCGCATCGGTCACAGTAGATGGCCAGGGCGCAGACGAAAACCCAACAATATGCTGATACGATCAAATCACCAAAATCTCTCATCCAACGGCCCTAGATCCGCTATGGTTCCACCGCATATTTTCCTATTTGGCCGCAAATCCGCCGTGCTCTTGGAGAATCAGGTTATGGAATTTTTTGTGCTATCTTATTTTGATATTTGGAGATCCTCTAGATGTCTATATTCTGATAATAATGAACTGAATCTCAGTTGTTGCTAGATCTTACAATTTAGTTCAATATTCTGGCAGATTTGATTCCGACATCTTGATTTATCCCGGATCTCTTGGATTCCAAACCTGAGCAAATCTGCACAATATCTCAAATCAAAGTGTTAGTAGTATTTGGTATTTTTGAGATATTATCCTAACCATTTTATATGATATTATATGTTAAAAATATTGATTAGAAATATTTGATATGATATGCATATTTTAATTACAATATTTCATATAAATATTATATGCATGTATTTTCCCTCATTATGTTAATTATAATGTAGAAACATATGATAATAAACTTTTTACACATAAAACCCTCGTATGTTCTATAATTATAATAGACACCTTTTATTACTTAACAATAGTAGGAAAAATAATCATTCAAATATGCAATATTTTATACTAATCAGGTACCCCGGGGCAAGAAGATCGTATATAGAGATGTTGAGCCTGGCAGGGAAACAATACCTACCGGTGACTGTTTGGCCCAGCGGATATCCGGAGGATACCGACCGGAGTCGTGTGATTCAGATGGATTTGAGGGCCGATCTGAGAGACGGCACCCGAGATATTGAGATTTTGAGTGTCGATACTTGACACGGGATTATGCTGTTTCTATTGATGATATTTTTGGTTCTAACATGTTAAAATCTATTAAGAAATACTCAATTTTCTTATAGCAGCTATACCCAGATTTCATACTAGATCGCTTATTCATGTCGCATTTATACTAGTACATTGCATCATATTTCATACTTGGGATCTGACGCCTTTACGTGCATGCTTGCTATTGTCACATATGATGTTACTTACTACTCACGAGCTGGCAAGTCACCCCCGTTGTGCCACAGTATCTTGCAGGACCGACCCGTCAGCATAGTCGCTGTTAGTTATATATATGCCCTATAGGCTATTGTTGTACATATGATGTATATTATGGTGGATGCTTGGATATATATAGAGAGGACTTTCTTACTCGACATGATAGTATGCTATTTGGTTTCACTTTGTCTTAACATGTTAACTTGTATTAGTTTACTGTCTTGCTCTCACATGTTAATAAAGCCCTTAGGATATATACTCGACTACTGGGACTATGATGAGATCATACTAGTGGGGCCACGGTAGTCTATGAGTACATCCTATAACTGTTCCTAGTCGATGGTATACCGAGACAGGGCATTAATACACCAGTGTAGACTAGCGTATACGCATCTTGACCCAAATGATGGGCGATGGATGATCGCATATCCATCGGTGTTTGACATCAAAGATGGTGTATGGGTGCTCAGTGGAGACTGGGTACACTGAACGGGCTCGCCGAAAACTCCTAGATGGTAATATACCTATCGTCAGATAGCAGTTCTTCGGTGACACTAGTACAAGTTAGTCTGTAGACACGAGATCGTCATAGAGTCTTGTGTGATTCCCACTGTGCTTTAATTTCCCCCTTACCACGTCCAAGAGGGCATGCAAAACAGTGGCTTTTGGGTACAGTCCCGAATCACATGGAGGCAATGAGCGATAGGAGAGGATTCGTCTCTCCCGGTATAGGGAGTTGATGTTGTGCTGTGTTCGATTGGCTATAACTGGAAGTCCCTGGCCAGGGCTGATATAGAGTGTTACCGGTAAGTGTTATCAGTAGTTTCTCGATCTGTTATGAGCCTCACATCGACACGACTTATCGGTTACTGCGGTCTGACGTTTACCACCCCTAGACTAGATATGCGACATATCAGACGAAGAGACTGGACTGTACGGTAGTGTTACCGATGGGATTCACAGGAGAATGTACAGCTTGCTTGTTGATCTTCTGATCGCTCAATACCTGGGTGGCTGTTACGTTTAGCTGACCGCTTGCAGCTTGTGGGTGTTTGATATGATCATCACCTACTGCCGACGTATTGACGATTCTTTAGAGTCCTACACAGAGGTTTCTTGACTCAGGCAAACCGGAGTAGGAGCACATATGTGATATGTGCGGAATCGAGAATATTACGATATGAGATACCGTATTCTATTCTCGCGATATTAGATATCGGCCGGGTATATGTGATATAGCCGGGTCATCGGATCAAGTGTTGATTCGATGAACTGATACAGATTATATTAGTTGATCATTTGAGAAATAGCCGGATTGTCGGATCAAGTGTTAATTCGATAATTTAATGTATAATAATATATGCGATATATTACAGTACATTAACTGATATAAGCTCGCTTTATTGATTCATTTTCTCACCGGATAATACATTGATATATATGCGATTTATGTTAATTGTATTATTTTGTTTTGTTACAAAAATATATTATATATGTGATATATAATATTGTAACAAGTTATGAATACAAATGCAACATGATTTGTGGAGATTAAACATATTTAGGGTTTGATTTGGGTTAGCATTTTCATGAACCTTCTAGAAGCTTTATTTTTGTTTTATGCTTAGATATTTTGGATTGATATTTTGTAGATATTTCTTAACCCAACCCAAACCCTTTACCCTAGTTATTTCTCTACAAGGGTTAAGCAATCATGTTGGATATAGTGCCCTCAAAGTCAATTATGGATCGCAGGTACGTGATTTCAATGATTGAGGAGGACCTATACCGGTAGCACAGTCTTACTCGAGATGATAGTATGCTATCTGGTTTGCCTTTATCAGTCGTGTATAGGTTCAGGTGACTGATCACGATTACACGTTGATAGAGCCCTTAGGATCTTACTTGACTACCAACAGTATGATGGCGATCATATACGTAAGAGTTGGGTAGTCTATAAGCTCATCCTTAAAACTGGTCCCTAATCGTGGGAGTTTTGAGACAGGGCATCGATACTCCGGAGTAGACTAGTGTATACAGTCAAGACCCCGACGAGGGGCGGTGGCCGATCTCACAAGCCACTGGTGTCAGTTGGATCGCCTAAGATGTATATAGGTGCTCATTGGGTTATGAGTACACCGGACAGGACTCGCCAGGAACCTGATAGTTGGTATTATACCTATCGTCAGATAGCAGTTCCCTGGTGACATGTGTACAGGTTAGTTCATCGACCTGAGGTCGTCATTTGTCTCGTTTGAGTTCCCACTGTGCTTTGATTTCTACCCTACCACGGCTCAAAGGAGTCGTGCAAACAGGTCTTTTTTGGGTACAGTCCCGAGCCACATGGAGGCAGGTGAGCGGATCGGCAGGGGATTCGTCTCTCCCGGTATTGGGGGTGAGATCGTGCTATGTCTAGGAAAGCCATTACACCAAGTCCTTAGCCAAGGCAGGTGAGAATTACTGGTAGGTACTCCAGTAGTTTCTCAGGGTGTTCAGGGCTTGTCTCCGACACGACTTATACCGCTTTTGGGGGTCTGACGTTACTAGCCCCCTAGGCCCGATATGCGATACTCATAGACGAACGGACCGGACTGTATGTATATTGTCACTGTTAGGCTCAGTAGGGTTTCAGGATGAGTTCACTCATCGACTACCCTTGAGGTCAGTACATGGGCAGCCGTTACGCACTGCTAGTGCCGCCGACGTGCTTGTAGTTAAACCCACTGCCAGGGTACTAACGAGTCATTAGAGTCCCCCACAGATAGTTTCCCAAGTTCGGGCGAAATGTTGTAGAGGCCGTATGGTTTTATGGCAGGGTTCGGAAAATGCACGTGCGTTTACGCACGTGTCATATTTCGGGCAGATAATATTGGTGGGCTTTGGTTTAAGCCGGATCCATATATTATACTTTGTAGATATAATATCTTTGTCTCAGTTGCATTTGTATTCGGTCGTAATACAAATGCGGGTATATTTATACAGTTACGGGGTTATCCTGAAATTCGTTTCGGGATCGCTTTTGGAAGTTGCCAGTTTTCTATCGCCCGTATTAAACATTCAGTTTAAATACGGATTTATCTTTTGTTCACTTGGGTGAGTCATGAGGTGAGTCATGTGTGTGGAAGGTTCTAGTTTTGGTGACTAGGTTTTGATTCATTGTATGCATTAATGAATGGATGACTAGGATAATTGAGTCACCATTTGCATTAATGTGGTTTTGTTTTGCCTTGGATTTTTTCTCTTGATCTTTTCCTTTATGGTCACCAACCCTAGCTCCTACACTCACCCCCTACCTTATATTGTGGCCGGCCCCTTGTAAGGAAAGAATGATGATTGATTTTGCAAAAGAAAAAAGATATAGTTTTGGTTCATGGAAATTAGATTACTCATTTTCTCATTTTCACCCGATCCAAAAGGCAACTTCATTAACCGTTCATCCATGGTTTTGGATGAAGCGAGACAAAGTGTTCTACTCATTCTCTACATCAATCTTGGTCATCTCTTTTAGCAGACTTGATGACCGAGTTGCCTCGGTATAGAGGCGGGAGCCCGTATAAAGATCCGTAGATGTGGTGCCACCTCGACGAGGAGCCAGGAGATCGGAGCAGCCGCAACGGAGCGTGGGATGATGGTTAAAGAACGAAGGACTCGGATCGTTCAGTATAACCTTTCTACCCACTTTGTAGTTTGTTAATTTAGCGTTAATGGCAGATCCGGGTTATAGTATGCGATAGCGCCAGTTATAAAAGTTTTTATTCCGCATTTGGCGTCTGAAAGACGGCCGGGGCGCTACCGTAGACTTACATGGTATCAGAGCCACACCATTAAGCTTTACTAACTTGTGCTAACGCGTTTAAACTATCGATCGAACGGAATTTCGAAAACTACAATTTTCTGTACAAAAGTTTCTGTCGATTTTAAATCTGGTCTAAAAATTATTTTGAGCATCACAGAAAATTGTGCAGGCTTTTTGAAGCATACTGGTGAAATTTTGTCACGTGATCCCACGGTGCTGCCGCTGTAGGGTTCCTAGTCACTCTAACAAGCTTCTACAAGGCATCAACAATGCCCGATTCAAAAAAAAATTAGCCGTGCCGAACAACCCTAACCAAGATCGTATACTAGAGATTATGCGAAAACTAGCAAGTAAAACATTTTAACTACAAGTGAAAAGGATTACAACCTTTGTAGATCCGGTCCTTCACTTCTAAAGCTCCATGTTGACGTCCCTTCGCAGCGATCATCGGGATCCCGGACTCTAGCGATGGTTTCTTCGGAGAAATGAGCGGGCTAGGTCGTTGACTTCTAGGCCGAAGATGATCTACGTCGAGGAGACTCAAACTCAAGCTCCATCTTCACTAGGTCAAGAACTTTGTGAAGAGAACACCCTAAACTAAATAGCAAGTAGTAGAGGATGATGAAATAGGAAATGGGTTCACTTTAGATTTGGATTTCTCACTCTAAATCTTCACTTGAAAATTTTTCTAGCAAGCTTTCTTCTTCTTGAAGAAGAAGAAGAAGAAGAAGAAAAGAATAATAATGAATTATCTAAAATGAATAATCAAGTGAAGTCTATCATCATGCAACCATGGGTGAGCTAACCTATGTAGAGACTAAACCATACTTAATTATAATGGTTTGGTTAATGAATATCTTAATCAAGACAAAATGAGTGGACTTTGTCAAAGTTGCTTCAAGCTTCAAGAAGCTTCAAGCCATGACAAAAGAAGCCACCATTTTGAATAATTAAGATAAATAAAAACCTAAATTACAATTAACATGGTGTATGTCAAACACCCACCCATGTTTGATGTATCATCAATCATGATACAAACTAGTGCACAAACATATATCACATATACAACTTGTGCACATCAAGTGAGAAAATCAATCTTAAGTGAACCAATACTAGTTAATGTAAAGTAATATATCAAATATATAATAATACATTAAATCATTAAATCAATACTTGATTTAATGATCCAGTCATATCGCATATAACCGACTAATATCTAGTGTATCAATGTATCGAATCAACACTTGATTCGGTAACCCGGCTATATCTCATATAACCGTCCGATGATACAAATCGCGAGAATAGAATACAGTATCACATACTGGTATTATTCTCGGTCCCGCACATATCTCATATGCGCTCCTATTTCGTTTCGCTTGAGCTAGGAAACCTCTGTGTAGGACTCTAAAGACTCGTCAATACGCCGGCAGTAGGTGATAGTCATATCAATCACCCACAAGCCGCAAGCGGTCTGCTAAACGTAACGGCCACCCGGGTATTGAGCGATCAGAAGATGAACGAGCAAGCCTGCTCACACTCCTGCAAATCCAATCAGTAACACTTACCGTACAGTCCGGTCTGTTCGTCTGATATGTCGCATATCTCGCCTAGGGGTGGTAAACGTCAGACCCCAGCAGCTTGATAAGTCATGCCGATGTAAGGTCCATAACAAGCATGAAACTACTGATAACACTTACCAGTAAATCAGTGCAACCCTGGCCAGGGATTTCCAGTTATGGCCAGTCGAGCATAGCGCAACATCAACCCCCAATACCGGGAGAGACGAATCCCCTCCTATCGCTCATTGCCTCCATGTGAATCGGGACTGTACCCAAAAACTACCTGTTTGCACGACTCAGTAGAGCCGTGGTAGGGTGGAAATCAAAGCACAGTGGGAGACACATAAGACTCTATGACGATCTCGGGTCAACAGACTAAGCTGTACTAGTGTCACAAGAGAACTGCCATCTGACGTGAGGTATAATACCGTCTGGGAGTTCTCGGCGAGTCCGTTCAGTGTACCCAGTCATTACTGAGCACCCGCATACCATCTCTGATGTCAAACACCAATAGATATGGGATCATCCATCGCCCATCACATGGGTCGAGAAGATATACGCTAGTCTACTCTGGAATATCGATGCCCCGTCTCGATATTCCCACGACTAGAAACATTGAAGGATGTACTCATAGACTACCCAGGCCCCACTAGTATGATCTGCATCGTAGTCCTGCAAGTCGAGTACACATCCTAAGGGCTTTATCAACATGTAATGGAGAGACAGTAAGTATACATGTTAAGATAAAGAGCAACCAGATAGCGTACTATCATGTCGAGCAAGAAAGTCCTACCTATATATGTCCCAGCATCCACTACAATACACATCTCATGTACAGTAATGGCCTCTAGGGCATACATATAACTAACAATCTCCCACTTGCACTAGGGCCATCTGTAGCAGTGGTTGCAGTATCTCATACTCAACCATCCCATAATAGTCTCTCTCTGGGAAAAGGCCTTTGTGAGTGGATCCGCCGTGTTGTCCTCTGAGTCTACTCTCCTAACCTCGATCACCCTGGAGATCAACTATCTCCATGATCAGGTGATACTGCCTTAGAATATGTCTGGGTCACTGATGGGACCGGGGTTCCTAGGCCAAAGCCTCAACACCATTGTCATACAATGGTAGGAACCTAGTTCATCTCATGAACTAATATACACCCAAACTGCCTCTTTGGTAGTATCGTTGATAGCGATGTCACCAGCCTTTATCGTCTAGTTTGCCACAGTATCTAGCTTGGAACTCTTCCAACATACCGTCTCTCCACTGAGGGTAAAGATAATGCCTACGACTGACATTCAGTCATGCTTATCTCCCTGGAATCTATCCAGTGATTCTCCCCAGGATCGATTGATACCATCTCACTACACCTGGTGAGAATCCTAACATCCATTTAGATCTATCTCATAGATCCAAAATCCAGGATTTAGGAGGTATCACCTTTATCCTATTTGGAGAATCCTTGTGATGAGAGGAGATTGACCGTGCGTAGCATAGGAAACTCTTTTCCTATCAAGAGTATGTTGTCCACGTACTCTACGAGGATCACCACCATACTCCCTACTACCTTTTTGTATATACAAGGTTCATCTACCATTTTGATGAAGTCAAACTCTTTGACTACTACATCAAAATAGATGTTCTAACTCCGCGATACCTGCTTTATCCCATAAAACATCTTGCATACGTTTCCGCTGCTCCCACTGTTTACGAAGCCATCTGGCTGTGTTCTTATAGACGCTCTCTTCTAAATCATCATTTAGAAAAGCAGTCATGACACCCAACCACCAGATCTCGTAGTCATGGTATGTAGCAATGGCAAGTAGGATCCAGATGGACTTAAGCATAGCCACGGGAAAAGGTTTCATCATTATCCATGCCTGGTCGATGACGAGAACCTTTAACAAGTCTAGCTTTGAAAGTCTCAACCTTTCCATCTACACCAAGTAATCTTCTCAAGATATACTTGCTCTGATAGGGATTTAACCCTTCAGACATAGCAACCAAAGTCCATACTTTGTTGGTGTACATGTATTCCATCTCAGATCGCTAAGCATCCAGCCATTCTTACAGAGTCCCTACTCTCGATGGCCTGCTCGAAACTAGTTGGGTCATCATCTCATGATGCAATCCTTGCTCCCACTGTCATCGAGAAACCGAAGTATCTTTCAGGCAGATGAGGAACCCTGCTAGATCGGCGGAGAGGCTGAGGTTCGTCGAACCCAATTCAATAGGTATGCAGCTTCTCAAGTGCATAACCCCCAAAAGGAAACAGGTAACTCAGTAATACTCATCATAGAGCACACCATATCCAATATGGTGCGATTGCTCCACCCCGATACGCCTACATGCTGTAGTGTATACGGAGGAGTAATGCTGAGAGAGAATCTCATTCTCCTTTAGAATAGTCCAAGAATTCCATGCACAAGTATTCTCCTCCCTGATCTCATCATAGGACATAATACTTATACCTGTATTGGTTCTCTACTTCTGACTTATATTCTTTGAATTTCTCAAAAGCTTCAGACATGTGTTTCAACAGGAACATGTGTCCGAATCTTGAGAGATCATCAGTGAATGTAAGGAAGTACAAAGAACCAGGCCTGGCATATGTAGACTGGGGACCTTTATACATCACTATGTATCAGTCCCAAGAGTTTACTAACTCTTTCTCTGTTTCGAGTAAACAGAGCTATGGTCATCTTATCTTTGTGACATGACTGGCAAGTTTCATAAGATGTAAATTCAAACTGATTTAAATATGCATCTAAATGTAACTTTAGCTAGTCGGGTCACATTGATATGACCTAGTCTACAATACCTCAAGAAGGATTCGTTCATTTCTGAACTCTTCCTCTCGTATGTGTTCTGTATACTAAGAGCTGTAGTTTGATTTAGAACGTCAATACTTTTAGATAACGTGCCTGAACCGATCAACTCTTGATATATGAAATGTTCAAAACATTATCTAACAATATAAAATTATATCCTTTCTTTAGTAATAAAGAGACTGATATGATGTTGTATATCAGGTTCGGTATCTAATAACATTCGTTCAGAATCAATGTATTCTAGTAATACAGGGTGATAATGACCAACAGATTTGGCTGCAACACTTGCACCGTTCTCTGTCTCATGAAACTTATCACCCGTTCTCAGTTCTCTACCTTTCTGTAGCTCATGTAACAGACTACATATGCGGGATCCTGATCCGGTATCTAATACCCAGGACGTAGAGGATACAGAGAAACAGTTCTTTGTAATGAACACACCCAAAAAAGATGCATCATCATGCACTTTCTTCGTTTGGGTGGCACGGGAATCCTGGTATTCCCCTAATTCCTGCTCTGTCTTATAACAATTATAACTTGGAGCGGGACCAACTTTCCCCAGCTCAGTATAACAAGCGGGTTTGGTCAATACATCCATATTATTATCTTGATTAAGGCGTGACATGGTCGCTACTTGGAGAGAGAGAGAAGAAAATACTCTGCGTGCGCTCTTGCAAGATTAGATTGGTTATAAATTTTATCTAATCAGGATGGCTCCCACTGTTTTTATCAAATCCTCCTTCAAACCCTAAAAGGAAAGACTAGCCGGGATTAATTACACTCTACAAGTTCGCCAATCTTTCAGCCAGGCCAGTGCCGGTACTTTGAGGGAGGTTCCCCGTGCTTTCGCACGGACCTAATTAAAATAAACCTCGTTTTCCCAGGGGCGTAACCCCGTTGACACCTTTCTAGACACCTACTTGATCGGCTAATTGTAAAGTGCAAAACTCTCCCAGGAGTAACAATTACTCGCAGTGGGTATCAGGATCCAACTATCTCATAGAAGGTATGCAATCTCATTGCAAATTTCAACACTTGAAACTCCCGATAAAGGTTTTTACCCCTAGCACTTATGACCTTAACTATGGTCAACAAATCATAAGCACTAGTCAAGCTCTACCCGTCATTTCGTGATTAATTAGACCCACCCACATGGCCCTTAACTAAGGCCAACAAAGTCAAGCGACTGTCCAAACTAATCGCATCATATGCGGTGTAGGAAGACATCACTTAGCTACCGTACACTGTGCCTTGACTATGGTCAACAAACACAGCACGAATACTAAGTACTCTACTTCCTAAAATAACGGAGGGTTGCGGATGGTTTTTAAGAAAACCTTTAACGCTTTGAACTTGATCTCGTTGCGGAATCAAATGGTTTTAAATGGAGTGTTTTAGGCTTTTGCTAGTTTCGCTAAAGTGGTCACTCCCGGTGAAGGGATCTCGGCTCTTTCCTCGTCGAATGAGGTGCAGGATATTCACAATACCACTATGCAAAGCAAGAACTAGAAAAGCAATCAAAAGACAAACCGAAAATTGTAGCATCTGCAAGTTATTGCTAAAGAGGTCAATCCCGGTAAAGGGATCTCGGCTCTTTCCTTATCGAATAAGATGCTGGATGTTCTACAAGGAACACCACTATGCAAAGCAACAACTAGAGCTACCTGATTTTTGAAATTCGATTCCACAACATCATTTAGGTTTATTTTCTTTCATTAATCTCATTAATGAATGTCCCATCATTTAAGTCCACCTAAACATCACAGATAAATACAACGTATGCTTATGCCATCCGCATTCGCCTCGATGTCCCGTCTGCACCGTTAGGTTAGGTAACTAACGGCAGAGCGGGGCAGGGCTAGTGCGGGTGTAAAACATAAGCAACGTTTATATAATATATCATATATACTATATACAATATCTATCTGAACATATCACATGATCACATCACAGATAACGCAGCAGAAAATATCATATGAAATATTGGATATACTAGGACGTCCATGTTTTATTTTGAGCCTATATAAAACACGGATTCCACGGTCGTGATGAATAGCCAATCCCACACCCCTAGACCCCTACGAGAGCGGCAAGCAACCCTACCAATTCTAGAGTTAGAAGACCCGGACTCGACTCCTCGAGATGGTCTCCCACTGGACCATAGAACCTGGTTACTTATGCTCCCCTCCTTGGGTCTATCCTAATGCGGAAAAGTAAATAATATACAATGGTGACATCATCCTCAGCCCGGAAGTGCCCCAATAAAAGAATATTACATACAAGTTTTTACATGAATGAAAAAGAAAAACACTCATCTCACATAAAAAAAAAACCCGGCTATTCAAACCCGACGATCCAATATAACATATCCAGCAACACATAACATCACATGTCATCAACGTAAGTAAATATGCCCATCCCAATTGTCGTTGACATATAGCAACGAAACCGGCGATATCATATATTACACTTACGGTCGCAGAAAAGAAAGTGTAAAACTACAACAGTTGGAATCCGCAACCTCCTTAGACATCGCATGCCTAATCAAATGAATTCCTTAGACATCGCATGCCTATCAATTATAAACCCCGCATTTTAGTCTCATTATCGAAAACTCTTTTCAATATCAAGTCGGGCAATTCAACAAGATTCCCGACATCCTGATCGAATGCTCTTCGCAAACTTTAGTAGACGGCCGCACCCCCGGATGCCGTCGACGAAGTGCACTAAGGCGGAATGCCGCCGCCACGAGCACCCGAACGGATGCTTTTGGCGACGGGGTTCTCCTACAGTCACTTGGTCAGGGCTATGGGGCATGGCTGTCTATTTGTAAGTCCATGTCACGCACCCCATGAACTTGCGGGGAGGCGGAATATATGAAAAACGATTATCAAAGCTTCGTAACACGGACTTGAGCGCATGAATCGTTTCTAAACCATTGCTAACTAACAACTAGAGGTTTAACTACTCGGATACGAAGTTATACCTCATGATACTAGTCCTTCGGGTCTTCATCGCGGTCCTCCACTCCTCGTAGGCTCCTTGGAACATCGGCACCTCAACGGCCTCCTCGAATCAAAGACGATCCACCCGAAAGCTCCTACGCCAAGATTAATCTCAAACTTGAGATAACTAGGTTGCTTAAAGTGCTAATCTAAGCTACCTAGGGGATATAGAGTGAGGTTATGGATGTATTAGTCTAGCTAACCCTTGATCTCAACACATGAGAGGCTAGGGTTAGGGTTTGAAGAGAGAGTGAGCTTGAGGAGAGAGAAGGTGAAGATGAGAATGAAATGAGATAATGATGTTATCATAATATATATGAAGCATTATTATTTATCTAAAAATCAAATAAAAGAATTAATAACCATGCTTCATAAATATCTATGAGTGATTCATCACCATGAGTCATTAAGCATTTATGATGCATTTAATGACTTGGATGAATCATACAAATGAGTCACTAATCTCATTTAATGCAATGCCACCTTAACCCCTTAGTCACCACTCTTCTAGAAGCTTCCCGACAAATTACGAGAATGCCCCTCCAATCCGTGAAAACACGGAAAAACTTTAGACTGTATAAATCCAATAACCCGATACTAGAATCTGGCTTAAACCAAAGCCGACTAGTAAAAACTGTCCGAAAAGTCGTGCGTGCGTAAACACACGTACGCGTCCGAACCCTTGTCATAATACCATACGACCTCTATATCGTTTCGCATGGAGTAGGGAAACTCTCTGTGTGGGACTCTAAAGACTCAACACTACGCTGGCAGTGGGTTTAACCACAGACCGCAAGCGGCACTAGCTGTACGTAACGGTCCCCAAGTAGATGTCGATAAGAAGGCCGATGAGGAAAATCATCCGAATTCCCACTGAGCCTGATGTGAAAATCTCCGTACGGTCCGGTCTGTTCGTCTAAGACTATCGCATATCAAGCCTAGGGGGCGGCAAGCGTCAGTCCCCTAATAGCTGTATAAGTCGTGTCGGAGTGAAGCCCATTACACCCTGAGAAGCTACTGGAACCTACCAGTATATCTCGCTTGCCCTGGCCAGGGACTTTGCGTAATGGCACTCTGACACAGCGCGATATCATCTCCCAATACAGGGAGAGACGAATCCTATCTAACCACTACTGCCTCCAAGTGCTCGGGACTGCACCCAACTGCTACCTGTTTGCACGACTCCTTTGAGCCATGGTAGGGTAGCAATCTAAGAACAGTGGCACACACTCGAGGCGAAGTAGCAGTGTCAAGTGTGCGGACTATGCTGTACTCATGTCATCTGGGAACTGTTAACTGACAACGGGTATAATACCAACCAATCAGTTCCCTTGCGAGTCATGTCCGGTGTACCCGTAACCTAACGAGCACATGTATACTATCTCCAGTACGACGTACTGATGGCTGTGGGACAGACCATATCCCTAACTGGGATGAGAAGCATACACACTTAGTCTACTCCGGAATATCGATGCCCTATCTCGATAATCCAACGACCAGGGACCTGTATAGGATGTTGCTTACAGACTACCCAGCCCCCACTAATGTGACTGCCATCACAACGCTGGTAATCAAGCAAAGATCCTATGGGCTCTACTAATATGTATAAGTGATACGTTACAAGAAACATATGCACATATTAAAGTAGACACAAACCAAGTAGCATACTACCATTTTTAGCAAGACTGTATATACAACTGTGAATATCCCAAGCTTCCATTAAGTAATATACAATCTAGTATGATACAATAATGGCCCCTAGGGCATATACACTAACAATCTCCCACTTGCACTAGGGCCATGAGCTGGCATATCGTAGACCTATAATCTCGAATAGCCTCTCGAACTGCGTCTGAGGAAGGGCCTTTGTGAATAGATCAGCAATGTTATTCTCTGTCTCTACTCTTTTCACCTCGATCTCCCTGATCAGGTGATACCGCCTTAATATGTGTCTGGATTTCTGATGGGACCTGGGTTCCTTCGCTAAAGCTATAGCGCCGTTGTTGTCACAATACAGAGTATTGGACCAACACTGGAAGGAACCACCTGAAGTTCTGTAAGGAACTTCTTCATCCAGACAGCTTCTTTTGCGGCATCGCAAGCAGCTATGTACTCCACTTCCATTGTTGAGTCAGCAACGGTCTCCTGCTTGGAATTCTTCCAACAGACCGCCCCTCTATTGAGGGTAAAGACATATCCCGACATGGACTTGGAGTCATCTTTGTCACTCTGGAAGCCGGAGTCGGCAAAGGCCTCCATCTGGAGGTCTTTTCCGCTATACACCAAGAACATTTCCTTAGTCCTTCTCAGGTACTTGAGAATGTTCTTTACTGCTATCAAGTGCTTCTCCCCTAGGTTTGCCTGATACCGGCTTACAACGCTTAATGGGTATGCTACATCTGGTCTGGTACATAACATCGCATACATTATAGAGCCTACCGCAGAAGCGTAGGGTATAATCGACATGCGATCCCTTTCCAAATCAGTCTTGGGAGACATCTCTTTGGAGAGGGTGATTCCGTGACAAGCCGGTAGGTTACCGCGCTTAGAATCATCCATACTGAATCTCTTCACTATGGTGTCTATGTACCTGGACTGTGAAAGTCCCAACATCCTTTTTGATCTATCACGATAGATCTGGATTCCCAGAATGTAGGTGGCATCACCCAGGTCTTTCATGGAGAATTTATGTGACAAGAATCTTTTTACTGACTGTAACATAGGAATATCATTTCCTATTAGGAGAATGTCATCCACGTACAAGACGAGGAATACTACAGCTCTCCCTACAATCTTACTGTATATGCATGGTTCATCTGAATTTTTGATAAAGTCAAATTCTTTGACAGCATCATCAAAACAGATGTTCCAACTCCGCGATGCCTGCTTTAGTCCATAAATGGACTTAAGCAGCTTGCATACTTCACCGCTGCTCCCACTCTGAATGAATCCTTCTGGCTGATCCATATAGACGCTTTCTTCCAAATTTCCATTTAGAAAGGCCGTCTTTACGTCCATCTGCCAGATCTCATAATCGTGGAAGGCAGCAATAGCAAGAAGGACCCTAATGGATTTTAGCATAGCTACTGGAGAAAAGGTTTTGTCATAGTCCAAACCAGGTCTTTGACGGAAACCCTTTGCAACAAGTCTAGCTTTATAGGTTTCAACCTATCTATCTACACCAATCTTCTTTTTGAAGATCCATTTACATCCTACGGGTTTTACCCCATCTGGAGCAATGTCCAAAGTCCATACTTTGTTAGTGTACATGGACTCCATTTCGGTCCGCATTGCATCCATCCATTTTACTGAGTCACTGCTCTGAATGGCTTGCTGGAAGCTAGTAGGCTCATCATAATCAATAGTGCAATCCTCTCTATCCCCATATATGAGAAAACCGTAGTATCTCTCGGGCGGATGAGATTGCCTACTACTCCTGCGGAGTGGCGTCGGGATGTCCTGTTCTCCTGAACCTTCTTGTTCTACCAAGCTTTCAATAATAACTTATGGTTCTGAAATTTCTTCCAGTTCTATTTCGCTCCCACTCTTCTGATTTTCTAAAAATTCAGTTTCCAAGAAGTGGGGATGCTGAGAAACAAAAACCTTTTGTTCCTCTAAGGAATAGAAAAGATACCCCCTGGAGTTCTTTGGGTATCCCACAAACTTACATAGTACTGAGCGTGCCTCGAGCTTGTCCGTATGCTGCTTCTTTACAAAAGCTGGACATCCCCGTGTCTTAAGATATTTAAGACAGGGTTTCTTCCCACTCCACATCTGATATGGGGTAGTAGGCACAGTCTTGGTTGGAGCCTTGTTCAAGAGATATGCAGTTGTTTCTAGTGCATAACCCCAGAAAGATCGCGGTAACTCAGCCTTACTCATCATGGAACGAACCATATCTAATAGGGTTTGATTCCTCCTTTCTGATACACCATTATGTTGTGGCGTGTATGGAGGAGTAAGCTGAAAGAGAATTCCATTCTCTTTTAAGTAACCCAGGAACTCGGTACTTAAGTACTCACCACGTCGATCAGATCTCAGTGTCTTGATACTTTTGCCGGTTTTTTTTTCCACTTCATTCTTGTATTCTTGGAATTTCTCAAAAGCCTCGGATTTATGCTTCATCAAGAAGATATATCCATACCTAGAGAAGTCATCCGTAAAAGTAATGAAATAGGAATAACCACCTCGCGCATGTATAGACATTGGACCGCACACATCACTGTGTATGAGTCCTAAGAGCTCGCTCGCTCTTACTCCGTGTCCAGAAAACGGAGTCTTTGTCATCTTTCCCATGAGACAAGATTCACAAGTAGCATAAGATTGATATTCGAACGGATTCAAATATCCTTCTCTGTGTAACTTAGTCAATCTTCTCTCATTGATGTGACCTAGTCTACAATGCCATAAGAAAGCCTGATTTGTTTCCGGAGACTTTCTTTTAAGTGTGTTCTGGACACTGAAAATCTGAGCTTGATTTAATACGTATATTCCATTTTCTAATGTACCTGACCCAATCATAACTTGATTTAGGTGGATGTGAACCATATCTCTTGTAAGAGTAAAATCATATCCTTTCTTAGATAGTAAGGGTACAGATATGATATTACAAGTCGTACCTGGTACATAAAAACAGTTACGTAGAATCAATATCTGCCCAGTTGTCAGTCCAAGATGATATTCCCCTACGGATTCAGCATTCATGCTCATTCCGTTAGCAACTGTGAGGGTCATATCACCTATCCCGATAACCCTACGGTTTCTCAGAGCCTGTAATGAATTACAGATGTGAGTTCCTGACCCGGTATCCAATACCCAGGAAGTAGGGTTAACTGACATACAGTTCTCAATAACAAACACACTTGAGGCTGAAGCCACAACATGCTTCGTATCCTGGTTACTGACTTCTAAAGCACTGCAATCATTCTGCCAATGTCCAATCCTATAATAATAGGAACTACCCTCTTTTACTACATTAAGTCCGGAAACTTTTGCCGTTCTCTTTCCTTCTGCTTCCCTGGTTTCCTTCAGGGTAGGAGGCAAAGACAGTAGATTCAAGTCAGTATCTGACCCGTTTCCCAACGTGGTCTGTAGGTCCTGGAGCTCATCAATACAGCTAGTCATTGTAAGGGCGTTGTCCCCTACAGATGACCCGTCAGCTAACCTCGCTTGAATTAATTCGTTCGAGATTTCATATCTAGTGATATGAGATTGCTCTCCATATAAATCTTTGTTATGGAGAAAGATGGAAACTAAGTCCATCTTCTCGTGCTGCTTCTGGTATACACCATCAACTGAAGCTAACACGAGGCATCTAGCTTTCGCTTTATCTTTTTCCCTTGTCTGACGGATATCTATATCCGCGACAGTGGAAACTGGACCTGGGACTGCGGGATCTTGAGTAGTATTAGGGTGGTCCAGCTTGTCATAGGCAATGGACATCTGGACAGACTTTTGCCATTCATATAAGTAAGATTCAGTCAAATTATTATCTAGATGTAACCTATGTGTGGTCACAGGGTTGCTGCAATTTAAGAGAGAGAAGAAAATACTATTAGCATGATGCTGTTGCAAGTTTAGATTGGTTTTAAGTTTATCTAAACAGGATGGCTCCCACTGTTTCTCGAATCCTTCCTCAAACCATAAAAGAAGAATTAGCCAGGACTATTCTCACCGTACAATACTTGCTTAACCGTTCAGCCAGGCCAGTGTCGATACTTCGAGGGAGGTTTTCCAACGCTTTCGCAAAGTTCCTTAATTAAATAAACTCTTTTCTCTGGGGGCGTAACCCCGCTGACACCTTTCTAGGCACCTACTTGGTTTATAGCATTGATCATTAAGTGACGAATCTCCTGATAAGTAGCATGTACTCACAGTAGGATCGGGATCCAAAATATCATCGTATGATAATGTTGAAGGAATCCTACCAACATTCATCAAACTCCAAAATGGTATGCAACTCTAGCAAATTTCAGTTTCTTTAGAAACTCCCGATGTGGATTTTTGCCCCATGCTCTTATGACCTTGACGAAGGTCAACAAATCATAAGTCACATGTCAAGTTCTATCCGTCATTGTCCAGGTTAATTTGAACCCACCCGTATATACCCTTGACGAAGGTCAACAAGGTAATACGACTGTCCCAAACCAACGCATCTATCTATGCTACATATGAACACCCAACAGCTACCAATCACTATGCCTTGACGAAGGTCAACAAACATAGCTTGAATACTATTGAATATCTATATGAAATGACGGAGGGCTACGACTAGTTTTGGCAAAACCGTGAACGCAGTGAACTTGATATAATCGAAGGAACCTGATAGCTTTTTAAAAGGAGTGGTTAAAGCTCCGCAATTAAAAATTCTGCTCTTTTAAAATAACCAAGTGGTTTCTTTTAAATTTGTTCCAACGATTTAACTTTGGTTTATTTTCTTTGCATTATAATAATGCGTCCCATCATTTATCCTATCATTGCAGAAAACAACGAAAATACCACGTCCTCTTATACCATCCGCATTCGCCACTGGGTCCCGTCATCACCCGTTAGGTTACTTAACTAACGACAGAGCGGGGGCTGGACTAGTGCGGGTGTAAAACATAAGTGACGTCTAATAGCTATATATATATAGATATTGTACATTCGTCAGATGCAATAATAAGCATTCCAGATCACAGATGAACTTTATTGGATATATAAGAAATCTGCATTTTCTTTGAGCCTGCAATAAAAGATGGATTACACAGTTGTGATGAATAGCCATTACCCCACCCTAGACCCCTATGGGTACGGCAAACTACCCGCCAAGTATCCGAAGTGAAGCGGTCTCCCTCAACAACGTAAGTAGACCACTAAACACTTCAACGTACCCGGTAGTTTGTGTACCCCACCTTGGGTCTATCCTAAGAGCAAAAAACAGTAAAAAGAAATAATACAACGGTGGCTACAACCGCAACCTGGATGTGCCCCGCAAAAGAATATTACATCAAATTACATTTACATTGAATGAATGAATATTAAACACATCTCAAACCCCGGCTAATCATCACAACAGTCCAACACAGTTCATATACACAAACAGTAAACATTTCAGAAATATGCAACCCCCTGCCAACCGACATACTAGCAGTTAGGGGAGGTTTACGAACACATTAAACATTACAGATAAAAACCCAATTAGCAAATATCTTAGAACATCGATCGACTTCCCTTTTCCGTGTCTACCCCAAAAGCAAGTCAGTACAGAGGCAACCTGGGCAGAAAAAGAACATACAAGAAAACAGAAAACAACAAAATAGGAATTACTGAGCAAATCCGAGTCAACTCTGCGTTGACTCAGCAGCGGATCCGCGGCACAAGCTCTCTATTGCCGCGGATCCGCGGCCGTTTAGCCGACTCACTGACTCGTTTTTTTCCAGTATTCTTAAATACCCTGCTGTTAATTTTAAGGCATGTCAAATATTTTTTCAGACAAGTTTAAAATTAACAGAAACTTAGGGTTTTCGGTTTTTTGTTTTCGTGTTTTCCGTCGATCGAACTTCTAATCAGTTGCTAACAAGCCAGTAATGGTTTAGTTGGCTCTGATACCACTGTAAGTCCATGTCACGCACCCCACGAACTTGCAGGGAGGCGGAATATATGAAAAACGATTATCAAAGCTTCGCAACACGGACTTGAGTGCATGAATCGTTTCTAAACCATTGCTAACTAACAACTAGAGGTTTAACTACTCGGATACGAAGTTATACCTCATGATACTAGTCCTTCAGGTCTTCATCGCGGTCCTCCACTCCTCGTAAGCTCCTTGGAACATCGGCACCTCAACGGCCTCCTCAAATCAAAGACGATCCACCCGAAAGCTCCTACGCCAAGCTTAATCTCAAACTTGAGATAACTAGGTTGCTTAAAGTGCTAATCTAAGCTACCTAGAGGATATAGAGTGAGGTTATGGATGTATTAGTCTAGCTAACCCTTGATCTCAACACATGAGAGGCTAGGGTTAGGGTTTGAAGAGAGAGTGAGCTTGAGGAGAGAGAAGGTGAAGATGAGAATGAAATGAGATAATGATGTTATCATAATATATATGAAGCATTATTATTTATCTAAAAATCAAATAAAAGAATTAACAACCATGCTTCATAAATATCTATAAGTGATTCATCACCATGAGTCATTAAGCATTTATGATGCATTTAATGACTTGGATGAATCACACAAATGAGTCACTAATCTCATTTAATGCAACGCCACCTTAACCCCTTAGTCACCACTCTTCTAGAAGCTTCCCGACAAATTACGAGAATGCCCCTCCAATCCGTGAAAACACGGAAAAATTTTAGACTGTATAAATCCAATAACCCGATACTAGAATCTGGCTTAAACCAAAGCCGACTAGTAAAATCTGTCCGAAAAGTCGTACGTGCGTAAACACACGTACACGTCCGAACCCTTGTCGTAATACCATACGACCTCTATATCATTTCGCCTGGAGCAGGGAAACTCTCTGTGTGGGACTCTAAAGACTCGACACTACGCTGGCAGTGGGTTTAACCACAGACCGCAAGCGGCACTAGCTGTACGTAACGGTCCCCAGGTAGATGTCGATAAGAAGGCCGATGAGGAAAATCATCCGAACTCCTACTGAGCCTGATGTGACAATCTCTGTACAGTCCGGTCTGTTCGTCTAAGACTATCGCATATCAAGCCTAGGGGGCGGCAAGCGTCAGTCCCCTAATAGCTGTATAAGTCGTGTTGGTGTGAAGCCCATTACACCCTGAGAAGCTACTGGAACCTACCAGTATATCTCGCTTGCCCTAGCCAGGGACTTTGCGTAATAGCTCTCTGACACAACGCGATATCATCTCCCAATACCGGGAGAGACGAATCCTATCTAACCACTACTGCCTCCAAGTGCTTGGGACTGCACCCAACTGCTACCTGTTTGCACGACTCCTTTGAGCCGTGTTAGGGTAGCAATCTAAGAACAGTGGGACACACTCGAGGCGAAGTAGCAGTGTCAAGTCTGCGGACTATGCTGTACTCATGTCATCTGGGAACTGTTAACTGACGACGGGTATAATACCAACCAATCAGTTCCCCTGCGAGTCCTGTCCGGTGTACCCGTAACCTAACAAGCACCTGTATACTATCTCCAGTACGACGTACTGATGGCTGTGGGACAGACCATCTCCCTAACTGGGATGAGAAGCGTACACACTTAGTCTACTCCGGAATATCGATGCCCTATCTCGATAATCCAACGACCAGGGACCTATATAGGATGTTGCTTACAGACTACCCAGCCCCCACTAGTGTGACTGCCATCACAACGCTGGTAATTAAGCAAAGATCCTATGGGCTCTACTAATATGTATAAGTGATACGTTACAAGAAACATATGCATATATTAAAGTAGACACAAACCAAGTAGCATACTACCATTTTTAGCAAGACTGTATATACAACTGTGAATATCACGAGCTTCCATTAAGTAATATACAATCTAGTATGATACAATAATGGCCCCTAGGGCATATACACTAACACTATTAAGTTTACCCGGCGAGTATCCGCGTACGCTACGTGATTGCGACGGACTTTTAATCACATCAAAATTCCGTGGCAACCGATCAAATGAGACTAAAGTGCTAGATTTATAACATTCAAATTAGTTATCTCATAACTACTTGTGGATTCCAAATATTGTATCACATTCCAGATAAATAGACAATGTTAAACTTTTCGATCGAATAATCAAACACCAAAGTTTTCCCAAATAGCTCAACACTTGAAATAAGTTTTAAAACATCCATTTCATGCCACAGTACCAACGGTCCAGCCGTAGAATGGTCAAGCCAACGCCTCACATGTGTCATGCCGTACTCCCCCAAACCCTAAGGTTCAAAAGGCAGTTCAAGACGGTCATATAAACGAGTTAAGGTTTGTTGTCTTCTAAAAGGTCCATCGCGTAACTTGCACAACTTAGAACGCTCTTAAACTTCGGAAAAATCCAACACTTGGAAATTTTCCGGCAGGGGAAAAAGTGAGTTATCGATATCCGGTCGAACTTTTTAACACGATCTAAAAATTACCCGGACAAACTAAACAAAGTTAAATTATCCGATCGAATCAACGAGTCCCCAATACAACCCTAAGAAATCTCAACACATGAGTGGAATTAAAAAATTCCAAGAAAAAATTGACAAGAAAGGACCTAAGAATAAATATATGAAGTATGAGGGACTAAGTCATAATTTGGGCCGCGGAACCGCCGCCAAACCCTTGGTTAGGCCGCGGTTCCACGGTCCTATAGACGAATCAGTGGGTCGTACTTCACAGTAATTCTTAGTTTTTCCTGCTTAATTTTCTGAGCATTTTTAATTCATAAAAAATCATGATTTCAAAAAATGTACAGAGAAGGGTATTCGTCGGGGTTTACGGGTTCGATCGGACTTCAAACTTCGTCTAAACATCGCGTAAAGCTCTAGCTTGGCTCTGATACCACTGTAGGATTCCTAGGCACTCTAACAAGCTTCTACAAGGCATCAACAATGCCCGATTCAAAAAAAAATTAGCCGTGCCGAACAACCCTAACCAAGATCGTATACTAGAGATTATGCGAAACTAGCAAGTAAAACATTTTAACTACAAGTGAAAGGGATTACAACCTTTGTAGATCCGGTCCTTCACTTCTAAACCTCCGTGTTGACATCCTTTCGCTGCGATCATCGGGATCCCGGACTCTAGCGATGGTTTCTTCAGAGAAATGAGCGGGCTAGGTCGTTGACTTTGAGGCCGAAGATGATCTACGTCGAGGAGACTCAAACTCAAGCTCCATCTTCACTAGGTCAAGAAATTTGTGAAGAGAACACCCTAAACTAAATAGCAAGTAGTAGAGGATGATGAAATAGGAAATGGGTTCACTTTAGATTTGGATTTCTCACTCTAAATCTTCACTTGAAAATTTTTCTAGCAAGCTTTCTTCTTCTTGAAGAAGAAAAAGAAGAAGAAAAGAATAATAATGAATTATCTAAAATGAATAATCAAGTGAAGTCTATCATCATGCAACCATGGGTGAGCTAACCTATGTAGAGACTAAACCATACTTAATTATAATGGTTTGGTTAATGAATATCTTAATCAAGACAAAATGAGTGGACTTTGTCAAAGTTGCTTCAAGCTTCATGAAGCTTCAAGCCATGAAAAAAGAAGCCACCATTTTGAATAATTAAGATAAATAAAAACCTAAATTACAATTAACATGGTGTATGTCACACACCCACCCATGTTTGCATGTATCATCAATCATGATACAAACTAGTGCACAAACATATATCACATATACAACTTGTGCACATCAAGTGAGAAAATCAATCTTAAGTGAACCAATACTAGTTAATGTAAAGTAATATATCAAATATATAATTATACATTAAATCATTAAATCAATACTTGATTTAATGATCCGGTCATATCGCATATAACCGACTAATATCTAGTGTATCAATGTATCGAATCAACACTTGATTCGGTAACCCGGCTATATCTCATATAACCGTCCGATGATACAAATCGCGAGAATAGAATACAGTATCACATACTGGTATTATTCTCGGTCCCGCACATATCTCATATGCGCTCCTATTTCGTTTCGCTTGAGCCAGGAAACCTCTGTGTAGGACTCTAAAGACTCGTCAATACGCTGGCAGTAGGTAGTGGTCATATCAATCACCCACAAGACGCAAGCGGTCTGCTAAACGTAACGGCCACCCGGGTATTGAGCGATCAGAAGATCAACGAGCAAGCCTGCTCACACTCCTGCGAATCCAATCAATAACACTTACCGTACAGTCCGGTCTGTTCGTCTGATATGTCGCATATCTCGCCTAGGGGTGGTAAACGTCAGACCCCAGCAGCTTGATAAGTCATGCTGATGTAAGGTCCATAACAAGCATGAAACTACTGATAACACTTACCAGTAAATCAGTGCAACCCTGGCCAGGGATTTCCAGTTTTGGCCAGTCGAGCATAGCGCAACATCAACCCCCAATACCGGGAGAGACGAATCCCCTCCTATCGCTCATTGCCTCCATGTGAATCGGGACTATAGCCAAAAACCACCTGTTTGCACGACTCAGTAGAGCCATGGTAGGGTGGAAATCAAAGCACAGTGGAAGACACACAAGACTCTATGACGATCTCAGGTCAACAGACTAAGCTGTACCAGTGTCACAAAAGAACTGCCATCTGACGTGAGGTATAATACCATCTGGGAGTTCTCAGCGAGTCCGTTCAACGTACCCAGTCACTACTGAGCACCCGCATACCATCTCTGATGTCAAACACCAATGGATATGGGATCATACATCGCCCATCACATGGGTCGAGAAGATATACGCTAGTCTACTCTGGAATATCGATGCCCCGTCTCGATATTCCCACGACTAGGAACATTGAAGGATGTACCCATGGACTACCCAGGCCCCACGATCTGCATCATAGTCCTGCAAGTCGTGTACACATCCTAAGGGCTTTATCAACATGTAATGGAGAGACAGTAAGTATACATGTTAAGATAAAGAGCAACCAGATAGCGTACTATCATGTCGTGCAAGAAAGTCCTATCTATATATGTCCCAGCATCCACTACAATACATATCTCATGTACAGTAATGGCCTCTAGGGCATACATATAACTAACAGCCGCGGATCCGCGGCCCAAACTAGGGTTTGGCCGCGGATCCGCCGCCACTTTGTGGGAACAGTGAGCCAAATTTCTACAGTGTGTTCTTCATGGTAAATTGTGGTTTCTGGAATATTTCTTTTGGGCCCAGATTTTGTTACTGTACAGCAGATGTACGTGGGGCCCACTTCGGGATGTTTTGTCGATCGAAATTTTAAACTTGTTAGTTTACAGTACTTAAATTATATCTCCGACCGTGAATGTCATTCGAGCGGTAAATTGCGTCTAATTGCTATAGTCCTTTTAGACGGATTTGCGAACGTGACATTCGCGTTGATGTTCTGTGTTGTGCTGTGATGTTGCGAATTTGTCGTGGTGGATAGAAGTATGCAATGGTAGTGCAGTTTGGATTTATTTGTACATTTGATATTGCGGGGCGAGCGTCCAACATGTGGACTGCCGTCACTGCCTGTTTGTATAATATTCTTTTGGGGCACGACCGGGCTGAGGTCGATGTACCCGTTGTACATATTTTTCATTTCTGTACTAGGTTTACCCCGCGACGGAGTGAACGGATAGCCGGGTTCTGGAGGGCAACGGGTCCGAATCTCATGGCTTTGAGAGGCAGAGGGGCCTCACTCTAGAATTGGCAGACTATTCGCCGCACTCGTAGGGGTACAGGTTGACCCAAGGAGGGGTGCTCAAGTTACCGGATTCCGTGAAGTGTAGGGTGGTCCATTCACTATACTGTAGGGGACTGCCTCGCTTCAGGTTTTGGCTGGTAACTTGCCGCACCCGTAGGGGTCTAGGTTTCATTGCACAGGCTATCCACACGACCAGGGGAACGTCGGGTTTCAGCAGCGGCTCTGTGAAACCCAGGGATCCCAGATTATCTGTATTGTTTCTGTGATGCTTATTACTTTTCTGTAATGTTGCATATTATCACGCCTGGATCGATTATTGTATATTGGTATATATACTAGTAGATGTTGTATATGTTTTGCACCCGCGCTAGTCCAGTCCCCGCTCTGTCGTTAGTTAAGTAACCTAACGGGTAAAGACGGGACTTAGTGACGAATGCGGATGGCATATACGTACATTTTATTTTCGTTCTTTTCTGGTGTGATTAATTGATGGGACTGCGTTGATTCTGATCAATGCAAAAGGAAAACAAACCTGTTTGGCTGTTGTTGGAGCAGTTTTAAAAAGTGTTATTACAAAGACGTTTCCTTTTGTTTTGCATAGTGGTATTCGGTTGGAATATCCTGCACCTCATTCGACGAGGCAAGGGCGGAGATCCCTTCACCGGGAGTGACCCCTTAGGCAGAAGTTTACATCAGGGTAATAACTTCACTATAGTCGATTATAAGTTGCTTTGCATCGCGGTATTCAGTTGGAATATCCTGCACCTTATTCCACGAGGAAAGAGCCGAGATCCCTTCACCGGGAGTGACCTCTTTAGCAAAGGTTTTCGCCACTATATTTTTTATAAAAAGCTATCAGGTTCCTTCAGCGATATCAAGTTCGTTACGTTAAAGGTTTTTCACCAAAAACCATCCGTAGACCTCCGTCATTTCTTTTGGGTATTCAGTAGTATTCAAGCTATGTATTTTGACCAACGCCAAGGCATAGTGTTTGGTAGCTGCTAGGTATTCATTTGTTGAATAGATAGATGAGTTAGTTTGGGACAGTCGTTCAGCCATTTGGCCAACGTCAGGGGCATGTGCGGGTGGGTTCAAATTGACAAGATAATGATGGGTAGAACTTGGCATGTGACTTATGGCGATTGGCCAACATCAAGGTCATAAGAGCATGGGGCAAAAATCATATCGGGAGTTTCTAAAGAAACTGAAACTTGCCAGACATGTGCATACCTTCTGGAGTGTGATAACGTGAGTGGATTCCGTCACGTTATCATGCGATGAGAGTTGGATCCCGATTCCCACTGATGAGTTGGTTTACTCTTCGGGTGATCCCGATTGATTCTTCTTTCAGGTTTGGAGGAGAATTTGACAGTACAGTGGGAGGTTTCCTGATTAGATAAAGTGATAACCATTCTGATCTAGGTTAGAGTGCACGCAGAGTGTTTCTTTTCTCTCTCTCTTTGGCAGCGACCTTTGACCGACCCTAGACTATGACTCAGTGACCAAGTTGACCGAACCTTCTTAAAATACTGGCTTTTGGATTGTCCGAGTTGCATAAGTCATCGCCACTCCTTTTTTTACCCATTGCATTTCTCAGAACACCTCGTATCACTACGAGTATCCACTTCCATTAGATAGATCCATCGTATGGTTATATACAAACTCGAAGGGACTTCTTCGAGGATGGATCCAGGTTCAGGAGAAATAGAATTGGTTTATTCAGTTGTTTTTTATTATCACCTTCTCTCAGGTTGCGAGGGCTCCTTGGTTTAGGAGAGTACACCTATTACGCTTATTGGATAGTCTTCTTCCAAACCATAGGCAGGTGCCGAAAGGTAGGGAATGAAGAAAACCAATTAGCCTAAGTACGGTGTACAGAAGGTAATATGTAAAGACAAAATAAAGGGATTAGAAAGAGGGCAAAGTAAATTGCGACTGCTATCATTCACGACCAAACCGCGTACTTCATCGCCATTCCTATTTCACCTTTGCTTTTTTCCCCAGTTCGGGAGAAATAGAATAAGGTATTATTCAGTTGTATTTTATCATCACCTTCTCTCAGGTTACGAGTACTCCTTGGTTTAGGAGGGTACACCTATTACGCTTATTGGATAGTCTTCTTCCAAACCATAGGCTGGTGCCGAACGGTAGGGAAGGAAGAAAACCACTTAGCCTAAAAGGGGTGTACAGAAGGAAATGAATAAAGACAAATAAAGAGATTTGGAGAGATGGCAAAGAAATATACAGTTACAGTCATGAATTGGATTATGGAAGAGGCATTACTAGGAATACCAGGATACCCCTACGAAACATTTTCATGTTTCAGTTACACTGTGCATTGTTAAAGGAAAACTGATTTCCCGATTAGATACTTACTCAAGGGTATGTATTTACCAGGTATGATTCTCACATCTGTATGGTTTTACAGATGATGAGTAGGAGTAAGTTATTAGGAATAAGGTGATCATCCTCATTATATCGGAATTCGTTGTAATTGGTGATATTTGAGAAAATCGCCTGGGTACAGTTTTCAACCTACGACGCACAGGTTTTGAGTTATTCAACTCAGCGGACTTATACAGAGTATTGTATGTTGTCCAGTGTCCATCAGGACAAAGAGGTTGGTCCTCGTACTATGTTCTGTTTACTTATGACTTCTCTAGTTTTTAGACAAGTGTTTCGTAGAAATACAACGTTTAAGTTTTGAGAAGTTGTGGCTATAGAAATAAAGTAGAGAACCAGGTATCGCAAGTATCGGGATTCTTCAAAGAGATCGAAGATGTAGATACTTGTGACTGGTATTCAGATGATAGTAATGGTTTTTAAGAAACTTGTTTCTCTTTCAAGTTACTCATAATTGGATGTATTCCTAAGTTGAGTAATGCTGATTAGCCTCTCTCCATTAAGTTGATATGCACTGGAGACAGCTGCATGATTAGAATCTGGTTTCAATTAAATAAGTGCCAAAGTTTCTATATTGGATATAGAATGGTTCATATCTTAACGATGTTAAGGTACGGGGAGTTGTCCGGCTTATACTTAAAACCAGACTCTGGATAACTCATGGCACGTTTCTGTAATGGCAGTTTGTGGGTTGGCCCGGGCTATGTCGAGGGTTGATTTTCTACCATCTGGAAGATCAATAATGATATTGTTCTTGACTCGCCACAGTTTTAGTAAAATGGATTTTTTCAGAAAACAGTAGTGGGAGTATGGTAGAACTGGAAATGATTCCAGAACCGCAAACAATTACGGAAAATTTAATATGACCTAAAGATTCAATCAGGTTTGACATTCCATTAGCCACTCCGCAGATATGGTGGGTAACCTCAGGCACCCAAGAGGTACTTCGGTAGCCTCAAGGACGGTGACAGGGAGATTCTTGTTTACCCAGACTTGACACTACTGTTGTTCCAGACTATGAGACCTGGCAGGAGGTTAAGTATAGCGTCGTTCTAAACTAGTTTTAGAAGTGCACGTATATATTATTCTGCCAGAGAGTTGTTGTGGTCAGTGGGAGCAGCGGAAGCATAGTGGGCAAGTAGCTTATGTCTATTTATAGACTTGAGCAGATATAGCGGAGATAGATCATCTAATTTTGATGTGACGGTCATGGGTTTGACTTCATCAGAATAGGGGATGGATCTGTTAAGAAGGTAGTAGGGTGTGTGATGTCCTGGTATTTGGATGACATATACAAAGTAGGAAGTAAAATTCCTATAATACGATCGGTTGTACTGTGGTCGTCACACAGTTGTTTCTCCAGACAGGATATGGATATAATATCAGACATTCTGGTTTCTAGATCTATGGTTTTAGATCTAGATTTGGGTAGTTTCCCAATGTAGGTACTTTGACAGTATTCTAATAGCTTTTAGAATAGATGACTCCTGGCATGGTGGTGTACCTGCAAGTGATGGAGTCACCATCTCTAAAGGTGTCTTACAGACTAAAGGGGAGAGGGATGTGCATGATTGGCATATCACTTGCTTAGGCAATTGAGTCAATCGTGAGATGTCAAGTACCACACCAGATGTTGTTTTTGCACTAGATTCGATAAGTTTATATTAATCCAATCCTGAAGAAACATTAGGAAGCAGTTTTAGAACATAAGTGCATGTTCTACGGACTTGATGACGACAGCCTCCTTCGGGAGACGGTTATCATTCCAGGCTTCAAAGGTGACATGTATGACAGAGTGATTGTCAGAGTTATAGTTTTCCCTCTGACGAAGGGGGCAGTATTATGGACAGGTGGTCCAACAGGATACTGTGGGAGGCATGGTTCAGGATACTGATTAGGTTCAGTTGACGATACAGTCTAAGAAGTTTGGATTTGGAGTTCATTTATGAACTAGGTCCCATCAGATATCCAGACATATTCTAAGACAGGTATTACTCAATTCGGCAGATAATACTGGTGGGCTTTGGTTTAAGCCGGATCAATGTATTAAACTTTGTAGATATAATATCTTTGTCTCAGTTGCATTTGTATTCGGTCGTAATACAAATACGGGTATATTTATACAGTAATGGGGTTATCCTGAAATTCGTTTCGGGATCGCTTTTGGAAGTTGCCAGTTTTCTATCGCCAGTATTAAACATTCGGTTTAAATACGGATTTATCTTTTCTTCACTTGGGTGAGTCATGAAGTGAGTCATGAGTGTGGAAGGTTCTAGTTTTGGTGACTAGGTTTTGATTCATTGTATGCATTAATGAATGGATGACTAGGATAATTGAGTCACCATTTGCATTAATGTGGTTTTGTTTTGCCTTGGATTTTTTCTCTTGATCTTTTCCTTTATGGTCACCAACCTTAGCTCCTACACTCACCCCCCACCTTATATTGTGGCCGGCCCCTTGTAAGGAAAGAATGATGATTGATTTTGCAAAAGAAAAAAGATATAGTTTTGGTTCATGGAAATTAGATTACTCATTTTCTCATTTTCATCCGATCCAAAAGGCAACTTCATTAACCGTTCATCCATGGTTTTGGATGAAGCGAGACAAAGTGTTCTACTCATTCTCTACATCAATCTTGGTCATCTCTTTTAGCAGACTTGATGACCGAGTTGCCTCGGTATAGAGGCGGGAGCCCATATAAAGATCCGTAGATGTGGTGCCACCTCGACGAGGAGCCAGGAGATCGGAGCAGCCGCAACGGAGCGTGGGATGATGGTTAAAGAATGAAGGACTCGGATCATTCGGTATAACCTTTCTACCCACTTTGTAGTTTGTTAGTTTAGCGTTAATGGCAGATCCGGGTTATAGTATGCGATAGCGCCAGTTATAAAAGTTTTTGTTCCGCATTTGGCGTCTGAAAGACGGCCGGGGCGCTACCGTATACTTACAAATCATTCTTAACTCAAGGGTTGGTTTGTAACCATAGACAATAATTCATTATTCATCACAAAAGACTTCTTCTTTTTCTTCCTTCTTGAAATGCTTGCTAGCTTTTTGAAAGGTGATGAATTAAAGTGAGAAAATGAAAACAAAAGAGAGCTAAATTCCTAGTTCATCATCCTCATCTATCCTAGACACATAGATTAGGGTGTTCACTTCACTAATACTTGATTAGAGAAGTGAGAGCTTGAGTTAAAGATTCTTCAAGGTAAATCATCTTCGAAAAAGAAGACTTCAAGCTAGCATGGATCATTCGGCTTGTGGAGACTCTCTAGAGTCTGGAAGTTCATGGATCGCGGCGAAGGGACTACTACTCGGAGCTTATAAAGTGAAGGAGCGAACTACAAAGGTTGTAATCCCTTTCCTTTAGATGTAAAGTCGTTTACATGCTTTGTTAACCCTAATTATCTAGCAAAGATCCTCGTTTTAGGTTGTTCGGCACTTGTAAATTTTAAATTCGGCATGGTTGATATCTTATAGACCCTTGTGATAGTGCCTAGTAACTCTACAGTGGTATCAGAGCCTAGCTAGAGTATTAGGCGACGTGTAGACGAAATTAAAAGTCCGATCGAACCCCGAAACGTCGTATTTGACCGCCTCTCTGGAAATTTTTTAAAAAGATGGTTTTTTCCGTATTAAAAATACTCAAAAAAAATAAGCAGGTGATTCTATGGATAACGGAGAAATACGAACCCCTAATTCCTTAAAGTCGCCGCGGAACCGCGGCCATAACAGGCTTTTGGCGGCGTTTCCACGGCCGAACTTAGGTATTAGGGATAGTTGTTTCTGGGTAACATCCGTAGGTATTACTACATACTTCTGGGAATTTTTAATATTACTCAAGTGTCGAGTTTTCTGGAGATCTTTGGAATTCGTTGATTCGATCGGAAAGTTTAACATCGTTTAGTTTTTCTGGTAATTTAGAACGTGTTATAATGTTCGAACGGATATCAATAACTCATTTTTTTCATGACGGAAAACTTTCTAGTGTTGGTTTTTTCCTCTGTTTAAAACTTTTGGGAAATCATGCTAGCGTATCTGTGGACCCTCTAGAAGAACGTAACCTTAACTCGATTATGTGACCGTCAAAACTGCCACTGAACCTTAGGGTTTGTGGCAGTTTAGCATTGCCACATGTGAGGCGTTGGTTTGACCCTTCTACGGCTGATTCATTGGCGCAGTGACATGTTCTGGGTTTTTTGAACTCCGCTCAAGTCTTGAGCTATTTGGGAAATCTTAGGTATTTGATTATTCGATTGGAAAGTTTAACATTGTCTATTTATCTGGAATGTGATACAATATGTGGAATTCATATAGTTAGGCATGAAATGCAAAGTATGTGATATTTCGGATTTAAGATGTCTAAAGTATTTGTAGATTCCAAATGTTGTAGTTTTACACTTTTTTCTGTGACCGTAAGCGTAGTATGTGGTGTATCGCCGGCTTCGTTGCTATACATCAACGACAATCGGGATACGCATACTTGCTTATGTTGATGATATGAGATATTATGTGTTGCTATGATATGTTATATTGGATCGTCGTGTTTTGAATAGCCGGGGGTTTTATGTAAGATGGGAGTTTTTATTTTCATTCATGTAAAATTCATTTGTATGTAATATTCTTTTATTGGGGCACTTTCGGGTTGAGGATGATGTCACTATTGTATATTATTTACTTTTCTGCATTAAGTAGACCCAAGGAGGGGAGCACAAGTAACCGGGTTCTAGGGTCCAGTGGGAGGCCATCTCGAGGAGTCGAGACCAGGTCTCCTAACCCTAGAATTGGCAGTGTTGCTTGCCGCTCTCGTAGGGGTCTAGAGATGTGGGTTTGGCTATTCATCGCGACTGTGGAATCCGTGTTTTATATAGGCTCGATGTACAACACGGACGTCCTAGTATATCCAATTTTTCATATGTTATCTTCTGCTGCAATGTTCTATGATGAGATCATATTACTGCCTGAGACGAATGCTTATATTATATATATGATATATAAATATTACAGCTTTCATTTCTTCTGTAATGCTTAGGAAGCATAACTGATGGGATTTATTAATGAGATTAATAAAAGAAAAGAAACCTAAAAGATGTTGTAGAATCAAAACTTTATAAAAATGGTAGCTACAGTTTTGCTTTGCATAGAGGTATATATGATATACCCTGCACCTTATTCGATGAGGAAATAGCCGAGATCCCTTCACCAGGAGTGACCACTTTAGCAAAACTGGCAGATGCTACAAACTCGCGGTTTAGTTTTTGATTGCTTCTATAGTTTTGCTTTGCATAGCGGTATATATGATATACCCTGTACCTTATTCGATGAGGAAAGAGCCGAGATCCCTTCACCGGGAGTGACCTCTTTAGCGAAACTAGAAAAAGCCTCAAAAACACTCCTTTTCAAAATCACTTGTTTCTACAACGATATCAAGTTCATTACGCTCATGGTTTTCTGAAAAACTGTGTAGCCCTCTGTCATTTTAGATAAGTAATATTTAGTATTCATGTTACGATAGTTTGGCATGCGTCAAGGCGTAGTGTACGGTAGCTAAAAACTACTCATCTATAGCATGAGATGCGATTGGATTAGGGTATTCGTACGGCGTTGTTTGGCATGCGTCAAGGGTATAGGTGGGTTTGATTCAATCACGAAATATACGGGTTGAACTTGACTAACGGACTATGGGTTGTTTGGCATGCGTCAAGGTCATAGCATGCTAGGGGTAAGAGAATTGTCGGGAATTTCAAGTATTGAAATTTGCAATGAGATTGCATACCTCCTATGAGATAGTTGGATCCCGATGCCCACTGCGAGTAAGTGTTACTCCTGGGAGAATCTTACACAGGACAATTAGCCGATCAAGTAGGTGTTTAGAAAGATGTTAACGGGGTTATGCCTCTGGGAAAATGAGGTTTATTTTAATTAGGTCCGTGCGAAAGCACGGGGAACCTCCCTCAAAGTACCAACACTGATCTGGCTGAAAGTTGGTGAATTTGTAAGGTGTAATTAATCCCGGCTAGTCTTACCTTTTAGGGTTTGAAGGAAGATTTGATAAAAACAGTGGGAGACATCCTGATTAGATAAGATAATAACCAATCTAATCTTGCAAGAGCATACGCTAAAGTGTTTTTCTTCTCTCTCTTTCTAGGTAGCGACCATGTCAGGCCTTAATCAAGATAATAACATGGATGTATTAACTGAACCCGCTTATTATAGTGGGCAGGGGAACGTTGGTCCCATTCTTTCTTATAAGTGTTGTAAGACTGAGCAGGAAATAGGAGAATATCTGGATTCTCACACCGCCCAAACGAAAAACAAGCATGCTGATGCATCTTCTTCGGAAGTGTTAGTTATTGAGAACGGTTTCTCTGTTCACTCTACGTCCCGGGTATTAGATACCGGATCAGGATCCCACATATGTAATATGTTACGTGGTCTATGTAAAGGTAGAGAACTGGGAATGTGTGATCATTCCGTAACAGTAGGGAATGGTGCAAATATTGCAGCCAAAGCAGTTGGCGAATATCACCTAATATTACCAAATGGTAATACATTGATTCTGAATGAATAATATTACATTCCGACCCTGATATGCAATATTATATCAGTTTCTTTATTGAATAAAGAAGGATATAATTTTGTAATACAGGATAATGTATGAACATATTCCTGAATCAAAAGTTGATAGGATCAGGATCGTTAAATAATGGCATGTACATTCTAAATCAAACTACAATTCTTAATATACAGAACACAAACAAGAGGAAAAGTTCAGAAATGAACGCATCCTTCTTGTGGCATTGTAGACTAGGTCATATCAATGCGACACGGCTAGCTAAATTGCATAAGGATGGATATTTGAATCCGTTCGAATTATCATCTTATGACACTTGCCAGTCATGTCTCAAAGGCAAAATGACCAAAACTCCGTTTAGTGGACACGGAGTAAGAGTTACAGAACTCTTGGGGATGATACATAGTGATGTATGTGGACCCATGTCTACACATGCCAGGAACGGTTCTTCCTACTTCATTACATTCACTGACAATATCTCAAGATACGGACATGTGTTCTTGATGAAACACAAGTCTGAAGCTTTTGAGAAATTCAGGGAATATAAGAACGAAGTAGAGAACCAAACGGGCAAAAGTATTAAGATCCTTCGATCTGGTCGAGGAGGAGAATACTTGAGCAATGAGTTTCTGGACTATCTAAAAGAGAATGGGATTCTCTCTCAGCTTACTCCTCCTTATACACCATAGCACAACGACGTATCGGAACGGAGGAATCGCACCCTATTAGATATGGTGCGCTCTATGATGAGCACTGCTGAGTTACCTGTTTCCTTCTGTGGGTATGCGCTTGAGACAGCCATAGACCTATTGAATAGGGTTCCCACCAAATCTGTGCCAACCACTCCATATGAGATATGGTAAGGAAAGAGACCACGTCTTAATTACATTAAGATACGGGGTTGTCCGGCATATATGAAAACATAAAATCCGGACAAGCTCGGGGCAAGGTCAGTTCTGTGCAAGTTTGTTAGATATCCCAAGCATTCGCAAGGGTATATCTTCTACCACTCCGAGGAACAAAAAGTGTTTGTTTCTCGACATGCCACCTTCTTAGAAAAGGATTTTCTTATGAAACAAGATAGTGGCAATGAGGTAGAACTGGAAGAATTCTAGCGACACAAACTGCAACTGAAGATTTAGTGGAACCAGAAGATTCAGTAGTTCCCGACGAACCCCAGCCTCTCCGCCGATCTAGTAGGGTTTCTCATCCACCTGAGAGATACTACGGTTTTCTCGTTAATGGTGGGAGCGAGGATTGCATCATGGAAGATGATGACCCGACTAGCTTCGAGCAGGCCATCACGAGTGGTGACTCTGTGAAATGGCTGGATGCAATGCGATCTGAGATGGAATCCATGTACACCAACAAAGTATGGACTTTGAAAGTTGCTCCTAAAGGGGTAAAACCCATTGGGAGCAAATGGATCTTTAAGAAGAAACTTGGTGTAGATGGAAAAGTTGAGACTTACAAAGCTAGACTTGTTGCAAAGGGTTTTCGTCAACGACCAGGTGTGGATTATGACGAAACCTTTTCTCCAGTGGCTATGCTTAAGTCCATCCGGATCTTACTTGCCATTGCTGCATACCATGACTACGAAATCTGGCAAATAGATGTTAAGACCGCCTTTCTAAATGGTGATTTAGAGGAGTGCATGTACATGACTCAGCCAGAGGGCTTCGTAGATAGTGGGAGCAGCGGAAAGGTGTGCAAGCTGCTTAAATCCATCTACGGGTTAAAGCAGGCATCACGAAGTTAGAACATCTTCTTTGATGTTGTAGTCAAAGAGTTTGACTTCATCAAAAACGTAGATGAACCTTGTATATATAAAAAGGTTGCAAAGAGTAAGGTTGTCTTCCTCGTATTGTACATCGATTACATACTCTTGATAGGAAATGATGTTCCTATGCTGCAATCTGTCAAGCTCTTCTTATCACAAAAATTCTCAATGAAAGATCTAGGTGATGCCTCCTGCATACTGAGAATAATGATCTATAGAGATAGATCTAAACGGATACTGGGATTGTCCCAATCCAGGTACATTGACACCATACTAAAGAGGCTTAGTATGGAAGAATCCAAGCATGGAAACCTACCCACGATCTCTGGACTCACTCTCTCCAAAGAGATGTCTCCCAAGACTGATTTAGAGAGAGCTCGCATGCAAGGGATACCTTATGCTTCGGCAGTAGGCTCTATCATCTTTGCGATGCTATGTACCAGACCCGATGTAGCATACTCACTAAATATAATGAGTAGGTATCAAGCAGATCCTGGAGAGAGTCACTGGATAGCTGTGAAGAACATTCTCAAGTACTTGAGAAGGACTAAAGAGATGTTCTTGGTGTATGGTAACGGAGAACTCCAGGTGGAGTCCTTTACCGTTTCGAGCTTCCAAAGTGATAAGGACGACTCTAAGTTGCACTCGGGATTTGTCTTTACCCTCAATGGAGGGGCGGTGAGTTGGAAGAGTTCCAAACAGGAAATCGTTGCAGACTTGACGATGGAGGCTGAATACATCGCTGCCAACGATGCTGCAAAAGAGGCTGTCTGGATGAAGAAGTTCATTACTGAACTTGGTGTGGTTCCATCCATTGAGCATCCAATACCTTTGTATTGTGATAACAATGGAGCTGTGGCTTTGTCCAAGGAACCCAGGTCCCATCAGAAATCCAGACATATTCTGAGGCGGTATCACCTGATCCGGGAGATAGTTGATCGCCGGGAGATCGAGGTCAGGAGAGTTGATACGAAGGACAACACTGCGGATCCACTCACGAAAGCCATTCCCCGGACATAGTTTGAGAGACTTTTCGGGATGTTGGGTATGAGATACTACAACAGCTGGCCTTAGTGCAAGTAGGAGATTGTTAATTATATATATGCCCTAGAAGTCATTGTTGTACATATGATGTATATTATAGTGGATGCTTGGATATATATAGAGAGGACTTTCTTGCTCGACATGATAGTATGCTATTTGGTTTCACTTTGTCTTAACATGTTGGCTTGTATTAGTTTACTGTCTTGCTCTCACATGTTGATAAAGCCCTTAGGATATGTGATTATACAGATTTTACTATCAAAAATATAATTACCGCAATCAGAAACGGCGTCGCTTCGCAGCTAGCCGGTGAGTACGGGTCGATCCACAGAGACGGGTAAATTCCTTTTATGTGTTTTAACGAGTTGATTCTATTTGTAGTTTTGATTGGTTTATAAAAATCTAAAATACTGGATCTAATTAATCTAATTAAGAATCTTGCTAGGGTTAGGCTTAGGGGAAGTTTTGGAGATTAAAGTTTTTTTCATCACCGCTTTCAATGCCTACTTTGTTTTAGATCTATTAGACGTTAAGTTAATTATCAATAAAGTGGATACGAATCTTTTGGGAAGATGTTTCTTCCTCTAGATTCGTATCCTTCCTTTGTTGATAATCACCCTAACCCCCACGGAAAATGCGCGCAACCGGCCCTTTATACTACGGTTCATCGTTACCTCGATGGGTAGGATGCCGCAGGGAGCGGTTGTGTGCATATGCGTGGAGTTCTATTTCATTAGGTTAAAGTGGCATTGAAAGGGGTGAGAGATCTCATCTCTCAACCCTTTCCCTAAGGCTAACCCTAACAAGCGAGGAGACTACTCGCTCATTAGGGGATGAGAAGACATTATAATTCAAAGAATAAAATACTTACTAGTTGACGGCTCCCTCCAAACAAGAAGAACAGATCTGAATTTTGCTCTCAGAAAATCTGAATTTTATTGATTGAAAAGAGGCATACAATTTTTAGATCTAAAATTACAATTTATAGGAAAATAAGAAACCTAGGGTTACAGACTCTCGCGCATGTGAATTTACAGATTTGACCCCTGAGAATCCCAACACCAGAACCGTCGCGGCAACAGAAGAAAAATCCACCGACACGTGTATTAGACGGCCGCGGATCCGCGGCAAATGCTGGCTTGGGCCGCGGATCCGCGGCCCTTTGGTGGTCTTGGGCCGTGTGATTTTTGGGGCTTTTTCCTTGGCTCTTTGGGCTTCTGTTTTTACTCTTCTTTTCTCTGTTGGACTTCTGGATCTTCTCCAGATTTTTAGTGAAGACTTGTATTGGGCTTTTTAACCGTTTCACTTGACTTTTTGGACCTTGCACTGTTCTTCGACTAGGCTTGACTAGGATCCGTCTACTTGTTGGTCAAAAGTCCCTTTTTCTGTTGTTTTGTGTCTTTTTCACTGTATTTTCTCCAGAAACCTGTATCCTGTAATATGCAACAAACGTGCGTCAAGAGTACCTGTTTATTTATAAAAAGGATAAGAATAGGGGAATGATAAATGCAATATTATGGTCTGAACAAATACCCCCAAACTTACCTTTTGCTCGTCCTCGAGCAAACTTATTAATTTATTCTCTAAAATCCTAACCGCACTTTCGCAAGGAAACGCGATTGCACTGAGCACGTGCAACAAGCCGTTAAACCTCTAGGTGTCCCTAGTAGGAGGAGTGTTGTCTCCTGAGGGTTTTCAGCGGATTACACCCACAAATTCCTATCAACTCGGCCCATTGACTTTTGTTCTCCAATTAAGTTTTCTAATAAGGAATTCTATTATCTTCTACTTGTAAATTATCCACCCATATTCTTCACGCTTCCTCATTATTTAACTTAAGATTATATATGTTGTGTAGACCTACTTAGCTTTCGGCATCTTTTAAGTCTTCCTTCTAGGGTTTCATCTCTACTTAGGAATTTTCTATCAACTCCATTAAAGATACAAATTTTATCTTTCATTCCTTTTTCTTATCTAAATTCCAATCACATACCCCTACGTGTGTGTATAGATCACCCCTACACTTGGAAATTCAATTCAAGCAATCATGCCCTTGTCGATTGTCCAAAGTACTAATTAGTTGGTGAATTTAAATGAAATTTGCTTACACATCCTTCATGCGACCGTTAATACTTCTTGAGGTACCAACAACCGATTACAAGATGCGTTTGCACTTTAAAGCGTACTTCCTAATCCTTACAACACCCAAGGCTTTAGCAGTGACTCCCAAACCAGTTGGTCTAAGGCACTAGGTGATGAAGCACCCTCGCTAAATATTTTTCTATTTTTTACAGCCTTAAGTAATCACAAAAACCAGTGTCCATTTTTTTTTCTTTATTCACTTTTTTTTTTATTGTACTAAGGACTTTGGACATGAGTATTTCAAGGTCTCTTCTACTATTCCAAGTTTCAAGGTGCGTGAATGTGCAAATTGTAGGGTATACATTTTCAGAATTTAGACTTAAGCTAGGAACTATTTTCCAAACTTATACTCTAATAAGAATATCAATACTCTTCCCTTGTTTCGACTTATCCCAAAAAGTGAACCCAAAATTTGCCTATTTCTAAATAAACTACAAAGGCATATACTTTCTACCGTTAAACTTTAAGGAATGTTATTTTTAGGGTTTTTAATTTACTAAGTCTAAGATCTAGTTGTTCCTAACCAGTTAACCTATCTGTCAAACTCTAGTCAAATAAGCCAAAATTGAATACAATAATTTTTATAATTTTTGAAATTTTTCAATTTTTATGGGTTTTCAAATAGGTATGCAAATGCAAAAATATGTACAAATGAATGCGAAGGAAGAAGACGTACCGAGCATACCCCCAAACTTGAACTTGACAGTGTCCTCACTGTCATGCTAAACCAAGAGGGTCAAAACACCGATACTCCCCTGTTTATTTATTTATATTTTTTTTTAAGGAAAACAGAAATATATACAAAAAGGCCCTCCCCCAAACTTCATTTAAACTATGCTAGACAATACTGCCAAACCTTGCATGGGCCAAAAGTCAACACCAACCAGTTGAAAAATTTATCAGTAAAGAATATTGGGTGGTGGAAAAATAAGTTGTGGTGGTCCGCAAAGAATTGGGGAAGATAGAAGTAGTGGTATGGGAGGTGTGGAGGTAAATATACAGGTGATGGTGATGCATCGAAACGAGAATGTAAATGATCAGCAATCAGTGGAGTGTTGGCATTCTCGTACCTTATTAAAAGAAATGGGGGTATTTCAACTTCTAAGGGAGGAAGTTGACTCACCACAATACCCCCAAGATGTTCCTGTGGGTCCTCTATTGGCATGGCATCATCCATCAATTGTGTATGATATTCACTTATGAGGGAACTTATCTCCTCGATGTCCGCCATAGTCCAACCGAAAACTTGCCGCCTATCTTGTAAGACTTTTAAAATAGCGTTCTCTTGCTCGAGGGCTAGAGAGGCTGATATGATAATGGAAAAAGTCTCATTCTCACCTATGTAAGCATATTTAAGGTGAGGCGGTAAGGACATTAGTTCAAGTTTCGGAGGCGAAAGAATCATTGCGGAATCTACCTCGAACTTAAAGGACTCCAACACAGGTTCGAAATCACTGCAAACAACCGATTCGGATGGCTCGACTGACCCATCCAAAAATTCAAACGACTCATATTCAGGCTGTGAGTCGTCATCATCCAGAAAGGTGAAACATTCATAATCAACATCGGTTGTGTCAACGGTAGTAGGCTCAAGGAGGGACGCACTAGTGGCGTCAAAACTGTTTTCATCAAACAAGAATCTTTCAAGCTCACAGTCCTCCTGCGTGATTTCGTGAATAGAGCAAACTTCTCGTGTACTACTTTTAGGTACGGGGGGGCAGACTTCCCATCTTATAAATATTGAACTCACTAGACCTCTTTCCGAAGGATAGGGTCATGGAGCCATTGCGACAATTTATTATGGCATTGGAAGTGGCCAAAAATGGTCGACCAAGAATCACCGGAATTTGGTTTATTGGGTTAGCAATAGGTTGTGTATCCATAACGATAAAATCAACGGGGAATATGAACTCCCCGACTTTGATCAACACATCCTCTAGTTGACCCCTTGGATAGGTGATTGATCGATCAGCCATTTGGAGAGTGCAACGAATGGGTTTCAACTCTCCAACCCCTAATTGTTCGTACACGGAGTAAGGAATCAGGTTAACACTAGACCCAAGATCTAAAAGTGCTCGATTAATTTTCTTATCCCCAATCGTGATTGAAATCGTAGGACAGCCGGGGTCCTTTCGTTTTTGGGGTAAGGTTTGATGGTGGTTAATAGCATTGCTCACTGCACTAGCCACTAGCACTTTCTTAGGTACTTGAGATGCTTTTCTCTTTGAAGTGCATAATCCCTTTAAGATTTTCACGTATGAAGAGACTTGTTGGATAGCATCCAAGAGGGGTATATTTATGCTAACCTGCTTAAATATCTCCACAATCTTCTCCACTTGTGTATTTGGTTTATTAGGACTCAACCTGTTTGGAAATGGTGCATTCTGAAAATTTGTTGAGTCAAAAGTCTGTGGAGTAAAATGTGGAATAGGAACGGATCCCAGTGTGGATGTGTTCGTGTTGTGAGAAATGGGTCCGTTCGAGTCAGAAGAAGTAGAGCCGTGTGAAGGGTGGAGAATAGGCTCTAAAGAAAAAGGTGAAAAAGGAAGTGAAGAAAATGAAGAAGGGGAAGAAGAACCACCGGCGGGGATGTCATCCCTAGTTTCCACATTATTTTGCAACTCTCTTCCGGATCTCAACGTGGTCACCGCATTTACATTGTGATTGTGATATGCGTTTTGTGGGTGGCCGGGATTGGGCAATGGTTGAGATGGAAGCTTTCCCTTTTCTCTCTCGCTCAACGCAGCAGTTAATTGTGCAATTTGTGCCTCAATAGATTTGATACTTTGATCGTGTGAGGCATTGTTATTCATTAAAGATTGCACATAACTTTCAAATCTTGCTGCGGATTCTGTAGTTTGCTTGAGAAATGCTTCAAGACTTTTCTCGAGCGAGCTAACCTTATCATCATTAGGTTGAACCAAATTGTTCGTTTGATTTGTATAAGGTTTTTGTTGGAAAGGTTGCTGGTTTTGAGTTTGTAAGGGTGCTTGTTGTTGTTGTGGAGGAGGTCTTTGAAAATTATTGTTCCCTTGGACTTGTTGATTTTGGTTCCAAGCGAAATTCGGGTGACTCATCCATCCCTGATTGTATGTCGAAGAGTAAGGATCATTTCTTTGTCGTTGCTGAAATGCAGCATTGACTTGATCCTGTCCTTGAATAGGTGCATTATAAGGACACTCTTCGGTTAAATGCGATGGGTTCGAACAACAAGCACAAACAGTTCGTGTGGGTAGAGTAGGGGCAGGAGAAGACGATGAGATTTTGGTCTCAATGGCTTCTAGCTTTTTCATAAGTGAGGCCATCTCGGCCTTCATAGCTATCGACATATCTATTTGATGTATGCCTGCCCTAGATTGACCAACTGAAGAAGATGATGTGGTCTTGGTACTCTCCTACTGAATTGTTTGCTCACTTAGGTCCTCAAGAAACTGCCAAGCTTCGTCGCTAGACTTGGAGAGAAAATGACCTTGACAAATTGTTTCTAGCAACTGCTTCGTTGCAGCATTCAATCCCTCGTATAATGTTTGGCAAAGTTGCCAATTTTCTATCCCATGATGAGGGCATTGAACAAGTAGGTACTTAAATCTCTCGAAGCACTTCCAGAATGGTTCGGACGGAAGCTGTGAAAATTGTATAATCTCGTTTCGGATTCTAGCAGTTTTGTGGTGAGGATAGAATTTTTTTAGAAAAGCTCTTACAAACTCGTCCCAATTTCTAATGGAGTGTGATGCGGTGCTATATAGCCACTTCTCGGCTAGGTCACATAAGGTAAAAGGAATGACCCTTAGCCTTATTGCGTCATCACTTAATTGGGTTGTCTTCATCATGCTGCAAACGTTTTGGAATTTATTATTAAAAATATATGCATCTTCGGATTCCAAACCATGAAACTTAGGCAGCATATTGATGAAATGTGGTTTTATTTCAAAATTATCCCCATTCGCCGGTGGGGGTGAAAGACATGTAGGTAAAGAAGTGCGGACGGGGTAGAAGAGATCCTGGAGCGCGACTCGTGCGGGCGCTACAACAGGCGGAAGATTCGGGTTATTCGCACCTGGCGGAGGTGGAATCATTCCCGTCGGTAAGGTATAGTTGGGGTCGTGTCCCGACATACCTTCGAAAGAAGAATTTGAAGATGGAGGTAAGGAGATGGACGGAATGTTGACGAAGGGTTCGTCGAAGGATTCGTTGGTCGGTACCAACGAAACACGGACTAATCGGGCGTTAGTATCCCTAGTCCAAGATGACATACACTAAAGGGTAGTGCAGTCAGAAAAACAGAATGTGGGGGTAAGATAACGTCAGTGAGAAGAAGTGGTGGAAGTGAGTTTCAAGTTTCTTCGCGACAAGTTGCAAGTTTGAAAAGATTTTTCTTTATTTTTTTTTTATATGTGAGTTTTGCAAGGAGGTCTTTGAAAATGGACTCGTGACACAACTGAATCAACCACACATGCACAATCAGGCCTAGATCTAGGGTCGCCTAGGTCTACTAGACAGCTCCTAACTAGGGATAGAAATAGACCTCAAACCGCCTCTTCACAGACAAATACGGCCAGGTAAGTGGGAAGGAACCACCACTACAGTGGGCCTAATTAAAAACCACTAGCCTAGACACCGCAATGTCGGTTAGGATAAACGGCCGATGCCTACCCTAGTCCTTTTCCTATTGAGCTCGTTGTCCTTAGGTCTGAGTCTAATCTTTTTTAATTAAAGGTGGTCGATGCAAAATGCTTATGTGTTTTCTGGGGTCCTGGGAAGGGTGATGAAATCCCCACCCAATCTGAGTTTGGTCAAATAGCCCCTTATAGTCCGGTTAAATTATGCAAAACAAATAAAATTTCACTTGCAATCAGAATTTTTTAGCGCGGCGCAAAGAAACCTGCAGAAAATCTGTTATCGAGAAGGGGGAGAAAGACTCTTTACGCAAAGAAATCCTGCAGAGAACTTTTTACAGAGAGATATATTGTAGGTTTCAGAGGGGAAGAAAAGAGAACAAACAGTTCAATTTTTAGGTGCTGATGTGGCAATAAAAGCGCGGAACCGCGGCGGAATGCCTCTTAATGCGGCGGAAGCGCGGTCCTTTGGTGGGATCGTGCTCTGGAAAAATTTCTGTGGTTCTGCACTTTCAATTGCTCTCTGTTCTTATGTACCAAATTTTTATTTGCCCTCTGTAAAATTCCAGATCCTTGATTCTTCGCTGTTCATGCAAGATCCAAAAGATACACCCTTCAAACAGATCAAATTTTATTATATATTTTTTATTTTTTATATTTTCATATTTTTATAATTTTTAAAATTTATATCAACCCGAAAATTCACAAAAAGAAAGATTACGCCGTCCCCGGCAACAGCGCCATTTGATTATACAGATTTTACTATCAAATATATAATTACCGCAATCAGAAACGGCATCGCTTCGCAGCTAGCCGGTGAGTACGGGTCGATCCACAGAGACGGGTAAATTCCTTTTATGTGTTTTAACGAGTTGATTCTATTTGTAGTTTTGATTGGTTTATAAAAATCTAAAATACTGGATCTAATTAATCTAATTAAGAATCTTGCTAGGGTTAGGCTTAGGGGAAGTTTTGGAGATTAAAGTTTTTTTTCATCACCGCTTTCAATGCCTACTTTGTTTTAGATCTATTAGACGTTAAGTTAATTATCAATAAAGTGGATACGAATCTTTTAGGAAGATGTTTCTTCCTCTAGATTCGTATCCTTCCTTTGTTGATAATCACCCTAACCCCCACGGAAAATGCGCGCAACCGGCCCTTTATACTACGGTTCATCGTTACCTCGATGGGTAGGATGCCGCAGGGAGCGGTTGTGCGCATATGCGTGGAGTTCTATTTCATTAGGTTAAAGTGGCATTGAAAGGGGTGAGAGATCTCATCTCTCAACCCTTTCCCTAAGGCTAACCCTAACAAGCGAGGAGACTACTCGCTCATTAGGGGATGAGAAGACATTATAATTAAAAGAATAAAATACTTACTAGTTGACGGCTCCCTCCAAACAAGAAGAACAGATCTGAATTTTGCTCTCAGAAAATCTGAATTTTATTGATTGAAAAGAGGCATACAATTTTTAGATCTAAAATTACAATTTATAGAAAAATAAGAAACCTAGGGTTACAGACTCTCGCGCATGTGAATTTACAGATTTGACCCCTGAGAATCCCAACACCAGAACCGTCGCGGCAACAGAAGAAAAATCCACCGACACGTTTATTAGACAGCCGCGGATCCGCGGCAAATGCTGGCTTGGGCCGCGGATCCGCGGCCCTTTGGTGGTCTTGGGCCGTGTGATTTTTGGGGCTTTTTCCTTGGCTCTTTGGGCTTCTGTTTTTACTCTTCTTTTCTCTGTTGGACTTCTGGATCTTCTCCAGATTTTTAGTGAAGACTTGTATTGGGCTTTTTAACCGTTTCACTTGACTTTTTGGACCTTGCACTGTTCTTCGACTAGGCTTGACTAGGATCCGTCTACTTGTTGGTCAAAAGTCACTTTTTCTGTTGTTTTGTGTCTTTTTCACTGTATTTGCTCCAGAAACCTGTATCCTGTAATATGCAACAAACGTGCGTCAAGAGTACCTGTTTATTTATAAAAAGGATAAGAATAGGGGAATGATAAATGCAATATTATTGTCTGAACAATATGTAATCGACTACTGGGACTATGAAAAGATCATACTGGTGGGGACATGGTAGTCTATGAGTACATCCTATAACTGTTCCTAGTCGATAGTGTACCGAGACAGGGCATCGATACACCAGTGTAGACTAGCGTATACACATCTTGACCCATATGATGGGCGATGGATGATCCCATATCCAACGGTGTTTGACATCAAAGATGGTGTATGGGTGCTCAGTGGAGACTGGGTGCACTGAACGGACTCGCCGAGAACTCCTAGATGGTAATATACCTATCGTCAGATAGCAGTTCTCCGGTGACACTGGTACAGCTTAGTCTGTAGACCCGAGATCGTCATAGAGTCTTGTATGATTCCCACTTTGCTTTGATTTCCACCTTACCACGTCCAAGAAGGCATGCAAAACGGTGGCTTTTGGGTACAGTTCTGAATCACATGGAGTCAATGAGCGATAGGAGGGGATTCGTCTCTCCCGGTATAAGGAGTTGATGTTGTGCTGTGTTCGATTGGCTATAACTGGAAGTCCCTGGCCAGGGCTAATATAGAGTGCTACTGGTAAGTGTTATCAGTAGTTTCTCGACCTGTTATGAGCCTCACATCGACACGACTTATCGGTTACTGGGGTCTGACGTTTACCACCCGTAGACTAGATATGCGACATATCAGACGAAGAGACCGGAATGTACGGTAGTGTTATCGATTGGATTCACAGGAGAATGTACAGGCTTGCTTGTTGATCTTCTGATCGCTCAATACCTGGGTGGCTGTTATGTTTAGCTGACCGCTTGCAGCTTGTGGGTGTTTGATATGATCATCACCTACTGCCGGCGTATTGACGATTCTTTAGAGTCCTACACAGAGGTTTCTTGACTCAGGCAAAACGGAGTAGGAGCACATATGTGATATGTGCGGAATCGAGAATATTATGATATGAGATACCGTATTCTATTCTCGCGATATTAGATATCAGCCAGGTATATGTGATATAGCCGGGTCATCGGATCAAGCGTTGATTCGATGAACTGATACAGATTATATTAGTCGGTCATTTGAGAAATAGCCGGATTGTCGGATCAAGTGTTGATTCGATAATTTAATGTATAATTATATATGCGATATATTACATTACATTAACTGATATAAGCTCGCTTTATTGATTCATTTTCTCACCGGATAATACATTGATATATATGCGATATATGTTAATTGTATTATTTTCTTTTGTTACAAAAATATATTATATATGTGATATATAATATTGTAACAAGTTATGATTACAAATGCAACATGATTTGTGGAGATTAAACATAGTTAGGGTTTGATTTGGGTTAGCATTTTCATGAAGCTTCTAGAAGCTTTATTTTTGTTTTATGCTTAGATATTTTGGATTGATATTTTGTAGATATTTCTTAACCCAACCCAAACCCTCTACCCTAGTTATTTCTCTAAAAGGGTTAAGCATTCATTCTTAACTCAAGGGTTGGTTTGTAACCATAGATAATAATTCATTATTCATCACAAAAGACTTCTTCTTCTTCCTCCTCCTTGAAAAGCTTGCTAGCTTTTTGAAAAGTGATGAATTAAGGTGAGAAAATGAAAAAAAAAAGGAGCAAAATTCCTACTTCATCATCCTCATCTATTCTAGCCACTTAGATTAGGGTGTTCACTTCACTAATACTTGATTAGAGAAGTGAGAGCTTGAGTTAAATATTCTTCAAGGTAGATCATCTTCGAAAAAGAAGACTTCAAGCTAGCATGGATCATTCGGCTTGTGGAGCCTCTCTAGAGTCCGGAAGTTCATGGATCGCGGTGAAGGGACTACTACTCGGAGTTTATGAACCGAAGGAGCAGACTACAAAGGTTGTAATCCCTTTCCTTTAGATGTAAAGCTGTTTACATGCTTTGTTAACCCTAATTATCTAGCAAAAATCCTCGCTTTAGGTTGTTCGGCACTAGTAAATTTTAAATTCGGCATGGTTGATGCCTTATAGACCTTTGTGATAGTGCCTAGTAACCCTACAGTCGCGGCGAGGCACACTGCTACCACTTCTGTAACTTATTTTCCTTCGACTTTTAGACGTGATATTTTGTAGGTAGGTTATGCGGTTATTCTTTTGTTTTTCCACCTTGTATATTCTTTCTTGTATCTACTATACTCCATCTACCATTTGTACATTCGACTTAGAGACGAGACTGTGAGACATGTATTATATTGACATCTGTTATCAAGCTCGTGTGAGCCGACTTTTATGTTTTCTTTGTGGGCGATGTTTTCTTTTCTTACTTTGTTATTGCTTCACACTATGATATATTCTTACATATGATTGTGTTCCACCAATTCGGCGAAAAGCTAGTTCCTTCTTGGGGATGCCTATTATTATTGCTATGCAGTATATTCTTTTTATAGATCGGTTTGGAATGGATTTTACAAAGGAGATGCTGCCGAAATTTTTATAGTAACTTGAATCTTTAAGGATTTTGATATAACTCTTGCTTTCTAAATTAACTGTTTTAAACAAGTATTTTACCACTTTATTTTATTTCACGGTTTAGATTCTGGGATTTTGGCTTACTTGAATTACGCTACGCCTTTAGACGTTGCGTGATTTAAGTGACAGTCGCGTTCATCATTTGGGTCGTGACATGTAGTAAGGTACAGAAAGTGCAATATCTACAATAATATGGGGTACTGTATACTAATCAGTAAATTAAATGCTAACAGGTTATAAGGTGATGCGGTGACATAGAAATTTTTAATGTGTATATAGCATAGCAATTACCAATGATGTGTGTGTGAGACGGCAAGTATGTGTACATGCAATATGTGCATCATCGGTAATAGTACGTGTGTCCTAGTAAACGAAATCATATAAAGATAAGGATATGAAACATGGTATATATGTCGTAAATGAAATAAATGCGAGCGTATGCAGAAATAAGAAATCGTAACGTGAACAGTATAACAATACGCAACTACGTATGAGCCATACAGTTATAGTTTAAAATAGTGTAAATCATCATTTTTGAAAATAGGGGCTACGATGTTTTTGAAAAAAGATACCATTTGAAAAGTCGCAGCGTCCCTTGAAGTTATCATTTAAAAGTGCATGACGATTCGCTAATTTTGAAGATAGGTATGGCTCTAAACATATTATAATATCTATTTAAGTGATTTAAAAACAATATTTCTCGAGTCGACATATAAGTCAGTGATCCATCCTCATCATATTATATATGGAATATCCATCATACGATATCATCAATCAAATAGTATGGATCTATAGTCACGTACATCATCACATCTTATCTTATCAAACCATCTCATGCCATATCGTATCATGCCATGTCATACCATATCATATATATATCGCCCCGTATCATCATATCAAATCATATCAACTCATATTATCATCATGGCATATCGACTCGTATCCTCATCATAATTATCCTCATATCATATATAGGTGTGTATATATGTATAGCCTAATAGTAAGGAAATAGAACTAGGGAATATCTTCTGCTAAGTATACTGCTATGGTATGGCATTCTAGACACCTTACTAACTAAGTATACATATCTATCTATATAAATATATACATCCTAATTCTACGGTTGTGGGGCTGCTATACGACATCCACCCGACTTTCCCCGTAGATATACATCTACTCACCTAATTTTGCCTTGTCCAAGCCGATTCCGACGGATGCATTGCCCTCCTTCGTCATTTCAAAAGTCCGCGTGCTTGTACCTACAAGTCAAAGCATATCGTATCGCATAAAAATCCAATCGAAAACCGATACGACGAGCGAAACACACATAGGTTAGAAGCTATGGTCAACGCATGCTAAAATAACAAAATACTCTGTGACGTCGACGTACGAACGTCGAACGACCAAGTCACATCAAGAAAATCCCAAAAACCAATTTTCAAAAATCGGAAATCATTGAAAGAAATCAAGTAAAACGACTCTAGATTTTTCTTAAGGTGAAATTAGACTTTTTTGCATATTGGGTAGGTCTAGTTATCTAGAGAGTGAGCTACAGACCAAAAACCAAACCCTATTTCCTAGGTCGAACTGCAAATTGCGGCCAGGGGGAATTTTTTTGTGGTTTGGGATTGGGGTTAGAGGCTCGGACTTCTGGGTGGCTTTCTATAGGTCTGCACATCTCACTATATGCGCTATTTAATTTTTAGAGAACCCAAGTTGATTGATCTTGTTTCAATAAAGTGTTTTGTGTAAATAAAGTAATCGCGATCAGGATGGTATCACTAGTAGCTAGCTGCGATGAGTACGGGTCGTCCGCAAGGAAACGTGAACCTTTTTCTTGGTTTAGACGAGTTGATTGAAAGATAGGTTGATTGATTGTAAATCTATTTTGATACGGATGTAGAATTTATAAAGAAGAGGCTTGTATGGTTTATAGGACTTAGTAGTAATGGATGATTAATTAAAAATGACTCATTTTATCTTTTAATAGTTTAAAACTAGATCGATAGTGATGAATGTATTAGGGTTCTTTTGGAAGAAACTAGGGTTTCCCCGCTCCTAACCCTTATCCTTGCATTGATCTCTATTCATGTCTAGCCCCTAACAAAACAAGTGTTAATCTAATCTCAAATCGTGGTCGAGATTATCAATAAATTGGTAGCGCGCCCGATAAGGATGTTAACATTTGTTTTGCTAAAGTTTATAGACTTTAAAATGTATAAAAGGAGTTAAATGATTTTATCATCCATTAATCTACCCTAGCCTACGAACCCTAGCAAGCTAGGAATTACTCACGCAAGGTCAGAGAAGAAAGGATGAAGAATGAGATCATAATGTAAGATGTAGAAAGTAAGTGCAGAAATTAATTGCGAAAAGACTAATAAAAACTCTACCTTTATTAATCAACTATATCATGTAGATGGTTGAGTTGGGTGTCGGGGCTTCTTCTGTAGGTGCCTGCTATATAATTTAGGTCTTTGGTATATGCAACTTTTCCTATTTCAACTCGTATAAAAATCTGGAACCATTTACCTTGTTTTTAGCACTTTTAAACTTGCACGACACGTATGTTATGAGAGTGGGTATGGTGTTTGCTGTGTATCACAGCAGGTCGGGGTGGTTTCAGACGAATGCACACACGTTTTGGTGTTTCGAATGCACACGCGTTTAGCTTGCGACGCTAGTTTCTCGTATGGTCTTGATATCGCGTTTTTGCAGGAATGTAGCCTTATGTGTGTTACTTTGTGTAAATTCTAGGATCGCAGGCGGGGACTTCGGACGCCACAAAGAAGGGAAAACAGGTGGTCGGATACACTTAGCTGGAGATCACCGGTTAGTAGATGTAACATCTATGGGGAAATCGCCCGTATGGCGTTATGCGTCAGGGCTTGATAGGATATTGTAGCCGCATATTCATATTCGTATATGTTGATTTTGCATAAGCATCATTACATGCCATTACATTGTTGTGCTCGATTTAGTATTTAGTGGACACTGCACTATTACTGACGGTTCATATGCATGAGCACTAATTTGCATGCTACACCCACACCGTCGGTAATTGCCATGACACGCTTGTACACTCATACTTGCGTATATACCCACTTGTACATCCATATTGGCGCATATACATATTGTACACTCATACTTACGTATATACCCACTAGTACATCCATATTGGCGCACATACATATTGTACCCTCATACTTGCGTATATACCCACTTGTACATCCATATTGGTGCACATGCATATTGTACACTCATACTTGCGTATATACCCACTTGTACATCCATATTGGTGCACATGCATATTGTACACTCATACTTGCGTATATACCCACTTGTACATCCATATTGGCGCATATACATATTGTACACTCATACTTGCGTATATACCCACTTGTACATCCATATTGGCGCATATACATATTATAAGACTACGGTAGCGCCCCGGCCGTCTTTCCGAGGCCAAAATGCGGAAACGAAAATTTTTCTTAACTTGAAAACCGGCGCTATCATATGCTTAAAACCCGGATCGAACCATTAACCTACAACTAGCTATCTAGAGAAGGGATAGAATGCTATACCGATCGATCCGTGTCTTTCGGTCTTTGGCCACCATCCCAAGCTCCTCGCGGCATCTCCAATCTCGATCTCCTCATCGGAAAAAGGCACCACATCTACGAGTCTTTTTACAGGCTCCCGCTTCATCCGAAGCAACTTGGGCACGAAGTGTGCTAGCCGACGTGTCTAAGGTGTTGTAGAGAATGTTTGTGATCACTTTGTCTCTTGCATCCATGGCTTGGATGGAGGTTAGAGGTATTGCGATTGATGGAGATAAAGAGCTAGAGGAAGAAGAAGAAGAAGAGGTTTCTTTTTCCTTTTCTTTTGTTGTGATAGAATGAGAGTGAGAGAGTGTGTACAATAATATGAGAGCTAACCCCACCCTTGGCTGCCCCTCTATCTCTCCTCTCATCATATCAACATAAATCAAACATCAAATGTGACATATGCACAATAAAAGAGACCATGAGTCACTAAGTTTGCATGTGTCACAATTAATGCACAAAATGATGAATTCTAGCTCATTATTTCCACCATCCAAATATTAATCCAAATGTTTGGTCCAACAAAAAGATCCGGCAACATCTAAAGTAAACTCGTGACGAATCACAAGGATACTCCTCACCTGTATATACATACCTGCATCCGCATTCCGACTGAATGCGAATGTGATGAGACTAAAGTAATCCAAAAAATCTAATACTAGGATCTGGCTTAAACCAAAGCCTACTAGTATGATCCGTCCGATCATGATCCGTGCAATACCGCACGTATAAGATCGAACCCTGCTATATATCATACGGCCTCTACAACGTTTCGCCCAAAACTTGAGAAACTATCTGTAGGGGACTCTAAAGACTAGTCAATACTTTGGCTGTGGATTTAACCACTAGCACGTCAGAGGTACTAGCTGTACGTAACGGGCTACCAGGTATTGACCAAAAGGGAGGTCGATGAGCGAACTCGTCCTGACACCTTACTGAGTCTGTCAGTGACAATATTCGTACAGTTCGGTCCATTCATCTATGAGCATCGCATGTCGGGCCTAGGGGGTTGGTAAAAGTCATACCCCCAAAAGCGGTACAAGTCATGTCGGAGTGTAGCCCAAAACACCCTGAGATACTACTGGAATATCTACCAGTAAATCTCCTGGCTTGGCTAAGGACTTCGTGTAATGGCTCTCCCAGACACAGCGCGATCTCACCCCCAATACCGGGAGAGACGAACCCCTGCCGATCCGCTCACTGCCTCCATGTAGCTCGGGACTGTACCCAACTAAAACCTATTTGCACGACTTCTTTGAGCCGTGGTAGGGTAGTAATCAAAGTACAGTGAGAACTCACACGAGACAAATGACAATCTCAGGTCGATGAACTAACCTGTACACATGTCACCAGGGAACTGCTATCTGACGTTAGGTATAATACTAACTAGCATGTTCCCGGCGAGTCCTGTCCGGTGTACTCATAACCCAATGAGCACCTGTATATATCTTAAGTGAACCAACAGACACCAGTGGCTTGTGAGACCGGCCACCGTCCCTCGTCGGGGTCTCGACTGTATACACTAGTCTACTCTGGAGTATCGATGCCCTGTCTCGAAAACTCCCACGACTAGGGACCTTATAAGGATGTGCTTATAGACCCCAGCTCCTACGTATATGATCGCCATCATACTGCTGGCCGTCAAGCAAGAATCCTAAGGGCTCTATCAACGTGCACCTGAAGCAGAACACGATGATAAAGATGTTAGTGTATATGCCCTAGAGGCCATTACTGTATCATACTAGTATGTATATTACTTGATGGAAGCTTAGGATATTCACAGTTGTACAGACAATCTTGCTCAATATAGTAGTATGCTACTTGGTTTATCTCTGCTTTAATGTGTACATGTGTGTTCATTTATTATATCACCTATACGCATTAGTAGAGCCCTTAGGATCTTTGCTTGATTACCGGCGTTGTGATGGCGATCACACTCGTGGGGGCTGGGTAATCTACAAGCACATCCTTATACACGTCCCTAGTCGTGGGAGTATCGAGATAGGGCATCGATACTCCGGAGTAGACTAGCGTATGCGCTTCTCATCCCCGCATGGGAGACGGTCTATCCCACAGCCGTCAGTACGTCGTACTTGAGATAGTATACGGGTGCTCGTTAGGTTACGAGTACACTGGACAGGACTCGTCGGGAACTGATGGTTGGTATTATACCTATCGTCAGTTATCAGTTCCCAGGTGACATGAGTACAGCTTAGTCCGCTGACTTGACACTGTCACTTCGCCTCGAGTGTGTTCCCACTGTTCTTTGATTACTACCCTACCACGGCTCTACTGAGTCGTGCAAACAGGTAGTAGTTGGGTGCAGTCCCGAAGCACTTGGAGGCAGTGACGGTTAGACAGGATTCGTCTATCCCGGTATTGGGGGTTAACATCGCTCTGTGTCTAGGAGAGCCATTACACGAGTAGTCCCTGGCCAGGGCAAGCGAGATATACTGGTGGGTTTCCAGTGTTATCTCAGGGTGTATTGGGCTTCACTCCGACACGACTTGTACCGCTTTTAGGGGACTGATGTTTACCGCCCCCTAGACCCGACAAGCGATGTATCAGACGAACAGACCGGACTGTACGGAGATTGTCACATACAGGCTCAGTAGGAGTTCGGATGGGTTTACCTCATCGGCCTTCTTATCGACATCTACCTGGGGACCGTTACGTACAGCTAATGCCGCTTGCGGTCTGTGGTTAAACCCACTGCCAGCGTAGTGTCGAGTCTTTAGAGTCCCACACAGAGAGTTTCCCTGCACTGAGCGAAACGTGTAGAGGCCGTATGGTTTTACGGCAGGGCTGCGATCACTTACGTACACTTGTGTGCGTGTGGTGTTCGGGCAGGCAATACTAGTGGGCTTTGGTTTAAGCCGGATCCTAGTATTGCACGGATGGATTTGTTTTGTCTTCTGTGCATCCGCATTCTACGGAATACGGATGCAGGTGTGTATGCACAGTTTTCCGGAGCGATGAAGGAGGAGGTGCCTCATTGGGGTTTTGGCAGTTGGTTCGGCCAAAACCGTTATGTGGCAGGCTCATTAGGGTTTTGACAGTTCGTTTGGTCAAAACCATTATGAGCCGGGGACATTATTTACTAATCCTTTCATTGATAATTATGTTATGGCTAATTACATTGACCATTTGACCATCTTGACTTTGTTGACCATTTGACCAAAGTTGACTAGGATCTTCTTGAAAGATCTAAAGTATTCTTTGGTTTTCTTTTTCTTTTGTGATGATAATGGTCATGTCATTTGTAGCCATCAACTTTATCTTGATGGGATTAGTAATGATAATGTTTTTGCATTATTGCAACCATGGTTGTGTTTTCTCTTGGTTAAGTTTTTCATTTGCTCATTCTCATTCTCTCTCTTGGAATGAGAAGATCCATGGTTGTTAGCTAGCTCCTCTTTCTTCCTCCTCTTGATTTATATTTTGATCTCATGTGTTGAGAGATAAAGATCCCACAAAGACAAAACCATTCATCTACCACTTCTACACAACCTAGGGCTTCTAGATTAGCAATCTCCTTGCCTTAGTTACCTCGGCTCGAGGTGGAGCTCGGTGTACATCTCTTGGGTGGATCGTCTTCGACTCAAGGAGGCCGCGGAGGTGACCAAAGTCCGGATCAACCATCGAGCAAGCAAAGAGAAGAACAACAAGAAGAGAAGAACAACAAGAAGAGAAGGAGTTCAAGTTGAGGTATAACCCCTAACCGAGTAGATAAATCTCTTGTTAGGATGCTAGTGTATTGTTTAGTAAAGATCCGGCTTTTACGGTCCATGTTGCCAAGTCCAGAAAAAAATTTTGTTTTACCGTTTCCGCAACCCCGAAAGTACCGGGAGAGGTAACGTGGACCTAACAGTGGTATCAAAGCCTAACTAAACACACCCTAGCATGTTAGCAAAGTATTAAGAATATCGACCGGACAAAAACCCGCAAAATTACCCCGGAAAATTCAGTTTCTGCCGAATTTTAGAACTGTTCCAAAATTAAAAAATCATGCACTAAAAATCGGCTCAGGCTTTTGTTAGAAAACTGCAAAAATTTGACCCCCCAACTCGACCAAAGCGCCGCGTTTCCGCGGCATAAGCTTGCTTATGCCACGGAACCGCGGCCAGTTTGGCTCTGTTTGGGGATCTGCTTCTTGCTGTTTTCTTAGATGGGTATTTTGGGGTTTTTACAATATGATATTTCTGCCCAGATTTTCCAGAAAGCAAAATTTGTTTTTGGGGCTCAAAAATCCGTATTTTTGGTCGATGTTCTGTAGACTTTGGCTAATGGTTATATCTGTAATGTTATATGTGTATTGAACGTCTACTAATCGCTATACGTCGATTAGTGGGGGTTATACATATCTGTGATCTGTGTTGTTGATGGTTTGTGTATATGAACTCGTTGGATTGTCGCGGATGAATAGCCGGGGTCGATGTGAGATGAGAGTTTCTTTTTCTTTCATTCATGTAATAAATTTGTAAATTGATGTAATATTATTTATATGGCCGCACAACCGGGTCGGGGTTGTAGCCGTCATTGTATAATTCTTTTTACTGTTTTTGCTCCTAGGATAAACCCATGGAGGGGGTGCACAAACTACCGGGTATCTCGAAGTGCCGAGTGGCCTACTCATGGCGTTGAGGGAGGTTGCTTCACTTCAGGTACTTGGCGGGTAGTTTGCCGCACCCGTAGGGGTCTTGGGTGGGGTATTGGCTATTCATCGCGACCGTGTAATCCGTTTTTCGTTGCAGGCTCGAACGAATCGCGGGTTCCTAGTATATCCAAAGTGTTCATCTGTGATCTGGATTGGCTATCATTACTTTATTGCTGTATATAATAACTATTTAGGCGTTGCTTATGTTTTACAGCCGCGCTAGCCCAGCCCCCGCTCTGTCGTTAGTTAAGTAACCTAACGGGTGATGACGGGGCCCCGTGGCGAATGCGAATGGCATAAGCGTACGTCATATTTTGGTTGTTTTCTGCAATGGTAGGTTTTAAATGATGGGACGCATTAAAAGAACTAATGCAAGAAAATAAACCTAAAAGACGTTGTTGGAACAAGTTTTTCAAAAAGCTGTTATTGCAAGGACGTTCAATTTTTGTTTTGCATCGAGGTATTCGGTTATGAATGCCCAGCACCTCAGTCGACGAGGCAAGGGCCGAGATCCCTTCATCGGGAGTGACCCCTTGGACAAAAGTTTGCGTCAGGGTAATAACTTCACTATAGTCGATTATTCTTGCTTTGCATCGAGGTATTCAGTTTGGAATATCCTGCAACTCATTCGACGAGGAAAGAGCCGAGATCCCTTCACAGGGAGTGACCTCTTTAGCAAAAATTTTCGCCACTATATTTTCAAAAAGGTGCAATCATGTTCCTTCAACGATATCAAGTTCATTACGTTAACGGGTTTTTACGCCAAAAACCCAGCCGTAGCCCTCCGTCGTTTCGGATTAATATTATTTAGTATTCGTGCTGCGTTTGTTGACCTAGTCAAGGCATAGTGAACGGTAGCTAAATAATATTTTTCTGTGGATTGCAAATGTGATTGGTTAGGACAGTCGTGCGGCCTTGTTGACCTAGTCAAGGGCACGTACGGGTGGGTCTAATGCAATCAGGATAATGACGGGTAGAACTTGACTAACAGTTTGTGGCTTGTTGACCTAGTCAAGGTCATGAACCGTTAGGGGCAAAAACCACATCGGGAGTTTCAAAAGAACTGAAACTTGCAGATTTAGCATACCTTCTGGAGTGTAGTGACTAGAGTGGATTCCATCTAGGTCATCACACAATGATAGTTGGATCCCGATCCCGCTGATGAGTTGGATTACTCTCGGGAGATTATTTCACTTAACAATCAATGCTATAAACCTAGTAGGTGTCTAGAAAGGTGTTAGCGGGGTTACGCCCCAGGGAAAAGAGGTTCTTAAATTAAGGAACTTCGCGAAAGCGTTGGAAAACCTCCCTCGAAGTACCGACACTAGCCTGGCTGAAAGGTTAAGCAAGTATTATGACGTGAATTAAATCCCGGCTAGTTCTTCTTTTAAAAAGGTTTTAAGAAGAATTTGAGGAAACAGTGGGAGACATCCTGGTTAGATAAACTAATAAACCATTATAATCTTGCAAGAGCATACGCTGAGTGTTTCTTTTCTCTCTCTCCAGGCAGCAACCTTTTCACGCCCTAATCAAGATAATAAAATGTATCGCTTGACCGATCCGAATTCTTATTCGGGGCTGGGGAAAGTTGGTTCAGCTCTAACTTGTGACAACAGTCATGAGTATGAGAATGGGAAAGGGGATTGTATGGATTTCCAGGATACCCAGTTGAAGAAGAAGCATGGTTTTGCATCTACTTCAGGTGTTCTTGTAATTGAGAACTGTTTTACGGTCAGCCCTACCTCCTGGGTACTTGATACCGAATCAGGATCTCATATCTGTAATTTATTGCAGGGACTGAGAAAAAGTAGGAAAGTTGCACCGGGTGATATGTCGCTCAGAGTAGCGAACGGAGCACAAGTTAATGCGGCAGCCGTCGGTGAATATCACCTAGTATTGCCAAATGGCAAGACTATGATTTTGAACGATTGCTACTATGTACCCTCCATGGTTTGCAACATCATATCAGTTTCTTTACTCGATAAAGATGGATATAACTTTGTTCTTGAAAAGAATATCATGAACATTTACCTTCATAAGGTACTGGTTGCAGAGGGTACACTGTGTAATGGTATCTACGTTCTAAATCAGAATACAGTTCTCAATATACAAAACACACGCAAGAGGAAGAATTCAGATACAAATGAATCCTACTTGTGGCATTGTAGACTTGGTCATATCGGAGAGAAAAGACAGAGTAAGTTGCATAAAGATGGACTCTTGAATGCGTTCGAGTTTTCATCTTATGAAACTTGTCAGTCTTGTCTCAAAGGGAAGATGACCAAATCTCCGTTCACCGGACATGGAGAAAGAGCAACCGAGCTCTTGGGACTCGTACATAGTGATGTATGCGGTCCGATGTCTATACATGCAAGGGGTGGGTTCTCGTACTTCATCACATTCACTGACGATCTCTCTAGGTTCGGATATGTGTATCTGATGAAACACAAATCTGAAGCTTTTGAGAAATTCAAGGAATTTAGAAACGAAGTAGAGAACCAGACAGGCAAAAGTATCAAGATCCTCCGGTCTGACAGGGGAGGGGAGTACTTAAGCACGGAATTCCTAGATTACTTAAAAGAGAATGGTATTCTCTCTCAGCTTACTCCTCCTTATACACCACAGCATAATGGTGTATCGGAGAGGAGGAATCGTACCCTTCTGGATATGGTTCGCTCCATGATGAGTAATGCCGAGTTGCCTCTTTCATTTTGGGGACATGCGCTATTGACAGCAGCATACCTATTGAATGATGTTCCGTCTAAATCAGTGCCTAAGACTCCGTTCGAGATATGGAATGGAAAAAGACCATATCTTAAAAGATTTAAGATATGGGGTTGTCCGGCTTATGTTAAAACGCATAAACCGGATAAACTAGAGGCACGGTCAGTTTTATGTAAGTTTGTGGGATATCCAAAGAATGGTTATGGATATCTATTCTACTACACCGAGGAACAGAAGGTGTTTGTTGCTCAGCATGCCGTTTTCTTAGAAACGGAGTTTCTTGCAAAAGAAATTAGTGGGAGCACGGTAGAATTGGAAGAAATTCAGCGACCACAAACTGAAACTGAAAATTTGACAGAACCTCAGAATTCAATAACCCCAGACGAACCTCAGCCACTCCGCAGATCTGGTAGGATTTCTCATCCGCTCGAGAGATACTACGGTTTTCTCATAGACGGGGATCGAGAGGATTGCATCTTGGAAGAAGATGACCCTACCAGTTTCAGGCAGGCCATTATCAGTAGGGACTCTGATAAGTGGCAGGAAGCAATGCAATCCGAAATGGAGTCCATGTACGCCAATAAAGTGTGGACCTTGGATATTGCTCCACCTGGGATAAAACCCGTTGGATGCAAATGGATCTACAAAAGGAAAATTGGTGTAGATGGGCAGGTGGAAACCTATAAAGCTAGACTCGTTGCAAAAGGTTTTCGTCAAAGACCTGGTTTGGACTATGATGAAACTTTTTCTCCGGTGGCTATGCTCAAATCCATTCAGATCCTACTTGCCATTGCTGCCTTCCATGACTATGAAATCTGGCAGATGGATGTTAAAACGGATTTCCTAAACGGTTGTTTGGAAGAGTGCGTTTACATGGATCAACCAGAAGGTTTCGTAGACAGTGGGAGCAGCGGGAAGGTGTGCAAGTTGCTTAAATCCATTTATGGATTAAAGCAGGCATCGCGGAGCTGGAACATCTGTTTTGATGAGGTAATCAAGGAATTTGATTTCATCAAGAACGAAGATGAACCCTGTGTCTATAAGAAGATTGTAGGACGAACTGTCGTATTCCTAGTCTTGTACGTGGACGACATTCTTTTGATAGGAAATGATATTCCTATGCTACAATCGGTCAAGCTATTTTTGTCACAAAGGTTCTCCATGAAGGACCTGGGTGATGCCTCGTACATTCTGGGGATCAAGATCTATAGAGATAGATCCAAAAGACTACTGGGACTTTCGCAGTCCAGGTACATAGAGACCGTACTAAAGAGATTTAGTATGGAGGATTCCAAGCGCGGTAACATACCCGCATTGCACGGAATTACCCTCTCCAAGAAGATGTCTCCTAAGACTGACGAGGAGAGGGTTCGCATGAGCACTATACCCTACGCTTCGGCGGTAGGATCTATAATGTATGCGATGCTATGTACAAGACCAGATGTAGCTTACGCGCTGAGCGCGGTAAGCCGGTATCAGTCAGACCCAGGGGAGGACCACTGGACAGCAGTGAAGAACATTCTTAAGTACCTGAGAAGGACTAAGGAGATGTTCCTGGTTTACGGTAATGGAGACCTCAGGGTCGAGTCCTTTACCGATTCAAGCTTCCAGAGTGACAAAGATGACAGCAAGTCTGTCTCGGGTTTTGTGTTTACCCTCAACGGATGGGCGGTATATTGGAGGAGTTCCAAACAGGATACCGTCGCAGACTCGACGATGGAGGATGAATACATTGCTGCAAGCGATGCCGCAAAAGAAGCAGTCTGGATGAAGAAGTTCATTAGTGAACTTCAGGTGGTTCCGTCCATTGTTGACCCAATACCTTTGTATTGCGATAACAATGGGGCTATAGCTTTAGCAAAGGAACCAAGGTCCCATCAGAAATCCAGGCACATCTTAAGGCGGTATCACCTGATCAGGGAGATCATTGATCGCCAGAAGATCGAGGTGCGGAGAGTGGACACAAAGGACAACACAGCGGACCCATTCACGAAGGCCTTACCCCAGACTCAGTTCGAGCGGCTGATCGAGATGATAGGTCTTCGATACGCCAGTACATGGCCTTAGTGCAAGTGGGAGATTGTTAGTGTATATGCCCTAGAGGCCATTACTGTAGCATACTAGTATGTATATTACTTGATGGAAGCTTGGGATATTCACAGTTGTACAGACAATCTTGCTCAATATAGTAGTATGCTACTTGGTTTATCTCTGCTTTAATGTGTACATGTGTGTTCATTTATTATATCACCTATACGCATTAGTAGAGCCCTTAGGATCTTTGCTTGATTACCGGCGTTGTGATGGCGATCACACTCGTGGGGGCTGGGTAATCTACAAGCACATCCTTATACACGTCCCTAGTCGTGGGAGTATCGAGATAGGGCATCGATACTCCGGAGTAGACTAGCGTATGCGCTTCTCATCCCAGCATGGGAGACGGTCTGCCCCACAGCCGTCAGTACGTCGTACTTGAGATAGTATACGGGTGCTCGTTAGGTTACGAGTACACTGGACAGGACTCGTCGGGAACTGATGGTTGGTATTATACCTATCGTCAGTTATCAGTTCCCAGGTGACATGAGTACAGCTTAGTCCGCTGACTTGACACTGTCACTTCGCCTCGAGTGTGTTCCCACTGTTCTTTGATTACTACCCTACCATGGCTCTACTGAGTCGTGCAAACAGGTAGTAGTTGGGTGCAGTCCCGAAGCACTTGGAGGCAGTGACGGTTAGACAGGATTCGTCTCTCCCGGTATTGAGGGTTGACATCGCGCTGTGTCTAGGAGAACCATTACACGAGTAGTCCCTGGCCACGGCAAGCGAGATATACTGGCGGGTTTCCAGTGTTATCTTAGGGTGTATTGGGCTTCACTCCGACACGACTTGTACCGCTTTTAGGGGACTGACGTTTACCGCCCCTCTAGGCCCGACATGCGATGTATCAGACGAACAGACCGGACTGTACGGAGATTGTCACATATAGGCTCAGTAGGAGTTCGGATGGGTTTACCTCATCGGCCTTCTTATCGACATCTACCTGGGGACCGTTACGTACAGCTAGTGCCGCTTGCGATCTGTGGTTAAACCCACTGCCAGCGTAGTGTCGAGTCTTTAGAGTCCCACACAGAGAGTTTCCCTGCACTGAGCGAAACGTGTAGAGGCCGTATGGTTTTACGGCAAGGCTGCGATCACTTACGTACACTTGTGTGCGTGTGGTGTTCGGGCAGGCAATACTAGTGGGCTTTGGTTTAAGCCGGATCCTAGTATTGCACGGATGGATTTGTTTTGTCTTCTGTGCATCCGCATTCTACGGAATACGGATGCAGGTGTGTATGCACAGTTTTCCGGAGCGATGAAGGAGGAGGTGCCTCATTGGGGTTTTGGCAGTTGGTTCGGCCAAAACCGTTATGTGGCAGGCTCATTAGGGTTTTGACAGTTCGTTTGGTCAAAACCATTATGAGCCGGGGACATTATTTACTAATCCTTTCATTGATAATTATGTTATGGCTAATTGCATTGACCATTTGACCATCTTGACTTTGTTGACCATTTGACCAAAGTTGACTAGGATCTTCTTGAAAGATCTAAAGTATTCTTTGGTTTTCTTTTTCTTTTGTATGATAATGGTCATGTCATTTGTAGCCATCAACTTTATCTTGATGGGATTAGTAATGATAATGTTTTTGCATTATTGCAACCATGGTTGTGTTTTCTCTTGGTTAAGTTTTTCATTTGCTCATTCTCATTCTCTCTCTTGGAATGAGAAGCTCCATGGTTGTTAGCTAGCTCCTCTTTCTTCCTCCTCTTGATTTATATTTTGATCTCATGTGTTGAGAGATAAAGATCCCACAAAGACAAAACCATTCATCTACCACTTCTACACAACCTAGGGCTTCTAGATTAGCAATCTCCTTGCCTTAGTTACCTCGGCTCGAGGTGGAGCTCGGTGTAACGTTTTAAAAATAATTAAATAAATAATTAAATGAATAAAATTGTTTAAGTGAATTTTATGAATTTCGGTAAAGTAAAATGTATTTTTCGTAAAATTAAACCGTAATTGTTTTTCATTATAATTTCAAAAATACATATTTTAATTATGTAATTACTATTAAATGGTGTTTATTTAGCCACTTATAAATTTTTATTTTAATTAAATATTTTTCCTAAATTAATTATTTTAAATATTAACATAAGCTTTATTTTTTAAACTACATTAGTGTAAATTACAAATTTGAATGGTTTTAATTTGTAAAAATGAGCCATGGTATATTAGAATCAAGTGTGTAATATGCAAAATCTTTTCCAAAATCTCTCCATGGTTCTAGAAATTTCTAGGAAAATGGTTAAATTGAAAAAGTTAGATATTAAAGGGTTTAAGTGGAAAAAATGCATTATTTATGAACTTTCTACACAATACCACACATTTTTTCTCTCTCTCCACCCTCCTCCCTCTCCATGGCCGGCCTCCCCTCCATGGGTAGCCCCAAAATTTTTCCCCCACCATTTTTGCAATAAAAATCATCAAAATTCATCAAAAATTCCAAAAATAAATCTCAAAAATCAACATTCAACCTCTACCATTTTCCTTTGACCTATTTAGCATGGATTTTGGAGATGGAAAGCATGCATTTTGGAGGGGCTCATTTTCATGTTTGGGTTTCATATTTTGAAGGTATAAATTTCCTTCTTTTGTTTTATTTCTATTAGATATTTCTTTTAAAGCATAATTAGATTTAATATATTAATTCTAGTTGCAAATTTTAAAATTAAAGTTAGGGTTTGTAAATTCAAGTTGTGGTTTTTATTAATTAAATAAGGTTATAATAGCTAGTTTAACATCTTTTAGAGTGGAAAAATATTGCATGGTTGTTGTATAATAAATTGTTTATTCAAATTGTTTTAATTAAGCTATTTAGCTAACTAGATTTTTCAAAAATGTGTTTGTGGGTAAAATAAAATTCTTATTAAGCTTGTTATCATTAGATGGTAGTTTTAATGAGAATATTAGCATATTAAAGGAAAGAAAAACTTAGTTTGATCACTAGTTTCCTTTGATAATTGGAAAATAGTAATAAAATGCTAGTATTTTGTAAACTAGATTTTGGAAATTCCTATATAAATGAAATTAAAAATATAATCATGGTTTCATCATATCATTATCATCATGAATTGTAGTTTAGTACATTAATTCATGCAAAATCATGTTTTGTGGTGGAATTTAGGTATTTTGCTTGAAAAATGTTGAAAATTGTTAAAGGTTGCAAACTAGAAATTTCAAATTAATACAAATTTGTGTAATAAAAATATAGTAATGGTTTGTATAGTCTAGTTATGCTATTTAATGAGTTTTATGAGCATTGGTTTCATTTAAATGTCAAGTTTTGATGAAAAACGGTAAATTGGTATTTTCGGGTTTTACGAAATTGGACGGTTTGATGGATTTTAGGGTTTCGATGGATTTAATCATGTTTTATAATATAAGTAAGGTGTTTTAAAACTACGAGTTATTTGTTGATGTTTATCTCGATCCATCGGAGTTTATACGCCGATATCGAGCGATATTTGGTTCTTTTGCGTGTACGGGACATAGGTTTTAACCTATGCTTGTTCCTTGCGTCGTTTTGGCTTTTGTATGTGATTCAGTTTACGATACTATTTATATGTTTGCGTTTAGGTACCCCTCACGTGGACTGCGGGCGATGAAGAGGATGATGGCGACACCGTCTTCGGCAGACATGGACCAGGTGAGTAGATGCATATCTACGGGGGGAAGTCGGGTGGATGGCGTTTAGCACCCTCGCAACGTAGAATAGGAATAGTACTTATTGACATTAGGAAACCAGATGTGACCCTAAATTCTTAATGAGTAGGACCCTAGTAATGACCCTAGGCTGGACCAGACTGATTTAGGAAGACCATACCAGAGGATGAATACCCTGGAAGAGGTTCGTAGGTTTCAGGTAGAAACACACACACGCACACACTGAAACTCGACATGGTGTATACGGGTATGTGTATATATATATAGGACTAGGTATAGGTATATATATAGATATATACAACACGTATGTGGGATACATTGATACACGGGAATGAAACAGGATAACTGGGCTTGATGCCGTGATTCATGACTATACAGTCGTATTAAAGTGTTAGCGGATCATTAGAGAATGAGATAATGAACAGGTATACCTAAATTATAATGGGTAGTGATGATATTGAGGTACATGGGACTCTAAAATAGAACCCGAACTGTAACTTGTGACTGATCACGATATGATATATGTATGACTTGATTACGACATCATATAGGTGTGACCTGATGTCGATATCATATAGGTGTGACTTGATAACGATATGATATCAGTATGACTCGATCACAACATGATACATATGACATGCTATTTCTGAGGATAAATTAATGTGGTATATTTATGATGGCAATGTTATATAATTGATGTATGCGATTACAGCATAGCACCTCGATCATGACATGTGTTGATGATATTATACGAATAATGAGACACGTAGGTGATATTTGACCCGTACCCCGATATTGGGATGCCGTACGATGGATTTTACCGTACGAGGCATAGATGTGATGATTGATCCGCACTCTTGATTTGAGGAAGTCGTACTATGTACGTGACGCTATTGAGGCAGGATCGCCGACTATTAGAGATATGGACTCAGGCTTTAGGTATACTTCTATCGACCAGTTCTTAGGTTTAGTTTTCCTTAGGGGGGTTAGATGGACACTACGTTAGGTTCGAGTCGTATAGTGGTAGTGGTAATTGTATATCAAATGAGTGGATAACACACATCCGTCTTTACTTTCACATTGTAATCATAATGTTGCATGTTCTTACATATGTTGCTATAATCAGTATAAACTTTACGTATTAGGACACCGGCACCATTACCGATGATGCGCATATTCCACGCACACTTATTTGCCGGCTCACACACATCATCATCGGTAATTGCTATGTCACGTACACTTTAGATCATATTGTCTTTTATGGATAGAATCAGTTAACAACTAGACCGATATAATATTGTGATTATTCTCTGATGTTAGTATAGACATGATATTTATTACTTAGACATTCATGCATTCATATTTTCATGTTATCATGCAGTATTATGGGCATATGCCGACACTTATCATATAGTTACTCATGATTTTGAGATTTGGATTTCTATGAGATTTCTGGATTTTGGGGAAAACCGCAAGAATATGTAAAAAACTTCTCTCTCTCCTCCTCTCTTTTTAAAAACATAAGATGCGGTTTTCTCGTGATGTATGTGCCGTCCACCATGAGATTTCATGTTTTCTGTTGGATTTCGAGACCCGATTCGAGGAGTGGATGAACCGTCTCGGGTACATGGTGGGCCCGGTATGGTACCCCGGGGCAAGAAGATCGAGTTGTAGACGATGAGCCTGGCAGGGGAAGGCTACCTACCGGTGATGTCTGGCGCGGCGGATATCCGGAGGATACCGACCGTTGTCGTGAGATTTGATGATATGGGCCGATCCGGACTGACGGAGCCCGAGATATTGAGACTTGAGATTACATGTGTTGTGTCGACGCTTGACACGGATTTCCATGGATTTCATTGTTGAGATTTCAGATTCTTATACACATTTTACTATGATAACAGCTAAAGATTTCTTATACATATATATCTGGATTTCAGGATTTGTTACTTTACATTCATGGTGTATGCATTTCATTTCATATGACATAGTATTATATGAGGCACTGACACAAGCACGGAGTATCTGCACTTACACGTAGTTTTACCCTGCTATTACTAGATGATTGGGATATTATAGTGTATTATTATGACCTAGGATGGCATCGTGCATTCGATTTCTTTTCGTAGATGTCTTCTACTCACGAGTTGGCAACTCACCCCCGTTGTGCCAAATTTTATTTCAGGTTCGATGTACAGGTTTCCGTGGCAGCTTGTTGGCACATCTTTTCTTCAGGGTGATTTGCACGGTAGGTTGGTTCACTTGTATTCGAACCACCATTGTACTTTTATTCATTCATTTGTATCTAGTAAGCTCCATCAACCATACTTGTATTACTTGATAAGTTTATTGGACCAGTCTTTTATTTCGACCTTAGAGTCGCGCATGTATTATTCTGATCTGGTGGTTTTGTTTTCTTTTGAGTTTTGAGCCTCGCCCTTTGGCGTTGTATATTATTGTGTTTGTTGTGGTTGTTTCCGCCTGTTGGCGTTGAGCTAGCACCCGTTTGGGGATGCTTTTTATTGTTTATTTATATTATTCTTGTTGTACCCGTTTGGGGGCCAGTTTTTACAGAGGAGACTGCCGAAATTTTTGAGAAAATTTGCTGATGCATTTAAACTTGTTTTCTTTTTTCTTCTTCTTCTTCTTTTATGGTTTAGATTTCTGGGCTTCGGCTTACTTAGGTTACGTGGCGCCTCTAGACACTTCGTAAACTAAGTGCCGGTCACGTTCCGTACTTTCGGGTCGTGACACTCGGTGTACATCTCTCGGGTGGATCGCCTTCGACAAGGAGGCCGCGGAGGTGACCAAAGTCCGGATCAACCATCGAGCAAGCAAAGAGAAGAACAACAAGAAGAGAAGAACAATAAGAAGAGAAGGAGTTCAAGTTGAGGTATAACCCCTAACCGAGTAGATAAATCTCTTGTTAGGATGCTAGTGTATTGTTTAGTAAAGATCCGGCTTTTATGGTCCATGTTGCCAAGTCCAGAAAAAATTTTGTTTTACCGTTTCCGCAACCCCGAAAGTACCGGGAGAGGTAACGTGGACCTAACAAAAGATAAACCAGATAGCATACTATCATCTTGAGTAAGACTGTCCTACCGTTACAGGTCCTCCCTCAATCATTGCAATCACGTGCCTGTGATCCAATAATTGACTCTGTGGGCACTATATCCAATACATATTGTACACTCATACTTGCGTATATACCCACTTGTATATCTATATTGGCGCATATACATATTGTACACTCATACTTGCGTATATACCCACTTGTACATCCATATTGGCGTATATACATATTGTACACTCATACCTGCGTATATACCCACTTGTACATCCATACTTTTGTACATATACATATTGTACATCCATACCTGTGTACATACATATTTGCACATATATAGATGATGCTGGCTTGATTTGGAGAATTAGGGACCGCCTGATATATTTTAAAAGCTGGTTTCATTTAAAAGAGCGGTTTTCCCCTTTTTGCTCATGGTACGATGTCACTTTTGCTATATACGTCGCATTGCATGGATTTACGCATTGAGTTATGGATTTCTTGTGATTTCTGGATTTGAGAACCGTGGTATTATTTCAAGAAAGTATGCATTTGTTTTGAAAACCCGGTTTCTCTTGATATGATATTTCATTATCCACCATGCGTTTTCTCTGCTCTGAGACGTGTGATAAAAACTCGATTCGAGGAGGAGGAGGATCCGTTTGTGGGTTCATGGTGGACCCGGTATGGTACCCCGGGGCGAGAATGGATTGTTGTACAGTAGACGATGAGCCTGGCAGAGGGACTACTACCTACCGGTGATTGGTTGGACCTGACGGTTATCCGGAGGATACTGACCAGAGTCGAGAGATGGATATGGGCCGACCCGTACTGTTGGGGCCGATGGCCGATTCCGCAGATGGAGCCTGTGGGCCGATCCGGACTGACGGAGCACGATATATGAGGATTTGCGTGTCAATACTAGACATGAATATTTTATGATATTTCGAGTGTCGATGTTGGGCACTCATGTTTCCATGAGATTTACAGGATATGAGGGCCGATTAGAGTGGCGGTGCCTGAGTTATTGGGGATTTGGGTGTATTGATGGACACCGGTTTTTCCACGATGATGACTCATGTTGATGATATGTCTTCCCATGCCCAGCACTCATTTATATGCATTGCATCATGTAGTTGTAGTACCTGATAGAGTACATCGCATGATTATTGCATAACCAGATTATCATATTGATGTTATCAGATTGCACATGTCAGAGTATCGCAGGACGTGCATACTTGCGATTACCTGTATATGTTATTTACTATTTATGAGTTAGCAACTCACCCCCGTTGTGCCACAGTGCTTACAGATTGACCCTCAGAGTAGTCGCGGCAGGGCTACATCATTGTATCTTTTTTCTACGGATACCGCTACAGTTAGCGTGTGAGCCGTTTTGCTTACAGGTGGGTTTTGCGGCTATCCGTTTATATTTCATTGTACGCTCTATTGTATCTAGTACTCTCCATCTACCATTCCATGTATTGATTTAGAGACCAGTTGTGAGGACGATGTTGTATATTATTTTGTACTCTAGATGTCGAGCTCGTGTGAGCCGACTTTATTTATGCAGTTTATCTTTTATGTTGTTTTCCACTTTTATTGTTCATTTCTTTGCTATGGTGTCGTATATTATTCTCATGGTGATTTTTTCCGCCGTTGGGCGTGTTTGCTCCCGTTTGGGGATGCTTCAATTATATTATATGTCGTTTTACTTATATCAGATGTTATATCGTTTCGGGGCTAGTTTTTACAAAGGAGGTGCTGCCGAAATTTTTAAGAAAACAACTTAAACTTTAAAGATTTTTACTCAAGGTTTTCAAATGTTTTTAACAAATGTTTTCATCATTTACTACCTTTGATGGTTTTGATTTCTGGGTTTTCGGCTTACTTAATTGTGTTACGCCTGTAGACGTTACATAGTTAAGTGCCGGTCACGGGCTGAATTTTTGGTCGTGACAAAGTTGGTATCACGACCCGAAATATTAGCTCGTGACCAGCACTTAAATCACGCAACGTCTAAAGGCGTAACGTAATTCAAGTAAGCTGAAACCCAGAAATCTAAACCTTTTTAATGAAAATAAAAGAGGTGAAGTTTTGAAATAAAGGTATAGTGAAATCAAGTTTTCTTACATGCATAGAAAAGGAACATGAATAATGCAAGTGAAATTTACCAGTTTGAAAACATGTTTCGTCTTTTAAAAATTTGGGCAGCACCTCCTTTGTATTTTTTGATCCAAAACCACAATACATCATAATATAAATGCATCCCCAAGCGGAAGCTAGCTCTTCGCCAATCGGCGGATTCACAACCACGCAAAGCATAAATATAAGTATACGATGCCCAACGGAGAAGTTCACCACAAAAGAAAAAGAAATAAGCAAGACATCAAAACCACAAGTAGCGAAAATACTCCGCGCTCTAGGTCTCGCAACCACTAGTCTCACTAAGCCTCATTACTTATACAATACTAGTTTGATTGATGGAGTTGACTAGATACAATATGAAATATAAATGCAAGAGTGGGTACGATACAAATGTCCCATCTACCAAAGCAATCACCCGAAAGCAACTGTGTGCCAGCGATGCCGCTACTGATCCATACGGTCAAGCTGCAAGAACTGTGGCACAACAGGGGTGAGTTGCCAACTCGTGAATAGAAAAACATCAACAAGTAGAAATCGAATAAACAACGACTCCTAGGTCAACTATATCATGAAGGTAATGTATGATATCTAGGGTGACCGTATCTGTATATGTGCCAACACTAATATCAATGTCAATCAGCATGTGGATATCATCCAACAATATAATCAATGTCTGTATGCATGTGGATCTCATCCAACCATATTATCAATGTATGTAAGCAAGTGGATCCCGTCCACTCGTCAACCAATGACACAATAAAATCATGCATGTAAGTATCATAAAAGCATATGCATGGAAGTATGAGGATATAAATCAACGTGTGTCCCTCCCGACACATCAAATAATGGAACCTGAGTGTCCAGCATCGACACTCGAAATATCATGAAACCCGTGTCCAGCATCGACACGTAAATCCTCATATCACGGGACCCGTCAGTCCGGATCGGCCCTCGGGCTCCGTCAGTCCGGATCGGCCCATATCATCTGTCGACTCCGGTCGGTATCCTCCGGATATCCGTCGAGCCCAAATACTATCACCGGTAGGTAGTAGTCCCTCTGCCAGGCTCACCATCTACTGCACAGCAATCCTTTCTCATCCCGGGGTACCATACCGGGTCCACCATGTACCCGCAATCGGCCTTGTCTAGCTCCTTGAATCAGGTTTCACATGTCACACATCTCAGAACCGAGAAAACGCATGGTGGACGCGCTGAAATATCATATCAAGAGAAACCGGATTTTTAAAACAATAGATATTTTCTTTTAAAATGACCACGGTTCTCAAATCCAGAAATCTCATGAAAACAGCATATCTCAATGCGTAAAATCATAAAGCATGATGTATTCATCATATGATAGAAATGTAAGCATATCCGTATATCATGCAACATGGAACAATGATGTGACATATTAAGGGAAAACCGCTCTTTTAAATGATTCCAGTTTTAAAATATATCCTGCGGTTCCCAATTTCTCCAAAGTCAAATGCAACATCGTATAAAGGTGCATATTATCTATAGCAAGTAAATTATACAAGGGGTCATATCATGATGCAACAATTCTACTGTGTAGTGACATGGAAATTATTGATGATGAAGTGTGTGAGCCGGCAAATCTGTATAAGTGTAACATACGCATTATCGATAATGGTGCAGGTGTACTAGCACAGGTATAAGTAATGCAATGCGAATAACATGAATGCAGCATAAGGTAAATCGTCAGCTAAAAGCTATAAGGTATACGTGTCTACATGACCAAGTCGTTGAATCTATCAATCGGCATCCAGCCTCACAACATCCCGTACGGTATAATCCATCGTACGGCATCCTCTAGTCAAGGGTATAGATCAATCATCAAGTCAAACACATCACGTATGGAAAATCATCGTACGGCGGCATTAAACCAGTAGGGATCCTATCAACCTATATGACAATGAGGGTACGGCCTAATGTCACGTACAGCCTATCATTCATGATTCATAACATGTATACATATATATATATCTATATACCTATGTCCTAAGTCACATCCATAACAATCTGATATCAGGGGACCGGCAAGGTATCAATCATCTCAATCGACTCGCACCCGTATACCAACATATCATCCTATCACATGTCAAATCGTATTCTCTTTTCATCGCATTTATATCTCACATAAGGTCAATTTACAAATACATTCTACATTTACTATAAGCATACGTATCTAATCTAACATACACACCCGAACCATACAATCAGTTTTTAAAAGATGGGAATCGTAGTTTTGAAAGTAGGGGCTACGGTGTTTTTAAGGAAAAGATATCATTTGAAAATCCGTAACGTCCCTCAAGGTATCTGTTTAAAAGATACATACGATTCTTCAGTTTGGAAATAGGTATGGTTCGGATGACACATTTACGTCGGCTATCTAGTCTTATAGTACCCTAAACGGCAATATCATCAAACATCATCCTCAAATCCCGTCATCACATATTAGTCATATCATATCACTACTAACTATCCTTTAGTTTCTAATATAGTTTCTCTAGCTATCTTTTAACTCTATCTATAGTTTTCTATTAAAGGTTTCCTTAACCATATACTATGAATCGGTTTCCATCAAAAACTAGCGGGGGTGCTATACGCCATCCACCCGACTTTCCCCGTGGATATAAATCCACTCACCTGCTCCTTGCTTGCCGAAATCGATGACGCCACGCTCCGTCGTCTCGGAATCCACGCGAAGGTACCTATAATAATACACAATCGCAATCCCTATTAAAATTGAATCCGGAAAACCAAAACGGCACACGGATCGCCTATAGGTTGGAACCTATAGCCCACCCACGCAAAACCAACCAATTATCCCTAGTCGTTGATGTCAAACATCTAACAACCAAATACAAATCCAAATATCAAAACTTATCATTCAAAATACGGAAAACACGAAAACAGCAACATAGGAAAACCCTTCCCAGATTTCACTATAGGACAAACTAAGGGATTTTGCACATAGGGTTGCTCTAGATATCTGATAAGGAAGCCATGGACCAAAAATCACATGAAATTGCCCACATGGCCGCAATTTGTGGCCAATACACTTAAATCTATGGCCATTTAAAGGGGGTAGGGGCTCAGGTTTCACGGGGTGGTTCATGGTTGCCTGGACGTCTCATGGTCAAGGGAACTTCTTTTACAATGGTCTTGGGTCATCCCAGATCTCTAAATACCATCACAAAATCCACAAAAACCCAATATCGACGAATCTAAAGCTCGTATTTTGGGGTTTTAGTCACTGGTCCAAGTCTAGAATTGGTCTCTAGGGTTTTATAACAGCCACTAGGTATCACCCAATCTACATAACGTTCAAACCCCTCTCTAGCAATTTCCAAGTTCACAAATCCACATCTTAACCCCATTTCTAAACTAACTAGAATGCTAGGAAAACATAACTAACTAAGTGAAGGGAAATATACCTCATGAATGCCACCAAGCAAAACCCTAGAAGTCCAAAGTCCTCAAAATCCAATATTGATGGGTCCAAAGTGTAGAGGGTGAAGAGGTGATCATTTTTTGTGAAAGGGGTATAGGGTTTTGAAGAGTATTTTGAGATGGGTCATGAGGGTAGATGATGGAGCTTGAAGATGAAGAAGGAGATGAAAAAAATGGTGGGGGAAAAGAATGGGGCAGCACTCTCCATCTCTCTTTCTCACTCTCATTCTCTCTCCTAGCATGGCCTCAACATCATTATGTCCCCTCTCTCTCTCCTCAAGTTATCATGACACATTTTCCCTTTTCTTTTATTCTCTCACCAATAAACACATAACCAAATAAAACAACACAAATGAAACAACATGTAATATGTCATGGTGCACTAACCATGGAAAACTGTAGAAACACGGATTTGGCTTAATCGCGATTAGCAGTGCACTAATCGGGTTTTTATCCAAACTGCATATAATAAATTTTAAAAATGCCAAATCCTTTAAATATTTTTTTTTAAATGAATAATCATTTTAATTTCCAATTATTTCATAATTATTGGTATATATTTATACCCTTTTTCAAAAACCCCAATTTCGCAAATCGGACAATTTTCGGGAAATATATTATTTTAATATTAAATTCCGAAAATAATATTTTATATTTTCTGAAATGTTACAGTTAACATTTATTTTGCTAAAATTTATAGACTTTAAAATGTCGATGACGTCACACCCCGCTTCCCGGTGTACGGCGAAAGGGGGCGCGACGAGGCCGCTACGTATTTACTGTGAAGTAAATACGCTAAGCGTAACTAAGCAATATAAAAATAAATGCACAAGAGACAAGTTATAATAAAACAGCAACTTTATTTATTCACATTCTTTCTGTACAATGCATGGAAAAGTAAATACATCTGATGGAAGCAATGCCTAAATAATGGCATAACAGAAAACGAAAAGTACTGAAAATGAAAGTGTACAGTGAACTAAAGCTCTGGGTCTTCAACGAAGTGGTCCAAGTCTTCAGCAGTGGGCTCGATCTCAGGAATGTCCAGATCACCTGATGACATTCAAAGAAGAAAGAAAGAGAATGTCGTCAGCGAACAGGTCGCTCGGTAAGTCCCAAAGATAAGGGAGAAATAGAATAGACAGAATAAGAAGGGAGCTTTTAAAGTTGTAGTATATTGTTATAATATTGTTAAAACACTATTGTTTGTAGCTTGGTACAGAAGGATGCTAGTGTATACGAGAGGAGTCTCGTTAGACCAGAGACTACGGTGAACGGAATATAGAGTACAAGGCTCCGTCGATAATACCACGGAACAACGGCATGGCTGTAATTACGTCTTAAATCTTGCAGTCTCGTGCCACTTTTAACACCTTCCGTACCAGTCTACCCCTTAAACCCCGTGTTATCTTGATTGTATTATTTGTATTGTAAATTGTATTGCAACTTGTATTGTCGAGTGTAACTTTTAAAGTTGTATTATATTGTATTCGAGTTAACGTTGTTGTTTGTAGCTTGGTATAGAAAGATGCCAGTATATACGAGAGGAGTCTCTATATGCTAGAGACTAGGGCAAATGGAAGTACAAGGCTTTGTCGATAATACCACGGAACAATGGTATGGATGTAATTACGTCTTATGGTTGCTGTCTCGTGCCACTTATAACACCTTTCGTACCAATCTACCCCTTAAACCCCGCGATGTCTTGTTTGTATTGTAACTTGTAATTGAATTATAATATAGATTGTATATTTGGATGACTTGCCGAAACCATGATATCAGTAAATGGATGTAACTGGAGAATCATGGATGTAATTGGAGAATTATATAAATGGAAGTATATCCATGGTTCGGTTCGGTCAATATAGATTGAATAGATTGATCCGATTGATTATATGGATTCATGGATTCATATTGAATTGTAGTTTGTAGATTGCAGATTGTAGATTGTACTTGAATCATATTCAAGTCAAATTATTAAAGAGACTCATCTGAGTCAGACAATTAGAAAAGTAAATTGAAGTCCTGATTGTTTTGATGTTATCGGTAACCGCTACGCATGGGCGGCAGGATTTGTGTCTTTTTCAAAAACGATTACCGTGTTGATAACACCGTTTGTTAATTGTCTACCTTAGATAGGCAAGCACCCACTTCTCCTGCTCCCTGAGGCTCAAGAGATTGGTCCCGCTTAAACCTATGTTTACTAGGGTCCTTAGGGTAATTTATAGAACTTGAGGGGGTTTTATGTAAAAATACTTTTTTATAGTTTTCAAAATACTCTTCAAATATTTAGTTATCGTCTTTAGAGTTTTAATAAATGTGGATTTTATACATATGCCATTTCTATTGAGAATAACCTAATTTTCATAATATATGGTATTAAAGTGTAATATTAAACTTGTATTGATTTCATGGTATTTTAATGTAAACTGATTCTTGTGATTTTTGAAAAGAGTTGTAATATTTATATTCTTACAAAATAGATCTTTTGATGTTATATATATATATATATATATATATATAACATTAAAAGATTTATTTTGTAAGAATATATATATATATAAATAATTTTAATATATATATTATAATTCTAAAAATCTCATTTTCTTAAGATGTCATATTTTAAATCTTTCAAGACTGAATGCTCCTTGCGGAGGTCTACATCTCGCACTACTAAACCCGAAGATGTGTGATAATCCGCACCATCCCAGTCGGGTGAAAGGTTAGCCTAGCACCCTATGAGGGGTTTGGAAGCATCACATGTACCAAAAATTAAATTTTTAGGGTGCTAAGTTAACATACAAAGGATCGATCCTAGAAAAATTAGGGTTTCATAAACTATACTTCATCACATGAAAGAAATGCTAGGGTTTTGAGAGTACAACCTTTGTAGCTCCCTACGCTAGACTCCTTGGCTACTTAGGGTTTGGAAAAGCTCCGCTTGAACTCCTCTAGGTCACCGATGATCCACCCGGAGTCCGCTTTGTCCAAGCTAGCAACTTCGCAAGATCAAGAATGAAAAACGAAGCTTACACTCTAAACAAGTGGGCAAGACTTGTGTAGAATGATGTTGTGGTGGCTTTTCTCACTTCAAAATCCTATCTTGATGAATGATTTGCTCTCTAGAAAATTCAAGAGAGCATGAGCTCAAGGTTGAAGAAGATGATGGATATTTTAGAAGAAGATAAGAATAACTCGAAAGAGAAAAAGAAAAACATAAGAATATATATTTTTCTTTCTTCATCTCAAACCATGGTTATCTCTTTATGAATATTTAATTTTTCTTTAGTTAAACACAAGAGAAAGATTAAACCATGGTCAAAAGTTAGGTGCAAATGGTTAGGTCACAAGAAGAGTGTAGAAACTTTGACCATGATTCAATCTTATCTCATTTCTTTTGTTTTAGCAAAAATAGAAATAAATATCCATAAAATAAACCATGGTGTGAGTCTTATATATCCACCATTTTCTATGTATAAACAACCATGATAGATGATGTATGTATGTATGTGTGCATGCACATCCATATGTGCATGAATCAACAAGGTATGCATACATGCATCCATACATCCAAAGATACAAGAAAAGATTTCTAGTGAGAATCTAATGGTTAAATGATAAATCAACACTTGATTTATCAATCCGTCCATAACACATACGACCCTAACCAAAAGCAAGCCTCCCGATCAATATACGGTATCCCATACACGCATTTTAATCGGGTCCATGCGCATATCGCATACGCGCACCACAACGTTTCGCCTGGACTAGGTAACTCCATTGTGGGACTCTAAGACTCGTCAATACGCCGGCAGTGGGTAATGATCATATCAAGTACCCCCAAACCGCAAGCGGTCAGCTAAACGTAACGGCCACCCGGGTATTGAACGATCAGAATAGAACAAGCGAACCTGCTACAACTCCCGTCGAGCCAACCGGCAACACTTCCCGTACAGTCCGGTCTCTTCGTCTAATATGTCGCATATCAAGTCTAGGGGTGGTAAATGTCAGACCCCAATAACCGATAAGTCGTGCCGATGTGAGGCTCATAACGGGTCGAGAAACTATTGGTAACACTTACCAGCAAATCTCTGAATCAGCCCTGGCCAGGGACTTCCCTGTTACGGCCAATCGAGCACAGCGCAACATCAACCCCCAATACCGGGAGAGACGAAACCCCTCCTATCGCTCATTGCCTCCATATGACTCAGGACTGTACCCAAAAACCACCGTTTTGCACGCCCTCATGGACGTGGTAAGGTGGGAATCACACAAGACTCTATGACGATCTCGGGTCTACAGACTAACCTGCACAAGTGTCACCTGAGAACTGCCATCTGACGTAAGGTATAATACCATCTGGGAGTTCTCAGCGAGTCCGTCCAGTGTACCCAGTCTCCACTGAGCACCCGTATACCATCTCTGATGTCAAACACCAATGGATATGGGATCATCCATCGCCCATCTCATGGGTCGAGAAGCGTATACGCTAGTCTACACTGGTATATCGATGCCCCGTCTCGATACACCTACGACTAGAGACCTTCAAGAATGTACTTATGGACTACCATGTCCCCACTAGTATGATCTACATCATAGTCCAGGTAGTCAAGTACACATCCTAAGGGCTTTACCATCATGTAACCATAAGACAGTATAAAGAGACTAGTATACATGTTAAGATAAAGTGCAACCAGATAGCATACTATCATATCGAGCAAGAAATTCATCTCTATATATGTCCAAGCATCCAATATAATATACATCATCTGTACAATACTGGCCTCTAGGGCATACATACAACTAACATCGGGTTCCCCAAAATGGGTTGTAGCGGCGCTTTGCAAAGATTTTTGTAAAATACTAATCTTTTAGAAAACGGTTTTAATAGTAATGGTATTTATTTGAAATTTTTTGTTTTCCCATATTCTATGTTCTTGAAAAGTATTGTGCTATGTTGCATATGAGTGTTGTAAGAAGGTAGGTCATTACCTCGTGATCTACTTAAAAGTATAGCAAGGTTTTGATGGTTTAAATGTAGAAAAGAAACTATATAGTATTTTAATGAAAAAATACGGTAAAATGGAAATAGCAATTACTTTTGATATAGAACTTATTCAATATGATTAGTTAGTGTTTAATAGTCAACATGAATTAGTTTTAGCATAATTGTATTAAAGAAAAGTGAGGTTTTAGGAAGAAACCGAATCGGAAATCGGATTTGTTCCGATTCCGTCGGGTTTTGTAATTCCGTATTTTTAGAAAAAGAATAGAGAAGAGGGATGGGGACTTACGGGTTTAGTTAACAGAGGAGAGGAAGGGAGACGAGAGGAGTCGATGGTGCGTCGTTTCATCGTCGGGAGTTCCTAGGATCGTTGTCGGAAGATGGCCGGAAAATTCGCCGGAGCTTCGCCTTTCGCTTCTTCCAAAGTACACTAGGGTTTCTAGGAATTTCTTAAGAGTTGGCTCAGAATTTTAGGGTGAGGGGGTAGTGTTTAGGGGTGGTATTTATAGGGTTAGGCTAGGGTTAGGGTAGATGAAGAGTTTAATTGAAAAAAATGTTAAAATATATTAAAATGTATTAAAAAATGGAGTAAATGAGGCTTTATGAATTCTCTGGAACCGATCTAGGTAAATGAAGTGTGCAGGGGTGTAGGGGAGCCCAAGAGGCAGATTTCATCAGTTGGGGACTCGGCGGTCCGGCTGACTCGGCTGATCCCGGCCGAGTCCGGCCACCGGGGTGTGCGTCATCGTCTCACCTTCTCACTGGTACATTAACATTTATGGGTGTAGTGGGGTTTTTGTGAGTAATGCACGTGTACACTGTTGGTATTCTGAAAATCAAAAATAAAACAATATTAAAAATAATGTGGGGTATGAGATTTGAACTCTGGTGGCTTGGTTCAGCAGTGCAAGGTATTACCAATGAGCCATAAGCTCCTTCTTGTAATTAAATTACTAATTAATTACCTATCTTGTACTCAGGAAATAAATACCCCTTTAAACAATTTTGAAAAAAATTGTACAAAAATTTGTATAGGAAAATTAGGGTTGTTACAGAAGCAGTGTGTTGCACTAATATTTAGATAGAAAACGTTAAATTAGCCAACGTTTGCGTGGATTGTTTAATGAATGCTTCTAAGTTACATTCGAGTGTAGAGGTTTTATCGGTACCGGCCGTTGAAATATTATTAAAAGGATCAAAGTTGTTGGCCGGGTTTTGAAAAGATTGCGATTGAAAGGGGTGCTGATTTTTTTGTAGTGGTTGTTGTTGCTGTAGGGGTTGCCTTTGATAGTAGCTTAGGAATTGGTTTTGATTTTGAGTTTGTTTTTGGTTCTAAGCAAAATAAGGATGTTTCCTCTATCCTGATTGTATGTGGAAGAATAAGGATCGTTTCTAGATCATTGCTGAAAAGCAACATTAGTTTGTACTTGACCTTGAAACGAAGGATTTAAAGGACATTTTTTCGTTAAGTGTGATAGGTCAGAATAGCAACTATACACGGTTTTGAGGAGCATAACTTGGTTTAGGTAGGCTGATGAGAATTTGTTTTTGATAGCGTCGAGTTTCTTTTGCATTGCGGCCATTTCGGATTATACTACAATGGAAATATCGAGCTCATGAATACCTGCCCTAGATGAAGTTGGTCTAACGCTTCCCACTGTAAGGTTTGTTCGGCGAGATCTTCCAGGAATTGCTAAGCTTCACCATCGTCTTTTGACATGAAATGGCATTGACAAATAGTTTCAAGCATCTGTTTCGTGGCAGGATTAACACTCTCATATATAATTCGGCAAAGTTGCCATGTATCAATTCCGTGATGTGGACATTGTAGAAGAAGATCCTTAAACCGCCCAAAGCATTTCCAGAATGGATCGTTAGGAAGTTGGGTAAACTGATTAATCTCGCGTCGAACACGAACGGTTTTGTGATTGGGATAAAAATTTCTTAAGGAATGCTATAACGAATTCATCCTATTTGGTGATAGAATGTGCGGCAATGCTGTAAAGCCATTTTTCTGCTAGGTCGCACAAGGTAAAAGGGAGAAGTCGTAATCGCATAGCATCCCCTGAAAGTTGGGTTGTGCCCATCATTGCGCATACGTTTTCGAATTTGGCTATGAAAACATATGCGTCTTTGGATTCAAGCCTGTGAAATTTGGGCAACAAGTTGATGAAGTGTGGTTTAATTTCGAAATTATCCCCATTGGCCGGTGGAAGAGACAGACAAGTAGGAAAGGGTCCACGCACATGGTAGCATCTTTCTTGAAGAGAGATGCGCGGTGGATTCTACGCACCTACGGGTGGTGGCAGGGTGGTATCATGAAATCCCGATGGAGATCCGTCCATTTCGGGAGTTGTGTTAGGTGGAAGGAAAATAGAAGATGAAGAAGTACCGACTTCGGAGTCGATAGCAAAGATGCGGACAAGACGGGTACTAGAATCTCGTGTCCAGCCGATCATGCACTAAGCAGGTTTAGCGCACGTGGAAGCGTGTGTGAGAACGATAATAAGAACGTTTGTTTTGAAAAAAGTAGGACTTAAGGCTTGACTCAACAAATCACAAAATGCACAATTAATCCTAGAACTAAGGTCGCCTAGGTCAAGCACTAGACCGCTCCTAGACTTCCAAAGGACAAGTCGCATGATCAATCCACTACCACCTCTTTATCGCTCTTGTGGCCAGGTAAATGCCAGGTAAGTGGGAGGTATCATCCGCTATACGAATCACCGAAAATAGCGGGCCTAATTAAGTAACCACTTTCCTTAGTCACACTTGCCTAGACACCACAAGAGAAATGCGGATAAGTGATAGATTACCCACGACCCTTCTCTATCCTAATTGAGCGCGATGGTCCTTAGAGGCTTGGTCTAGATATTTTTTAATTAATGTAGGGTGAAAATATGCTCGTTTTGTGATTTGTGGGGCTTGGAAAGGGAGATGAAATCCCCACCTAACCTGAATTTGGGTCTATTTCCCCTTAAAGTCCATTTTAAAATATGCAAAAACAACCCGAAATCAAAACACGCAAAAAGATTTTTAGTGGCGATGTTTTCAAAGATTACTACAAGTAGAATCAATTTATTGGAGCTTGAGAGGGGAGAGAAAGAGAGTAAGAAATTACCACAGAAGTTTGGGGGCCCAACACACCCACAGTGTCCCGGTTCAGCCGCAAATGCCACAATTAGGCCGCGGTTCCGCCGCAAGTTGGTGTATTCTTCTTCTGGAATTTCTTCAGTGGCCTCCTATACTCCTATGGTCCAAGTTTATAGTCTCTGAATCTCTGTTCCTTGCTCCAGTTACTCCATATCACCTTTGCAAAACTCGCACAATAATCGTTAAATATGCAAGATGCGGTTTTTTTTATGGATGCCGGATTTTATATGAAATCAACCCGAATAACAAGAGAAAAAATTACAAACGTTTTCCCGGCAATGGCGCCATTTGATTGATCTTGTTTTAATAGAGTGTTTTGTGTAAATAAAGTAACCGCAATCAGGACGGTGTCTCTAGTAGCTAGCCATGATGAGTACGAGTCGTCCGCAGGGAAACGTGAACCTTTCTTTTCCTTTAAACGAGTTGATTGATTGTAAATCTATTTTGATACGGATGTAGAATTTATAAAGAAAAGGCGTGTATGGTTCATAACACTTAGTAGTAATGGATGATTAATTAAAAATGACTCATTTTATCTTTTAATAGTTTAAAACTAGATCGATAGTGATGAATGTAGATTAGGGTTCTTTTGGAAGAAACTAGGGTTTCCCCGCTCCTAACCCTTGTCCTTGCATTGATCTCTATTCATGTCTAGCCCCTAATAAAACAAGTGTTAACCTAATCTCAAATCGTGGTCAAGACCATCAATAAATTGGTAGCGCGTCCGATAAGGATGTTATCATTTGTTTTGCTAAAGTTTATAGACTTTAAAATGTATAAAAAGAGTTAAATAATTTTATCATCCATTGATCTACCCTAGCCTACGAACCCTAGCAAGCTAGGAATTACTCACGCATGGTTAGAGAAGAAAGGATGAAGAATGATATCATAATGTAAGATGCAGAAATTAAGTGCAGAAAGTAAGTGCAGAAATTAATTGCGAAAAAACTAATAAAAACTCTACCTTTATTAATCAACTATATCATGTACAAATCCTTTTAAAGTAGAATACAAGAACCCTAGTTTTTATTGGGTTGTGGCAGCATCGTGGCCATCAAACCGTGGCCGATCGCGGAACAAAATTTTTACAAACTGACGCTAACACAACCCCCGAATACGGATTGTCCATAAACCCTAAACCTAGCAAGCAATATAAAGAGTTAGGGATGTTATACCGAATGATCCGTGTCCTTCGATCTTTAACCTCTTCCCAAGCTCTTAGTGGCCACCATGATCAAGTTTGGTCGCCGGTTTCCCTCCATCGAAGATGATCCACCCGAGAGTCTATGAATCGAGCTCCAACCTCATAACCGAGGTAACTAGGGTATCTAGTTTTCTAAACTAGTTATCCTAGAAGATGTAGAGTCTAATGAAGGATTAATTTGTCTCTAAACACCCTAGATTTCTCAACACATGAGAGGGTTAGGGTGGGGGAAGAAGAAGAAGCCATAAGAGAAGAGAGTGTGAAGCAAAGAGCAACTCAAGAAAAAAGCTAAGTGTTGTGAGCATGTGAGAGTGGAATTATCAAGTGAGGAAAATATCTCACAACACTTACAAATATCAAGCATGGTTCAATAGTGATAAATGAGTCACCACCATGAGTCATGCCTTGAACCATGCTTCAATCAATGCTTAGCACACTCATCCCTCCACCTCATTAAATCTTTTAAGAAAAAGATTAAAACAAAAATGAGGTGGCAATTTCTAGAAACTATCTTGTAATAAATTACAAGAATACCCCTCATCCATATATACATACCCGTATCCGTATTCCGAAAAATACGAATACAATGAGACGAAAATAATCCAACAATATAATACTAGGATCCGGCTTAAACCAAAGCCCACTAGTATTATCTGTCTGAATCATGATACGTGCATAAGTGCACGTATATGATCGAACCCTGCCGTAAAATCATACGGCCTCTACATCGTTTCGCCCGAAGCAGGGAAACCCTCTGTGTGGGACTCTAAAGACTCGTCAATACGCTGGCAGTAGGTTTAACCACAAGCACGTCAGTGGCACTAGCTGTACGTAACGGCTACCCAGGTATTGAGCGAAAGGAAGGCCAACGAGCAAACTCATCCTAACCCCTACTGAGCCTGTAGGTGACAATCTCTGTACATTACGGTCTGTTCGTCTATGAGTATCGCATATTGAGTCTAGGGGATGGATAAAGTCAGACCCCTAATAACACGACATTTCGTGTCGGTATGAAGCCCATCACAACCTGAGAAACTACTGATCCTAGATCAGTAATTCTCAACTACCTTGATCAAGGATTTCTGGTGATGGTCATCCATGCACTGCGGGACATCAACCCCTAATACTGGGAGAGACGAATCCCCGACGATCCGCTCACTGTCTCCATATGGCTCGGGACTGTACCCAACTAAAACCTGTTTGCAGGACTCCTTTGAGCCATGGTAGGGTAGTAATCAAAGCATAGTGGAAACTCACACGAGACAAATGAAGATCTCAGGTCGACAAACTAATCTGTACACATGTCACCTGGGAGCTGCTATCTGACAATAGGTATAATACTAACTAGCAGGTTCCCGACGAGTCCGTCCAGTGTACTCATAACCCAATGAGCACATGTATACTATCTTAGGTGAACAAACTAACACCAATGGCTTGTGAGACCGGCCACAACCCCTCGTCAGGGTCTCGATCAGTATACACTAGTCTACTCTGAAGTATCGATGCCCAGTCTCGATACTCCCACGACTAAGGACATTTAAGGATATGCTTATAGGCCATCCAGCTCCCACGTATATGATCTCTATCATAATGCTGGTAGTCAAGCAGGAATCCTATGGGCTCTATCAACATGTAATAGTGAACTGTAATACCACCTAAAGCATGTATATGATGATAAAGATAAACCAGATAGCATACTATCATCTTGAGTAAGACCGTTCTACCCGTATAGGTCCTCCCTCAATCATCTAATTGCGTGCTTGTGATTACAATAATTGACTTGAGGACACTATAGCCAACAATCTCCCACTTGCACTTAAGGCTAATTATTGCGGTGTCGCATACTCACAGCCCGTGTGATACCGAACAGCCAACTTCTCTACTAATCAGTTTCGCAAATCCTGTTTGTGAAATTATTGTATTCGAGAAATAGTCTCAGTGAGTGGATCCGCTCCAATGTTTCTTTCTATATCTCTCTTTATCTCAACTTCACAAAGAACGACTATCTCCCGAAATGAGCAATACCTGTCTTAGAATTTGTCTGGATATCTGATGGGACCTAATTCACAAGTGAACTACAAATCCAACAAAGCTCTTAGACTGTATCGTCCACTGAATTTAATCAGTATCCTGCGCCATGCCCTTCTCAGTATCCGCTTGGACCACCTGTCCAAACATACTGTCCCTCAAAAGAGGGAAAACTATAACTCAGAAAGTCTCTCTGTCATCCAGGTTACCTTGGAAGCCTGAACTGATAACCGCTTCCCGAAGGAGGCTGCCGTTACCAATTACCAAAGAACATCCACTTATGTTCATAACTGATTCATACCATTTCTCCAGGATTGGATTAATATATACTTTTTGCAACCTATGCAAAAATAATTTCTGGTGTTGTACTTAACATCTCATGATTGACTCAATTGCCTAAGCAAGTGATATTCCAATCATGCGAATCGCTTTCCTCATCAGTCTAGAAGACGTCTCTTTAGAGAGGGTGACTCCATCACCTGCGGGTACACCACCACGCGAGGAGTCGTCCATTCTAAAAGACTTTAGAATAGTGTCAAGTACCCGAATTGGGACACTTCCCAAATCTATATCGAACAAAAATAGATCTAGTCACCAGAATCGCTGATATTATATCCATATCCTATGTGGAGAAACCACATTGTAACAACCACAGTATAACCGATCATACTATAGGAATTTCACTTCCTATCAAGTGCATGTCATCCAAATATCAGGACATCACTCCCTACTACCTTCTTACCAAATCCATCTTTTATTCGGATGAAGTCAAACTCTATGACTGTCACTTCAAAAATAGATGGTCTATCTCCGCTATACCTGCTTTAGTCTATAAACAGACATAAGCTACTTGTCTACTATGCTTCCGCTGATCCCACTGACTACAGCAACCCTCTGGCAGAGTCATATACACGTGCACTTCTAAAGCTAGTTTAGAACGATGTTATACTCATCCTCTTGCCGGATTTCGTAGTCTAGAACAACAGCATTAGAAATTTTTGGTAAACAAGAACCTCCCTGTCACCGTCTCTGAGAAGACCGAAGTACCTCACGGGTGCCTGAAGTTACCCATCAGTTTGCGGAGTCACTAATGGAATGTCGAATCCAATTGAATCTTTTAGGTCCTACTAAATTTTCAGTAATCATTTGTGGTTCTGGATTAACTTCCAGTTCTACCATACTCCCACTAATGTTTTCTAAAAAGAATCCATTTTACTAAAACTGGTAGCGAGTCAAGAACAATATAACTATTGATCTTCTAAATGGTAAAATGTTAACCCTCGTCAAAGCCCGGGATAACCCACAAACTGCCATTACTGAAACGTGCCTTGAGTTTATCCGGGTTCTGGTTTTAAGCATAAGCTGGACAACTCCATATACCTTAACATAGTTAAGATATGATCCATTCTATATCCACTATAAAAACAAAGGCACTGATTTAATTGGAACCAGATTCAAAATCATACAGCTGTCTCCAGTGCATATCAACCAAATGGAACGAGGCCAATCAACATTACTCATCTAAGAGTGCATCCACATATGAGTAACCTGAAAGAGAAGAAAGTTCTCAAAACCATTACTATCAACGGAATACCTAGCACAAGTATCTACATCTTCGATCTTCTTGAAGAATCCTGATACTTTGCACATATGGTTCTCAACTTTATTCTTGTACCTATAACTTCTCAATATCTGAACCCTGTATTTCTATGAAATACTTGTCTAAAACTAGAGAAGTCACGGGTAAACAGAATACAGTATGAGTACCAACCCTTTTGTCCTAATGGACACTAGACAACATACAATACTTTGTTTAAGTCCCCTGAGTTTAGTAACTCAAACCCTGTGCGTCGTAGATTGAAAACTGTACTATGGTTAAGAAGAATTACACCTCTGTTGAATGCTCCTTACCTAATCATCAACTGATATAGGTAAATATCACAGATATAATTTCAAAAAGTTATATCTCGCTTTATAAAATAAACGTACAGATATATCAGTTTGAAATTGGTGCATAACATCGGATATTCAAAACCAAAAATTTGACATCAGGCAAAACCCAGGTGATTTCCTCAAATATCACTAATTATAAAGAATTCCGATATAATAAGGATATAATTACCTAATTCCCAATATTCTACTCCTACTCATCATCTGTAACACTATACAGATGTGAGAATCAAATCTGGTAAATAGATACCCTGAAGTCAGAATCTAATTGGGAAAACAGTTTTCAATTAACACTGCACAGTAAAACTAAAACATGAAAATGTTTCGAAGGGGTATCCGGGTATTCCTATTAATGCCTCTTCCATTAGCCATATTCATAACTGTAATCGTGTATTTCCTTTCCATCTCTCCAATCCTTTTATATGTCTTTACTTATTTCCTTCTGTACACCGTACTTAGGCTAAATGGTTTTCTTCCTTCTATACCTTTCGGCACCAACCTATAGTTTGGAAGAAGACTATCCAATAAGCGTAATAGGTGTACTCTCATAATCCTAGGAGCCCTCGCAACCTGAGAGAAGGTAAAGATAAAAGACAACCCGAATAATCCTATTCGATTTCTCCTGAACTGGAAACCATCCTCGACCTGAAACAAGTTTCATCGAGTTCGTATGTAACTATACGATGGCATATACAATAAATGTGGATTTTCATAGTGATACGGGGTGTTCCGTGTAAGGCTACGCCAGTGCCCTGGCCATCAATCCGTGGACAAACGCGGAACAAAAACTTTTTAAAACCCGTTGCTAACGGAACCTGATTCCCGGATCGAATCATTAACCCTATACTAGTTAACTGAGAAAGGAGTTTAGAGAGGTATACCGATCGATCCGTGTCCTTCGGTCTTCAACCTCTGTCCCAAGCTCCTCGCGGCTTCCTCGATCAAGTTTGTTCTCCGGTCTCCCTCGTCGAAGAAGATCCACGTCGAGAATTAGTAATACGGGCTCCCGCTTCAAAATCGAAGCAACTCGGGCATCCAGTTTGCTGGCCTAGATACCCAAGATGAAGTAGAGATAGTGTGTGAATACTTTGTCTTATAACACCCATTGATTCTCAACTCATGAGAGGATATGGGTGGAGGTTAAAGAAATTGCCAAGTATGAGAAATGTGAGCTCAAGAAAATTTTGGCCAAGACTTGAAAATAAAAAGGAAGTGGCCGTGGTTTTTTGAAGTGGCTGTTGAAATTTAAGAATTGATGAAGTGGCTGTTGTTTTAAAGCAACACAAGGGAAAAAAACATGCACACAAAAACAATCAGCCACCGCAAAAACCACTCCCCAAAAATCATCCAAGAAAATTCCCTGCGAAATTTCCAGCACCCTCAAAACAACAACAGCCACATAATTTTTTTTCTTTTCTTTTTGTGGAGTTTGTGATAAAAATCAACTCACACCATAACTCACCATGTGAGTCACCAAGTGTATGCACCAAGAGTTAATGCACGCCCATGACTCACACCAATGTGCCATGCCACAATTAATGCCAAATGCCAAAACTTAACCTCACAAATTCCATACAGTAAACATTAAAACTTAATGTTTAATCAAAAAGAGAATGGCAACTAATAAAGTAATCTCGTAACGAATTACAAGAATACCCCTCATCCGTATATACATACCTGCATCCGTATTCCGACTGAATACGAATACAACGAGACGAAAATAATCCAACAATATAATACTAGGATCCGACTTAAACCAAAGCCCACTAGTATCATCCGTCCGATCATGATCCGTGCACAAGTGCACGTATATGATCGAACCCTACCATAAAACCATACGGCATCTACAACGTTTCACCCGAATCAGGGAAACCCTCTATGTGGGACTCTAAAGACTCGCCAATACGCTGACAGTGGGTAGGTTGTGTCGATCGCCGGTCTGTTTTACTGACTCCGCGAGAGCAGGATTTTTAGACCCTGGCTAGTCATGAGACTACGGAGATGATCTAATGATTCAGGTCAGGATGAGAGCAGCCCAGTGCAGACAGAAGTCTTATGCCGACCGTAATTGTCGCAGACTTGAGTTCGTAGTGGGAGATCATGTATTCCTACGGATTTTTCTGATGAATGGCATGTTGAGTTTTGGGAAGCTTATTCCCAGAATTGTAGGTCCTTTTGAGATCCTCGAGCGAGTTAGTACCGTTGCCTATAATTTGGCACTTCCACCCAGATTTTTGAGTATTCACCCCGTATTCCTTATGTCGATACTTTGCAAATACCTTCATGATCTTTCTCACATGATTCGGCATCAGACCATTTAGCTTGGACGCGATCTTTTCGTTCACCGGCAGCCGATAGTGTTAGTGGATCGGTAGATGGAGAAACTTCGGTCAAGGGTCTTACCATTTATGGAGGTTTTTCTTTGGCGTAGCCCGTCTAGTGAGGAGATCACTTGAGAGGATGCGAGCGAGATGTGAAAGTTTTGCACTCATCTCTTTGAAGGTACGCATAGTAAGAATTTTAATTCGGGGACGAATTTTCTTTAAGGGGGAGATTGTAACACCTTAGAATGCGATTAGTGTTAATTAAGCGATAATGCGGGTTTTCTGTAAAAAGTTTACCAATTTGGGTTCCTCACATTTTATAACAATTAATTAATATTTTATTATTATTATTTGTTTTGGCTTGCACACACGTGTGCATGTTAATGTGAGGGTTAGTTGTGTTAATTTGTGTAAGATTTTTCCTTTGTTTTGGATTGTGGGGAGGTGGCAAGGTGAGTCATGAGAGGCATGGCTTGTATTTAATGGTGGAGAGGGAGGGAATTATTGCAAGGTGCACTTACCCTCTCACCATTATTCTCACCTCACTCTCATACACTCTCACTCTCTCTCACTCTATCTCTTTCTCATTATTTTCTTCATCTCTTTTCCCTCAACTGAACCCCCACCTCTTCATCACCAATCCTTCACAAAACCTTCACTAAACATCACCCAAATCACATCTCATGTCTTGTTTTGCCTTTAGGTTCTCTTGGAGCTTGGAAAGCTAGGATCTTTGAGCTTTTGTAGTTAGGTAATGATCTATATCTGTTAAGTAGGTGTTTTTAATGTCGCGTAGCTTATTTGTCATGCCCCGCTTCCCAAAATACGGAATACGAGGGGTTGACAAGGCCAGCCATGCTCCTACGGTCAAGGAAATATCCTGCCGTAGTCACACTTCGGCTTCTAGCTTTACGTGGTAATCAATAAACAATGCACAAGTAATGAGAAATGCAGTAACTGAAATAAAACAAATACAAAGAACTGACCTGATGGAGGTCAAAAGAGTATAGCTCTGGATAGCTGATCAAGGCGTCCGCGATGTACGTCTAGTCCTCGTCCAAGCTAGACCCAGCTCTCACTCTGAGCATGCATACTCAGGTCATCAGAGCGACGCGATAGTAATAAATGTATAGATGCAGGTGGTAACTCGTACAATAATAATATATGTATAACAGTAAACGAAGACAGTAAAGATGTGAACATGAAGTAGCCAATGCGGGTGTCTAAAGGAGCGGGTGAACAGTAAAGCAGTAAAATAGTATGTCAGGTGTGTCGATACAGTAAGTAATGCATGTCAGTGTCACTATCCCTATCAGTCTCTAAGTCTCACTATACAGGTCACTAAGCCTATCGTCAGTCCAAGTGTGAGAGTCAACCACTCGCGGGTGTCCTCCACCCAAGGGTAGGACCCAAGGGCAAGGGACCACGGGCCCAAAATATAACTCACGGTAATAATCATGTACCCTGTAAATCTCCATATATCTCCATATATATAAGCCGGCATGGGACTCCCGAGATTCTGTTGAACTCACACTCAAACTACCCCACACCCCGTGGTCTACATCAAACACCAACTATAACCTTAAATACTAGCCGGTCCATGACGAGTCTACGCGAGAACTGAAGACGGGGTCTCCATCAAGCATGGTTCGACTGATACCTAAGATCAATGGACAGTGTTTGGTGCCTTACCTGTGACATCCATACAAGTGCTTCCATAAGTGTCCCATACCACTTACAATCACACTTATACGCGTCCCACAGACGTCGACAATGCAATAGAACAATAGGGTCCACTGATAGTGTACAAGTACGTGTCACTTTCGCTTATCCACTCATGCACGAACACTAACGTACTTGTCACAATCACCACTAATACCTAACACTGGGTAATGCACATGACCACTAGGTTACCAATGCAATGACATATATATGATGTGATGAGAAAACAGTGTGTAAGGCATAATTAAGACGTCATAAGTCGGTATCCTACCACTTACATAATTTATCATAAAGCATACATGCCAAATTTAGCGAAACAATGAACAGGGGATAAGTGGTATATTTGATTATCTATCCAGCAAATTTGATTTCACGTCAATCGAGTTTTGGGATCACTAGATATGGCCATTTCATTTTAAGCGCTCAATGCTGGAAATCCGGTTTCAGAATCGGAAGTCTGTTTCGCAACGCATTTTAATCCCAGTCGAGATCAGAATTTAGCGATGCTACAGTTGAATAAAATATAGGGTTCCAATAGACTGTTCAACGCAACAGACGGATTCTCAATCACGTCTATACGTCAAAAGTTATACACTGTTCAACACTAGTATGTCAATTCTGATTCTGCTTTGGACTGTTATACGTCCTATTCTTTTAAATTACAGATTAAATAGCAAACGATGATAAAATGGGATAAAACCACTTGTGTTGTTTAGCTAACAGATTCACCTTTAATAAACTACAGAGTTCCGCAGTATACGAGTTCAGGAAACAAGGTGGTACGCATTACGGGACAGTAAACAGTAACCAGAGTCGCTCTGGACTGCAGTCCAGAGCCGCACTCCGACCCAATTATCGTCACAATTCCAGTACAGAAACCATTAGAAACTTGCATTGGGTTGCATTTTGTCGAGTCGGCTTCGATTTGAGCCCTCGGACGCATCATTTCAATTAGTATACGATTTATGGTGATTTTAACAATTTTCAGATGCGGGAAATCTCCAGTTTTACGGGTGTATTTGGGGGCGTTCGTTTTAGTCATTAACAGTCATATTTTCCAGTGAAATTTATACACAAGGTTCGCTGCCATACGGGCCAGACTATGCAAATGAGTTCCATCAAATTAAGTGAAGATTTCCATTGGGATCATGCATCGAACAGTCATAACATATAATTTATCGTGACTTGTAAAACACGGGATTTATATGAATATAGTTTGTAACAAACATAAATTAGCATGTAGCAAGTAGAGAACTTTCCTGGAGACGTTTTGGCGATGAACGGCAGCGGCAACGGCACGAACGCGTGACGAACGGCACGGGTTGGTTTCACGGCCTCGGCTCGCGTTTCGGTTTCGTCGTCGGAGTTGTCCGGGGGCGGCTTGTGTTCACTGGAAGCGGAGTGGGATGCTCTGTGGATCTCCCGGGTGTGCTGGGGTCGACGACGGTCGGCGACTTCGCTCCGGCGATGTACCCAGTGGGGTGAGGCAGTGTGATGAAGTTCAGAGGTTTTAGAGAGAGGGGAAGTAGGTAGTGGGGCTCGGTTGGAGGTGATGGTGATGATGCTGGTGACGTAGGGGTGTCGATGAGGTGGCTCATGTGTAGTGGGGGCTCGCCGGCGAGAGGGTGCAGGGCTCGAGCTCGGGTGCAGTGAGCTTGGCGAGGGGTGTGTAGTGAAGGTGGTCGGTGGTGTGGGGAGTGGTGAGTGGGGCTAGAGCTCTGGAAGAAGAGTGAGGGAGGAAGGACGAGACAATGGGGAGCTCGACGGCGGCGAGGAGGCGCACAGGGTTCGGAGCTCGGTGGTGGTGCTCGGCTGTCGATGGGTTTTCTGGAGAAGTGGGGAGCTAGGTGGATGAAGAGAGGAGGAGGAGGGAAGGAAGGCGAGGAGTTGGAGACGAGGTGATAGTCGTTTGTCGTCGTCGTCAGCGGCGGCGAGGGGACTCGAAGCGGTGGGTTTCTGCAGGGAAAGAGTTTGAGAGAGAGTGATGAGGGGGAGAGGAGAAAGGGAAGACGAGGAGTTTGGGGGGTGAGCTCAGGGCGCACGTCGTTGGAGGCGAGCGGGTCGTAGGGGGCGCGCGCGTCATGGGAGCGAGGAGCGGGGCACGGCGCGAGACGAGCGGCGACGTGGGTGTAGCGGGTAGAGAAATGGGCGGGAGAAGTTGTAACGGGAAGAAGATGGGATAGAAGCGGGTCGGGTCAAAGCGGGCGTGGGCTTTAGGTGCTGGGCTGGGAAAATTGAAAGTTAATTACCCTTTTATTTTCCCTGGGCTGAGGAGTAAATTGGGCCGGGAGTTTTGAATAATTTCGAAGAAAAAGAGAGTGGGCCAGAGATTTAAGGTTTAGCCAAATTAATATATATTGCGCTGAGGATTTATGGAGTTTGGGCTGATGTTTAAAATAAAAAGGATTGGGATTTGGGTGCTAAAAAGGGGTGTGGGCAGCTAGGCCAAAGGGGAGTTGGGTTTTAATTTAAAAGAAACTAAATTATTTTGTATGGGAAAGGAAAGAGGGTTGGCCGGCTGAGAAAAATTTAGTGGTTTCATTTAATAGTAAGGGAATGAATTGGAAGTGGGCCGGCCAAAGATTTAGGGATGGAAAAATATAAAAGAAATAGATAATGGGGTTTTGGGTGGGTTTTGGGAAAAAGAAAAGGGTTTAGGTATTAGAATTAGGTTTAGGAAAAAATGGATTTAAGAAGGGAACGTAGAATAAAAGAATTAGGATATTTAAATACTTAAAATAATTATAAATACAAATAGGAAAATTTGTAAGTGACCCCTATTTAATAAAATACGGCTATTGGCCTATAAAAGAACCGGGTATTACATTGTTAGTTTTAGTTTAGAACACTTAAAGTTTAGTTTCATGCACATATCGTATTTTTAGTGTCATATTATGATATCTGTGATCTGCTGTGACCCAGAGTGTGTACTAGAAAATCTAGTGGTGTAGTTGTGTTGTACTAGAGACCCTAAGCTTTCACCTGAAGCACGAACTCCTGGAGCTCGGATTTGGCCGGCGACATGAGGGGTATTTCCGGTGACCTTGGCCATCTTGGAGAGATTGGGTTTTAGAGTAGCTGTCTGTAGTTGTTTAGGGGTGTTTGGTACTGTTTGATTTTTATGTTTTGTCTGTATACAAAATCTGGGATCACTTTGCTTATTTCTAGTGTTATGACTACGCGCGTTACATTATCCGACACGGTGTGTGTACCTTGTGTAGCTTTAGCTCTTGGGTTGGTTTCGTAGTGTCGCTACGCACGTTAGCTACTAAACGAACACTTGAGAGTATGTTTGGAATTGGTGCGTCGGTCAAACGTAGTGGATACGTGTTATTGGTCGATTGCTAATATGAACTTGTTATATTGTTGTTTTATGATCTTAGGGTCGCAGGCGGGGACTTCGGACGCTGCGAAGAGGGGAAAGCAAGTGGTTGGCTGTACTTAGCCCAAGATCATCGGTGAGTAGATTTAACATCTACAGGGGAATCGCCTGCATGGAGTTATGCATCTGGGCTAGATTAAATGATATGATTCTTGATATTAAGTATATGGACATTGATTGTGCATGTGTACCTTTGTTGCATACCTCATTTTCCTATTGCATATGGACATAGTATTAATGAGACACAACATCATTATTGACGGTTCATGTTACACAAGCACTAATTGTATGTTACACACACTCCGTCGATAATTGCCATGACACGCACAACCCATATACATACAAGATTTAGTTGACACCTATACATATGTGATATTGTATTGGTTAGGGACATTGAGACATGATCCTTATATTAGTGTTATATGCCCTAGAGGCCATTATTATATAGTACTGGCTTGTATATTATATTTTGGAAGCTTGGGATATATACATAGGTTTATAACAGTCTTGCTCAACATAGTAGTATACTACTTGGTTTGTATCTATCTTAATATGTGTATATGTTTCTTTTAACATATCGCGAATACATATTGATAGAGCCCTTGGGATCTTGCTTGACTACCAGCGTTGTGATGGCAGTCACACTAGTAGGGGCCGGGTGGTCTACAGGCACATCCTTTTACAGGTCCCTAGTCGTAGGATTATTGAGACAGGGCATCGATACTCCGTAGTAGACTAGTGTATACGCTTCTCATCCCAGCAGGGGAGATGGTCTGTCCCGCAGCCATCAGTAAGTCATACTGGAGATAGTATGCAAGTGCTCGTTAGGTTACGAGTATACCGGACAGGACTCGTCGGGAACTGTTGGTTGGTATTATACCCATCGTCAGTTAGCAGTTCCCAGATGACATGAGTACAGTATAGTCCGTTGAATTGACACTGCTACTTCGCGTCGAGTGTGTTCCCACTGTTCTTAGATTTCTACCCTACCATGGCTCTATTGAGTCGTGCAAACGGGTAGTAGTTGGGTGTAGTCCCGAAGCACTTGGAGGCAGTAGTGGTTAGACATGATTCGTCTCTTCCGGTATTAGGGGTTGATATCGCGCTGTGTATGGAGAGCTATTACGCAAAGTCCCTGGCCAGGGAAAGCGAGATTTACTGGTAGGTACTCCAGTATTTTCTCAGGTGTAATGGCCTACACTCCGACACGACTTATACCGCTTTTAGGGGACTGACGCTTGCCGCCCCCTAGGCCCGATATGCTATGTTCTTAGACGAACAGACCGGACTGTATGGAGATTGTCACATTAGGCTCGGTAGGAGTTCGGATGGGTTTCTTCATCGGCCTTCTTATCGATATCTACCTGGAGACCGTTACGTACAACTAGTACCGCTTGCGGCCTGTGGTTAAACCCACTGCCAGCGTAGTGTCGAGTCTTTAGAGTCCCACACAGAGGGTTTCCCTGCTTCAGGCGAAATGATATAGAGGTCGTATGGTTTTACGACAGGGTTCGGACATATACGTGTACTTGTGCACGTATGATATTCGGACAGATTATACTAGTGGGCTTTGGTTTAAGCAAGATCATAGTATTAGATTATTGGATTTAATTTAGTCTCAGTATATCCGTGTTTTTCGTAAATACGGATGGGAGGGGCATTCTCGTAATTTGTCGGGAAGCTTCTAGAAGGAGATGACTTGTTTGTGTTTTAATCTTTACGATTTAAACTAAATGAGGTGGAGGAGATGAGGTGTAATTATCATTAAATGAACTATGACTCATGAGATGATTCATCTCAAGTATTAAATGAAGCATGGTTGCTAGATATTTGATGAGATATTTTTCATGCTTCATATTATCCAAATGAGTCAAGATTCATTTCATAATAACAAACACTTTCTCTCTCCTCAAGCTCTCTCTTCTTCATCTTAACCCTAATACTCTCATGAGTTGAGAACCCTAGGGTTAACAAGACTATTAAATCCTTAATCACTCTCTATATCATCTAGGTTACTTGGATTAGCACTCTAAGTCACTTAGTTACCTCATCTTGGAGGTGTAGGCTTGTAGTAGGAACTCTCAGGTGGATCTTCTATTAGGACAACAAGAACAATAAGGACTAGTATCTTGAGGTATAATAATTCTTGCTTAGTAGTTAAACCTCATAGATTAGTGCTAGCTAGGGTTTATGAATGATCCGTGGTTCTAGTCGATGTTGTGAAGCCCATAAAAATCATTTTTTGCTTATTCCGCCTCCCTGCAAACACGTAGGGTGCGCAACATAGACTTACAGTGGTATCAGAGGCTCTCATAAACCAAAGATAGATTGTAGCGATATTAGAATTACGCCATTTTTGTCGGACAAAAACTGTCGACAAAAACAGTTTTCAAAAGTGAGGATTTGAGTTATTTGCACACGCCGCGGGCTCACTATTTGAACCGAGAAGCCGCAGGGTGGAGCATACGCACTCTGGGGATAGCCCGGGGGGGCAAAAAGCCGGGACCACCCCCCAAGACCACCACTTGGTGGCCTTGGGAGGTGGTGACCTGAGAGCACCATCACTTGGTACTCTCGGGTCTGCCCACTTTGTGGGGCCACCTCGAGGTTGCCCCGCAGGGTGGGTACCCCTTCCCCCCGAGGCCCCATGTTCGATGTATTTTCATGTGCCTTCGCCTCCGCGAAGATTCGGTCATCGAGTTCGTTTCGACTCCCGGATTGGCTCAAAACTATCACTTTTGAATGTTTAGCTCACTGGATTTTCATGTATTGGAAAATTGGATGTGTTTGCTAATTGCGTTCGCAATTATAATGTCGTATTTACTATACAAGCTTTGTGATTGTTTATATGTATTTGTAAACGTCGACTAATTGCTATACGATAATTAGTCGGGGTTGCACATTTCTGTGATGTTGGTATATATCGGTTTGTGTATATGAACTTGTTGGATTGTCATGGATGAATAACCGGGGTTATAAGATTTGGGTTTTCATTATTTTATTCAAATGTAAATTGTAATTTGTTGTAATATTATTTCACGGGGCACATCCGGGTTGAGGTTGTAGCCACCGTTGTATTATTTCATTTACTGTTTATTGCTCCTAGGATAGACCCAAGGTGGGGTGCACAAACTACCGGGTACTTTGAAGTGCTCAGTGGCCTACTCATGTTGTTGAGGGAGACTGCTTCACTTCGGGTACTTGGAGGGTAGTTTGCCGCACCCGTAGGGGTCTAGGGTGGGGTTTTGGCTATTCATCACGACTGTGTAATCCGTCTTTCATTGCAGGCTCAAACGAAATGCGGATTGCTAGTATATCCAATGTGTCCATCTGTGATCTGGAATGCCTATTATTGCGTCTAACGAATGTACATATCTATATATGATATCTAGTAGGCGTTGCTTATGTTTTGCATCCACGCTAGCCCAGCCCCTGCTCTGTCGTTAGTTAACCTAACGGGTGAATGACGGGACCCAGTGGCGAATGCGGATGGTATAAGAGGACGTTGTATTTTCGTTGTTTTCTGCAATAATAGGTTAATGATGGGACTGCATTAGATTAATGCAAAGTAAAACAAGCCAAAACTGAATCGTTAGAACAATTTAAAAACCACTCGGTTTTTCAAAACAGTAAAACTTTTAAATGCGGAGCTTAAACCACTCATTTTAAAAGCTATCAGGTTCCTTCGATCATATCAAGTTCAGTACGTTCACGGTTTCGCCAAAACCATTCGTAGCCCTCCATCATTTCAGTTGGATATTCAGTAGTATTCAAGCTATGTATTTTGACCAATGCCAAGACATAATGTTTGGTAGCTGCTGGATATTCATCTGTTGCATAGATAAATGCGTTGGTTTGGGACAGTCGTACTGCCATTTTGGCCAACGTCAAGGGTATGTACGGGTGGGTTCAAATTTGTAACATTTCAGAAAAATAAAATATTATTTTTTGGAATTTTTATAATTAAATAATATTATATTGAATATTTTAATAAGGCGGTATAATTAAATACCGATAAATTGGGAAAAATTTGGAAAATTATGGAAATTACAAAAAAGAGGGTGTTTTATGTGAATTATGCAATAAGTTTTTATGATTAATTATACGCTATTTTGTGCTAATCGCGATTAAAAATCGCTAATCGGGCTTTAAGCGTGTTTTGTGCACATGAATTGCACATGTCATTTTAACACTTGTTACATTTTTTCCTACATGATTTTTGGGTGTATGGTTATTTGTTTTGAGTTTACTATTGAGGAGAGAAGAAAACAAAAGAAAAGAAAAAGGAAAATGGAAATGAATATAGTATTAGGCATGGGCATGAGAGAGTGTGGGAGAGGGTGAGGGTTTAGTTGACTTGGCCATTCTCTCCTCCATCTTTTTCCTTCATTTTTCCCTCCTTCTTCAGCCCAAGGCAGCACCCTCTCCTCCACCATCTTCAAACTCACAAATCACCATCAAAATAACCTCAAAACTCAATCCCCGCTTCATTAAAAATGTGCATGAGCTCACTAGCAACACATTGGACCAAGAAAGCTTGCATTTTGGACACATGGGGCAACTCAAGAATTTTCTTAAGTTTCCAAATAAGGTATTCTCTTAACCTTTAGCCTAGTGTTTCCATTGCTTTTATATCCATGTTTGTTTGGAACCGATTTGGTGTCGTTTAATGAGACTTGGGAAATTCTAGTTAAGGTTTATGGAACTCTTGAGTTGTAATTTGTAATTGAGCTTAGTAGAGGCCACACAAACCCTCTAGTACTAGAATTCAGACCTAAACCAGAGACTAGAACCCCGGAATACGAACTTAGAAAACCCGATATCGGAAAATTGTGGATTCTGTGAGTATATATTGAAATCTGCTAACACATGGGTGACCTGAAAATTATTTAGCAAACACAGAGAGATGTGCAGGTGATTTAGAACATACCCTAAAGACCCGAGATCCCATTTCCACTTTTTGGCCGCAAAAATATTCTCTCTGGCCGCAAATTGTAGCCGGACCTAGGCCAATGTGGCTCGTGTTTGTTCTGTGGTTCCTTCATCTGTAAACTAGACCCTTGGCATATGCAGAATTGACCAATTTGACCTACGTTAAAATCTGGGACCATTTCGAAGAGTTGCTGTTTTGATTCGGGGTTTCGTTTTGCGTATTTTGCATTCTGGATTTTTTTATCTATATTGTACCTCGATCATTCGACGTTTGTACGACGATGTCGAGGGTTGTTGGTGGTTTTGAAGACGTGGTCCATAGGTTCTAACCTATAAACCTTTAGCGTGTTGTATTTGTTTTCCGATGTGATTTTAATACGCAATTGCGATACGTTATGATGTGTAGGTACCCCACGAAGACTTTGAGACGACAAGCAAGCGTGTGGCGACGTCGGCAACGGAAAGCGAGAGCAAGGTGAGTAGATTATATCTACGGAGGAAGTCGGGTAGATGGCGTATAGCACCCCCGCAGTTCGATGTTTAGTATGCTATATATACTATATATATATGATAGCTTTGTGTGTTTCATGGATTTTCAAGATATGATTAGATGTTCAAAGGTTAGATTAGGGTTATTAGAAGTGAACTAGTATAGCTTCTTAGCCGCGAACCCTAGAATAGGTTTACACCCACACGCACACGCATGCTTACTTGTTATACTTATGCGTATATGGGGATACGTATGTATATATACACACATAGGTATAGGACGACGTATATATATACACGTATACCTACACTTGGATGATGAAGATAGTGGATGATATTTGGAGATGAGTCAATGGGTTTGGGCATGGTGCCATGAGGTCGGTGATATGATGTGGTTCGTATTATGAGATACGACATGAGATTTTAGCGGGCCTTTAGGCATGTGTTTTCATACACGCACACAAATATAAATGGTATCAGCTTGTACTAGACTTAGATCAGTACCCAAGTTCATGAGATATGATGATAAGGATACCAGATAATTGATGAGATAAATGTGAGATTCGACTCGCACCCAGATTTGGGATGCCATGCCGTACGATGGATTTACCGTACGAGCTTTATATTGATGATAGATCCGCACTCTTGACTCGAGGATGTCATATGATATATTGTATCGTACGCGGTACTATTGAGGCGAGATCACCGACTATTATATATGTATATATATATCGACTCAGATTTAGGTGGTTTCCGTACCCTTTCTATTAGCTTGTCAGTTAGATCCATAGTTTACTTAGTAATGTTAGACTAGACACGAATCATACCTATTTCAAAACTAACGAATCGTGAGTATTTTAAAGACAGGCAAAGGGATTCTACGGATATTTTCAAAAGACGCCTCTTTTCTTAAAAACACCGTAGCCCTTATTTTTCTAAAAATCCTGATTCGTCTTATTTCAAATGGCAAAACTGTATGACATTTATATATTGATGTAGATTCTTTACTGTTGTGTTTATTATTCATTTTTCGCATATTCTTGCTATTCGCATCGGACTGCATGTTTAAATGTGTTTATTGTTATATTAAACCCATGCTGTCAGGACACCAACACCATTATCGATGATGCGTATGTTCCACGTACACCTGCTTGCCGGCTCACACATTTCATCATCGATAATTGCCATGTCACTACACAGTAAAATTGTTGCATCAGGATATGACCACTTGTACACCTATACCTGTATACATACGTATTTGCACATACATAGATGATTTTGGATTGATTTTGGAGATTTGGGAACCGCAAGATATATTTTAAAACTGATTAATTTTAAAGGAGCGTGTTCCCTCGATATGTGCATATTACTGTTTTATGTTGCATGATATACGGATATGCTTACATTTCTATCACATGTCGCATACATCATGCCTTATGATTTTACGCATTGAGATATGCCGTTTTCATGAGATTTCTGGATTTGAGGACCGTGGTCATTTTAAAAGAAAGTATGCATTGTTTAAAAACCCGGTTTCTCTTGATTTGATATTTCAGTGCGTCCACCATGCGTTTTCTCGGTTCTGAGATGCGTGACATGTGAAACCCGATTCGAGGAGATGGATGAGACTGATATGCGGGTACATGGTAGACCCGGTATGGTACCCCGGGGCGAGAACGGATCTGTCGTGCAGCAGGCGATGAGCCTGGCAGAGGGACCACTATCTACCGGTGATAGTATTTGGGCTCGGCGGATATCCGGAGGATACCGACCGGAGTCGAGAGATGATATGGGCCGATCCGGACTGACGGAGCCCGATATATGAGGATTTACATGCCGATGCTGGGCACGGATTTCATGATGTTTTCGAGTGTTGATGCTGGACACTCAGGTTCCATGATTTTGATGTGTCGCGAGGGACACATGTTGATTTATATCCTCATACTTTCATGCATATGCTTTTGATGACTTTTACATGCATGATGTTGTTATGTCATTGGTTGACACGTGGACGAGATCTACATACATACAGACATTGAATACATAGTTGGATGATATCCACATACTCATAGACTTCATGATATAGTTGACACTGATTACATTGATCATATCTCATATTTATGATATGTTGCTACCTGAGGAACTGGCACGAGCACTTGGTACTACACTTATGTATAGATGTTTACCCTTGCCACCTTATCATGCTTCAGACTTATTCATATTTAAGATATATTATTACTGATCGTTTGACCTAGGATTGAGTCATATATACGATTTCTGCTCTGTGATGTTTTCTATTCACGAGTTGGCAACTCACCCCCGTTGTGCCACAGTTCTTGCAGGTTTTTGCCGTACAGGTTTCATTGCGGCTTCCTGGGACACTGCTTCCTTTCTAAGTGATTGCTTTGGTAGGTGGGTTCACTTGCATCGTGACCACCATTGTATTTATTTATTTTAATTAGTTGTATCTAGTAATTCCATTAACCAAAATTGTATATTTATTTCAGACTTAGAAACCAGTTGTGTATTATTTCGACCTTAGAGTCACGCGTTGTAGTATTATGGTTTTCTTGATGATTTTGAGTTTTGATTCTCGCCCTTCGGCGTTGTATATTATATTGCTTGCGTGGTTGTGACCGTCGATTGATGAAGAGCTAACTCCCGCTTGGGGATGCCTTTTATCATTATGCATATATTATTCTTGTTACCCCGTTTGGGGCCAGCAATTACCGAAGGAAACTCTGCCGAAATTTTCAGAAAAGACTGGAGGATTTAAAATTGAATATTCGGCTTACTTATTTAAAAACCTTGTTTTTAAAACATGTTTTCTTCACTTCTTTAAAACTAGTTTTCCTTCATTTATTATTTAAAATGGTTTTAGATTTCTGGGATTTCGGCTTACTTGAATTAGATGAGGTCCTATAGACTTCATATGATTCAAGGGCCAGTCACGTGCTATTTCGGATCGTGACAAAGTTGGTATCAGAGCGCTAGGTTAGCCTTGGTTCGGTCTAAGTTTGACTATGCGGAGCCTAGAGTGTTTGTATATATTCGGAATTTAGGCTTGACCTTACGGAACTTAGACTTAGTCGAGGGGGTATTAGACCCGAACTTTCGTCGCATAGGTTGACCTTGGTTGATGGAGTAGGTGACTTCAGTAGAGTGACGTACCGTGTGTATGTTCTACGGCATACTTACGATACGCCACTCCGCTTAAGGAGCCTTAGGATGTACATTTCCTTGCACAGTATTATATTCATTCCTATGATCTATCCTCATCGATATTGGTTATGATTTTGCTGCCACGATTACACGGGTAAGGAGAGCTACGGTTAGAGTTGCGGTCAGTACGAGCTCGTCACGGGCAAGGACTGACCAGGGCGCGATTCCAGGGACATACGATTGCATAGAGAGGCATCGTTTTATTGTGTTTTCGCGCCATGAGAGTTGACGGATCGCTTTTACGAGATTTCTCGAACGTGCAGATCAGCACCAGAGGATTGAGCCACTGATAGAGGCCAGCCAGAATGTGATGACCATTGACGTATCACTTATTCATGATGATTAAAGCACTGTTCAGCGTGCAGACGAATGAGCCAGTTGTTGCTGCGAACGACGAGATATTGCCCCAGATGTTGGAGCTATTGCAGTACGAGTTGTACTTAGAGATATGATAGAAGGTCGCTAGTCACCCAAGGATGAATGACTAAGACATGTGGTCCGTTCTCTTACCCCGATGCGAGGTCACCAGATAGATTGATTCCAGCTAGAGACGACTTCACGCATGTACATGGAGAGTCGATGGAGACGATCGAATGTCAGGAGCCCATTTTCCAAGTTTAAAGTATTCAGAGACAAATGCAAGTAATGCTATGGACCCTCTAGAAGAATGAAACCCTAACTCGACGTAATGACCATGGAACGCCTTTGAACCTTAGGGTTTGCGGCAGTTTAGCGGTGCCATTTGTGAGGTTTGGGTTTGCCCTTCTACGGTTGGTCCATAGGTGCTGTGGTATGTACTGGAATACTATTAAACTGTACTTAAAATGTAGAGCTCTTGGGGGATTATAAGGTTTTGATGAATCGATCGAAAGGTTCGACATCTTTCGGACATCATGTGATGAGATACATTGCTTGGGAGACTCCATATACGAGTATAGACGTTAGAGCACAGTCCATGCAGCCACGATGAGACGAGTTAGAAGCAGTCAACATTAGAGAAAAAGTGGAGTAAGAGGTTCGTACGAGATCTTGATGAGATGACGTTCCACTCCGCCGACATCAGAGATGTGATATGCATGCAGAGGCATTGTATATGGATATACCTTCCAGAAGGAGTCGCGATGAGTATGCAGCTGTTCCGGAACAAGAAACAGATATAGAAAAGGGTGATAACCTCCGGACAGTTCGGCAAAAACAAGATTGAGAGAGACCTCGACAGGACCTTTTTGGAATACTATACGAGAAGACTTGGACCCAGGATCGGTCATATTGCGCACACCCCGCAGGCCAGAGTTCGGCATCGTCGACGAGATAGTTAGCCAGAGATCTGTAGAGGATGTGCCAGAGCGGGACTGTATCCGTCGCCATTCCATATTGGGCCGTTGAGCCGAGGAGCTATATATCTAGCAATGCACAGTGAGAGGCAAGAGCCTAAAGGCACCAGGCGCCAGACCATGAACAGGAGGCAAGTAGATATCTTGCTCTGCTAGCATTGGATGCACCGACACCTTCTCGACTTTGAAGGAGGAAATATCGACGACAATATTTATGATTTGTGATTTGGTGATTCGATTATCACGTATCCGTCACCTTGGATTTCGGTATTTTGGACGATCTATTCGCATGATTTAGTCTTGATGACGGAGTTTCATGATATTTATTTTTGTGCACCACGGTTGCACCTGACTTCGGTTTGATGTCATTCGATATATTGATTTGATTTCATGCTTATGTTATGCATGTGATTTGACCGGTGATAGTATTTGGGCTCGGCGGATATCCGGAAGATACCGACCGGAGTCGAGAGATGATATGGGCCGATCCGAACTGACGGAGCCCGATATATGAGGATTTACATGCCGATGCTGGGCACGAATTTCATGATGTTTTCGAGTGTCGATGCTGGACACTCAGGTTCCATGATTTTGATGTGTCGCGAGGGACACATGTTGATTTATATCCTCATACTTTCATGCATATGCTTTTGATGACTTTTACATGCATGATGTTGTTATGTCATTGGTTGACACGTGGACGAGATCCACATACATTCAAATATTGAATACATAATTGGATGATATCCATATACTCATAGACTTCATGATATAGTTGACACTGATTACATTGATCATATCTCATATTTATGATATGTTGCTACCTGAGGCACTGGCACGAGTACTTGGTACTACACTTATGTATAGATGTTTACCCTTGCCACCTTATCATACTTCAGACTTATTCATATTGAGGATATATTATTACTGATCGTTTGACCTAAGATTGAGTCATACATACGATTTTTTCTCTGTGATGTTTTCTATTCACGAGTTGGCAACTCACCCCCGTTGTGCCACAGTTCTTGCAGGTTTTTGCCGTACAGGTTTCATTGCGGCTTCCTGGCACACTGCTTCCTTTCTGGTTGATTACTTTGGTAGGTGGGTTCACTTGCATCGTGACCACCATTGTATTTATTTATTTTAATCAGTTGTATCTAGTAATTCCATCAACCAGACTTGTATATTTATTTCAGACTTAGAAACCAGTTGTGTATTATTTCAACCTTAGAGTCGCGCGTTGTAGTATTATAGTTTTCTTGATGATTTTGAGTTTCCTTTTGAGTTTTGATCCTCACCCTTCGGCGTTGTATATTATATTGCTTGTGTGGTTGTGATCGTCGATTGATGAAGAGCTAGCTCCCGCTTGGGGACGCCTTTTATCATTATGCATATATTATTCTTGTTGTACCCCGTTTGGGGTCAGCATTTACAAAGGAAACTCTGCCGAAATTTTCAGAAAAGACTGGAGGATTTAAAAATGAATATTCGGCTTACTTATTTAAAAACCTTGTTTTTAAAACTTGTTTTCTTCACTTCTTTAAAATTAGTTTTTCTTCATTTATTATTTAAAATGGTTTTAGATTTCTGGGCTTTTGGCTTACTTGAATTAGATGAGGTCCTATAGACTTCATATGATTCAAGTGCCAGTCACGTGCTATTTCGGGTTGTGACAAAATTAACCTGGATAATGATGGGCAGAACTTGACATGTGACTTATGATATTTTGGCCAACGTCAAGGTCATAATAACATGGGGCAAAAATCCACATCGGGAGTTTCTAAAGAAACTGAAACTTGCTAGCATTGCATACCATTTTGAGTGTGATAATTTTGGTAGGATTCCTTCGACTTTATCACACGATGATATTTAGATCCCGATCCTACTGTGAGTATATACTACTCATCGGGAGATTCTTTCACTTAACGATCAATGCTATAAACCAAGTAGGTGTCGAGAATAGTGTTAGCGGGGCTACGCCCCCAGGGAAAAGAGGTTATTTAATTAAGGAACTTTGCAAAAGCGTCGTTAAACTTCCCTTGAAGTACCGACACTGGCCTGGCTGAAAGGTTAAGCAAGTATTGTATGGTGAGAATAGTTCTGACTAGTTCTTCTTTTATGGTTTGAGGAAGGATTCGAGAAACAGTGGGAGCCATCCTATTTAGATAAACTAAAAACAACTCTAAACTTGCAAGAGTATCATGCTAAAGTGTTTCTTCTCTCTCTCCTAATTGCAGCGACCAGAACATGACGGGCCTTAAGTTATTATTAGATAAAAATATTTTGACAGGTCCAAACTATAAAGATTGGTTCAGGAATGTCAAGATGGCAATCACTTATGACAAATTGGGGTATGTCCTTACTACTAAAGCCCCTGCCGTCCCAGGTCCAGAATCCAGTGTCGCGGATAAAGAAATCCGCAAGACCTGGGAGATTGACTGCGCGAAAGCCAAATGCATCGTGCTTGCCTCTATAGACAATGAACATCAGAGTAGGCACGAGAATATGGATCTTGAATCCATATTTCTCCACACCAAGGAACTGTATAGAGAGCAATCTCGTATAGCAAGATACGAGACCTCAAAGAAGTTATTTCAGTCGAGGCTGGCCTTCGGATCATCTGTTGGGGAACATATCCTCAAGATGATTGGCTACATAGAGGAGCTCGCGGACCTCAGGACAACATTAGAGAACGAGCTGTATACAGACTTGATTCTCCAGTCCCTTCCTTCCACCTACGCCCAGTTTATCTTGAATTTCAACATTCAAGGTAAAGAAGTTGAACTTCCAGAACTCAACAACATGTTAAGGAGTGCGGAGGGCACCTTGCAGAAAGCAAGGGAAACACCCGCTATGTTTGTTCATGGTGCTTCGCCTTCCAGGTCCAAGGCAAAAGCCAAAGGAAGGAAGAAGAAGGTCCCTACCAAACCGAGAGGAGGTGTTGGTAAGGTGGAAGCCAGGGGAAAGGCAAAGGTTGCAGTGCCGATAGTGGCAAAGGACGAGTGCTTCCACTGTCATAGAAAGGGCCATTGGAAGAAGGATTGCAAACCTTAGAATGCCAAGAATCAGGACCCCAGGCAAGTTGTGGCTTCGGCTTCAGGTGTGTTTATAATTGAAAATTGTCTGTCAATCAACTCTACTTCCTGGGTATTGGATACCGGATCAGGATCTCATATATGCAATTCATTACAGGCACTGAGAAGCCGTAGAGTGCTGAAGACTGGTGATATAACCCTCAGGGTTGCTAACGGAGCGAGCGTGAATGCTTTGTCCATAGGGGATTATCACCTTGGATTGACGAGTGGACATATTTTGGTTTTACGCAACTGTTTTTGTGTACCTAGTTTAACATGTAATATCATATCAGTATCCTTGTTATCAAAAAAAGGTTATGATTTTACATTTGTAAGTGATGTTGTCAACATCCACCTTAATCATGGTTTGATTGGGTCCGGTACACTAGATAACGGTATATACGTATCAAACCAATTACAGATTTTCAATGTACAGAACACACTTAAAAGAAAGTCTCCGGATATAAATCAGGCTTTCTTATGGCATTGTAGACTGGGTCACATCAATGAAACAAGGTTAACTAAGTTACATAAAGAAGGATATTTGGATCCATTTGAATATCAATCTTATGCCACTTGGCAATCATGTCTCAAAATAAAGATGACAAAGACTCCGTTCACTAGATATGGAGTAAGAGCGAGCGAGCTCTTAGGACTCATACACAGCGACGTGTGTGGTCCAATGTTTACACATGTAAGAAGCGGTTTTTCCTATTTCATTACTTTTACGGATGATTTCTCTAGGTATGGATATATTTTCTTGATGAAAAATAAATCTGAAGCCTTTGAGAAATTCCGAGAATATAAGAATGAAGTAGAAAAACAAACCGGCAAAAGTATCAAGACACTGAGATCTGATCGAGGTGGTGAATACTTAAGTGCCGAGTTCCTGGATTACTTAAAAGAGAATGGAATTCTCTCTCAGCTTACTCCTCCATACACTCCACAACACAACGGTGTATCGGAGAGACGGAACCGAACCCTATTGGATATGGTATGTTTCATGATGAGTAACGCTGAGTTACCGCGATCATTATGGGGTTATGCACTAGAATCAGCTGCATATCTTTTGAACAGGGTTCCTACCAAGACTGTGCCTACCACACCATATCAAATATGGAGTGGGAAGAAACCCTATCTTCAGTATCTCAAGATATGGGAATGTCCAGCTTTTGTTAAAAAGCAGCATATAGACAAACTCGATGCACGCTCAGTACAGTGTAAATTTATGGGATACCCAAAGAACTCCAAGGGGTATTATTTCTATTACGCGGAGGAACAAAAGGTTTTTGTTTCTCGTAATGCCCATTTTCTAGAACATCAGTTTTTAGAAAAGGAAACAAGTGGGAGCGCAATAGAACTGGAAGAAATTCCAGAACCACAAGCTATTACCGAAAGCTTGATGGAACCAGAAGTCTCAAGAGAACAGGACATTCCTGCACCCCTCCGCAAAAGTAGTAGGCCGTCTCATCCTCCTGAGAGATACTACGGTTTTCTTGTAGATGGGGATAGAGAGGATTGCATCGTTGATAATGATGAACCTACTAGCTTCCAGCAAGCCATTCAGAGCGGTGACTCGGTAAGATGGCTAGATGCAATGCGGACCGAGATGAAGTCCATGTGCACCAACAAAGTATGGACTTTGGACATTGCTCCAGATGGGGTAAAACCCATAGGATGCAAATGGATCTTCAGAAAGAAGATTGGTGTAGATGGACAGGTTGAAACCTATAAGGCTAGACTTGTTGCAAAGGGTTTTCGTCAAAGACCTGGTTTGGACTATGACGAAACTTTTTCTCCAGTGGTTATGCTCAAATCCATTCGGATCCTTCTTGCCATTGCTGCCTTCCACGATTATAAGATCTGGCAGATGGACGTAAAGATGACTTTTCTAAATGGAAATTTGGAAGAGTGCGTCTATATGAATCAGCCAGAAGGTTTCATTTAGAGTGGGAGCAGCGGGAAAGTATGCAAGTTGCTTAAGTCCATCTATGGGCTAAAGCAGGCATCGCGAAGTTGGAACATCTGTTTTGATAAAACGGTCAAAGAATATGACTTTATCAAAAATCCAGATGAGCCGTGTATTTATAGTAAGATTGTAGCATGAAATGTCGTATTTCTCGTCTTGTATGTGGATGACATTCTTCTGATAGGAAATGATATTCCTATGCTACAACCTGTCAAAGGATTCTTATCACACAGGTTCTCCATGAAAGACCTAGGTGATGCCTCTTACATTCTGGGGATCCAGATCTATCGTGATAGATCTAAAAGGATGTTGGGACTTTCGTAGTCCAGGTACATCAACACTGTACTGAAAAGATTCAGTATGGAAGATTCAAAGCGCGGTAATTTACCGGCTTGTCACGGAACCACCCTCTCCAAAGAGATATCTCCCAAGACTGATTTGGAAAGGGATCGCATGTCGATTATACCCTACGCTTATGCGGTAGGCTCTATAATGTATGCGATGTTGTGTACCAGACCAGATGTAGCTTACGCACTAAGCGTGGTAAGCCGGTATCAGTCAAACCCAGAGGAGAAGCACTGGATAGCAGTAAAGAACATTCTCAAGTACTTGAGAATGACTAAGGATATGTTCTTGGTTTACGGCGGAAAAGACCTCCAGATCGAGACTTTGGCTGACTCCAACTTCCAGAGTGACAGGGATGACTCCAAGTCCATGTCAGGTTATGTCTTTACCCTCACTGGAGGAGCGGTGTGCTGGAAGAGTTCCAAGCAGGACACTGTTGCTGACTCGACGGTGGAAGCGGAGTATATCGCAGCTTTTGATGCCGCAAAAGAAGCAGTCTGGATAAGGAAATTCTTAACAGAACATCAGGTGATTCCATCCATTGTTGATCCAATACCTCTGTATTGTGACAACAACAGGGCTATAACTTTAGCGAAGGAATCCAGGTCCCGTCAAAAGTCCAGACACATCTTGAGGCGGTATCACCTGATCAGGGAGATCATAGATCGCTGGGAGATCGAGGTCCGGAGAGTTGCTACAGAGGAGAACACTGCAGATCCATTCATAAAGGCCATACCTCAGACGCGGTTTGAGAGGCTATTTGAGATGATAGGTCTGCGATACGCCAGCACATGGCCTTAGTGCAAGTGAGAGATTGTTAGTGTTATATGCCATAGAGGCCATTATTGTATAGTATTGGCTTATATATTACATTTTAGAAGTTTGGAATATATACACAGGTTTATAACAGTCTTGCTCAACATAGTAGTATGCTACTTGGTTTGTATCTATCTTAATATGTGTATATGTTTCTTTTAACATATCGCGAATACATATTGATAGAGCCCTTAGGATCTTGCTTGACTACCAGCATTGTGATGGTAGTCACACTAATGGGGGCTGGGTGGTCTACAGGCACATCCTTTTACAGGTCCCTACTCATAGGATTATCGAGACAAGGCATCGATACTCTGGAGTAGACTAGTGTATACGCTTCTCGTCCCAGCAGGGGAGATGGTCTGTCCCACAGCCATCAGTACGTCGTACTGGAGATAGTATGCAGGTGCTCGTTAGGTTACGAGTACACCAGACAGGACTCGTCGGGAACTGTTGGTTGGTATTATACCCGTCGTCAATTAGCAGTTCCCAGGTGACATGAGTACAGCATAGTCCGTTGACTTGACACTGCTACTTCACCTTGAGTGTGTTCCCACTGTTCTTAGATTGCTACCCTACCACGGCTCTATTGAGTCGTGCAAACAGGTAGTAGTTGGGTGCAGTCCCGAAACACTTGGAGACAGTGGCAGTTAGACAGGATTCGTTTCTCCCGGTATTGGGGGTTGATATCGCACTGTGTATGGAGAGCCATTACGTAAAGTCTCTGGCCAGGGCAAGCGAAATTTACTGGTAGGTACTCCAGTAGTTTTTTAGGTGTAATGGGCTACACTCCGACACGACTTATACCGATTTTAGGGGACTGACGCTTGCCGCCTCCTAGGCCCGATATGTGATGTTCTTAGACGAACAGACCGGACTGTACGGAGATTGTCACATCAGGCTCAATAGGAGTTCGGATGGGTTTCCTCATCGGCCTTCTTATCGAAATCTACCTGGGGACCGTTACGTACAGCTAGTACCGCTTGCGGCCTATGGATAAACCCGCTGCCAGCGTAGTTTCGAGTCTTTAGAGTCCCACACAGAGGGTTTCCCTGCTTCAGGCGAAACGATATAGAGGTCGTATGGTTTTACGACAGGGTTCGGACATATACGTGTACTTATGCACGTATGATATTCGGACAAATTATACTAGTGGGCTTTGGTTTAAGCCAGATCATAGTATTAGATTATTGGATTTAATTTAGTCTCAGTATATCCGTGTTTTTCGTAAATACGGATGGGAGAGGAATTCTCGTAATTTGTCGGGAAGCTTCTAGAAGGAGATGACTCATTTGTGTTTTAATCTTTACGATTTAAACTAAATGAGGTGGAGGAGATGGGGTGTAATTATCATTAAATGAACCATGACTCATGAGATGATTCATCTCAAGTATTAAATGAAGCATGGTTGCTAGATATTTGATGAGATATTTTTCATGCTTCATATTATCCAAATGAGTCAAGATTCATTTCATAATAACAAACACTTTCTCTCTCCTCAAGCTCTCTCTTCTTCATCTTAACCCTAATCCTCTCATGAGTTGAGAACCCTAGGGTTAACAAGAGTATTAAATCCTTAATCACTCTCTATGTCACGACCCGAAAGTACGGAACATGACCGGCACTTAAACTACGAAACGTCTCGAGGCGTACGTAATCTAAGTAAGCCGAAAACCCAGAAATCCAAACCAAGAAAAGTAGTGGAGTGAAGGAAAAACCATTTTAAATCAAATAGTTTTAATAGCATAAGCCGAATTATGCGTTTTTTTAAAACATCAAATATTTCCTGAAAATTTCGGCAGAGTCTCCTTTGTAAATACTGGCCCCCAAACGCGATACAACATGAATAGTATACGAAATGAATAAAAAGGCATCCCCAAGCGGGAGCTAGCTCTTCGTCAATCGACGGTCACAATCACACAAGCAATATAATAAACAACGCCAAGGGCGAGGATCAAAACTCAAAAGGAAACTCAAACAGGAAGAAAACCATAAAAATACAACGCGCGACTCTAAGGTCGAAAGAATAAACATCACTGGTCTCTATCTCTGAAATAAAATACATGTTTGGTTGATGGAATTTACTAGATACAACTGAATAATATTATACAAAGTATAATGATGGGTACGATACCAATAAACCCACCTACTAGCAAGTCACCCGAAAGAAGCAGTGCCAACAAAGCCGTAATGAAACCTGTACGGCAAAACCTGCAAGAAACTGTGGCACAACGGGGGTGAGTTGCCAACTCGTGAGTAGAAAAACATTTATGAATAGAAACCACATGAACAATGCAATCCTAGGTCAACGATCATAATATATCCTCAAATATATAACCAGCAGCCTATAACAATGGCTAGGGTAAATGTCTAAACAACAGTAACACCAAGTGCTCGTGTCAGTGCCTCAGGTAGCAATGTATCATATGGATGAGGTATGAATGCATGAAAACAGAATACAGGTACATGAAGAAACTGCTTTCATAAATTAGTGAGATTTCCTTTGTATTTTTAAAATGGGGTATCATATATGAAATCAGCATCAACAGTGTCTAGCATCGACACAAAACATAAATCTCAATGTCTCAAAATCTCAGACTCTGGCTATCCGGACTGGCCTGTATCATCAAATCTCAGTACCTCAATATCTCGAAAGCTTAATGTCTCAATCTCAATATCTAGGGCGTCGTCAGTCCAGACCGGCCCCTACCATCCATCTCAAGACCACGACGGTATCCTACAGATATCCGACGCGTCGGGTAAAATCACCGGTAGGTAGTCTCCCCCTGCCAGGCTCACATCGTCATCACCACGCGCTTCTTGCCCCGGGGTACCTTACCGGGTCCACCATGTACCCGAAACGGTTCCTCCACTCCTCGAACTCGGGTCTCACATGTCGCTCTCAGCACCGAGAAAACACATGGTGGACGCACTGAAATATCATATCAAGGGTAACCGGGTTTTTAAAACAATTACATATTCTTTTTGAAATACCCGCGGTTCCCAAATCCAGAAATATCATGGAAATCCGAATCCAAAACCTCAATAGCACATAAACTGGTGAATATAGGCATGAGAATCCATGAATGCGGCATAACAATGAATAACAGTATGCATGAAGTGATAAGTAATAACTACAATGTCTAAACTGGCATATAAGGCAGGTACACTAATATCATGTCAAACTACTAACTAACAAGCTAAGTCAAGCAATAGTATTTTCTAAGTGTACGTGACATGGCAATTACCGATGAAGATGTGTGTGAGCCGGCAAGTAAGTGTACGTGGTATATACGCATCATCGGTAATGGTGCTGGTGTCCTAACAGCATGATATCAATAATGAAATATGAATTACAATAAGTATGCGATGCGGAGCAACAACAATAATGTGCGGGAGCTGAATACTAAACACAATGATAACTAATCTGCATTTAATATAAATCTAGTCTAACAACTACACTAAATTATAGGGCTAAGCTAACAGGCAAACTGAAGGAAAGGAAGCCGCCTAACATCTGAGTCGATACATATATATATATATAAGAGTCGGTGATCACGCCTCAATAATATCACATCCGATACCATATCTATAATCAGATATTCCCAAGTCAAGAGTGCGGATCAAACATCAATATATAGCCCATACGTAAATCCGTCGTACGGCATCCCAAATCTGGGTACGGGTCAATATCACATTCATCATATTATTCATCTGGTATCCTCTTTATCAAAGATCATAATCCGGGTACTGATCTATGCCTAGTACAATACTAATATCATCAATATAATCATGATCTGACTACTGATCGACAGTCTCATACAAACCGATATCATCAGCATATATCATCATGAAGGAGTATACATCGCCCAATACGGCCTATTATCAACATCCTAGCATATCATATCTCATATCACGATCATATGTCGACCATTTTATTTACATCACTATTCACATGGTATCGTCGTCAAAAAATCCGCTATAACATCATGACGTATCTCAAATACGAATCCTGCTATATCACCGATCTCACGGTCTCAAATAAAATCTCGTCGACTCACCTCATATCCCAAATACTATCCTCAAATCCAGTATATGATCACATAGTCCCATACCCATGTGAACACATAATATATAATCCTATATACCCACATATGAAAGAAGAATGTATGCAAGTATGGGTGTGTGTGTATGTGTGGTGCGACCGCTACTCCAGGGTTTCGCAACACTAAACCAATCCTATCACACCAAATATCCATCTTATCATCAATAACATCAAACAATATATATAATCAATATATGTATGTATACGTGTCCGTATATATCACCACGAGCTGCGGGGGTGCTATACGCCATCCACCCGACTTTTCCCCGTAGATATAAATCTACTCACCTGGTCCTCGCTTGCCGGTACCGACGTCGCCATGTGCTTGCTTGTCGTCTCGAAGTCCACCTGAGGTAGCTACATGTCACCACGTGTCGTAACGCATAAAAACTAAATCCGAAATCGAAACGGTGTACGAAACCCAAATCGGCACGCGTATCACGCATAGGTCAAAACCTATCGCCTATGTTGGATATAGTGCCCTCTAAGTCAATTATTGGATCGCGGGTACGTGATTGCAATGATTGAGGGAGGACCTATACCGATAGAACAGTCTTACTCGAGATGATAGTATGCTATCTGGTTTGTCTTTATCATCATGCAGATGTTGATAGAGCCCATAGGATTCATGCTTGACTACCAGCAGTATGATGGCGATCATATATGTGGGAGCTGGGGTCTATAAGCACATCCTTAAAGTGTCCCTAGTCGTGGGAGTTTCGAGACAGGGTATCGATACTCCGGAGTAGACTAGTGTATACATTCGAGACCCCGACGAGGGGCGGTGGCCGATCACACAAGCCATTGGTGTTAGTTGGTTCACCTAAGATGTATACAGGTGCTCATTGGGTTATGAGTACACCGGAAAGGACTCGCCAGGAACTTGCTGGTTGGTATTATACCTAGCGTCAGATAGCAGTTCCCTGGTGACATGTGTACAGGTTAGTTCATCGACCTGAGGTCGTCATTTGTCTCGTGTGAGTTCCTACTGTGCTTTGATTTATACCCTACCACGGGTCAAAAGAGTCGTGCAAACAGGTATTTTTTGGGTACAGTCCCGAGCCACATGGAGGTAGTGAGCAGATCATCGGGGATTCGTCTCTCCCGGTATTGGGGATGAGATCGCGCTGTGTTTAGAAGAGCCATTACACGAAATCCCTGGCCAGGGTAATCGAGATTTACTGGAAGGTATTCCAGTAGTATCTCAGGGTGTTCTGGGCTACTCTCTGACACGACTTATGCAGCTATTGGGGGTCTGACGTTTACCGGCCCCCTAGGCCTAATATGCGATACTCATAGACGAATGGACCGGACTATACAGATATTGTCACTGTCAGGCTCAGTAGGGTTTCTGGATGAGTTCGCTCATCAGCTTCCCTTCCAATCAATACATAGGCAACCGTTACGTACAGCTTGTACCTCTGACGCGCTAGTGGTTATACCCAGTGCCATTGTGTTGATGAGTCATTAGAGTCCCCCACAGAAAGTTTCTCAAGTTCGGGCGAAACGTTGCAGAGGCCGTATGGTTTTATGGCAGGGTTCGGAAAATGCACGTGCATTTTCACACATGTCATTTTGTGGGCAAATAATACTGGTAGGTTTTGGTTTAAGCCGGATCCCGGTATTATACTGTGTAGATAAAATATCTTTGTCTCAGTTGCATTTGTATTCGGTCGTAATACAAATGCGGGTATGTTTATACTGATACGGGGTTATCCTGAAATTCATTTCAGGATCACTTTTGGAAGTTGCCAGTTTCCAGTTTTCTATCACCCGTATTTGACATTCGGTTAAATACAGATTTATCTTTTCGTCCTTGGGTGAGTCATGTGGTGAGTCAGTGTTCTAGAAGGTTATAGAGAGGGTGACAAAGCATGTGAGTCATTAGTTCATTAATGGTGCATTTAATGACAAGGTGACTAGGTTAATTGTGATTGGTTTGCATTTAATGATTTTAGTGATTCATGCTTTGATATTTTGTTATGATAAGGATGAATGCTTATTGTCACCACTTGATGTTCCTACACTCACCCCCTTGCTTCATTTTAAATGGCCGGCCACATTAGTGAGAAGGTGATTGATTCATTTTGAGAAAAAGATGCAAGAAATTTAGTTCATGAAAATTTCATATAGTTCAATTTCCATTTACCCAATTCCAAATGGCAACTTCATTAACCGTTCGTCCATATCCTTGGACGTAACGAGACAAAGTATTCTACTCATTCTCTACATCAATGTTGGTCATCTCTTTTAGCAAACTTGATGATCGAGTTGCCTCGGTTCAGAGGCGGGAGCCCATTTAAAGATCCGTCGACATGGTGCCACCTGGGCGACGAGACCGGAGATCGAGCGAGTTCGGATCAGCTGCAACAAAGCGTGGGATGATGGTTGAAGACCGAAGGACTCGGATCGTTCGGTATAACATTTCTACCCACTTTGTAGTTTGTTTGTTTAGTTTTAATGGAAGATCCGGGATAAAGTACACAATAGCGTCAGTCGTAAAAGTTTTGTTCCGCATTTTGGCGTCTGTTAGACGGCCGGGGCGCTACCGTGGACTTACAGCCTACGCATGCAAGAATAGCCAAACTAACCCTCGATGTCGATGTACAAACATCAACCCATCGAGAGAAACCCAAACACACCCATTTACACATTCACAATCACTAATTATAATATGAAATAGGTTGCAATTCACAAAAACCTAAAACTCACTTTAAAAGCTATTTTTCCGAAAATCTAGCAAGCAAAATTAACCGTTTTAGTACAAAACTTGATATTTAAACAAATCTAGCGGCCACAATATCCACTAAAAATTATAAATAAGTCATACAAACCCTAATTAGATTTTTAATCTCACTAACTTTCATTAACCCGAAATTCTAGTTTACAATTTTACCCAATTTTAACACTTTTAAAGCAACAATACATAATTCAACAACTAGACTAGGTTTCACACAACCTAAGGTGTTAAACTACTCATTAACATGTCAAAGACGTGATGAAACCCTTACCATATTTTAATTCTCAATTTATCATAATATTTAAAAAACCTAGTTTGCAATTTATATAATTATCACAAATTTAAATTAACAAAAATGCAACTAGCAACTAGATTTGATTTAGCACAACATTAATATGTCAAATACATCCTACATAACCATAATCTCACAACACAAAACCCCAATTTGAATTCAAACCCCTCTCTTGAATTTTAAATCATGCACTTAAAACTAATTAAAAACCTATTTAAACATTTAATTAAGCTAACCTAAAGCAATTAACACAAATTAAGAAAAAGGTTAGAATTATACCTCATGATCAAGAGATCAAATATGGAAATCAAAGCCTCTAAAATGCCAACTTGTTCCCTAGATCCATGCAAGTTTGGCTAATGAGAAATGGGTAGGAGTTGGATTTGGATTTTGGGATTTGTTTGATGGATTTTAAAGCAATTTTGATGAATTTTTTTCCAAGAGAATGAGAGGGGAATTGGGAGGGGCTGCTGCTGAAGGAGGATGGGAGGGCTCGACCAGCAGGTATGGGGGAGGGTGTGGAGTGTGTGGGGTGTGGAAAAGAAGGTCCAAGTCAAGATAAAATACCCCCAAGTCAATACACCAACTTCTTCTCTCATTATTCTTTTCATTTCCTTTCTTTTCTTTTGGTTTTCTCTCCAAATCTTTAAGTGGGGAAGAGTGGAAGTGGGGGCTGCTGATTTGGAGAGGGGAGAGAGGGTGTGGGTGAGTGTGGGTGGGGGAGAAATGATAAATGTTATACCCCAATTTCCATTAACACTAATTTCACTAAAAAGCCTTTTTTTCTTCAATAATTCTAAAACCATTTTGGCAAACCATTTCATTTCAGAAACAATATTTTGCATGCCATTTTAGTGTGTCATGAATTATAAAATTTGTATCAACCCATTCCAATTTGTAATTTTCCCTAATTAAATGTATTAGTGACGGCTTAAAATAATATTAAAATAATTAATTTCGGAAAATTTTTCAGAAAATTTGAAATTTCACCAGTGGCTCAATAAACACCAAATACTAGTAATTACATAGCTAGAATATGTATATTTAATTTTATAATAAAGATATTTGTATTTTAACTTTTTACAGAAAACCCCCTTATTTTACCGATTTTCCGAAATTTCACCGAAACGATTTTCAAAATGTTACAATATTCCTCCCTTAAAGAAATTCGGTCTCCGAATTTACATTAAAACTCCCCCCAAATACTAAAACATCTAAGCAAAACCATTAAGTCGTCAGGGCTCCGAAATCATAAATACATAAAACAAATCGTAGCGCAGCGCATGCGCATGAAAAATGAGCATATAACTCAAAATCAAAACTCCGTCATGCATCCCACAATCATCGGAGTCATGGGGAAGACATCAATGTCAAGATCCAATACAAAAACCAACATGATATACATCATTAAAACATCTAGAAGCAATGCATGCCAAACCTTTTTCAAATCGCCGTGCGATGTTCGCAACACTGCACAGTGGCGGACGTCTATTGTAAGAAAATAACTACATATATATATATATATATATATATATATATATATATATATCCTTTGTTTAATATGCACGTCCCTCCATTTTGAAAGCAATTTAGAAGGGTTTCCTTGTTTTAAACGTTTCGTGTCATATCAGACACGTAGGTAAATACTGAGACTATAGCTCGCATTTTAGAAATCCCTTCAATAACTATCAATGCATGCAAAATATATTCAGGTACTATCCTCTGAGTAGTCCTGCTCAGTACAAAAACTCATAGCAATCATCATAAAAACGTACTGCTCCATAAGAAATCAATCCTAAAATGTGTATATGAAAACCCTGTGCGTCTGGTGCGCACGGAAATCAAAACCCATAGATGTGCCATACATGTGCACAGAAACAACATCAAGGTGCAACGGGTGTGCATGAAGCATCTGTCATAGGCAACATGTGTGTGCCTAATAGCACAATCTGGTGTATCTGACATGCACGAAGAATCTCGATCTAGTGCATCTGGTGTGCACCAAAATCGCATCTCATAACATGCGCCCAACACGCGCGAAAATCCAAATCAGGTGCATCTATCATGCACGAAATCACGAAATCCAATATCAAGCACCTAACATGCGCAAAATCCAATCAGGTGCACAAAGTGCACAAAACAAATATCGAATATCACCATCGTAATCGAAGTCCATTGCATCTAAGTGCACAAAATGCGTATCACTGCACTGCAAGCATATGTGAACCATACCGAGTGCAAAAACCAAATCGTGTGCAAATACATATGCACCAAAATCAACTCAACTGTATGAAACCCCTAAAATCATAAACATGATAAACCAAGGCACGAAAACGATAACAAGTGCAACAACTATGCCAAAAATCGTAAATACTCAATAGGTGCAACCATGGTGCATGAAAGCAAATGTCATAAAACCCAATCATCAAATCAATCATGCAAATAGATAGCCCAAAATACCGAAATCAAATATGGCGGAATAGTCCCGCTCAAGCACATCCTCCAAGAATCTCTGGACAACTGTCGTGGTCACTCATAGCATGTCTCGTCGACGATCCTGAACTCTGGCCTGCCGGTGTGTAACATGACCACTCCTGGGTCCAAGTCTTCTCGTAATTTATTCCAGAAAAGTCCTGTCGAGGTCTCTCCCAAATCTCGTCTCTGCCGAACTGTCCGGAAGTCATCATCCTTTAGTATATCTGTTTCTTGTTCCGGAACGGCTGCATACTCATCGCGACTCCTTTTGGAAGGTATATCCAAGCACAATGCCTCGGCATGCGTATCGCATCTTTAAGTCAGCGGAGTGGAACGTCATCTTATCCAGATCTTGTACGGACCTCTTACTCCACTTTTCTCTAATGTCAACTGCTTCGGACTGAGCTCCAACGGCTATCTGGACTGAGCTCCAACGGCTATTCACGTAGCTGGAGTCTCCCAAGAAATGCATCTCACCACCTAGCATCCGAATGAAGTCGAACCATCTGATCGATTCGTCAAAACCTCATAATCTCCCAAGAGCTCAACATCTTGGGTACATTTTAACAGTATCGAGTACATACCACAGTATCGATGGTCCAGCCGTAGAAGGGCAAACCCAAGCCTCACTAATGGCGCCGCGGAACTGCCGCAAACCCTAAGGTTCAAAGGCTTTCACACGGTCATTAAGTCGAGTTAGGGTTTCATTTTCTAGAGGGTCCATAGAATTGCCTGCATATCTTTCCGAATACTTTAAACTTGGAATAATAGGTTGCTGACATTCGATCGCCTCTATCGACTCTCAATGTCTCCGCGTGAAGTCGTCTCTAGCTGGGATCAATCTATTTGATGACCTCGCATCGGGGTAGCGAACGAACCACATGTCCTAGTCATTCATCCTCGGTGACTAGCGACCTTCTCTCATCTCTTAGTACACTCGTACTGCAATAGCTCCAACATCTGGGGCGATATCTCGTCGTTCGCAGCAATAACTGGCTCACTCGTCTGCACGCTGAACAGTGTCTCAATCATCAGGAGTAAGCAATACATCAACGGTCATCAAAATCTGGCTGGCCTCTATCAGTGGCTCGATCTTCTGGTGCTAATCTGCACGTCCAAGTAATCTCATACAGTGATCCATCAAACGCTCGTGGTGCGAAAACACAATAAAAAGACACGTCTCTGCAATCGTGTGTTGCCGGAATTACGCCCTGGTCAGTCTTCGTCCGTAACGAGCTCGTGCTGACCGCAACTCTAGCTGTAGCTCTTCCTGCCCGTAATCGTGGCAGCAAAACCATAACTGGTACCGATGAGGCTAGATCAGGAATGATTATAACACTGAACAAAGAAATGTACATCCTAAGGCTTCTTAAGTGGAGTAGCGTATCGTAAGTATGCCGCGGAACATACCCACGGTACGTCATTCTACTTTAGTCACCTATTCCATCAACCAAGGGTCATCCTACACTCCGAAGGTAAGAACCTAACGCTCTGATACCAACTTTGTCACGACCCGAAAGTACGGAACATGACCGGCACTTAAACTACGAAACATCTCGAGGCGTACGTAATCTAAGTAAGCCGAAAACCCAGAAATCCAAACCAAGAAAAGTAGTGGAGTGAAGGAAAAACCATTTAAAATCAAATAGTTTTAATAGCATAAGCCGAATTATGCGGGTTTTTTTAAAATATCAAATATTTCCTGAAAATTTCGGCAGAGTCTCCTTTGTAAATACTGTCCCCCAAACGGGATACAACATGAATAGTATACGAAATGAATAAAAAGGCATCCCCAAACGGGAGCTAGCTCTTCGTCAATCGAGGGTCACAACCACACAAGCAATATAATATACAACGCCAAGGGCGAGGATCAAAACTCAAAAGGAAACTCAAACAGGAAGAAAACCATAAAAATACAATGCGCAACTCTAAAGTCGAAAGAATAAACATCACTGGTCTCTATCTCTGAAATAAAATACATGTTTGGTTGATGGAATTTACTAGATACAACTGAATAATATTATACAAACTATAATGATGGGTACGATACCAATAAACCCACCTACTAGCAAGTCACCCGAAAGAAGCAGTGCCAGCAAAGCCGTAATGAAACCTGTACGGCAAAACCTGCAAAAAACTGTGGCACAACGGGGGTGAGTTACCAACTCGTGAGTAGAAAAACATTTACGAACAGAAATCGCATGAACAACGCAATCCTAGGTCAACGATCATAATATATCCTCAAATATATAACCAGCAGCCTATAACAATGGCTAGGGTAAATGTCTAAACAACAGTAACACCAAGTGCTCGTGTCAGTGCCTCAGGTAGCAATGTATCATATGGATGAGGTATGAATGCATGAAAACAGAATACATGTACATGAAGAAACTGCTTTCATAAATTAGTGAGATTTCCTTTGTATTTTTAAAATGAGGTATCATAAATGAAATCAGCATCAACAGTGTCTAGCATCGACACAAAACATAAATCTCAATGGCTCAAAATCTTAGGCTCCGGCTATCCGGACTGGCCTGTATCATCAAATCTCAGTACCTCAATATCTCGAAATCTCAATGTCTCAATCTCAATATCTAGGGCGTCGTCAGTCTAGACCTGCCCCTACCATCCATCTCAAGACCACGACGGTATCCTCCGGATATCCGACGCGTCAGGTAAAATCACCGGTAGGTAGTCTCCCCCTGCCAGGCTCACATCGTCATCACCACGCGCTTCTTGCCCCAGGGTACCTTACCGGGTCCACCATGTACCCGAAACGGTTCCTCCACTCCTCGAACTCGGGTCTCACATGTCGCTCTCAGCACCGAGAAAACACATGGTGGACGCACTGAAATATCATATCAAGGGTAACCGGGTTTTTAAAACAATTACATATTCTTTTTGAAATACCCGCGGTTCCAAAATCCAGAAATATCATGGAAATCCGAATCCAAAACCTCAATAGCACATAAACTGGTGAATATAGGCATGAGAATCCATGAATGCGGCATAACAATGAATAACAGTATGCATGAAGTGATAAGTAATAACTACAATGTCTAAACTGGCATATAAGGCAAGTACACTAATATCATGTCAAACTACTAACTAACAAGCTAAGTCAAGCAATAGTATTTTCTAAGTGTACGTGACATGGCAATTACCGATGAAGATGTGTGTGAGCCGGTAAGTAAGTGTACGTGGTATATACGCATCATCGGTAATGGTGCTGGTGTCCTAACAGCATGATATCAATAATGAAATATGAATTACAATAAGTATGCGATGCGGAGCAACAACAATAATGTGCGGGAGCTGAATACTAAACACAATGATAACTAATCTGCATTTAATATAAATCTAGTCTAACAACTAAACTAAATTATAGGGCTAAGCTAACAGGCAAACTGAAGGAAAGGAAGCCGCCTAACATCTGAGTCGATACATATATATATATATATATATATAAGAGTCGGTGATCACGCCTCAATAATATCACATCCGATACCATATCTATAATCAGATATTCCCAAGTCAAGAGTGCGGATCAAACATCAATATATAGCCCGTACGTAAATCCGTCGTACGGCATCCCAAATCTGGGTACGGGTCAATATCACATTCATCATATTATTCATCTGGTATCCTCTTTATCAAAGATCATAATCCGGGTACTGATCTATGCCTAGTACAATACTAATATCATCAATATAATCATGATCTGACTACTGATCGACAGTCTCATACAAACCGATATCATCAGCACATATCATCATGAAGGAGTATACATCGCCCAATACGGCCTATTATCAATATCCTAGCATATCATATCTCATATCACGATCACATGTCGACTATTTTATTTATATCACTATTCACATGGTACCGTCGTCCAAAAATCCGCTATAACATCATGATGTATCTCAAATACGAATCCTGCTATATCACCGATCTCACGGTCTCATATCAAATCTCGTCGACTCACCTCAAATCCCAAATACTATCCTCAAATGCAGTATATGATCACATAGTCCCATACCCATATGAACACATAATATATAATCTCATATACGCACATATGAAAGAAGAATGTATGCTAGTATGGGGGTGTGTGTGTGTGTGGTGCGACCGCTACTCTAGGGTATCGCAACACTAAACCAATCCTATCACAACAAATATCCATCTTATCATCAATAACATCAAACAATATATATAATCAATATATGTGTGTATACGTGTCCGTATACATCACCACGAACTGCGGGGGTGCTATACGCCATCCACCCGACTTCTCCCGGTAGATATAAATCTACTCACCTGGTCCTTGCTTGCCGGTGCCGATGTCGCATGCGCTTGATTGTCGTCTCGAAGTCCACCTGGGGTACCTACATGTCACCACGTGTCGTAACGCATAAAAACCAAATCCGAAATCGAAACGGTGTACGAAACCCAAATCGGCACGCGTATCACGCATAGGTCAAAACCTATCGCCTACGCATGCAAGAATAGCCAAGCTAACTCTCGATGTCGATGTACAAATATCAACCCATCGAGAGATACCCAAACACACCCATTTACACATTCACAATCACTAATTATAATATGAAATAGGTTGCAATTCACAAAAACCTAAAACTCACTTTAAAAGCTATTTTTCCGAAAATCTAGCAAGCAAAATTAACCGTTTTAGTACAAAACTTGATAGTTAAACAAATCTAGCGGCCACAATATCCACTAAAAATTATAAATAAGTCATACAAACCCTAATTAGATTTTTAATCTTACTAACTTTCATAAACATGAAATTCTAGTTTACAATTTTACCCAATTTTAACACTTTTAAAGCAACAATACATAATTCAACAACTAGACTAGGTTTCGCACAACCTAAGGTGTTAAACTACTCATTAACATGTCAAAGACGTGTTGAAACCCTTTCCATATTTTAATTCTCAATTTATCATAATATTTAAAAAACCTAGTTTGCAATTTATATAATTATCACAAATTTAAATTAACAAAAATGCAACTAGCAACTAGATTTGATTTAGCACAACATTAATATGTCAAATACATCCCACATAACCATAATCTCACAACACAAAACCCCAATTTGAATTCAAACGCCTCCCTTGAATTTTAAGTCATGCACTTAAAACCAATTAAAACCCTATTTAAACATTTAATTAAGCTAACCTAAAGCAATTAACACAAATTAAGAAAAAGGTTAGAATTATACCTCATGATCAAGAGATCAAATATGGAAATCAAAGCCTCTAAAATGCCAACTTGTTCCCTAGATCCATGCAAGTTTGGCTAATGAGAAATGGGTAGAAGTTGGATTTGGATTTTGGGATTTGTTTGATGGATTTTGAGGCAATTTTGATGAATTTTTTTCCAAGAGAATGAGAGGGGAATTGGGAGGGGCTGCTGCTGAAGGAGGATGGGGGGGCTCGGCCAGCAGGTATGGGGGAGGGTGTGGAGTGTGTGGGGTGTGGAAAAGAAGGTCCAAGTCAAGATAAAATACCCCCAAGTCAACACACCAACTTCTTCTCTCATTATTCTTTTCTTTTCCTTTCTTTTCTTTTGCTTTTCTCTCCAAATCTTTAAGTGGGGAAGAGTGGAAGTGGGGGCTGCTGATTTGGAGAGGGGAGAGAGGGTGTGGGTGAGTGTGGGTGGGGAAAAAATGATAAATGTTATACCCCAATTTCCATTAACACTAATTTCACTAAAAAGCCTTTTTTCCTTCAATAATTCTAAAACCATTTTGGCAAACCATTTCATTTCAGAAACAATATTTTGCATGCCAGTTTAATGTGTCATGAATTATAAAATTTGTATCAACCCATTCCAATTTGTAATTTTCCCTAATTAAATGTATTAGTGACGGCTTAAAATAATATTAAAATAATTAATTTCGGAAAAATTTTCAGAAAATTTGAAATTTCATCAGTGGATCAATAAACACCAAATACTAGTAATTACGTAGCTAGAATATGTATATTTAATTTTACAATAAAGATATTTGTATTTTGACTTTTTTCAGAAAACCACCTTATTTTACCGATTTTCCGAAATTTCACCAAAACGATTTTCAAAACGTTACACTCTATATTATCTAGGTTACTTGAATTAGCACTCTAAGTCACTTAGTTATCTCATCTTGGAGGTGTAAGCTTGTTGTAGGAACTCTCGGGTGGATCTTCTATTACTTCGAGGAGACGACGAGGAGATGCATTCCATTCTCACTACAAGGAGCTTAAGAAGAGGAGGAGGACAACAAGAACAAGAAGGACTAGTATCTTGAGGTATAACAATTCTTTCTTAGTAGTTAAACCTCATAGATTAGTGCTAGCTAGGGTTTATGAATGATCCGTTGTTCTAGTCGATGTTGCAAAGCCCGTAAAAATCATTTTTTGCTCATTCCGCCTCCCCGCGAACACGTGGGGTGCATAACATAGACTTACACCTTATTTCCATTGTATATAAGAGAGATAGCATACTCACATATACCTTGCATCCCTACATGCTTACACCTACATATGTGATATTGTATTGGTTAGGGACATTGAGACATTGATTCATATTCCATTGTGCATATGACATATAGCATACATGTATACCTACATGCTTACACATATGCCTTGCCATGCCTACATGCTAGCTACCCATATACCTATATGGTATTGTACCATTAGTGATAGGTATATATACATATGAGACATAGCTACATGTATATCATACCTACGTACTTACATGTACACCCATATACCTTGATATAGCTACACATATACCTGGAGGGTATTACATCTTTATTGATAGGTATATACTCATATCTTGCTACAGTTACATGTTCACCTTTATATGATATTGCGTTGGATTTTGGAGAAATTAGGAACCGCATGATATATTTAATAAGTTGTTGCAGTTAAATAGCGGTTTTTCCTTTATATGCTCACACTACTGTTTTATGTTGTATATATTATATTCATGGATTTTCGCATTGAGATATGGATTTCATATGATATTTTCCGGATGTTTTACTCCTGATGATATATATCAGTGGTATGGGACGCTGTTATATATGTATATATATATCAGTGGTATGGGACGCTGTTATATATGTATGTATGTATATATATATATATATATATATATATATATATATATCATCATAATGATCTATGCAAGTATTCTTATTCATTACTTGATATTTTCTGGATTTGAGGACCGTCGTAGTTCATGAAATTATGCATTTTTTGAAAAACCCGATTTCTCTTGATATGATATTTCAGTGCGTCCACCATGAGATTTCTCGGTTCTGAGATTTGTGATATATACCCGATGCGATGAGTGGAGTGGGCCATGTGCGGGTACATGGTGGACCCGGTATGGTTCCCCAGGGCGAAAAGATCGCAGGTGATGGCGATGAGCCTGGCAGGCGGGCTAGTACCTACCGGTGATAGTATTTGGACTCGGTGGTTATCGTGGGGATACCGACCGAGCTTATGTACGGACATGCATTGCGAATTTCGGGTGTTGGACACTCAGGTTTCATAAGATGTACGTACATGACATCAGGGCCAGTCGTGGTGACGGCACCTGACAGGTGAGTTTTTATGTGTCGATGCTGGACACCAGTTTTCATGATGTTTTCAAGTGTCGATGTTGGACACTCAGGTTCCATGAGACTTACAGGATATGTTTTATCTCATACTCAGCATTTATTTGATATGCATTGCTTCATGTATTAGTAGTACCTGATAGAGTACCTTTCATGACTGTTGCATATACATATTATCATTTATTGCTATTAGCTTGCATGTGATAGACCATCGCAGTACGTGCATACTTGCGATTGCCTGCATATATTATTTACTATTCACGAGTTGGCAACTCACACCTGTTGTGCCACAGTGTTTTGCATGTGTCCCTCAGAGTGGTAGCGGTAGGGCTTCTTCTTCCTATTGTATCATCTTTTGCAGCGGATACCGCTACGGCTGACTGGGTGCAGTTTTGCTATAGGTGGGTTTTGCGGTTATCCGATGTTGCTCATTGTATATTCATTGTATCCAGTACACTCCATCTACTACTTTCATGTATTGACTTAGAGACGAATTGTGAGAACGATATTGTATATTATTTTGTGATTTTGGAGGTCTTTTATGATGTTTCACTTTATATCGTCCATTTCTTCGCTACGGCGTCGTATATCTGTTGTGGTGGTTGTTTTCCGCCTTTGGGCGTGGATTTGCTCCCGTTGGGGATGCTTTACTTATATCTTTATGTTGTACCCATTTTGGGGCTAGTTTTTTTACAAAGGAGGTGCTGCCAAATTTTTAAAGGAAGTAAATTGAGGCTTTAAAGAATTTTGATTAAGATTCTAAAAGTTTTTAAAAAAATGTTCTTATCACTTACTGCTTTTGATGGTTTAGATTGCTGGGTTTTCGGCTTACATAGATTGCGTTATGCCTGTGGACGTTACGTAGTTTAAGGGCCGTCACGTGCCAAATTTCGGGCCGTGACACTAGCTGTACGTAACGGCTGCCCAGGTATTGAGAGAAAGGAAGGTCAATGAGTAAATTCATCCTGAAACCCTACTGAGCCTGACAGTGACAATATCCGTACAGTCCGGTCCGTTCGTCTATGAGTATCGCATATCGAGTCGAGGAGGGTGGATAAAGTCAGACCCCTAATAACGCGACATTTAGTGTCGGCATGAAACCTATCACCAACTGAGAAACTACCGATCCTAGATCATTAATTCTCGTCTACCCCGGCCTAGAATTTCTGGTGATGGCCATCCGTACACACCGCGACATCAACCCCAATACCGGGAGAGACGAATCCCCTGACGATCCGCTCACTGCCTCCATATGGCTCGGGACTGTACCCAACTAAAACCTGTTTGCACGACTCATTTGAGCCGTGGTGGGGTAGTAATCAAAGCACAGTGGGAATTCACATGAGACAAATGACAATCTCAGATCGATAGACTAACCTGTACACATGTCACCAGGGAACTGCTATCTGACAATAGATATAATACCAACTAGCATGTTCCTGGCGAGTCCGTCCGGTGTACTGATAACCCAATGAGCATATGTATACAATTTAGGTGAACCAACTAACACCAATGGCTTGTGAGACCGGCCACCGCCCCTTGTCGGGGCCTCGATCCGTATGCACTAGTCTACTCTCGGAATATCGATGCCCAGTCTCGAAACTCCCACGACTAGGGACACTTTAAGGATGTGCTTATAGACCACCCAACTCTCATGTATATGATCACCATCATACTGCTGGTAGTCAAGCAAGAATCCTATGGGCTCTATCAACATGTAATAATGATCTGTAATGTCACCTGAAGCATGTACACATGATAAAGACAAACCAGATAACATACTATCATCTCGAGTAAGACTGTCCTACCGGTATAGGTCTTCCCTCAATCATTGCAATCACGTGCCTGGGATCCAATAATTGACTTGAGGGCACTATAGACAATAATCTCCCACTTGCACTTATGGCTAATTATTGCGGTGTCACATACTCACAGCCCGTATGATACCGAACACCAAACTTCTCTACTAATCAGTTTCACAAAGCTCGTTTGTGAAACTATTGCGTTCGAGAAATAGCCTCAGTGAGTGGATCCGCTCCAATGTTTCTTTCTATGTCTCTCTTTATCTCAAGTTCACGGAGAAAGTCATCTCCCGAAATGAGCAAAATCTGTCTTAGAATATTTCTGGATATCTGATGGGACCCAGTTCACAAGTGAACTCCAAATCCAGTAAACTTCTTAGACTGTATCGTCAGATGAATTTAATCAGTATCCTGCGTCATGCCTCCCTCAGTATCCGCTTGGACCAACTGTCCAAACTACTGCCCCTCAAAAGAAGGAAAACTATAACTCTGACAGTCACTCTGTCATCGAGGTCACCTTGGAAGCCTGGAATGATAATCGTCTCCCAAAGGAAGCTGCCGTTACCAAATCCCTAGAACATCCTCTTATGTTCATAAACTGCTTCCTAACGTTTCTCCAGGATTGGATTAATATATCAACTTAATGCAGCTAGTGCAAAAACAACATCTAGTGTGGTACTTGACATCTCATGATTGACTCAATTGCCTAAGCAAGTGATATGCCAATCATGCAAATCCCTCTCCCTTTTAGTCTGTAAGACACCTTTAGAGTGGGTGACTCCATCACCTGCAGGTACACCACCATGCCAGAAGTCGTCCATTCTAAAACACCTTTAGAATACTATCTAAGTACCTGGATTGGGAAACTACCCAAATCTAGATCTAAAACTATAGATCTAGTAATCAGAATGCCTGATATAATATCCATATCCTATATGGAGAAACCACTGTGTGACAATCACAGTATAACGATTGTAGTATAGGAATTTCACTTCCTACAAAGTGTATGTCATCCAAACACCAGGACATTACCCCCTACTACCTTCTTAACAGATCCATCTCCTGTTCTGATGAAACTAAGCCTATTACTGTCACATCAAAAATAGATGATCTATCTCCGCTATACCTGCTTTAGTCTATAAATAGACATAAGCAACTTGTCCGCTATGCTTCTACTGCTCCCACTGACTACAACAACCCTCTAGCAGAGTCATATACACGTGCACTTCTAAAGCTAGTTTAAAATGATGCTATACTCATCCTCCTGCCGGGTCTCATAGTCTAGAACAGCAGTAATGGCAAGTCTGGGTAAATAAGAATCTCCCTGTCACGGTCTTTGAGGATACCGAAGTACCTCTCGCGCGCCTGAAGTTACTCACCATATCTGCGGAGTGGCTAATGGAATGTCAAACCCGATTGAATCTTTAGGTTCTTATTAAATTTTCAGTAATCGTCTGTGGTTCTGGAATCACTTCTAGTTCTACCATACCCCCACTACTGTTTTCTGAAAAAGTCTATTTTACTAAAAATGTGGCGAGTCAAGAACAATATCACTATTGATCTCCCAGATGGTAGAAAGTTAACCTTCGTCATAGCCTGGGATTATCCACAAACTGCCATTACAGAAACGTGCCTTAAATTATCTAGAGTCTGGTTTTAATCATAAGACGGACAACTCCATATACCTTAACATCGTTAAGATATGAACCATTCTATATACAATATAGAAACAGGGGCACATATTTAATTAGAACCAGATTCAAATCACGCAGCTGTCTCCAATGCATGTCAACTAAATGGAGAGAGGCCGATCAGCATTACTCAACTTCGGAGTGCATTCAGATATGAGTAACCTGAAAGAGAAGCAAGTTCTCAAAACCATTACTATCAACTGAATACCATCCACAAGTATCTACATCTTCGATCACCTCGAAGAATCCTGATACTTGCAACACCTGGTTCTCTACTTTAATCTTGTACCTATAACTGCTCAAAACTTGGACCTTGTATTTCAACGAAACACTTGTCTAAAACTTGAGAAGTCGCAAGTAAATAGAATATAGTATGAGTACCAACCCCTCTGTCCTAATGGACACTGGACAACATACAATACTTTGTATAAGTCCCCTGAGTTTAATAACTCATACCCTGTGCGTCGTAGGTTAAAAACTGTACTATGGTTAAGAAGAATTACACCGCTATTTAATGCTCCTTACATAACCATCAACTGATATAGATAAATATCATGGACATAATTTCAAAAAGTTATATCTCACTTTATAAAATAAACGTACAGATATATCAGTTTGAAATTGGTGCATAACAACGGATATTCAAAACCAAATATCTGCCGTCAGGCAAAACCCCAGGTGATTTCCTCAAATATCACTAATTATAACGAATTCCGATATAATGAGGATATAATCACCTAATTCCCAATAACTTACTCCCATTCATCCTCTGTAAAACCATACAGATGTGAGAATCAAGTCTGGTAAATACATACCCTGGAGTAAAGATCTAATTGGGAAATCAGTTTTCAATTAACAACACATAGTGAAACTGAAACATGAAAATGTTTCGAAGGGGTATCCGGGTATTCCTAGTAATGCCTCTTCCACTATCCAGATTCATGACTGTAACCGTATATTTCTTTGCCATCTCTCCAAATCCCTTTATTTGTCTTTACTCATTACTTTCTGTACACCATCCTTAGGCTAAATGGTTTTCTTTCTTCCCTACCGTTCGGCACTAGCCTAGGTTTGGAAGAAGACTGTCCAATAAGCATAATAGGTGAACTCTCCTAATCCTAGGAGCCCTCGCAACCTGAGAGAAGGTATAGATAAAAGACAACTGAATAAACCTTATTCTATTTCTTCTGAACCGAAGAAATGCAAAGGTGAAGTAGGAGTGGCAATGAACTACGCGGTTTGGTCGTGAATGATAGCAGTCGCATTTTACTTTGCCCTCTTTCTAATCTCTTTATTTGTCTTTACTTATTACCTTCTGTACACCACACTTAGGCTAATCGGTTTTCTTCATTTCCCACCTTTCGGCACCTGCCTATGGTTTGGAAGAAGACTATCCAATTAGCGCAATAGGTGTACCCTCTCCTAATCCTAAGAACCCTCACAACCTGAGAGAAGGTAAAAGGAAAAGACAACTGAATAGTCCTATTCAATTTCTCCAGAACCGAAAACCATCCTCGAATCTGAAACAAGTTTCTTCAAGTTCGTATGTAACTATACGATGGTCATATCTAATAAATGTGGATCTTCGTAGTGATACAGAATGTTCCGGAGAAAACCAAAGGGTAAAAGTAGGAGAGGCAATGATATATGCAACTTTGACAATCCAAAAGCCAGTGTTTTAAGAAGGTTCGGTTAACTTGGTTACTGAGTTATAGTCTAGGGTCGGGCCATGGTCGCTGCCAAAGAGAGAGAGAGAAAAGAAACACTCAGCGTGCACTCTAACCTTGATCAGAATGGTCAATCACTTTATTTAATCAGGATGTCTCCCACTGTATCCTCAAATTCTCCTCCAAACCTGAAAGAAGAATTAGTCGGGATCATCTAAAATCACCTGAGGAGTAAACCAACTCATCAGTGGGTATCGGGATCCAACTATCATCGCATGATAACCTAACGGAATCCACTCATGTTATCACACTCCAGAAGGTATGTGCATGCCTGGCAAGTTGTTGGATATATGTATGCCCTAGAGGCCATTATATGATAGTGGATGTATTTGTACATGTATATATATATATATATTCAGTATACATTCTTGCTCGACATGATAGTATGCTATCTGGTTCTTCTTTATCTGACATGTTGATTTGATCATGCTTTTATTCATTCACACATGTTGATAAAGCCCTGAGGATATTGGCTTGACTACTGTGATTATGATAGAGATCATACTAGTGGGACATCTGTAGTTTATAAGCATATCCTAGAATGTCCCTAGTCGTAGGTGTATCGAGACGGGGCATCGATACACCAGAGTAGACTAGCGTATATGATACTAGACCCATACGATGGGCGATGAATGTTCCCACATTCATCGATGTTTGACATCGAGATCGTATACGGGTGCTCAGTGGTGACTGGGTACACTGGACGGACTCGCCGAGAACTCCTATATGGAATTATATCTATCGTCGGATAGCAGTTCTCAGGTGACACTGGTGCAGGTTAGTCTGTAGACCCGAGATCGTCATTGAGTCTTGTGTGTTCTCCGACTGTACTTTGATTACCACCCTACCACGGCTCTACTGAGTCGTGCAAACAGGTGGCCGTTGGGTACAGTCCCGAGACACACGAAGGCGATGAGCGATAGGAGGGGTTTCGTCTCTCCCAATATTGGGAGTTGATGCTGTGCTGTGCTCGACTGGCTATATCAGTAAGTCCCTGGCCAGGGCTGTTGAGATTTACTGATAAGTGTTATCAGTAGTTTCTCGATCTGTTATAGACCATTCATCAGCACGACTTATTGAGTTATTGGGGTCGACGTTACCATCCCTAGACTCGATATTGTTGCGCCACGGCAGCGCCCCGGCCTCGTACTCGAGGCCAAAATGCGGAATAAAAAACTTTGCGAACTTTGCAAAACGGCGCTACCGCGGACAATTAAAACCCGGATCGAAACCATTAACCTAGCTAGCTATCTAGAGATGGGGTGAGAAGTTATACCAAGCGATCCGTGTCCTTCGGTCTTCGTCTCCACTCCGATCTCCCGCGGAATCTCCGTCACCTCCTCGCTCGTCGGAAAGGGCACCACGTAGCCGGAATCTTTTACGGGCTCCCGCCTCTTGACCGAGGCAACTCGGGCGCGAAGTTGGCTAGCCGACGCGTCCAAGGCTTGCTATAGAATAGTGTAGTGAACTTGTCTCTTGGGGTTATGAGGTTGCCTTGATGTGGAGGAATGGAGAAGAGAAGGAGAGAAGGAATTGAGCTTTGAAGCTAATTTTACAACCATGGAATGAGATGAAAAATGCCACACCAAATAATTATCCCTCTCCCTCTCCTATGTGGCCGGCCCCTCTCACTCAAGAATAGATTGGAGAGAGAAAAACAAAAGCACCACAATTTGTATAGAATAAAAGAATGGAAAAACAATAACATAAAGAAAATGGTCACAACCATTTCCTTTCACAAACCATCAAATGAAAAGCCAAGAATAGACTAGAAAGGCATCTCATGATGAAACAAGTCTCATCATAATGCAAACTTGCAAGAAAACCCTCCACTAAATGTTAATTGCGAACTTGCAATTAACACCCTCCACCTGGAAAGTCCGACCGAGAAGGAATGAAGGAAAACCGGACGGAACGGAATGCAAAATGGCAACCCCAGAAAACCGATCCCATAATAAATTACAGGAAAACCCCGCTACTGCAAATACATGCCCGCATTTGTATTCCCACTGAACACAAATGCAAAGAGACAAAACTACACTATCAAATACTAGAATCCGGCTTAAGCCAAAGCCGGCTAGTAAAAACTGTCCGATCAGGATCCGTGCAATACCGCACGTATCTGATCGAACCCTGCCATATCTCCATACGGCCTCTACAGCGTTTCGCCCGAAACTTGAGTAACTGTAACTGTGGTGGACTCTAAAGACTCGTCAATACCTTGGCTGTGGATTTAACCACTAGCACGTCAGAGGTATAAGCCAATACATGACGGGCCACCAGGTATTGACCAAATGGGACGTCGATGAGGAAGCTCACCCCGACACCCAACTGAGCCTGTCAGTGACAATATCCGTACAGTCCGGTCCGTTCGTCTATGAGTATCGCATGGCGGGCCTAGGGGGTTGGTAAAAGTCAGACCCCCAAAAGCGGTACAAGTCGTGTCGGAGCGTAGCCCAGAACGCCCTGAGATACTACTGGAATACCTACCAGTAAATCTCCAGCCTCGGCCGAGGGCTTTGCGTAATGGCTCTCCTAGACACAGCGCGACCTCACCCCCAATACCGGGAGAGACGAACCCCTGCAGATCCGCTCACTGCCTCCATGTGGCTCGGGACTGTACCCAACTAAAACCTGTTTGCACGACTCCTTTGAGCCGTGGTAGGGTAGTAATCAAAGTACAGTGGGAACTCACACGAGACAAATGACGATCTCAGGTCGATGAACTAACCTGTACACATGTCACCAGGGAACTGCTATCTGACATCTGGTATAAGACCAACTAGCAGGTTCCCGGCGAGTCCTGTCCGGTGTACTCATAACCCAATGAGCACCTGTATACATCTTAGGTGAACCAACTGACACCAGTGGCTTGTGAGACCGGCCACCGCCCCTCGTCGGGGTCTCGACTGTATACACTAGTCTACTAACGGAGTATCGATGCCCTGTCTCGAAACTCCTACGACTAGGGACCTTTTAAGGATGTGCTTATAGACCACCAGCTCCCACGTATATGATCGCCATCATACTGCTGGCAGTCAAGCAAGAATCCTAGGGGCTCTATCAACGTGTAATAGCGACATGTCAGGTCACCTAAAGCAGTACACGATGATAAAGATAAACCAGATAGCATACTATCATCTCGAGTAAGACTGTCCTACCGGGATAGGTCCTCCCTCAATCATTGCAATCACGTGTCTGTGATCCAATAATTGACTCTGAGGGCACTAACTCCAACAATCTCCCACTTGCACTCAAGGCTAATTATTGCGATGTCGCATACTCACAGCCCGTGTGATACCGAACACCCAACTCCTCTACTAGTCAGTCTCACAAAGCTCGTTTGCGAAACTATTGCGTTCGAGGAATAGCCTCAGTGAGTGGATCCGCTGTGATGTTTCTTTCTATGTCTCTCTATATCTCATGTTCGCGGAGAATGCCATCTCTCGAAATGAGCAATACCTGTCTTAGAATGTCTGGATGTCTGATGGGACCTAGTTCATAAATGAACTCCAAATCCAAACTTCTTAGACTGTATCATCAACTGAACTTAATCAGTATCCTGCACCATGCCTCCCTCAGCATTGCCTTGGACCACCTGTCCAAAATACTGCCCCTCGTCAGAGGGAGAACTATAACTCTGACAACCTCCTTGTCGTCCATGTCACCTTGGAAGCCTGGAGTGATAACCGTCTCCTAAAAGAGGCAGCCGTTATCATATCCCTAGAACCATTCACTTATGTTCTAAAACTGCTTCCGACTGTTTTTCCAGGATTGGATTAATATCAACTTATTGCACCTACTGCAAGAACAACATCTGGTGTGGTACTTGACATCTCATGACTGACTCAATTGCCTAAGCAAGTGATCTGTCAATCATGCACATCCCTCTCTACTTTAGTCTATAAGACACCTTTAGAGAGGGTGACTCCATTACCTGCAGGTACACTACCATGTCAGGAGTCGTCCATTCTAAATACTCATAGAATGCTGTCAAAATACCCTGATTGGGAAACCACCCAAATCTAGATCTAAAACGATAGGTCTAGTAACCAGTATGTCTGATATAATATCCAAGTCCCATGTGGAGAAAAACACTGTGTGACGACCAAAGTATAACCAATCGTAGTATAGGAATATCACTTCCTACTACCTTCTCAACAGATCCATCCCCTATTCTGATGACGTCAAACCTATGACTGTCACATCAGAAATAGATGATCTATCTCCGCTACATCTGCTTTAGTCTATAAATAGACATAAGCCTGATGTCCACCAATGCTTCCGCTGCTCCCACTGACTACGACAACCCTCTGCCAGAGTCATATAGACGTGCACTTCTAAAGCTAGTTTAGAACGACGCTATACTCATCCTCCTGCCGGGTCTCGCAGCCTGGAACAACAACAATGGCAAGTGTGGGTAAACAAGAACTTCCCTGTCACCGTCCTTGAGGCTACCGGAGTACCTCTCGGGTGCCTGAAGTTACCCACCTTATCTGCGGAGTGGCCAATGGAATGTCAAATCAGATTGAATCTTTAGGTTCCTTATTAAATCTTCAGTAATCGTTTGCGGTTCTGGAATCACTTCCAGTTCTACCATACTCCCACTACTGTTTTTGAAAAAATCCATTTTTAATAAAACTGTGGTGAGTCTAGAACAATATTTCTATTGATCTGCCAGATGGTAGAAAGTCAACCCTCGTCATAGCCTGGGTCAACCCACAAACAGCCATTACAGAAATGTGCCTTGAGTTATCCGGAGTCTGGTTTTAAGCATAAGCCGGACAACTCCCCGTACCTTAACATCGTTAAGATATGAACTGTTCTATATCCAATATAGAACCAGAGGCACTGATTTAATTGAACCAGATTCAAATCATGCAGCTGTCTCCAGTGCATGTCAACTAAATGGAAGGAGGCCGATCAGCGTTACTCAACTTAGGAATGCTTCCAATTATGAGTAACCTGAAAGAGAAGCAATTTCTTTTTATCATTACTATCAACTGAATACCATACACAAGTATCTACATCTTCGATCACTTTGAAGAATCCCGATACTTGCTACACCTGGTTCTCTACTCTATTCAAATACCTATAACTCCTCAAAACTTAGACCCTGTGTTTCCACGAAACACATGTCTAAGAACTAGAGAAGTTAAAAGTAAACAGAATATAGTATGAGGACCAACCCCTCTGTCCTAATGGACACTGGACAACATACAATACTCTGTATAAGTCCGCTGAGTCTAACAACTCTTTCACTGTGTGTCGTAGGTTGAAAACTGTACTTATGGTTAAGAAGAATTACACCGCTGTTTAATGCTCCTTACCCAACCATCCACTGATATAGGTAAATGTCATCGACATAATATCAAAAGGTATATCTCACTCTATGAAAATAGACGTACAGATATATCAATTTGAAATTGGTGCACAACAGCGGATATTCAAAACCAAATATTTGCCGACCGGCAAACAGCCCAGATGATCTCCTCAAATATCACCGATTACAACGAATCCCGATATAATGAGGATGATCACCCAATTCCCAATAACTTACTCCCACTCATCATCTGTAAAACCATACAGATGTGAGAATCATACCTGGTAAATACATACCCTGGAGTAAGTGTCTAATCGGGAAATCAGTTTTCTTTTAACATTACACAGTGAAACTGAAACATTGAAATGTTTCTGTGGGGAATCCTTGTATTCCTAGTAATGCCTCTACCATTATCCAGATTCACAACTGTAACCGTATAATTCTTTGCCACCTTTCCAAATCCCTTTATATGTCTTTAGTCATTACCTTCTGTATACCCCTTTAAGCCAAATGGTTTTCTTCCTTCCCTACCGTTCGGCACCAGCCTATGGTTTGGAAGAAGACTATCCAAAAAGCATAAAGGGTGTACTGTCCTAATCCTAGGAGCACTCGCAATGCGAGAGAAGGTGAAGATAAAAGACACCTGAATGTACTTTATTCCTATTTCTCCTGAACCAGGATCCATCCCCGAACTGGAACAAGTTCCTTTCGAGTTCGTATATAACCATACGATGGATTATCCAATAAAATGGGATCTTCGTAGTGATACGGAGTGTCCTGGAGAAATACAAAGGTGATTTAGGATTGGCGAAGAAATACTTGGTTTGGTCGTGAATATCAGTCGCAATTTACTTTGCCCTCCTATTAATCCCTTGCTTTGTCTTAACTTAATACCTTCTGCACACCATCGTTATGCTAATTGGTTTTCTTCATTCCCCACCGTTCGGCACCAGCCTAAGGTTTGGAAGAAGACTATCCAATTTGCGTAATAGGTGTACTATCTCCTAAACCAAGGAGTACTCGTAACCTGAGAGAAGGTGAAAAGAAAAGACAACTGAATAGTCCTATCCGTTTTCTCCAGAACCAGAAACCATCCTCGAAGTCCTTCGAGTTCGTATATAACCATACGATGGTTTTGTCCAATGGAAGTGGACGTTCGCAGTAATACGGGGTGTCCTGGAGAAAAGGGTAAAAGTAGGAGTGGCAATGAGGTCTGCAACTCTGACAATCCAAAAGCCAGTGTTAAGAAGGTTCAGTCAACTTGGTCACTGAGTCATAGTCCAGGGTCGGGTCAATGGTCGCTGCCAGAGAGAGAGAGAAAAGAAACACTCAACGTGCACTCTAACCTAGATTAGAATGGTTATCACTTTGTCTAATCTGGAAGCCTCCCACTGTACCTCAAATTCTTCTCCAAACCTGAAAGAAGAATTAGTCGGGAACACCCGAGGAGTAAACCAACTCATCAGTGGGAATCGGGATCCAACTATCATCGCATGATAACGTGACGGAATCCACTCACGTCACCACACTCCAGAAGGTATGCGCATGCCTGGCAAGTTTCAGTTCTTTTGAAACTCCCGATGTGATTTTTACCCCAAGCGGTTTATGACCTTGACTAGGTCAACAAACCATAAACTGCCAGTCAAGTTCAACCCGTCATTATTCTGGATTGCATTAAACCCACCCGTACGTGCCCTTGACTAGGTCAACAAGGCCGCACGACTGTCCTAACCAATCCCACTTATGCAACAAACAAGTACCACTTAGCTACCGAACACTACGTCTTGACTAGGTCAACAAACGCAGCACGAATACCAAATAATACCTGTAGGAAATGACGGAGGGCTACGGCTGGTTTTTGGCGAAAAACCTTTAACGTAATGAACTTGATATCGTTGAAGGAACTGCATAGTTTTTATAAAAATATAGTGACGAAAGCCTTTGCTAAAGAGGTCACTCCCGGTGAAGGGATCTCGGCTCTTTCCCCGTAGAATGAGGTGCAGGATATTCCAACTGAATACCACGATGCAAAGCAAAAGTAATCGGCTATAGTGAAGTTAATGCCCTGACGCAAACTTCTGTCCAAGGGGTCACTCCCGGTGAAGGGATCTCGGCCCTTGCCTCGTCGACTGAGGAGCAGGATATTCCAAATGAATACCACGATGCAAAACAAAAGTGAACGTCCTTGCAATAACAGCTTTTCTTGAAAAATGTTCCAACAACATCAGAATAGGTTTGTTTAAACTTGCATTGATCCGAATCAACGCAGTCCCATCAAATGATCACACCACAAAGAACGAAAATATACTGACGTACGTATATGCCATCCGCATTCGCCACTGGGTCCCGTCATCACCCGTTAGGTTAGCTAACTAACGGCAGAGCGGGGACTGGACTAGCGCGGATGTAAAACATATACAACGTCTACTAATATATATATACCAATATATAGTATTTCGCTCAAGGCGTGAATAAAAAATGCAGCAACACAGAAATGTAAAGCAACATAGAACAATACAGATATCTGGAAACCCCGGGTTTCACAGAGCCGCTGCTGAAACCCGACGTTCCCCTGGTCGTGTGGATAGCCTGTGCAATGAAAACCTAGACCCCTACGGGCGCGGCAAGTCACCCGCCAAAACCTGAAGCGAGGCAGCCCCTTTCAGCGCCGTGAATGGACCACCCAGCACTTCACGGAATCCGGTAACTTGGGCACCCCTCCTGGGTCAACCTGTACCCCCTACGAGTGCGGCGAATAGCCCGCCAATCCCAGAGTGAAGCCCCCTCCGTCCCAATGCCATGAGATGCGGGCTTGCTGCCCTCCAGAACCCGGCTATCCGTGCACCCCTCCGCGGGGTAATCCTAGTACAGAAAGTAAAATATACATACACCGGGTACATCGACCGCAACCAGGTCGTGCCCCAAAAGAATAATACAAACAGGCAGTGACGGCAGTCCACATGTCGGACGCTCGCCCCGCAATAGCAAATGTACATAATACAACAAAACTGCACTAGCATTGCATCCAGGCTATCCCCCACGACCGATCCGCAACATCACAGCATAAACATAAAACATCAACGTGAAAGTCACGTTCGCAAATCCGTCTAACCGGGCTATAGCAGTTAGATCGGATTTACCGATCGAGTGACATTCACGGTCGCAGAAAATAATGTAAATACTGTGAAATAATGTGTTTAAAATTTTCCAATCAATCAAACAATTAACAAGTGGGCCCCAAAGAAAACTGTAGCACTCACAGAAACAATTGGCCCAACTTTAATATTCCAAAGCCCATATTTTAAGCCCAGAAGGCCTCTGTAAAAAAATGGTGAAGTGATGTGAATAGTGCGCGGCGGAAGGGCCGCACAAAGGGGGTTTTCGCGGCGGTTCCGCGCTCCAACTGTGGAGTCACTTCATCGAATTTTTACAGAGCTCTTAGATTTTCCAGTACATCAATATTTTACAACCTGAAAAATTTTTCGAGACCAAAATATTTCAACAGAAACTGATGTGAACAAAAAATACGGTTTTTGGAAATTTTGGTCGATCGGAAATGCAAACACATCAAACGAAGCTAGGTAAGGTTAATGGCGTGGCTCTGATAACATGTTGCGCCACGGCAGCGCCCCGGCCTCGTACTCGAGGCCAAAATGCGGAATAAAAAACTTTGCGAACTTTGCAAAACGGCGCTACCGCGGACAATTAAAACCCGGATCGAAACCATTAACCTAGCTAGCTATCTAGAGATGGGGTGAGAAGTTATACCAAGCGATCCGTGTCCTTCGGTCTTCGTCTCCACTCCGATCTCCCGCGGAATCTCCGTCACCTCCTCGCTCGTCGGAAAGGGCACCACGTAGCCGGAATCTTTTACGGGCTCCCGCCTCTTGACCGAGGCAACTCGGGCGCGAAGTTGGCTAGCCGACGCGTCCAAGGCTTGCTATAGAATAGTGTAGTGAACTTGTCTCTTGGGGTTATGAGGTTGCCTTGATGTGGAGGAATGGAGAAGAGAAGGAGAGAAGGAATTGAGCTTTGAAGCTAATTTTACAACCATGGAATGAGATGAAAAATGCCACACCAAATAATTATCCCTCTCCCTCTCCTATGTGGCCGGCCCCTCTCACTCAAGAATAGATTGGAGAGAGAAAAACAAAAGCACCACAATTTGTATAGAATAAAAGAATGGAAAAACAATAACATAAAGAAAATGGTCACAACCATTTCCTTTCACAAACCATCAAATGAAAAGCCAAGAATAGACTAGAAAGGCATCTCATGATGAAACAAGTCTCATCATAATGCAAACTTGCAAGAAAACCCTCCACTAAATGTTAATTGCGAACTTGCAATTAACACCCTCCACCTGGAAAGTCCGACCGAGAAGGAATGAAGGAAAACCGGACGGAACGGAATGCAAAATGGCAACCCCAGAAAACCGATCCCATAATAAATTACAGGAAAACCCCGCTACTGCAAATACATGCCCGCATTTGTATTCCCACTGAACACAAATGCAAAGAGACAAAACTACACTATCAAATACTAGAATCCGGCTTAAGCCAAAGCCGGCTAGTAAAAACTGTCCGATCAGGATCCGTGCAATACCGCACGTATCTGATCGAACCCTGCCATATCTCCATACGGCCTCTACAGCGTTTCGCCCGAAACTTGAGTAACTGTAACTGTGGTGGACTCTAAAGACTCGTCAATACCTTGGCTGTGGATTTAACCACTAGCACGTCAGAGGTATAAGCCAATACATGACGGGCCACCAGGTATTGACCAAATGGGACGTCGATGAGGAAGCTCACCCCGACACCCAACTGAGCCTGTCAGTGACAATATCCGTACAGTCCGGTCCATTCGTCTATGAGTATCGCATGGCGGGCCTAGGGGGTTGGTAAAAGTCAGACCCCCAAAAGCGGTACAAGTCGTGTCGGAGCGTAGCCCAGAACGCCCTGAGATACTACTGGAATACCTACCAGTAAATCTCCTGCCTCGGCCGAGGGCTTTGCGTAATGGCTCTCCTAGACACAGCGCGACCTCACCCCCAATACCGGGAGAGACGAACCCCTGCAGATCCGCTCACTGCCTCCATGTGGCTCGGGACTGTACCCAACTAAAACCTGTTTGCACGACTCCTTTGAGCCGTGGTAGGGTAGTAATCAAAGTACAGTGGGAACTCACACGAGACAAATGACGATCTCAGGTCGATGAACTAACCTGTACACATGTCACCAGGGAACTGCTATCTGACATCTGGTATAAGACCAACTAGCAGGTTCCCGGCGAGTCCTGTCCGGTGTACTCATAACCCAATGAGCACCTGTATACATCTTAGGTGAACCAACTGACACCAGTGGCTTGTGAGACCGGCCACCGCCCCTCGTCGGGGTCTCGACTGTATACACTAGTCTACTAACGGAGTATCGATGCCCTGTCTCGAAACTCCTACGACTAGGGACCTTTTAAGGATGTGCTTATAGACCACCAGCTCCCACGTATATGATCGCCATCATACTGCTGGCAGTCAAGCAAGAATCCTAGGGGCTCTATCAACGTGTAATAGCGACATGTCAGGTCACCTAAAGCAGTACACGATGATAAAGATAAACCAGATAGCATACTATCATCTCGAGTAAGACTGTCCTACCGGGATAGGTCCTCCCTCAATCATTGCAATCACGTGCCTGTGATCCAATAATTGACTCTGAGGGCACTAACTCCAACAGATATGCAGCATATCTGACGAAGAGACCGGACTGTACGGTAGTCTTGCCGGTTGGCTCGACGGGAGTTGTAACAGGTTCACTTGTTTTCTTCTGATCGCTTAATACCCGGGTGGCCATTATGTTTAGCTGACCGCTTGCGATTTGGGGGTGCTTGATATGATCATCACCCACTGCCGGCGTATTGACGAGTCTTAGAGTCCCACAATGGAGTTACCTAGTCCAGGCGAAACGTTGTGGTGCGCATATGCGATATGCGCGTGGACCCGGTTAAAATACGCGTATGAGATACCGTATATTAATCGGGCGGCTTGCTTTTGGTCGGGTCGTATGTGATATGACCGGGTTGCTAAATCAAGTGTTGATTTATCATTAACCATTAGTTTCTCACTTGAAATCCTTTCATGTCTTTGTGCATGCATGTATGCATTCATTCTCATTCATGCACATAGGATGTGCATGCACACATACATGCATACATAAAGGTTATCATGGTTGTTTATATAGTAGATGGTGGCAATATAAGACTCACACCTTTGTAAAATATTTATGGATATTATTTATTTGGAAAAAAAATTGAAATGGAAATTGTTTCATGGTTTATTGCTTTGACCTTGCAATAACCCTTTCACTAACCATGATTTAATTTCTATGGTCATTTTTACTCCAAACAAAATATCTAAGATATTTTACAACCATGGTTAAAGATGAGAGAGTGAAAATATATATTTTCATTTTCTCATTTTTATTGATATGATGATCATTATCTTGAGCTCTTAGAAAGCCACCATCTTCTTCCTCCTTTCTCTTTTGCTCTCTAGATTTCTCAAGTGAGCAAAATACTTATCAAGTTAGGATTTTGAAGTGAGAAAACCAACCACAACACCATTCTACACTAGTCTTGCCCACTTGTGAAGAGTGTTAGCTTCCATTTCTTCTCTTGATCTTGTGAAGTTTCAAGCATGGACAAAGAGGACTCCGGGTGGATCATCGTGGACCTAGAGGTTCTCAAGCGGACGTTTTCCAACCCTCAAGTAGCCAAGGAGTCTAGCGTAGGGAGCTACAAAGGTTGTACTCTCAAAACCCTAGCTTTATCTACTTGTGATGATGTGTATGTTTAGAAACCCTAATTTTCTAGTGATGATTCTTTGTATGTTCACTTAGCACCTAAAAAATTTGATTTTGAGACATGTGATGCTTCCAAACCCTTCATGAGCTGCTAGGTAAACCTAACATTGGTATCAGAGCCGACCTAGAACTTTAGGCGACACTTTAGCGAAGTTAAAACTCCGATCGAACCAAAATACGGACTTTTAGAACCCTCTTTGGACATTTTTTCAAACAGTGTTATTTTCAGAATTAAAAATATGTAAAAAATTCAGCAGGGAATTCTAAGAACAACTGTAAAAAACGTAGCCATGAACAGTAGATCCCACCGCGGAACCGCGGCCAGAGCTTGCTTAGGCCGCGGCTCCGCGACCGTACTGATAAGTCATTGCCTCGTTTTTATACAGTGTTATTCCTACCTGCTTGTAGATAATTTTGGGTATTTTTAATCTGAATCTAGTGTTGAATGTTCTGGGGATGGTTTTGGATTCTATGATTCGATCGGAATTTTATTTTCGTGCCTTTTTCCGGGTAATTTAGAAAGTATTAAAATGTTCGAACGAGTATCATTAACTCACTTTTTCACAGGGTTTAAATCTTTCGGAAGCACGTGCAAGTTAAGTGGTGGACCCTCTAGAAGACAACAAACCTTAACTCGATTATGTGACCATCTTGAACTGCCTTTTGAACCTTAGGGTTTGGGGCAGTACGGCGTGCCACATGTGAGGCGTTGGCTTGACCCTTCTACGGCTGGACCGCTACTACTGTGACACATTCCGGGTTTTTTGAACTCAGCTCAAGTGTTGAGCTTTAGGAAATTTTGGGTATTTGATTATTCGATCGAAAAGTTTAATACTGTCTATTTATCTGAAATGTGATACAATATGTGGAATTCGTATAGTTAGGCATGAAATGCGAAGTATGTGATATTTCGGATTTACGATGTCTAAAGAGAATGCGGATTCCAAATATTGTAGTTTTACACTTTCTTTTCTGTGACCGTAAGTGTAGTATGTCGCTTATCGCCGGTTTTGTTGCTATACATCAACGACAATCGGGGTACGCATACTTACTTACGTTGATGATATATGATATTATGTGTTGCTGAGATATGATGTGAAGGATTGTCGCGATTGAATAGCCGAAAGGTTTTATATGAGATGAGAGTTTTATTTTCATTCATGTAAAATTCAAATTTTATTTGGGGCACTTCCGGGTTGAGGTTGATGTCACCAGTGTTGTATATTATTTACTTTTCCGCATTAGGATAGACCCAAGGAGGGGAGCACAAGTGACCGGGTTCTGGGGTTCAGTGGGAGGCCATCTCGAGGAGTCGAGACCGGGACTCCTAAACTCCAAGATTGGTAGGGTCGCTTACCGCTCTCGTAGGGGTCTAGGGGTGTGGGCTTAGCTATTCATCGCGACTATGGAATCCGTATTTTCTATTGTTGGCTAAATACTAAATACGGACGTCCTAGTATATCCCACATGATATCTATGTTTTTGCTGCCTGTGTTCTGTGATATCTGAGACGAATGATGTATTATATATGAGATATATAGTAGACGTTGCTTATGTTTTACACCCGCGCTAGTCCCATCCCGGTATGCCGTTAGTTAAGTAACCTAACGGTGCATAACGGAACATTGCGGCGAATGCGGATGGCATAAGCGTACGTTGTATTTTTGTTTCTTTTCTGTGATTGGCTTAAGGACTTAAATGATGGGACTACATTAATATGATTAATGTAAAGAAAATAAACCTAAAAAGATGTTGTAGAATCGGATTTGAAAACCACTCGGCTCTTTATGAAAAAGCTATATTTCAAAACTACGGAGCACAAGCCACTCCTTTTTGAAAACCATTTGATTCTACGACGATATCAAGTTCAAAGCGTTAAAGATTTTCTTAAAAATCATCCGCAACCCTCCGTCATTTTAGGAAGTAGAGTACTTAGTATTCGTGCTACGTTTGTTGACTTTAGTTAAGGCGTAGTGTACGGTAGCTAAGTGATGTCTTCCTACACTGCATATGATGCAGATTAATTAGGACATTCATGCGACTTTGTTGACCATAGTTAAGGGTCATATGGGTGGGTCTAATTAATCAAGAAATGACGGGTAGAACTTGACTGGTACTTATGATTTGTTGACCATAGTTAAGGTCATAAGTACTAGGGGTAAAAACCGCATCGGGAATTTCAAGTGTTGAGATTTGCAATGAGATTGCATACCTTCCACATGATGGTTGGATCCCGATCCTACTGTGGGCAATAGTTGCTCCCAGGAGAGTTTTGCAGTTTACAATTAGCTAACTCATTAGGTGTATAGAAAGGTGTTAACGGGGCTACGCCTCTAGGAAAACGAGGTTTACTTTAATTAAGTCCGTGCAAAAGCACGGGGAACCTCCCTCAAGTACCGACACTGGCCTGGCTGAACGGTTAGCGAAGTTGTGGACTGTAATTAATCCTGGCTAGTTTTCTTTTTAAGGTTTGAAAGAAAAACTTGATTAAAGCAGTGGGAAACATCGATTACACAAGATAATAACCAATCTGATCTTTGCAAGAGCTTTCGCTGAGTGTATTCTTTTCTCTCTCTTAATGGCAGATACCAATGACTGGACTCAAGCTTCTACTAGATAAAAATAAACTGAATGGGACCAATTATAAAGACTGGCTAAGGAATCTGAAAATTGCCTTGAATTATGATAAAGTATCATATGTCCTCACGGCTTCAGCCCCGCCCGTCCCAGGTCCAAAATCCTCATTTGCGGACATTGAAGTTCGCAAGACATGGGATGCTGACTGTGCCATGGCCAAATGCCTCGCGCTTGTATCGATGGACAACACACATCAAAAGCAGCACGAGAATATGGACATTCAAACCATATTCCTCCATACAGAGGAGTTGTATGGAGAGCAATCCCGAGTATTACGATACGAAGCATCAAAGAAATTGTTTCAGATACGAATGGCCCTTGGCACACCGGTAGGAGACCATGTTCTGAAGATGATAGCTCTCATAGAAGAGCTTGAGGACCTTGGATGGACGATGGACAATGAACAATATACGGATATTATTCTACAGTCCCTCCCCTCCACCTTTGCTCAATTCATAGTTAACTTCAACATGCACAACATGGTGAGGGAACTACCTGAACTCCTTAATATGTTAAGGAGTGCAGAGAGCACACTGAAATCAGTGAAAACTCCCGTTATGACTGTTGGACAATCTTCCTCTTCTCGCCCAAAGGCTAAGGCCAAAGGAAAGAAAAAGAAGAAGCCCACCAATCCTAAGGGTGGAGTTAAAAAGGTTAAGGGGAAGGAAAAGTCCAAAGCTGGAGAATCGGGGAAAGGTGAATGTTTTCATTGCCACAAAACAAGACATTGGAAGTGCAACTGTACGGAGTACTTAAATCTCAAGAAGAAGCATGGGGATGCTTCCGCTTCAGGTGTGTTTGTGATAGAAAACTGTTTTTCAATAAACTCTGCTTCCTGGGTATTAGATACCGGTTGAGGTTCTCACATTTGCAATTCTATGCAGGGGCTGAGAAATAGCAAGGTTTTGAAGACAGGTGGCCATACTCTCCGCGTTGGAAATGGTTCCAATGTACATACAGTCGCAGTGGGAGAGTATCACTTGGGGTTGCCATCTGGATGTATATTGGTTTTGAACCCATGTTATTTTGTACCAAGTATGCTTTGTAATATAATATCTGTTTCTTTGTTAGACAATGAAGAATATAATTTTGTATTGCAGAACAATGTTATGAACATTCACCTGAATCAAATGTTGGTTGGGTATGGTACGCTTAATAACGGAATATACGTCCTAAATCAACACACAGTTTTCAGCATACAACACACTAATAAAAGAAAACTTTCATAAATAAATGAAGTTTTTCTTTGGCACTGTAGACTTGGTCATATTAACGAAACAAGACTAAACAAGTTACACAAAGATGGATATTTAAACCCTTTTGAATATAAATCTTATGCGACTTGCCAGTCTTGTATCAAGGGTAAAATGACCAAAACTCCGTTTACCGGACACGGAGAAAGAGCTACCGAGCTCCTAGGACTCATACATAGTGATGTATGTGGGCCAATGTCTACACAGGCTAAAGGCGGTTTTTCTTACTTCATTACTTTCACTGACGATTTCTCAAGATTCGGTTATGTATTTTTACTAAAGCACAAATCCGAAGCTTTCGAGAAATCCACTGAATATAAACAAGAAGTAGAAAAACAAACCGGCTTGAGTATCAAGATGCTTCGATCAGATCGAGATGGAGAGTATCTCAGTACAGAATTTGCGAACTTCCTAAAAGAGAATGGGATTCTCTCTCAGCTCACTCCTCCTTACACACCACAGCACAACGGTGTGTCTGAACGACGGAATCGGACCCAATTAGATATGGTCCGTTCCATGATGAGTGATGCTGAGTAACCTGTCTCATTTTGGGGGCATGCATTGGAGACTGCAGCGTTTCTTTTGAACAGGGTTCCAACCAAAACCGTGTCTACCACGCCATATGAGATATGGCATTGGAAGAGACCATCTCTTAAGAGAATTAAGATTTGGGGTTGCCCGGCCTATGTTAAAAAGCAGAATCCGGACAAACTTGAGACACGGTCAGTCATGTATAACTTTGTAGGATATCCAAGGAACTCTTATGGATATCTATTCTACCACAAGGAGGAACAAAAGGTGTTTGTTTCTCAGTATGCCACATTCTTAGAAAAAGAGTTTTTCACAGATAAAGATGATGGCAAGGTGGTGGATCTAGAAGAGGTTCTAGAGACACAAACTACAAATGACGACTTGGTTGAACCAGCTGTTGCAATAGAAACTGAGGAACCTCGGCCACTCCGTAGGTCTGGTAGGACTTCTCGCCCACCGGAGAGGTACTACGGTTTCCTCATTGACGGTGACAGAGAAGACTGCATCATGGAGGATGATGATCCTACCAGTTTTCAGCAAGCTATCACGAGTGGAGACTCTGTGAAGTGGCTGGATGCCATGAGATCCGAAATGGAGTCTATGTACACCAACAAAGTATGGACTTTGGACGTTGTACCCCCTGGGGTAAAACCTGTAGGGTGCAAATGGATCTTTAAAAAAAAGATTGGTGTAGATGGGCAGGTAGAGACCTATAAGGCAAGACTTGTGGCGAAGGGTTTTCGTCAAAGACCAGGTTTGGACTATGACGAGACTTTTTCACCCATAGCCATGCTTAAATCAATTCGGATCCTACTTGCTATTGCTGCTCACTACGACTATGAAATCTGGCAGATGGACGTTAAAACGGCATTTCTAAATGGAGATTTAGAAGAATGCGTTTATATGGATCAGCCGGAGGGCTTCATTGATTGTGGGAGCAGCGGGAAAGCATGTAGATTGCTTAAATCCATATATGGGTTAAAGCAGGCATCACGGAGTTGGAACATCTGTTTTGATGATGTTATCAAAGAGTTTGATTTCATCAAAAATCCAGATGAACCTTGTGTTTATAAGAAGGCTGTAGGGAGAGCTGTCATATTCCTCGTATTGTACGTGGATGACATTCTTCTGATAAGAAATGATATTCCTATGCTGCAGTCGGTCAAATCTTTCTTATCACTAAGGTTCTCCATAAAGGACCTGGGTGATGCCACATACATTCTAGGCATAAGGATCTATAGGGATAGATCCAAGAGGTTATTGGGATTGTCCCAAACCAGGTACATCAACACCATCCTAAAATGATTTAGTATGGAAGACTCCAAGCAGGGTGCCTTACCCGCTTGCCATGGGGTCACTCTCTCCAAGGACTCTTGCCCAAAGACCGATGAAGAGAGAGCTCGCATGAACATTATACCCTATGCTTCGGCAGTAGGATCTATAATGTATGCGATGTTGTGTACACACCCAGATGTAGCTTATGCACTTAGTGCTGTAAGCAGGTATCAATCCAACCCAGGGAGAATCACTGGATAGCTGTGAAGAACATTCTTAAGTACTTGCAAAGGACTAAAGAATTGTTCTTGGTATATGGTAATGGAGATCTCCAAATGGAGGCCATTACCGATTCAAGCTTCCAGAGCGATAAGGACGACAGCAAATCTATCTCAGGGTTTGTATTTACCCTCAATGGAGGAGCGGTAAGTTGGAAGAGTTCTAAACAGGATACCGTTGCAGACTCTACGATGGAGGCTGAGTACATTGCTGCAAATGATGCCGCCAAGGAAGCCGTCTGGATGAGGAAGTTCGTCTCGGAGCTAGGAGTAGTTCCAACCATTATTGATCCAATACCATTGTATTGTGATAATAATGGGGCTATGGCGTTAGCCAAGGAGCCCAGGTCCCATCAGCGATCCAGACACATCCTTAGGCGCTTTCATTTGATCCGGGAGATTGTTCATCGCCGCGAGATCGAGATTAAGAGAGTAGACACAAAGAATAATGCCGCAGATCCACTCACCAAGGCCCTCCCTCAACCGCAGCATGAGCGACTTTTTGAACTGTTGGGTATGAGATACACCAATAACTGGCCTTAGTGCAAGTGGGAGATTGTTGGATATATGTATGCCCTAGAGGCCATTATATGATAGTGGATGTTTGTACATGTGTGTGTGTGTGTGTGTGTATATATATATATATATATATATATATATATATATATATTCGGTGTACATTCTTGCTCGACATGATAGTATGCTATCTGGTTCTTCTTTATCTGACATGTTGATTTGATCATGCTTTTATTCATTCACACATGTTGATAAAGCCCTGGGGATATTGGCTTGACTACTGTGATTATGATAGAGATCATACTAGTAGGACATCTGTAATTTATAAGCATATCCTAGAATGTCCCTAGTCGTAGGTGTATCGAGACGGGGCATCGATACACCAGAGTAGACTAGCGTATATGATACTAAACCCATACGATAGGCGATGAATGTTCCCACATTCATCGATGTTTGACATCGAGATCGTATACGGGTGCTCAGTGGTGACTGAGTACACTGGACGGACTCGCCGAGAACTCCTATATGGAATTATATCTATCGTCGGATAGCAGTTCTCAGGTGACACTGGTGCAGGTTAGTCTGTAGACCCGAGATCGTCATTAAGTCTTGTGTGTTCTCCCACTGTACTTTGATTACCACCCTACCACGGATCTACTGAGTCGTGCAAACAGGTGGCCGTTGGGTACAGTCCCGAGACACACGAAGGCGATGAGTGATAGGAGGGGTTTCGTCTCTCCCGGTATTGGGAGTTGATGCTGTGCTGTGCTCGACTGGCTATATCAGTAAGTCCCTGGCCACGGCTGTTGAGATTTACTGATAAGTATTATCAGTAATTTCTCGATCTGTTATAGACCATTCATCGGCATGACTTATTGAGTTATTGGGGTCGACGTTACCATCCCTAGACTCGATATGCAGCATATCTGACGAAGAGACCGGACTGTACGGTAGTGTTGCCGGTTGGCTCGACGGGAGTTGTAACAGGTTCGCTTGTTTTCTTCTGATCGCTCAATACCTGGGTGGCCGTTACGTTTAGCTGACCGCTTGCGGCTTGGGGGTGCTTGATATGATCATCACCCACTGCCGGCGTATTGACGAGTCTTAGAGTCCCACAATGGAGTTACCTAGTCCAGGCGAAACGTTGTGGGGCGCATAAGCGATATGCGCGTGGACCCGGTTAAAATGCGCGTATGAGATACCGTATATTAATCGGGCGACTTGCTTTTGGTCGGGTCGTATGTGATATGACCGGGTTGCTAAATCAAGTGTTGATTTATCATTAACCATTAGTTTCTCACTTGAAATCCTTTCATGTCTTTGTGCATGCATGTATGCATTCATTCTCATTCATGCACATAGGATGTGCATGCACACATACATACATACATAAAGGTTATCATGGTTGTTTATATAGTAGATGGTGGCAATATAATGTTAGTTATATGTATGCCCTAGAGGCCATTACTATACACAGGATGTATATTGTAGTGGATGCTTGGACATATATAGGGAGGACTTTCTTGCTCGACATGATAGTATGCTATCTGGTTGATCTTTACCTTAATGTGTATACTGATTGTCTCTCTGTTACATGTTGGTAAAGCCCTTAGGATGTGTACTTGACTACCTGGACTATGATGCGGATCATACTAGTGGGGACATGGTAGTCCATAAGTACATCCTCCAAAGTCCCTAGTCGTGGGTGTATCGAGACGGGGCGTCGATATACCAGAGTAGACTAGCATATACCTTCTCGACCCATACAGATGGGCGATGGATGATCCCATATCCATTGGTGTTTGACATCAAAGATGATATACGGGTGCTCAGTGGAGACTGGGTACACAGGACGGACTCGCCGAGAACTCCCAGATGGTATTATACCTTACGTCAGATGGCAGTTCTCTGGTGACACTGGTACTGGGTAGTCTGTTGACCCGAGATCATCATAGAGTCTTGTGTGGTTCCCACTGTGCTTTGATTTCCACCTTACCATGTCCAAGAGGGCGTGCAAAATGGTGGTTTTTGGGTACAGTCCCGAATCACATGGAGGCAATGAGCGATAGGAGGGGATTCGTCTCTCCCGGTATAGGGAGTTGATGTTGCGTTGTGTTCGATTGGCTATAACCGGAAATCCCTGGCCAGGGTTGCTGAGATTTACTGGTAAGTGTTACCTGTAGTTTCTCGAATTGTTATAGACCTCATATCGACACGACTTATCGAGCTATTGGGGTCTGACGTTTGCCACCCCTATGCGAGATATGCGACATATCAGACGATCAGACCGGACTGTACGGTAAGTGTTACTGGTTGGATTCACAGGAGGGTGAGCGGGCTTGCTCGTCGATCTTCTCATCGCTCAATACCCGGGTGGCCGTTACGTTTAGCAGACCGCTTACGGCTTGTGGGTGTTTGATATGATCATCACCTGCTGCCGGCGTATTGACGAGTCTTTAGAGTCCTACACAGAGGTTTCCTGGCACAAGCGAAACGAAATAGGAGTGCATATGAGATATGTGCGGGACCGAGAATGATACCAGTATGTGATACTGTATTTGATTCTCACGATATGTGACATTAATCGGTTATATGCGATATAGCCGGGTTATCGGATCAAGTGTTGATTCGATAAGTTGTTACTGTAGATATTAGTCGGTTATATGCGATATGACCGGATCATTAAATCAAGTGTTGATTTAATGATTTAATGCATAATTATATATTTGATATATTACTTTGCATTAACTAGTATCGGTTCACTTTAAATGGATTTTCTCACTCGGATGTGCACATTGTATATGTGATATACTTTTTGTGCACTTGCTTGTATCATGTTTGATAATACATGCTCTCTAGGGTTTGTGTAAAGATTAAACCATGGTTGTGTAATGGTTAGGGTTTTCTTTTTCATTTATTTATTTATTTCATTTATTTTATTTTGGAAAAGAAATGGCAAAAGAAAAGAAAATGGTTGCTAGTTTTGTTTTACATTGAAAGTTCATGAAGCTTTGACTAAGTGACCATTTTGTCTTCATGCTTAACCCTAACCATTCCATTTAACCATGATTTATTCTCTACACATAACCATGGTTTGAATATGATAAGGATTGATTTTCTTTTCCATTTTTAATTAACACTTATCATATTCTTTCTTTCTTCTTCTTCTTCTTCTTCACTTGAAGAAAGCTTGCTTCAACAATGGCAACTTGAGCAAATGAGTGAGAAATCCAATTCTAATGTGAACCCACTTCCTATTTCTTCATCCTCTACCTCTTGCCAAGTAGTAGAGTGTGTTTCCTTCACAAGTTTTCATGGTTTGGTGAAGGTGGAGCTTGATCTAGTGATGCCTCGACGTAGATCATCTTCGGCATCGTCGTCGATGACCTAGCCCGCTTTTTCTCCGATGAAGCCGATGCAAGAGTCATGGATTCGATTTGGATAGCGAGGAGACATCATCACGGAGCTATGGAGGTGGAGAACCGGATCTACAAAGGTTGTATTTCCGTTCTTTTAGTTTAGTTGTAAACTAGTTTCACTGTTTCGCCTAAATATCTAGTTAACGATCTAGTCTAGGGTTTCTCGGCACCGTAATTTTTTGAAATTGGCATGGTTGATGCCTTGTGAGACCTCTTGGGAGTGCCTAGGAACCTTACAGTGGTATCAGAGCCTAACTAGAGCCTTAGGCGATGCGTAGACGGAGTTTGAAATCCGAACGAACCGAAACCCTAACCCAAAAATTGCTCTCTGGAAATTTTCTGAATTTTTGGATTTTTGTGAATTAAAAATTGCTAAAAAATTCAGCAGGGAATATTATGAATTACTGTGAAGCACGTGCAATTGATTCGACAGAAGAGCCGTGGAACCGCGGCCCTACCCTGGCTTGCGTGGCGGTTCCGCGGCCATAATACTGAATCAATGCACGTGGTTTGCACAGTAATTAGTTTCTTGATGTGCTGTATTTTATGGGAATTTTTAATATTTATTCAAGAGTTGAATTTTCTGGGGTTGTTTTGGGGATTCGATGATTCGATCGGATTATCAGATTTTGTCTATGTGGATTCCGGATAATTATTTGAATATGTTAAAAAGTTCGACCGGATATAAATACCCAATTTTTCCCTTGTCGGGAAATTTCCAAGTGTTGGATTTTTCCGTAGTTTAACGACGTTCTAAGTAGTGCAAGTAACGCGATGGTCCCTCTAGAAGACAACAAACCTTAACTCGATTATGTGACCGTCTTGAACTGCCCTTTGAACCTTCGGGTTTGGAGCAGTTCGGCGTGCCACATGTGAGGCGTTGGCTTGACCCTTCTACGGCTGGACCGTTGGTACTGAGGCACGAACTGAATGTTGTTAGACTTATTTCATGTGTTGAGCTGTTTCGGGAAAACATGGGTGTTCGAATGTTCAATCGGAAAGTTTAACATTTTCTTTTTTATCCGGAATGTGATACAACAATTGGAATTCACAAGTAGTTATGAGATAACAGAATGAATGTTATAAACATAGCACTTTAGTCTCACTTGATCGGTTGCCACGGAATTTTGATGTGATCAAAAGTCCGTCGCAATCACGTAGCGTACGCGGATACTCGCCGGGTAAACTTAATAGACAGCCTCACCCCATAGCCCTGACCAAGTGACTGTAGGAGAACCCCGTCGCCGAAAGCATCCGTCCGGGTGCTCGCGGTAGCGGTGTTCCGCCTTGGTGCACTTCGTCGACGGTATCGGGGGTGCAGCCGTCTACTGAAGTTTGCGACAAGCATTCGATCAGGATGTCGGGAATCTTGTTGAATTACCCGACTTGGTATTGAAAAGTGTTTTCGATTTTGAGACTAAAATGCGGGGTTTATAATTGTTAGGCATGCGATGTTTAAAGAATTCATTTGGTCAGGCATGCGATATCTGAGGTGGTTGCGGATTCCAACTGTTGTAGTTTTACACTTTCTTTTCTATGACCGTAAGTGTAATATGTGATATCGCCGGTTTCGTTGCTATATGTCAACGACAATTGGGATGCGCATGTTTACTTACGTTGATGACATGTGATGTTATGTGTTGCTGGATATGTTATATTGGATCGTCGTGTTTGAATAGCCGGGGGATTTTATGTGAGATGAGTGTTTTTCATTTTCATTCATGTAAAAAACTTGTATGTAATATTCTTTTATTGGGGCGCTTCCAGGTTGCGGAAGTTGTCACCGTTGATGTATATTATTTACTTTTCCGCACTAGGATAGACCCAAGGAGGAGGGCACAAGTAACCGGGTTCTGGAGTCCAGTGGGAGACCAACTCGAGGAGTCGAGTCCGGGTCTCCTAACTCTAGAATTGGTAGGGTTGCTTGCCGCTCTCGTAGGGGTCTAGGGGTATGGGTTTGGCTATTCATCACGACCATGGAATCCGTGTTTTATACTGGCTCGTATTGAAAACACGAACCTCCTAGTATATCCAATATTTCATATGATTCTTCTGCTGCGATATCTGTGATGTGATCATGTGATGTTCTGTGATAGATACTGTATATAGTATATATGATATATTATATAGGCGTTACTTATGTTTTGCACTCGCGCTAGCCCTGCCCCGCACTGCCGTTAGTTACCTAACCTAACGGTGCACGAGGGGACATCGAGGGGAATGCGGATGGCATAAGTGTACGTCGTATTTATCTGTGATGTTTAGGTACTTAAATGATGGGACTTCATTAATATGATTAATGAAAGAAAAGAAACCTAAGATGTTGTAGAATCGAATTTCAAAATAAAACAGATAGCTACAGTTTTTGCTTTGCACAGCGGTATATATGATATATCCTGCACCTTATTCGATGAGGAAAGGACCGAGATCCCTTCACCGGGAGTGACTCCTTTAGCAATAACTGGCAGATGCTACACACTCGGTTTGTTTTCTGATTGCTTTTAAGATTTTTTGCTTTGCACAGTGATATATATGATATATCCCGCACCTCATTCGACGAGGAAAGGACCGACGATCCCTTCACCGGGAGTGACTCCTTTAGCAAAACTAGAAAAGCCTCAAAAGCACTCCATTTTAAAATTATTTGATTCTACAACGATATCAAGTTCATTACGCAATAGGTTTTCAGAAAAACCTGTCGTAGCCCTCCGTCATTTCAGATACGTACTAGTTAGTATTCGTGCTGCGGTTGTTTGGCCTCCGTCAAGGCGTAGTGTACGGTAGCTAATTAGGGCTTATCTGCTAGCATATGATGCGATTGGATTAGGGTATTCGTACGGCATTGTTTGGCCTCCGTCAAGGGTCGTGCGGGTGGGTTTAATTCAATCAGGAAATGACGGGTTGAACTTGACTAGTGGACTATGGGTTGTTTGGCCTCCGTCAAGGTCATAGCATGCTAGGGGCAAAATATTATCGGGAATTTCAAGAGTTGAAATTTGCAATGAGATTGCATACCTTCTATGAGATTGTTGGATCCCGATACCCGCTGCGAGTAATTGTTACTCCTGGGAGAGTTTTATACATTACAATTAGCCGATCAAGTAGGTGTCTAGAAATGTGTTAACGAGGTTACGCCTCTGGGAAAACGAGGTTTACATTAATTAAGTCCGTGCGAAAGCACGGGGCACCTCCCTCAAAATACCGACACTGGCCTGGCTGAAAGATTGGCGAACTTGTAGTGTGTAATTAATCCCGGCTAGTCTTTCCTTTTAGGGTTTGAAGGAAGATTTGATAAAAAGCAGTGGGAGCCATCCTGATTAGATAAAATAATAACCAATCTATTCTTGCAGAGCGCACGCTGAGTGTTTTCTTCTCTCTCTCTCCAGGTAGCGACCATATCACGCCTTAATCAAGATAATAATACGGATTATTGACCGAACCCGCTTGTTATACTGAACTAGGGAACGTTGGTCCCGCTCCAACTTATAATTGTTATAAGACAGAGCAGGAAATAGGGGATTACCAGAATTCCCGTGCCGCCCAAACGAAGAGAGTGCATGCTGATGCATCATCTTCGGGTGTGTTCATTACAGAGAACTGTTTCTCAGTATCCTTTACGTCCTGGGTATGTGATACCAGATCAGGATCCCAGATATGTAATCTGTTATATAGGACTACAGAAAGGTAGAGAACTGAGAACGGGCGATAAGTTTCATGAGACAGAAAACGGGGCAAATGTTGCAGCCAAGTCTGTTGGTCACTGTCACCCTGTATTACCAATACATTGATTCTGAACGAATGTTATTAGATACCGAACCTGATATACAAAATCATATCAGTCTCTTTATTAGTAAAGAAATGATAAAATTCTGTATTGTTGGATAATGTTTTGAACATTTCCTATATCAAAAGTTGATCGGATCAGGCACGTTATCTAAAAGCGTTGATGTTCTAAATCAAACTACAGTTCTTAGTATACAGAACACACACAAGAGGAAGAGTTCAGAAATGAACAAATTCTTCTTGAGGTATTGTAGACTAGGTCATATCAATGCGACCCGACTAGCTGAAGTTACATATAGATGCATATTTAAATCAGTTTGAATTTACATCTTGTGAAACTTGCCAGTCATGTCACAAAGATAAGATGACCACAGCTCTGTTTATTGGAAACAGAGAAAGAGTTAGTGAACTCTTGGGATGATACATGTTGATGTATATAGGTCTCCTGTCTACACATGCCAGTACTGGTTCTTTATACTTCATCACGTTCTCTGATAATCTCTCAAGATTCAGACATATGTTCATGTTGAAACACAAGTCCGAACCTTTTGAGATATTCACAGAATATAAGCTAGAAGTAGAGAACCAAAATACGGGTATAAGTATTATGTCCTTTGATGTGATCAGGGAGGAGAACACTTGAGCACGGAATTCCTGAACTATTCTAAAGGAGAATGAGATTCTCTCTCAGCATTACTCCTCTGTATACACCATAGCACGATGGTATATCGGGGCGGAGCAGATACACCCTATATGATATGGTGTGCTCTATGATGAGTACTACTGAGTTTCCTATTTCCTTTTAGGAGTTATGCACTTGAGAAGCTGCATACCAATTGAATTGGTTTCCAAATCAAATCAGTTGCCTACTATTTCATATGTGATATGGAAAGGGAAGAGCCCATATCTGAAGTTGGTTAAGATTTGGAGTTGTCCGGGCTATGTCTAAAAGCATAATCCGGACAAGCTCGAGGCAAGGTCAGTTATGTAGAACTGGAAATGTTCCAGCTATACAAACTGCAGCTAATGATTTGAAAGAACCAAAGGATTCAATAGTTACCAACGAACCTCAGCCTCTCCGCCGATCTAGTAGGATTCCTCACCCACCTGAGAGATACTTCGGTTTCTCTATGACAGTGGGAGCGAGGATTGCATCATGAGATGATGACCCAACTAGCTTCGAGCTGGCCATCTAGAGTAAGACTCTGGAAGAATGGCTGGATGTTTATCGATCTGAGATGGAATCCTTATACACCAACAAAGTATGGACTTTAGTTGCTATATCTGAAGGGTTAAATCCCCATCAGGAGCAAGTAAATCTTGAGAAGATTACTTGGTGTAGATGGAAAAGTTGAGACTTTCAAAGCTAGACTTTTTAAAGGTTTTCGTCATCAACCAGGAGTGGATTATGTTGAAACCTTTTCAAGTTGCTATGCTTAAGTCCATCCAGATCCTACTTGCCACGGCTACATACCATGACTACGATATCTGGCGGATGGGTGTCTTGACTGCTTTTCTAAATGATGATTTAGAAGAGAACGTCTATAAGTACACAGCCAGAGGGCTTCGTAAACAGTGGGAGCAGCGGAAACGTGTGCAAGATACTTTATAGGATAAAGCAGACATCGCGGAGTTGGAACATCTGTTTTGATGTGTTAGTCAAACAGTTTGACATCATCAAAATGGTAGATGAACCTTGTATATACAAAAAGGTAGTAGGGAGTATGGTGATGATCCTCGTAGAGTACGTGGATGACATACTCTTGATAGGGAAGAAGTTTCCTATGCTACGCTCGATCAATCTCCGCTTATCACACTGATTCTCCACATAAGATCAAAGTGATACCTACTAAATCCTGGAATTTGGATCTATGAGATAGATCTAGTTGGATATTAGGACACTCACTAGTTGTAGTGAGATGGTATCAGTTGATCCTAGGGAGAATCACTGGAAGTGTTCCAGAGTGATAAAGACGACTGAATGTCAGTCACAAGCATTGTCTTTACCCTCAGTAAAGGGACGGTATGTTGGAAGAGTTCCAAGCTAGATACCGTGACATACTAGACGATAAAGGCAGGATACATCGCTACTTAAGATGCTACCAAAGAGGATGTTTGGGTGTATATTGGTTCATGAGATGAACTATGTTCCTCCCATTGTGTGACAATGGAGTTGTGGCTTGTGCCAAGGAACACCCGTCCCATCAGTAATCCAGACATATTCTAAGGCAGTATCACCTGATCATGGAGATGGATGATCTCCAAGGGATCAAGGTTAGGAGAGTAGACTCAGAGGACAACACAGCGGATCCACTCACAAAGGCCTGTTCCCAGAGAGAGATTTTTATGGGATGGTTGAGTATGAAATACTACAACCACTGCTATCAGATGGCCCTAGTGCAAGTGGGAGATTGTTAGTTATATGTATGCCCTAGAGGCCATTACTATACACAGGATGTATATTGTAGTGGATGCTTGGACATATATAGGGAGGACTTTCTTGCTCGACATGATAGTATGCTATCTGGTTGATCTTTACCTTAACGTGTATACTGATTGTCTCTCTGTTACATGTTGGTAAAGCCCTTAGGATGTGTACTTGACTACCTGGACTATGATGCGGATCATACTAGTGGGGACATGGTAGTCCATAAGTACATCCTTCAAAGTCCCTAGTCGTGGGTGTATCGAGACGGGGCATCGATATACCAGAGTAGACTAGCATATACCTTCTCGACCCATACAGATGGGCGATGGATGATCCCATATCCATTGGTGTTTGACATCAGAGATGATATACGGGTGCTCAGTGGAGACTGGGTACACTGGACGGACTCGCCGAGAACTCCCAGATGGTATTATACCTTACGTCAGATGACAGTTCTCTGGTGACACTGGTACAGGGTAGTCTGTTAACCCGAGATCGCCATAGAGTCTTGTGTGGTTCCCACTGTGCTTTGATTTCCACCTTACCACGTCCAAGAGGGCGTGCAAAACGGTGGTTTTTGGGTACAGTCCCGAATCACATGGAGGCAATGAGCGATAGGAGGGGATTCGTCTCTCCCGGTATAGGGAGTTGATGTTGCGCTGTGTTCAATTGGCTATAACCGGAAATCCCTGGCCAGGGTTGCTGAGATTTACTGGTAAGTGTTACCTGTAGTTTCTCGAATTGTTATAGACCTCATATCGACACGACTTATCGAGCTATTGGGGTCTGACGTTTGCCACCCCTAGACGAGATATGCGACATATCAGACGATCAGACCGGACTGTACGGTAAGTGTTACTGGTTGGATTCACAGGAGGGTGAGCGGGCTTGCTCGTCGATCTTCTCATCGCTAATACCCGGGTGGCCGTTACGTTTAGCAGACCGCTTGCAGCTTGTGGGTGTTTGATATGATCATCACCTGCTGCCGGCGTATTGACGAGTCTTTAGAGTCCTACACAGAGGTTTCCTGGCTCAAGCGAAACGAAATAGGAGCGCATATGAGATATGTGCGGGACCGAGAATGATACCAGTATGTGATACTGTATTTGATTCTCGCGATATGTTACATTGATCGGTTATATGCGATATAGCTGGGTTATCGGATCAAGTGTTGATTCGATAAGTTGTTACTGTAGATATTAGTCGGTTATATGCGATATGACCGGATCATTAAATCAAGTGTTGATTTAATGATTTAATGCATAATTTATATTTGATATATTACTTTGCATTAACTAGTATCGGTTCACTTTAAATGGATTTTCTCGCTCGGATGTGCACATTGTATATATGATATACTTTTTGTGCACTTGCTTGTATCATGTTTGATGATACATGCTCTCTAGGGTTTGTGTAAAGATTAAACCATGGTTGTGTAATGGTTAGGGTTTTCTTTTTCATTTATTTATTTATTTCTTTTATTTTATTTTGGAAAAGAAATGGCAAAAGAAAAGAAAATGGTTGCTAGTTTTGTTTTACATTGAAAGTTCATGAAGTTTTGACTAAGTGACCATTTTGTCTTCATGCTTAACCCTAACCATTCCATTTAACCATGATTTATTCTCTACACATAACCATGGTTTGAATATGATAAGGATTGATTTTCTTTTCCATTTTTAATTAACACTTATCATATTCTTTCTTTCTTCTTCTTCTTCGTCACTTGAAGAAAGCTTGCTTCAACAATGGCAACTTGAGCAAATGAGTGAGAAATCCAATTCTAATGTGAACCCACTTCCTATTTCTTCATCCTCTACCTCTTGCCAAGTAGTAGAGTGTGTTTCCTTCACAAGTTTTCATGGCTTGGTGAAGGTGGAGCTTGATCTAGTGATGCCTTGACGTAGATCATCTTCGGCATCGTCGTCGATGACCTAGCCCGCTTTTTCTCCGATGAAGCCGATGCAAGAGTCATGGATTCGATTTGGATAGCGAGGAGACATCATCACGGAGCTATGGAGGTGGAGAACCGGATCTACAAAGGTTGTATTTCCGTTCTTTTAGTTTAGTTGTAAACTAGTTTCATTATTTCGCCTAAATATCTAGTTTACGATCTAGTCTAGGATTTCTTGGCACCATAATTTTTTGAAATTGGCATGGTTGATGCCTTGTGAGACCTCTTGGGAGTGCCTAGGAACCTTACATATAAGACTCACACCTTTGTAAAATATTTATGGATATTATTTATTTGGAAAAAGAAAATTGAAATGGAAATTGTTTCATGGTTTATTGCTTTGACCTTGCATTAACCCTTTCACTAACCATGATTTAATTTCTATGGTCATTTTTACTCCAAACAAAATATCTAAGATATTTTACAACCATGGTTAAAGATGAGAGAGTGAAAATATATATTTTCATTTTTCTCATTTTTATTGATATGATGATCATTATCTTGAGCTCTTAGAAAGCCACCATCTTCTTCCTCCTTTCTCTTTTGCTCTCTAGATTTTTCAAGTGAGCAAAATACTTATCAAGTTAGAATTTTGAAGTGAGAAAACCAACCACAACACCATTCTACACTAGTCTTGCCCACTTGTGAAGAGTGTTAGCTTCCATTTCTTCTCTTGATCTTATGAAGTTTCAAGCTTGGACAAAGAGGACTCCGGGTGGATCATCATGGACATAGAGGTTCTCAAGCGGATGTTTTCCAACCCTCAAGTAGCCAAGGAGTCTAGCGTAGGGAGCTACAAAGGTTGTACTCTCAAAACCCTAGCTTTATCTACTTGTGATGATGTGTATGTTTAGAAACCCTAATTTTCTAGTGATGATTCTTTGTATGTTCACTTAGCACCTAAAAAATTTGATTTTGAGACATGTGATGCTTCCAAACCCTTCATTAGCTGCTAGGTAAACCTAACACAAGTTTCCTGTATGTTTGAAACTCCCGATGTGATTTCTACCCCATGCTCTTATGACCTTGACGAAGGCCAACATATCATAAGTCACATATCAAGTTCTATCCATCATTGTCCAGGTTAATTTGAACCCACCCGTACATACCCTTGACGAAAGCCAAAATAGTAGTATGACTGTCCCAAACCAATGCATCTATCTATGCAACAGAAAAGTAACAAATAGTTACCATACACTATGCATTGACGAAGGCCAACATACATAACATGAATACTAAGTGCTACCCGTCTGAAATGACGGAGGGCTACAAATGATTTTTGGCGAAAAGCCTTTAACGTAATGAACTTGATATCATTGAAGGAACCGGATAGCTTTTTATAAATATATAGTGGCGAAAATCTTTGCTAAAGAGCTCACTCCCGGTGAAGGGATCTTGGCTCTTTCCTTGTGGAATGAGGTGCAGGGTATTCCAACTGAATACCACGACGCAAAGCAAAAAGTAATAGACTATAGTGAAGTTATTACCCTGACGCAAACTTCTACCCAAGGGGTCACTCCCAATGAAGGGATCTCGGCCCTTGCCTCGTCGAATGAGGTGTTGGATATTCATAACCGAATACCACTGTACAAAAAAAAAAAGAGAACGTCCTTGTGATAACAAATTTTTGAAAATTGTTCCAACAACTTCGAATAGGTCTGTTTTCCTTGCATTGATCTGAATCAACGTAGTCCCATCAATTAATCACACCAGAAAAGAACGAAAATATGATGTACGTATATACCATCCGCATTCGCCACTGAGTCCCGTCATCACTCATTAGGTTACTTAACTAACGACAGAGCGGAGACTGGATAGCGCGGGTGAAAAACATATACAACATCTACTAGTATATATATAACAATATATAATAATCGCTCTAGGCGTGATAAATGCAACATCACAGATAAGCAATAAGCATCACAGAACAATACAAATAATCTGGAAACCCCGGGTTTCCTTTGAGCTGCAAGTGAAACCCGACGTTCCCCTGGTCGTATGGATAGCCTGTGCAATGAAAACCTAGACCCCTACGAGTGCGGCAAGTTACCCTCCAAAACCAAAAGCGAGGCAGCCCCTTCATCAAAGTGAATGGGCCACCCGGCACTTCACGGAATCCGGTAACTTGAGCACCCCTCCTTGGGTCAACCTGTTGAAAGGTTCCTAGGCACCCTATAGAGGCCTCATAAGGCATCAACCATGCCATTTTCAAAAATTATGGGTGTCGAGAAACCCTAACACGGATCGTCGGCTAGAATTCTAGGCGATAAACAAATCTAGTTAACATATTAACTAAAGGAGAGAGGCTACAACCTTTGTAGATCCGGTTACCCTCTTCCTTGGCTCCACGTAGGTGTCCTTTCGCTGTCCATCTCGAATCCTAGACTCAATCGTCGGCTTCATTGGGAAAACGAGCGGGCAATGTCGTCGGCTTCGTGCCGAAGATAATCTACGTCGAGGTTGCACAAGTTCAAGCTCCAACTTCACCAAGTTGTGAAACTTGTGAAGAAAACACCCAAAACAACTTGGCAAGAGGTAGAGGGTGAAGAAATAGGAGGTGGGTTCACTTTAGAATTGGATTTCACTCACTTTTGCTCCAGTTGCCATTGATGGCATCAAGCTTTTCTCTTGAAGATGAAGATGAAGAAGAAAATAGAATATGATAAGTATTGTGTAAAAAGAATAATAAAATCAACACTTATCATCTTCTAACCTTGGTTAAGTGTAGAGAATAAACCATGGTAAAAGGGAATGGTTAGGGTTAAGCAAGAAGACAAATGGTCTCTTTAGTCAAAGCTTCATGAAGCTTCATCAAGCTTCATGACAAAAAGAAACCATTTTCTTATCTTTTATCTAATTAAATAAATATAGAAAGGATAAATAAATAGATGAATAATACAAAACCCTAACCATCATCATAACCATGGTTTAGTTCTTTGCACTTAACTAAATGATCAAGTATCATCAATCATGATACAAATGTGTGCACAAAAGTATATCACATATACTTCTTGCACATCAAGTGAGAAAATCCATATAAAGTGAACCAATACTAGCTAATGCAAAATAATATATCAAATATATAATTATACATTAAATCATTAAATCGACACTTGATTTAACGATCCGGTTATATCGCATATAACCGACTAGTATCTAATGTATCGGCTTATCGAATCAATGATTCGATAACAAGGTCATATCGAATATAACCATTCGAAACATTTATCGCGAGAATGAAATGCGGTATCACATACACGCATTATTCTCGGTCCCACACATATCTCATATGCGCTCCTATTTCGTTTCGCTTGAGCCAGGAAACCTCTGTGTAGGACTCTAAAGACTCATCAATACGCCGGTAGCAGATGATGATCATATCAAGCACCCACAAGCCGCAAGCGGTCTGCTAAACGTAACGGCCATCCGGGTATTGAGCGATCAGAAGAACGACGAGCTAGCCCGCTTACACTCCTGTGAATCCAACCAGTAACACTTATCGTACAGTCCGGTCTGTTCGTCTGATACGTCGCATATCAAGTCTAGGGGTGGTAAACGTCAGACCCCAATAACCGATAAGTCGTACCGATGTGAGGCTCATAACGGGTCGAGAAACTACTGGTAACACTTACCAGCAAATCTCTGATCAGCCCTGGCCAGGGACTTCCCTGTTACGGCCAATCGAGCACAGCACAACATCAACCCCCAATACCGGAAGAGACGAAACCCCTCCTATCGCTCATTGCCTCCATGTGACTCGGGACTGTACCCAAAGTCCACCGTTTTGCATGCCCTCATGGATGTAGTAAGGTGGAGATCAAAGCACAGTGGGAATCACACAAGACTCTATGACGATCTCGGGTCTACAGACTAACCTGCACAAGTGTCACCTGAGAACTGCCATCTGACGTGAGGTATAATACCATCTGGAAGTTCTCGGCGAGTCCGTCCAGTGTACCCAGTCTCCACTGAGCACCCATATACTATCTCTGATGTCAAACACCAATGGATATGGGATCATCCATCGCCCATCTCATGGGTCGAGAAGCGTATACGCTAGTCTACACTGGTATATCGATGCCCCGTCTCGATACATCCATGACTAGGGACCTTGAAGGATGTACTTATGGACTACCATGTCCCCACTTGTATGATCTGCATCATAGTCCAGGTAGTCAAGTACACATCCTAAGGGCTTTATCAACATGTAACTATAAGACAGTTTAAAGAGACAAGTGTACATGTTAAGATAAAGAGTAACCAGATAGCATACTATCATATCGAGCAAGAAAGTCATCTCTATATATGTCCAAGCATCTAATATAATATACATCATCTGTACAATACTGGCCTCTAGGGCATACATACAACTAACAATCTCCCACTTGCACTAGGGCCAGCTGCTGTAGTATCGCATACCGAGCATCCCGAAGAGTCTCTCAAACTGTATCTGGGATATGGCCTTCGTGAGTGGATCCGCCGTGTTGTTCTTCGTGTCAACCCTCCTGACCTCGATCTCCCGGCGATCAACTATCTCCCGGATCAGGTGATACCGCCTCAGAATATGCCTGGACCGCTGATGGGACCTGGGTTCCTTGGCCAAAGCCACCGCTCCATTGTTATCGCAATACAAAGGTATTGGATGCTCAATGGATGGAACCACTCCAAGTTCAGTAATGAACTTCTTGATCCAGACAGCCTCTTTGGCAGCATCGTTGGCAGCGATGTATTCAGCCTCCATCGTCGAGTCTGCCACGGTTTCCTGCTTGGAACTTTTCCAGCTAACCGCCCCTCCGTAAAGGGTAAAGACAAATCCCGACTGTGACTTAGAGTCGTCCTTATCATTCTGGAAGCTCGAATCGGTAAAGGACTCCACTTGGAGCTCTCCGTTACCATACACCAAGAACATATCTCTAGTCCTTCGTAAGTACTTGAGAATGCTCTTCACAGCTGTCCAGTGACTCTCTCCAGGATCAGCTTGATACCTGCTCACTAAACTTAGTGAGTATGCTACATCGGGTCTGGTACATAGCATCGCATACATGATAGAGCCTACTGCCGAAGCATAGGGTATCCCTTGCATGCGAGCTCTCTCCAAATCAGTCTTGGGAGACATCTCTTTGGAGAGAGTGACTCCAGAGATCGTGGGCAAGTTCCCACGCTTGGACTCTTCCATACTAAACCTCTTTAGTATGGTGTCAATGTACCTGGATTGGGACAATCCCAAAATCCGTTTGGATCTATCTCTATAGATCCTAATTCCCAATATGCAGGAGGCATCACCAAGATCTTTCATTGAGAATCTTTGTGATAAGAAGAGCTTGACCGATTGCAGCATAGGAATATCATTTCCTATCAAGAGTATGTCGTCCACGTACAATACGAGGAAGACAATCTTACTCTCTGCCACCTTCTTGTAGATACAAGGTTCATCTGGGTTTTTGACGAAATCAAACTCTTTGATAACGACGTCAAAGCAGATGTTCCAACTCCGCGATGCTTGCTTTAATCCATAAATGGATTTAAGCAGCTTGCACACCTTCCCGCTGCTCCCACTGTCTACGAAGCCCTCTGGCTGAGTCATGTACACGCACTCTTCTAAATCACCATTTAGAAAGGCGGTCTTAATATCCATTTGCCAGATTTCGTAATCATGATAAGCAGCGATGGCAAGCATGATCCGGATGGATTTAAGCATAGCCACTGGAGAAAAGGTCTCGTCATAGTCCACACCTGGTCTTTGACGAAAACCCTTTGCTACAAGTCTAGCTTTGAAAGTCTCCACTTTCCCATCTACACCAAGTTTCTTCTTGAAGATCCACTTGCTCCCAATGGGTTTTACCCCTTCAGGAGCAACGTCCAAAGTCCATACTTTGTTGGTGTACATGGATTCCATCTCGGACCGCATAGCATCCAGCCATTTCACTGAGTCCCCACTCGTGATGGCCTGCTCGAAGCTAGTTGGGTCATCATCCTCCATGATGTAATCCTCGCTCCCACCATCCATGAGAAAACCGTAGTATCTCTCAGGTTGGCGAGGAACCCTACTAGATCGGCGGAGAGGCTGAGGTTCGTCGGGAGCTACTGAATCCTCTGGTTCCACTAAATCTTCAGTTTGAGTTTGTGTAGCCGGAATTTCTTCCAGTTCTACCTTATCGCCACTAATTTCCTTTGCAAGAAATTCCTTTTCCAAAAAGGTGGCATGGCGAGAAACAAACACTTTTTGTTCCTCTGTATGGTAGAAAAGATATCCATGTGAATATTTGGGATATCCCACAAACTTGCATAGAACTGACCGTGCCTCGAGTTTGTCCGGATTTTGCCTTTTGACATAGGCCGGGCAACCCCATATCTTAACTCGTTTAAGACATGGTCTCTTCCCACTCCATATCTCATATGGTGTGGTAGGTACAGATTTAGATGGAACTTGATTCAATAGGTATGCTGCTGTCTCCAGCGCATAACCCCAGAAGGAAATAGGTAACTCAGCTGTGCTCATCATAGAGCGCACCATATCTAATAGGGTGCGGTTCCTCCGTTCTGATACACCATTGTGCTGTGGTGTATATGGAGGAGTCAGCTGAGAGAGAATCCCATTCTCTTTTAGGAAGTCCAGGAATTCATTGCTTAAGTATTCTCCTCCTCGATCAGATCGTAGGATTTTAATACTTTTTCCGGTTTGGTTCTCAACTTCTTGTTTATATTCCCTAAATTTCTCAGAAGCTTCTGATTTGTGTTTCATCAGGAACACATATCCGAATCTAGAGAGATCGTCAGTGAATGTAATGAAGTACGAAGAACCATCCCTGGCATGTGTAGACATGGGACCGCATACATCACTATGTATCAGTCCCAAGAGTTCGGTAACTCTTTCTCCGTGTCCTGTAAACGGAGTCTTGGTCATCTTGCCTTTGAGACATGACTGGCAAGTGTCATAAGATGAAAATTCAAACGGATTTAAATATCCATCTTTATGCAACTTAGCTTGTCGTGTCGCATTGATGTGACCCAGTCTACAATGCCACAAGAAGGATTCGTTGAGTTCTGAACTCTTCCTCTTGTGTGTGTTTGTTATGCTCAGAACTGTTGATTGATTTAGAACATAAATGCCATTGCACAACGTGCCTGATCCAACCAACTTTTGGTTACGGAAAATGTTCATAACATTGTCCTGTAATACAAAATTATATCCCTCTTTACTCAACAAAGAAACCGATATAATGTTGCATATCAGGTTCGGCATGTAATAGCATTCGTTCAGAACCAATGTATTACCAGTTGGTAATACAAGGTGATATTCCCCGACAGTCTTAGCTGCAACAATTGCACCATTTCCAACTCTTATGTCTTTATCACCTTCTCCAAGTTCTCTACCTTTCCTAAGCCTATGTAACTGATTACATATATGGGATCCTGACCCGGTATCCAATACCCAGGACGTAGAGCAAATGGAGAAACAGTTCTCAGTAACGAACACACCCGAAGAAAATGCATCATCATGTACTTTCTTCATTCGGGTGGCATGGGAATCCTGGTATTCCCCTATTTCCTGTTCATTCCTATAACTCTTATAAGAAAGAACGGAACCAACGTTCCCCAGCACAGTATAACATGCGGGTTCGGTCAATACATCCATATTATTATCTTTATTAGGGCATGAAATGGTCACTACCTGGAGAGAGAGAGAGAAGAAAATACTTTAGCGTATGCTCGTGCAAGATCAGATTGGTTATTATCTTATCTAATCAGGATGGCTCCCACTGCTTTTTATCAAATCTTCCTTCAAACCCTAAAAGGAAAGACTAGCCGGGATTAATTACACACTACAAGTTCGCCAATCTTTCAGCCAGGCCAGTGTCGGTACTTTGAGGGAGGTCCCCCGTGCTTTCGCACGAACCTAATTAATGTAAACCTCGTTTTCCCAGAGGCGTAACCCCGTTGACACATTTCTAGACACCTACTTGATCAGCTAATTGCAATGTGTAAAACTCTCCCAGGAGTAACTCTTACTCGCAGTGAGTATCGGGATCCAACTATCTCATAGAAGGTATGCAATCTCATTGCAAATTTCAACACTTGAAATTCCCGATAATATTTTGCCCCAAGCATCCTATGACCTTGACGGAGGTCAACAAACCACAGGGTGCAAGTCAAGTTCAACCCGTCATTTCTTGATTGAATCAAACCCACCCGCACGACCCTTGACGGAGGTCAACAAGGTCGTACGACTACCCTAATCCAATCTGCATCATATGCATAAGCAGATAAATGCTAGTTAGCTACCACACACTACGCCTTGACGGAGGTCAACAAACGTAGCATAAATACTAAGTAAGATTTATCTGAAATGACGGAGGGCTACGTCAGGTTTTTTTCTGAAAACCTATTGTGTAATGAACTTGATATCGTTGTAGAATCAAATGAAGTTTTGAAATGGAGTGATTTTGAGGCTTTTCTAGTTTTGCTAAAGGGGTCACTCCCGGTGAAGGGATCGTCGGCCCTTTCCTCGTCGAATGAGGTGCGGGATATATCATATATATCGCTATGCAAAACAAAAGTCAAAAGCAATCAAAAGCAAACCGAGTGCGCAGCATCTGCCAGTTATTGCTAAAGGAGTCACTCCCGGTGAAGGGATCTCGGTCCTTTCCTCATCGAATAAGGTGCAGGGTATATCATATATACCTCTATGCAAAGCAAGAACTGTAGATACCTGTTTTATTTTGAAATTTGATTCTACAACATCTTAGGTTTCTTTTCTTTCATTAATCACATTAATGAAGTCCCATCATTTAAATACCTAAACATCACAGATAAATACGACGTACACTTATGCCATCCGCATTCGCCTCGATGTCCCCTCGTGCACCGTTAGGTTAGGTAACTAACGACAGAGCAGGGAAGGGCTAGTGCGGCTGTAAAACATAAGTAACGTCTATATAATATATCATATATACTATATTCTATATCCATCACAGAACATCACATGATCGCATCACAGATATCGCAGCAGAAGAAACATATGAAACATTGGATATACTAGGACGTCCGTGTTTTCAATACGAGCCAGTATAAAACACGGATTCCATGGTCGTGATGAATAGCCAATCCCACACCCCTAGACCCCTACGAGAGCGGCAAGCAACCCTGCCAATTCTAGGGTTAGGAGACCCGGACTCGACTCCTTGAGTTGGTCTCCCACTGGACCCCAGAACCCGGTTACTTGTGCTCCCCTCCTTGGGTCTATCCTAATGCGGAAAAGTAAATAATATACAAAGGGTGACAACTTCCGCTACCTGGAAGTGCCCTAAATAAAAGAATATTCCATACAAGTTTTTACATGAATGAAAATGAAAAACACTCATCTCACATAAAAACCCCCGGCTATTCGAACACGACGATCCAATATAACATATCCAGCAACACATAACATCACATGTCATCAACGTAAGTAAATATGCGCATCCCAATTGTCGTTGACATATAGCAACGAAACCGGCGATATCACATATTACACTTACGGTCACAGAAAAGAAAGTGTAAAACTACAACAATTGGAATCCGCAACTTCTTTAGACATCGCATGCCTAATCAAATGAAATACTTAGACATCACATGCCTAACAGTTATAAACCCCGCATTTTAGTCTCATTATCGAAAACTCTTTTCAATATCAAGTGAAACTAAACCGCTAGATTTATAACATTCATTCAGTTATCTCATAACTGTTTGTGAATTCCAATTATTGTATCACATTCCAGATAAACAGAAAATGTTAAACTTTCCGATCGAACAGTCGAATACCCAAGTTTTCCCGATACAGCTCAACACATGAAATAAGTCTAACAACATTCAGTTCGTGCCTCAGTACCAACGGTCCAGGCGTAGAAGGGTCAAGCCAACGCCTCACATGTGGCACGCCGTACTGCCCCAAACCCGAAGGTTCAAAGGGCAGTTCAAGACGGTCACATAATCGAGTTAAGGTTTGTTGTCTTCTAGAGGGTCCATCGCGTTACTTGCACTACTTAGAACGTCGTTAAACTACGGAAAAATCCAACACTTGGAAATTTCCCGACAGGGGAAAAGTTGGGTATTTATATCCGGTCGAACTTTTTAACATTTTCTAAAATTATCCGGAAATACACAAAGACGAAATTTGATAATCTGGTCGAAACACCGAGTCCCCAAAACAACCCAGAAAATTCAACTCTTGAAAAAATATTAAAAATTCCCAGGAAAATCACCACTGGAAACTAAGAGTTACTGTGCAAAAAACTTTACATACTGTGGCCGTACGGCCGCGGAACCGCCGCATGAGCCTTGCTCATGCCGCGGAACCACGGTGATATAGTGGAATTAGGCTCATGAATTTTACAGTAAACCTTAGAATTTCCTGCTGATTTTTCTGCATATTTTTAATATCGAAAAACTCCAGATTTTGGAAAAAGTCCAGAGAGCATGTTTGTGTTAGGGTTTCGGGATCGTTCGGGTTTGAAACTTCGTCGAAACTTCGCCTAAGGCTCTAGCTAGGCTCTGATACCAGTGAAAGGTTCCTAGGCACCCTATAGAGGTCTCACAAGGCATCAACCATGCCATTTTCAAAAATTATGGGTGTCGAGAAACCCTAACACGGATCGTCGGCTAGAATTCTAGGCGATAAACAAATCTAGTTAACATATTAACTAAAGGAGAGAGGCTACAACCTTTGTAGATCCGGTTACCCTCTTCCTTAGCTCCACGTAGGTGTCCTCTCGCTGTCCATCTCGAATCCTAGACTCAATCGTCGGTTTCATCGGGAAAACGAGCGGGCAATGTCGTCGGCTTCGTGCCGAAGATGATCTACGTCGAGGTTGCACAAGTTCAAGCTCCAACTTCACCAAGTTGTGAAACTTGTGAAGAAAACACCCAAAACAACTTGGCAAGAGGTAGAGGGTGAAGAAATAGGAGGTGGGTTCACTTTAGAATTGGATTTCACTCACTTTTGCTCAAGTTGCCATTGATGGCATCAAGCTTTTCTCTTGAAGATGAAGATGAAGAAGCAAATAGAATATGATAAGTATTGTGTAAAAAGAAAAATAAAATCAACACTTATCATCTTCTAACCTTGGTTAAGTGTAGAGAATAAACCATGGTAAATGAGAATGGTTAGGGTTAAGCAAGAAGACAAATGGTCTCTTTAGTCAAAGCTTCATGAAGCTTCATCAAGCTTCATGACAAAAAGAAACCATTTTCTTATCTTTTATCTAATTAAATAAATTTAGAAAGGATAAATAAATAGATGAATAATACAAAACCCTAACCATCATCATAACCATGGTTTAGTTCTTTGCACTTAACTAAATGATCAAGTATCATCAATCATAATACAAATGTGTGCACAAAAGTATATCACATATACTTCTTGCACATCAAGTGAGAAAATCCATATAAAGTGAACCAATACTAGCTAATGCAAAATAATATATCAAATATATAATTATACATTAAATCATTAAATCGACACTTGATTTAACGATCCGGTTATATCGCATATAACCGACTAGTATCTAATGTATCGGCTTATCGAATCAATGATTCGATAACTAGGTCATATCGAATATAACCATTCGAAACATTTATCGTGAGAATGAAATGCGGTATCACATACACGCATTATTCTAGGTCCCGCACATATCTCATATGCGCTCCTATTTCGTTTCGCTTGAGCCAGGAAACCTCTGTGTAGGACTCTAAAGACTCGTCAATACGCCGGTAGCAGATGATGATCATATCAAGCACCCACAAGCCGCAAGCGGTCTGCTAAACGTAACGGCCATCCGGGTATTGAGCGATCAGAAGAACGACGAGCTAGCCCGCTCACACTCCTGTGAATCCAACCAGTAACACTTATCGTACAGTCCGGTCTGTTCGTCTGATACGTCGCATATCAAGTCTAGGGGTGGTAAACGTCAGACCCCAATAACCGATAAGTCGTGCCGATGTGAGGCTCATAACGGGTCGAGAAACTACTGGTAACACTTACCAGCAAATCTCTGATCAGCCCTGGCCAGGGACTTCCCTGTTACGGCCAATCGAGCACAGCGCAACATCAACCCCCAATACCGGGAGAGACGAAACCCCTCCTATCGCTCATTGCCTCCATGTGACTCGGGACTGTACCCAAAGACCACCGTTTTGCACACCCTCATGGACGTGGTAAGGTGGAGATCAAAGCACAGTGGGAATCACACAAGACTCTATGACGATCTCAGGTCTACAGACTAACCTGCACAAGTGTCACCTGAGAACTGCCATCTGACGTGAGGTATAATACCATCTGGGAGTTCTCGGCAAGTCCGTCCAGTGTACCCAGTCTCCACTGAGCACGTATATACTATCTCTGATGTCAAACACCAATGGATATGGGATCATCCATCGCCCATCTCATGGGTCGAGAAGCGTATACGCTAGTCTACACTGGTATATCGATGCCCCGTCTCGATACACCCACGACTAGGGACCTTGAAGGATTACTTATAGACTACCATGTCCCCACTAGTATGATCTGCATCATAGTCCAGGTAGTCAAGTACACATCCTAAGGGCTTTATCAACATGTAACTATAAGACAGTTTAAAGAGACAAGTGTACATGTTAAGATAAAGAGTAACCAGATAGCATACTATCATATCGAGCAAGAAAGTCATCTCTATATATGTCCAAGCATCCAATATAATATACATCATCTGTACAATACTGGCCTCTAGGGCATACATACAACTAACACCTGTACCCCTTACGAGTGCGGCGAATAGCCTGCCAATTCTGGAGTGAGGCCCCCTCCTTCTCAACGCCATGAGATGCGAATCCGTTGCCTTCCAGAACCCGGCTATCCATGCACTCCACCGTGGGGTAATCCTAGCACAGAAAAGAAAATATATACAACGGTGACATCGACCTCAACCCGGTCGTGCCCCAAACAAAAAATATACAAACAGGCAGTGACGGCAGTCCACATGTCGGACACTCATCCCGCGATATCAAACGTACAACTAAAACTAAACTGCACTATCATTAAATCCAAGCTATCCACCATGACGAATCCGCAACAACACAGCACAACACAGAACATTAACGCGAATGTCACATTCGCAAACCCGTCTAAAAGAACTATAGCAATTAGACAAGTTGTACCGCTCTAATGACATTCACGGCCGTAGATAGTAATGTAAGTACTGTAAACTTTAAACGATATTAGAAATATCAACTTTGAAATAACCCCGAATGACCCCAAACAACTAGATAAAACCATATCCAAACTGGGCTAAACAAGCAATACCACTGAACCAATATTCCATAGACTAGATGCCATTGGGATGAAGAAGTGTGAGCAAAAGAATTTTGGCCAAGTCATGAAATGAAAAAGAAGTTGCCAAGTCAAAAGAAGTGGCTGTGGATTTTTAATGAAGTGGTGAAGTGGTTATGGCTGTTGTTTTGTTGTAGTGGGTAATTTGTGCAAAAGCAACTCATGAAAAATTTCCCAGCACATTAAAACAAAACCCCACCCACGAATTTCCCAATCAAAGAAAAATCAACGGCCACTAAAAATTTCCTCATCACCAAAATATCATTGGTATTGTTTCGGGGTTGTTTCGGTTTCGATATTTTAACATTGTCTAAACAACTAGTATGTAGTTAATGGGTTGGCTCTGATACCATGTAAGGCTACGCCAGCGCCCCGGCCATCAATCTGTAGCCAAACGCAGAACAAAAACTTTTTAAAATCCGGCGCTAACAGAACCCGATTCCCGGATCGAACCATTAACCCTATACTAGTTAACTGTAAAAGGAGTTTAGAGAGGTTATACCAATCGATCCGTGTCCTTCGGTCTTCAACCTCTGTCACAAGCTCCCCGCGGCTTCCTCGGTCAAGTTTGTTCTCCGATCTCCCTTGTCGAAGACGATCCACATCGAGGATTAGTAATACGGGCTCCCGCTTCAAAACTGAAGCAACTCGGGCATCCAGTTTGCTAGCCTAGATACCCAAGATGAAGTAGAGATAGTGTGTGAATACTTTGTCTTATAACACCCATGGATTCTCAACTCATGAGAGGATATGGATGGAGGTTAAAGAAGTTGCCAAGTATGAGAAATGTGAGCTCAAGAAAATTTTTGCCAAGACTTGAAAATAAAAATGAAGTGGCTGTGGTTTTTTGAAGTGGCTGTTGAAATTTAAGAATTGATGAAGTGGCTGTTGTTTTAAAGCAACACAAGAAAAAAAACTTGCACACAAAAACAATCAGCCACCTCAAAAACCCCTCACCAAAAATCAGCCAAGAAAATTCCCTACGAAATTTCCACCACCCTCAAAACAACAACAGCCACACAATTTTGTTTTCTTTTCTTTTTGTGGAGTTTGTGCTAAAAAACAACTCACACCATGACTTACCATGTAAGTCACCAAGTGCATGCACCAAGAGTTAATGCACACCCATGACTCACACCAATGTGTCATGCCACAATCAATGCCAAATGCCAAAACTTAACCTCACAAATTCCACACATTAAACATTAAAACTTAATGTTTAATCAAAAAGAGAATGGCAACTAATAAAGTAATCTCATAACGAATTACAAGAATACCCCTCATTCGTATATACATACCTGCATCTATATTCCGACTGAATACGAATACAACGAGACGAAAATAATCCAGCAATATAATACTAGGATCCGGCTTAAACCAAAGCCCACTAGTATTATCTGTCCGATCATGATCCGTGCACAAGTGCACGTATATGATCGAACCCTTCCATAAAACCATACGACATCTACAACGTTTTGTCCGAATCAAGGAAACCCTCTGTGTGGGACTCTAAAGACTCGTCAATACGCTGACAGTGGGTTTAACCACAAGCACGTCAGTGGCACTAGCTGTACGTAACGGCTGCCCAGGTATTGAACGAAAGGGAGGCCGACGAGCAAACTCATCCTGAAATCCTAATGAGCCTGACATTGACAATATCCATAAGGTCTGGTCCGTTCGTCTATGAGTATCGCATATCGAGTCTAGGGGGTGGATAAAGTCAGACCCATAATAACGCGACATTTAGCGTCGGCATGAAACTTATCACCAACTGAAAAACTACCGATCCTAGATCGGTAATTCTCGTCTACCACGGCCGAAGATTTCTGGTGATGACCACCCGTGCACACCGCGACATCAACCCCCAATACCGGGAGAGACAAATCCCCTAACTATCCGCTCACTGCCTCCATGTGGCTCGGGACTGTACCCAACTAAAACATGTTTGGACGATTCCTTTGAGCCGTGGTAGGGTAGTAATCAAAGCACAGTGGGAACTCACACGAGATAAATGACGATCTCAGGTCGATAGACTAACCTGTACAAATATCACCAGGGAACTGCTATCTGACAATAAGTATAATACCAACTAGCATGTTCCCGGCGAGTCCGTCCGGTGTACTCATAACCCAATGAGCACCTGTATACATCTTAGGTAAACCAACTAACACTAATGGCTTGTGAGACCGGCCACCGCCCTCGTCGGGGTCTCGATCCGTATACACTAGTCTACTCTCAGAGTATCGATGCCCAGTCTCGAAACTCCCATGACTAGGGACACTTTAAGGATGTGCTTATAGACCTCCCAACTCTCACATATATGATCGCCATCATACTGCTGGTAGTCAAGCAAGAATCCTATGGGCTCTATCAACATGTAATAGTGATCTGTAATGTCACCTGAAGCATGTACACGATGATAAAAACAAACCAGATAGCATACTATCATCTCGAGTAAGACTGTCCTACCGGTATAGGTCCTCCCTCAATCTTTGCAATCACGTGCCTGCGATCTAATAATTGGCTTGAGGGCACTATAGCCAACATTCCAGAGAAATGCAAAGGGTAATATAGGAGCGGCATTGATATATGCGACTCTGACAATCCAAAAGCCAAAAATTTTTAAGAAGGTTCAGTTAACTTGGTTCGTGAGTTTTAGTTTAGATCGGGTTAAGGTAGCTGCCAAAGAGAGAGAGAGAGAAAAAAGAAACACTCAGCATGCATTATAACCTAGATTAGATTGGTTATTTATTTATCTAATCAGTATGTCTCCCACTGTTTCCTCGAACTCTCCATCAAACCCAAAAGGAGAATTAATCGGGATCATCTAAAATCACCCGAGGAGTAACACCTACTCATCAGTGGGAATCGGGATCCAACTATCATCGCATGATAACTTGATGGAATCCACTCAAGTCACCACACTCCAGAAGGTATGCGTATGCCTGGCAAGTTTCCTGTCTGTTTGAAACTCCCGATATGATTTTTACCCCTAGGACCCAAGTGACCTTAACGAATAATCAACAAATCAAAAAGTCCTAGTCAAGTTCAACCCGTCATTATCCAAGACTGCATTAGACCCACCCGTATGACCCTTGACGATAATCAATAAAGTCACACGACCATCCTAACCAATTGCATATCTATGCAACAGAAAATCATTACAGAGCTACCGCAAACTACGCCTCGGCGAATAGCACCGACAAACGTAGCACGAATACTAAGCAATACTAATCTGAAATGATGGTGGGCTATGGATGGTTTTTGGCAAAAAACCTTTAACGTAATGAACTTGATATCGTTGAAGGAACCGAGTGGTTTTACAAGTATATAGTGGCGAAAACTTTTGCTAAAGAGGTCACTCCCTGTGAAGAGATCTCGGCTCTTTCCTCGTTGAATAAGGTGCAGGATATTCCAAACTGAATACCACGGTGCAAAGCAAAAGAATCAACTATAGTAAAGTTATTACGTTGACGCAAACTTCTGCCCAAGAGGTCACTCCCGATGAAGGGATCTCGGCTCTTACCTCGTGGAATGAGGTGCTGGATATTCATAACCGAATACCACTGTGCAAAGCAAAAGAAAAAGTCTGTAATGTCTGTTTTTAAAATACTTGGTTCCAACAACATCATAAAAGGTTTGTTTTATCCTTGCATTGATCAGAATCAACACAGTCTCATCAATTAAACATATCACACCAGATAAAGGAGCGAAAATATGATGTACGTATATGCCATCCATATTCGCCACTGGGCCCCGTCATCACCCGTTAGGTTACTTAACTAACGGCAGAGCGGGGGCTGGACTAGCGCGGGTGCAAAACATATACAACATCTACTAGTATATATATATATATAAATATATATATATATAACAATCGTCTCAGGCATAATATAAAGCAACATCACAGAATCTCAGCCAAGTAACACAGAGTGGTGGATAATCCTGGAGCCCCGGGTTTCACTTGAGCCGCAAATGAGACCCGACGTTCCCTGTCGTGTGGATAGCATGTGCAATGAAAACCTAGACCCCTACGAGTGCAGCAAGTTACCTGCCAATCCTAGAAGCGAAGCAACCCCAATCAACAACGTGAATGGGCCATCCAACACTTCACAGAATCTGGTAACTTGATCACCCCTCCATGGGTCAACCTGTACCCCCTATGAATGCGGCGAATAGCCCGCCAATTCTAGAGTAAGGTCCCCTCCATCGCAACGTCTTGAGATGCGGACCCATTGCCCTTTAGAACCCGGCTATTCATGCACTCCGCCTTGGGGTAATTCTAGTACAGAAAAGAAAATAAATGTACAGCGGTGACATCAACCTCAACCCGGTCGTACCCCAAACAAAAAATATACCAACAGGCAGAGACGGCAGTCCACAAGTCGGACGCTCGCCCCGCAATATCAAATGTACAAATGAATCTAAACTGTACTATCATTGCACCACCTGGCTATCCATCACGACGATCCAACCACAACCACAACACAATGCAGAACATCAACGTGAATGTCATGTTCACAAACCCGTCTAAAAGAGGATATAGCAATTAGACGAGTTGTACCGCTCTAATGACATTCACGGCCGCAGATAGTAATGCATGTACTATAAACATTTAAACAGTGTTAGAAATATCGACTTCGAAATACCCCAAATTGCCCCCAAATAAAAGATAACATAATATCCAAACTGGGCAAAACAAACAATACTATAAATCAAATATTCCAGAGACTAGAAAACCCCAAAAGTTCCAAGTCCAAACTCAAAGAACAAACCGGCAAGGCCGGACATTCGCAAGATCTCGCCGGGCCAATTTGGCATTTGGGGCTCAGGTTTTGAGGGTGTTCTAGTTGTC